>JAOWBP010002392.1:41527382-41541860 GCA_028571105.1 Tragopan temminckii
GGAGAGGAGAGGAGAGGAGAGGAGAGGAGAGGAGAGGAGAGGAGAGGAGGCATTTAAACATCATGGTTGGTGCCTAGTAAGACTATTCAAAAACACTGTGCCTGCCTGCCTTCAAAAATAAATAAATAAATAAATAGAATGCTTCTTGTCTTTCCTATGAGAGCTGGGAAATTGTTTTAGTGGAAGGAAATAATTTAATTTAGAATTTCATAGATGTATTTCGGGAGTAGGTAGCATTTTGTAATGGAGAACAGCTTCCTAACAAAGCTGGCAGCTTGGAGATCCTATGTAGGCTTTAAAATGTTAAAGAATCTCTCAGGCAAGAAAAGAGTTTGTGATTCAGAGACTGATAGTACTATTTATTAAACTTTTCTGTCATTATTCAATTCAGCAATTCATTTTCAGGAAAAATATGTATTGAAGCAATGCATAAATGGACATTAAATATAGCCAGTATTTTGCTATATTAAGAGTTAGATTCATTTTCAATTTGTGGTACTGGAAGTGCAATTCTGAGAAACAATCTGAATTAATTCAATAAAATATTCCATATTCCAGATGCAATATCTCACTTAGCTGAACTCATTTTAGTACCTCAAAGGAAGTCTAGGGATGATATTTCCTTTCAGCTCTCCTCCATCTGCTTTTTCTTTGGCTGCAAATTTCTGGGTAGCCAAGTAGATTTAAGCAATTTCAGTCTATTCAGCTACCACTAGATTTCCAAAGGACTGACATTCGAACTCCTGCTTTTTCTTTCTTCTTTAAGTCATGAGTTGTAATATGGCAATATCACTATTATTTGATTAGAGATGTCTAATGGAGAATCCAAATGCAATTCACAACTTCTGGGTTACATAATAGCAATATCCTTTGCGGTCTTACTTCAGTTTGTAGGTTGTTCATGTTCCACAGAGACATGTAGAGAAATCTAGAGCTTAAACTACACTAAATCATAAATTTCACACCACTTCTATGCAGAAATAAACAGCTCATAAACAATTTTTCCTCTGATGATTGTCTTCTTTAACAGAGAATTTGAAAATTGGAGTAGTATAACCAGGAAAAGATTAAGATTTAGTTATGTTTACAGAGTATTTTGAAAATCCTAACTTAGGTGTATTACATGGATGTCCAACATTTTGTCTTGCCTGGGCCACACTGAGAGAAGAAAAACTGAATAGGAATGCAGCTATGAAGGTTGTTCTGAAAGTAATGCCTCCTATTTATTTCCATGGAAAATACAACTGACACAAAGAGCACAATAACAATACTTGGTTTTGATTCTCAACTACAAAATACTATTTTTCAACATAGTTACCACTATTAGCTATACATTTTCAGTCGGCAGGTAGGAGCCAATGCCATGATGGCATGGGGTAGGGAGCAACCACATTGCAAACCGTGCCTGGCCACATGTGGATTAAGAGATCATAGATTCAAATTTTGTAACAATGACAGTGGAGACATTAAAAAGAAAAATTTCAAGTTAGTAAAAACCTTAAAAAAAAGAAGAAGAAAAAAAAAAAAAAAGAGAAGGAAAACAAACAAAAAAACCCAACTGAGACCAAATATGATAGAACTTGGAAACTTCACAAATTTGTAGGTTTAGATATCACTGTCAAACTATTTAACTCAACATTTAAAGTTGTTAATGATCTACATGCAACCCAGGTAAATCAGACTTATACAGGATTTCCTAGGAAATATCAAACCCTAGCAAGTATCAGCTGAGATACTGGTATCTTAGGAACACTTGCTGCTTTGGCTGTGGAACACTCCTGGCAAAATATATGGTTTGATAATGCAATATAGGAATGTGCTGTATAGCCAAAGTGGAAATGGAGAGCTGGCAAATCCTTTTATCAAATTGGACTCCTGGGCTGCCTGGAAGAAAAGGACAGCACTTTCCCCTCCATTAAATACGAGGATACTGCACTTACGACAGAATTCAGTCATTGGCCATGAAAGGCTGAGAAGGAGCTGAATGGTGCAGTCCTGTGACTACTACAACATAAGTGGAACCACTGCTCACACTGATTTAGTGCTAATGGTTTATCAGCTTCCTCACACCAATAAATGTGTGGTTGAGCTAATTACAAGAGGTGTGAGGGAAAAGGAAATTAATTCCTTCTTAATGGAGTGAATTAAAAGCAGCAGGGCAATGTCAGTTTGTTCATTAAAAATTCATTATCCTTAGGGAAAAGCTCCTCAATTTTTTTGTCTATTTCTCTAGGAAAGCAAAGATGGTCGGAAACACTCTTCTATGCCTTGTTGTCTGTTACTAACTGTTGTTTATAAGCCTCTTGTAGTACCTTCTTAATTTCTTTCCTATGGTCACTGACGTACATACAGAAAAAAAAAAAAGAATAAATTATGCTATTCTAAGTTGACAAAAAATTAACTACAAGAGTTTCAGCTGCTCTCTTAGGCTCTAATGTTGCCTCGCCTTCCCAAAGGAACCCCAAGAGCAATACCAAGTGCCCTACTGATGACATTCGTGCTTGTGTTTGTTCAGTCATAAAAATGCAGAACGTAATATTTCTACATCATGTTACAACCTTTTAGTCTTTGTCTTCGAATGTTCTTTAATTTGATTTATGTTCTTCCTATTCTTTTGAGCTTGAGAAACTAAAAGGTGAGACAGTCATACTCTGTCTACATACACGGCACTCCCACAGTCTTATTCAGCCTCAGTTTGAGAGGACAAAGCCTCTGTCTGGAACTGAGCTGTCAGGACACCAGAGGTCTGTGAAGTTAACTACTATACAAGAAATGGCGCAGTCCTGACAGGACACCAGATGGCCTTTTCTTTTTTTTTTTCCTTGGGGGACAAAGATGAGCAGTCTTTTATGGTGAAGAAATTGTCACTTTTGGGGACAGCATGACTATCTCATTCTAAAATTGAGAAAAAAAGAACAGGAGAAATGGCTAACAGATCATGCATTTGATATTACGCTGCTTGTTAAGTAACAAACAAATCTAAATGAACAGCAAGGTACTCCTTCTCACCTCCTCACCACGATTCAGAGGCAGTTCAGGTAATTTTATCTCCAGTCTGTTAAGAGCACATTCTTACGGACAACACTGAATCTCCCTGCTGATGTTGTCAGTGCAGTGCTTCCATATCAGAACTCGGTTACCAGGTGTGCTGAAGACTGCACTAGTTTCTGACCACCACTGTGAAAACTATAAGACCTGGTGATACTCAGTCTTGACAGGTATAGATTAAAAAAATCGTAAGAGTTCCAAAGACTTTATAAATCCTTGAAGGTCTAGACTTGGAGCTAAAAATATATTTGAAAATACAGTGAAAAAGAAGACATCTATTCCTCTCTCTGTTTTTACGTGGCACTGAACTCCCTTCAAAAAAAATTCTAATTTCACAGCCACTAAATGCTACATGTTATACATGGCGACTGGACATTTACTTGAGAAGTTAGTTTTACTTCACTTGAAATAGAGCTCTGTTTCTCTGGGTTGAGTGAGCAAACAAAGATCTGCTCCAAAATAACAACAAAAAAATTAAAACTGTATCATCTATTTATTCTACTTTCAGATGGGATTTGCTGAACAGTAGGCAATATAGAGGACTAAGGTTTTTATTGTTGACTGTCACATCAACTTTCTTAAACCACTGGAAATGCACAATTATCACCTGCTCTGAATATCCTCTCACCACCTGCCTCTGTTTTAGATTGGTTTCTCCATCAAGACCTGCAGTTTCAATGTAACAGATCCCATCCAGGTCACTGGAATATAACAGCACCATGTCAGCAGGAATAATTTCATTACATGAAAGCCGGATGAAGTCTCCAACATTGACATTTTTCCAGTGTTCATCTACGTATTTCTTCTCTTTCCTGAAATGGATATAAAAACATTAGAACAATTAAAAAAAAAAAAAGAAAGAAAAAACCACCCCAAACTGAAAGCTCAAAGAAACAGATTGTACCTAGGAAACAACTCCAATACTGAACTTCTACTTCCAAGTCATTAAGAATTTTGATGAGACAGTCTAAGGTGACTGTAAGAAAGAATCTGTGGTGCTCAGGGGCATGATCTAGTGGTGGGTTATTAGAGTTAGGGTAGTATGGTTAGGTTCAGGTTGGACTTGATGATCTTGAAGGTCTTTTCCAACCTAAGCAATTCTATGATTCTATGATCAGCTCTGAGGTCCCAGACCTGTTTTGCTGGGAATTACATTCCTGTCACCCTCTCATAATTATGTTAGCCCAATTCAAAACTCAGCCCCTTGATTCCTATATTTTCATTATTCCAACATTTACCAGTGAGCAAAGAATATTCAGCAACTGCTTTACTAATGCTCCAAGCATAAATACTTGTATTTATGGCTTCTAAATATTTTCCCATCATTTTTGAACATAAGGTACAAAGAGCCTACAATACTCAAAAGAGAAAGTTGAAATTCTTTATTATTATGAAAAATACAGGCACGATATACAGAAGTTTGTGCCTTCTTTAACTTTCCATTTCTATCTGCTCTTCCGTATTCAGCAGAGACAAAGAATAATCCTTTTTATTTAATTACAGTAGTTTATTGCAAGCACAGTCAGGTTTAGAGTGGTGAATAGGCTGGGAGGTAGCTAACTGGAGGCATACAATAGTAGGCCACTGAAATAGGGCTGCTGATACAAACACTGTACATGTCTGCATGCAGTACATTTCTGGTATTGTTACTACCCTTGTATAACAGAAATGCTAAGTTACAGCTTGAAACAGTGATTGAGCATCTGGTGGGAAGGCAGGGCCAACCCAGAAAAGCCCAAATGCATGCAATGCTCCCGAGTGACCGGAAATGGTGGAGTCAGGATTCACCCCCTCCTTGACCTCACTTAAGGGTTGGCAGCAGAGGCAAGGGTATCTTGCTGAAAATTCCTATGTATATGAGGCCTTTTGAAGGTAAGTGGATTCTTTCCTTTGTTTCTGTGTCCACAGTTGCTGTGTTTCAGCACATCCTCATCTGCTGCAGCCTAGGACTTTACTTCAATGCTGTCACTGCTATGTTTTCCATTGCATTATGCCTTGGTAGTTGGCAGGTTTTAGTATCTTTCACAGGCTAACCCTAGAGCTATGTTTAAAGTGACGAGAATGTACTCTTCGCAGAGAGTACATCTCTCTGGAAGCATCTTCATGTTGTGCATCCTTTTCTAAATCTCACTCTGGCTTACCTAGCTGAAAAGTGCAGTTGCACCAGGAAGCTGGGAAGTGCACCTAGCTTCCACAGTAGAGACTTAAGGTAACAAACTTTACAACATGGCAATTCTGTGCAGACTGATCTACCAGTTCTAATCAAAGTGCTAAGTTGGTAAAATGCTCTTGATGACAAAGAAAATATCAGAAAAACATTTCTTGTGTCAAGCTTTGCACCTATACCTTTCAGATCTGTGTTGCCTGACAGTATCCTTTCAAAAATCCTTTTCTCTAATGAGATGGCACAAAGTCCACATAATTAACCAATATGTTGATGGCAGTATCTCTAGTGAAAATAAGGTAGAGTTGATTATATGGCTTTCCAAGTAAATGCAAAGCAAAAGCTGAGGTAAAATTAAACCAACCTCAGCCAAATATATGCTTCTCCTTGAGATGCTGTCACTAGCTATTCTGTAAGCATGGAAAACCATATCTACACTTTTTTTGTGTGTGTAGCCAATTCTCCCCACTAAGAGGCAAAGCAAGTCCAAAGAGACATCACTGACTGGAACAGAATGCTCTGGTCACTCCGCAACAGCACTCTTTTACTGCTAGGCGCTATGGAAAGGATTTGGGAACATCTGAAAGCAGCAAAAAAAAAAATTACTTTCACAGCTTGCTCGCATCTAGAAGAGTTACAGAAGGATGATGAACGAAAGGCAAAGTAAGTTCATAAACAAAGAAAGCAATGACATCACAGTGTAGTAAGGTAAAATTTCAGCTGTAGATTTTGGGTCTGATTACTACAGGCACTTTTCAAAGTGATTAAGCCTTAGAATTTGATAAACTACAAAACTATTTGGAGATAAAGATTTAGTAACAAAGTAGCGCTTCTATTTACCCTTGAAGTAATTATTTACTAGAGCTTAGTAAAGGAGAAAAACACTAGTGCTTATGCATCTTTAGATTTTATTTTATTTTTTGTAACTACTATGTATTTCATTGAGAACTGCAAAAACCTCTCCACTGCTGGTGCTGAGATTAGCCCTCAGCAGACAACAACAGTTTCTCTTCATAATCACCATCTATTAAGTAAATGTGGAATTCAAAGTATGCAATGCTTCTTCTGTTATTTAACTTGATATACCTACTTTCTCAGAAAATGTAGCCTCAATTTCTGCATACTAAAGGCTAAGTACAGTAATTCTGGTACATCCAATGGGTGAATTCCTGGCTCGGGAATTAAACTATAAGAAGCAGCAAGCCAAAACATTGAAACTATGGATGTCACTCATTTGTTATAAGCCAGAAAAAATAAGGGGAAAAACCAAGTCCATTTCATCCAAAAAGTGCAAAAAACTAGTATCTAGCTGCTTGGATAGATATATCAAGGCACTGAGACAGGCCTGTTTTGTCATGGACAAGAGAGAATGGTGAAACCAGTTTCTATTACAAACATGTTTTATAAAAGCAGTAAGGGATTGTTGCTTAAAAAAAGTTAGTTCTACCAAACCATGCCTCCAAACTTTTTTATAAATCAGACAATATAGAATAATTCATAATAAAGAAGTTCAGAAAGAAAAGTTAAAAGTACTAGCAATAGGCACAGGAAGACATTTTTACAGATTACTAATACAGAAACGAATTATTATACTTGTTTGGGGAAAGAATCAAGATAGAAAAGATCAGAAATTAATTCCCTTTCTTTGATATTGGTGAGACTGCAAGTAACAAACAGTGGTCATTAATGTGTAGTGGATGCCTCTGTTTTCTGGCAGTGAATTATTTCAGAGTATACTGCAGTTCATATCAGAAATGATCTGACTTGTCCCTTAAATCTTTGCAGACATGAAAAAGAAAAATAATTTATCTTCCCAACTCAATTACTTTATTGTTTTAAGCTCAAATTTTTATAGTCTGAATAAAATGTTTCCGGGAAAGCTGCTATATCAGGTATTTGTGTTTGCAGCACGTGAAGTTATGTGCTTAACGGCTCAATGTCCTTGCAGGGAACAGTGATGTGTAGTGTCTCTCAGGCGTCTGTATTCAGATTGTCAACAGAGATATTGAGATTGAGAGGACTCCTCAGCAAGTTTGCAGATGGCACCAAACTGAGTGGTGTGGTTGACACTTCAAATGGAAGGAAAGGATGCTATCCAGAGACATGTGATAAGGTGCGAGAAGTGGGCCTGTGTGAACCTCATGAAGTTCAACAAGGCCAAGTGCAAAGTCCTGCACCTGGACTAGGGCAATCCAAAACATCAGTACAGACTGGCTGACGCATGGATTGGGAGCAGCCCTTGAAGAAGGACTTGGCAGGTACAGGTGGATGAAAAACTTGCAGCCCAGAAAAACAATAATGGGCTGCATCAAAAGAAGTGTAGCTAGGAGGTCAAGTGAAGTGATTCTCCCACTCTACTCTACCTTTGTGAGATCCCACCTGTAGTACTGCATCGGAAAATGTTCTTATTTCCTTCATGAAAATTACATTAGGAGTACAGAGTTACAACACTGATAGCTTTTATGACTTTCACCACTGTAATGATGAAATAGTAATAACTGAATTTCAATGAAGCCAAAACAATTTTAAGATATCAAGAATAATACTAAAACTTCCTTGGTTAATGCAGTACAGACTCATGTATTAATGCCCTGTGTAGCTAAATAGGTGACCAAGACTCAACTAGACAACTTCCTGAGTGTATGGGAACTGGTGAGCACTGCCTGAACCTCTGATTGATCACTTGAAGCAATCAATGAGTCAGCCACAGGAGCACAGGTGAAGGCAATTCACCTGTGCTACTGGAGGGGGTGGAACCTGGCTCCACCTCTCCTAGATCTCATTTAAGTGTTGACTGCTACTAAGGAAGGATCTCCTTTTGGAGATTGCTCCTTGTGGAGTTTACTGTGAGCCTATGACACAGGTGAGCATTTCCATTTATTTTGATTATCTTTCCGCTGTGATAATCTTACTAAACCTAACCTCTGTACCCCTATTGATTGTACAGTTGTACACCTATTAATTGTACACTGAGCAATTTGATCTAGTAAAAGGTATGCTTTGAGCAGGGTATGAGACTAGAGAGATGACTTCCAGAGACCTCTTCCAACCAAAGTTACTCTCTATGTGTGTTTAGAGAGTAAACCAGAAGAATCAATTTAATAACAATTATCTAGAAAAAATGTTGTCTCTTACCGGCTATACACTTTAGTTAATAAGTTGTTTATCTGTTTATCCATTTTATATCTTGAGTAGTCTTCTAGACCATCCTTCAAGGCAATTATTGTCAAAACTGCTATCAGAGGTAGCATTGTAATTTCTTTTTGGAAAGCCTCCACCAGGGGAACCCAGTTTAAAACAACCAGAAATAGGAAATACAAATTGGCAACTCTGAAACAAAGAGCAAACAAGAATTAGCTGTGCTATCAGCCATTCTAATTCCCCCACTCCATGCTGTATAGAGACTACTTAAGTAAGAAGAAATTGTAGTAGGAGCTAAGAAAAAATAAAGAACTAAGTATCTGTGACTCCATTTTCCTCTCTTCAGTCAAATACATTAGTCAGCTGAATGGCTGATTAACACTCATGATAAGAAGGTGCAGCAAGCAAGAATTTTACTCTAATTCCAACCCTGCCCTCCAGGCATATGCCTTCTAGTGAGGCTGTGGTGAACTTGTAGATAAGACATTTTTAAGTGAGCCATTCTTTATAGGTCTGCAGTTCTCCAAGCAGGAGGATGGAGGGAAAAAAATAATGGCCAGAGATAAGACATGTGAGGGAAGGGAAGAAATACGTTTGCAGGAAATCAATTGAAAATCCTACTTCAGGTTACTTAAGTGCTCCAACAGTAAATAATACTTTAATCTAAAGAGTAAAATGAGTGGAAATAACAAAGTTTTGAAGAAAGGATTAGTCCGAGGTTGATATTCTATCTTTGGACAAATAACACAAACCTTCTCAGAAGCCATAGACAGGTTGGAAAAATATATATTAATACACAAATAAAAAGATTCCATTTTAGAAGAATTTCCACAAACAAAATAAAAATAGTTAATTACCTGTGAAATTGTTCAAATAAATTGCGTGGTATAAAATTCAGTAAAGTATATTTAGTAGTCCGTATTTTGTTGTTCATATACAGTTTTGATACCTTTTCATACTCTTCCTTAAAATGTCCCAAGCAGGGTATCACTATCCTATGTTTGCCAATAGCTTTTTTTGCTTGAAAGCGCTTGTTACTTGACTTGCTGCTGCTGCCTTCTTCTCTGCCTTCTGTAGACATCAATTGCTGCCAACGATACCGGGTCCAATGCATGGGATCTGCCATTGCACCCTACGTGCTTTATAATCCAAGGAATGTCCTCTACCTAGAGAGAAGTTAAAATACAGCAAGTTAAGCAATAACTCTGTAAAGGTTTAACTAAAAAGTTCCAGATACAGTTCTGAATAAGTCCAGGGAAAAGATCATTCCCACATTTAGATCAGGAAAAGAACATTTAATGATGTCAGGTTCCTCTTCAAAGGCTGTATTTATCTGAATTTTATCCTACCTTTCAGCATCTTGCAGTTTGATTACTCTGTTTAAAATGCACAATAACTTTTTAATTGTTTATTAAAAAACAAATCTGATTCCAGTATTTTCACTGATCTACAGATCTGTCTTTTCTAGTAGATCAGTTTTATTTTGCTATACTTTAAATAACAGGAAAATACAACACAGTTTAAATTTATACTAATTTCTTAATTTGTGTGTAAAGCATGCACCACATTGGTACTTGAAAAATCCAAATGAAAACGCTATGAAGAAGTATATAATGACTATCGCAAAATAAGTGATGTTTTGTAGTTTTACACACGAAATCAGATCTGGATAATGCCTTTGTTAGAGGAAAAAAAGCAAGCTTTTATACCAATCATGATTTGATGGATTCTTCAATCTTCCAGAAGTCCCTTCTTAGGCAACAAACTGCTCAGTCATTTTTAATAATCTCATTGCCAGCATACTATATAGTTGTAATGCCTAATACAGACTTAGGAGTCTGTAGGTTCCCTAAGGTCCGTAGCAAAAAAGAGAATCCAGAATTAAGAGCTGTTCTGGGCCTGTAGTATTGCTTCCTGTATCTAACACAAGATTCGTTCACATGAGTAAATTTTAAATATCCTCTATGCTGGATCAGGAAGCACCTCAACAAAATTTCTTCTTGTCTTGTTAAGTTAATCTGTCTCTTCCAAGCATCCACTGTTAGAAGGTTTGTCAATTAACCATGTTTCTGCTTGATGTGATAATCTTTACCCCAAATCAGTAACCTAACATAGCTCTGCAGACTGTTGTAATGTTAAATATCCTCAATGAAAGCTTATTTAAGTAAACAACATAAAATTTTTCAAGATGCCAGGAGTTTGTAAGCAAGATATATTTGTAGAGAACAATCACGCTTGCTTTCATATAAGACTAAACGTAACCATTTCATGCTGGTAACTTCTGTGACTAGAAGAAGCAACAAATAAATAAACTCTTTGACAAAGTAAACTCAGAAGGAATGTGGGAATGCCAAGTCTTTAAATGGCAAATCCTGTTCACTCTTAAAATTACATAGGCAAAAGCACCTTTAAAAGCTGAAGAATCAAGTTATCAGCAACATGCAAACAAAGACTGGAAGCTGGGAGTTAGGAAAAGGAAAAGTTGACAAATCTCAAAACCTCTTAAACACAGGAAGCAAACTTTGTTTTTTAAAAATACATGTATTACTTTTTGTAGCATGTGATGCCTGGTGGCCTTTGCTTAACAAATAAAGATTAAAAAAAAAAAAATGAACTAGATATTTTAAAGTAACAGTGTGTTAGGACAGAATTCCTCACCACTGATCTGGAGTCA
The DNA here is from genome assembly GCA_028571105.1 of Tragopan temminckii. Lineage (NCBI taxonomy): Eukaryota > Metazoa > Chordata > Aves > Galliformes > Phasianidae > Tragopan > Tragopan temminckii. The sequence goes on from JAOWBP010002392.1 coordinate 41,538,410, forward strand.
CAGGTTTGAACTGTATATGCAGTGGTGCTGAGGAGCAGTCACCTCTCACTGCACATACATCCCTGACACAGCTCCAAAACCTTTGCCCCACCCTTCCTCATCCTCCTTTTCAGAGGCAGAACTTCAAAGGAAGCAAGAAACCTGAGATTCAGCAGCACTTGGTGTATAGATCCATCAATAGCTCTGATATTTTATTTTTTAAGAAAACTTTGAAGGAGATTGTATGGACAGTAACTAAAACAAAAACACCACTGCACCACGTTGGAAATTACAGGAGGTCACTCACTGCCTCTCCTATAGTCAAAAAGGTGAATCAGGCAATTAAACTGCATCTTAAGGAAGAAAAGCACTGGGATCTTATACTCTGTCACAACACCCTCTGACTCACCTGGGATTTGACTGAGTTAGTATCTGCAAATGTTTTTTTTTTAAGTATTTGTACTTCCATTTCAAAACAGAATTTATAGGACTGAAAACTGCTAAATCTCTCTCTTTTTTTTTTTTTCTTCTATGTTGCATGTTTTTCTTCTTTCTCCTTGAATTGTGATCATAAAGTAATGAGCACCTTTTCTTTGGCCAGCTCTAAGATCAGAAAAGATTCATCAACTTCATGTGAGATACCGAAAAGGATGAAGTTGCTGAAGATTATTTTAAACAATTTTAGCAGGAAATCCCTTCTCAAAACATGATTTGACCTTCCCATTCTGTCATTTTTTAAAATTCTTCCATTCTCCAGCCTAACTCAAAGCATTAATGCAAAATTGTGGCCGTTTCTTTATATGCTAGTGTAAGACCCAGGAAAAAAGAGTTCGTTTTAGAAACATGTGAGAACAACTTAAATCTGAAGCAGTATTTGAATTATTTTTAAAAATTTTCTTCTTAAAGTCTAGAAAATTCTTTGTGTGTTCAAAATCAGGAAGCTTAAATGATCAAATTTCAAGTTTGAGGCCAGTTTCATAGAAACTAGGTTTTGTTCTCCTGAGTCAAAAGCTTGAAAATCAGAATGCTGCTTGGTCTTGCTGAATAGCAACACTGGTGTAAAGATAGAACATGTACATCTTACATGCAAAAAGACAACTTTCTGTAGTGTTAACATCACATGATGATGAAATGTGGAAGAGAACTGATACTGGGCATGTTCTTTGCTTTCTGTCCACCTCAGTTTCCTTATGTACTCCGACTCCTTCCTCTTTTTATAAAGTGCTTTTGAGGTACCCTACTTGAAAACTGGAAGGGCTATACATGGTTAACACACAAGAACTGATTGTCAAATTTTTGCAAGAGCGCAGGGCACAGCAGTGTCCTTTTTACCGAAAGACTGATCAACACTATACATTATTCATATTTCATCATCCTATATCACAATAAAAAGCCTTTAATAACTCTCTGCTACAGATAGTTCTGTAAAAGACCCTACTTGTAAATGGTCCATACCTTAAATTAAGCGTTTTGAATCTTAAAGCCCAGCATAAACATTTTCTTCCACTTCTTGTGCCAAAAACTTGCTTTCTTTTGCAATCGTTTTCCTACTTCCTCTCTTGTAAACTCTTTCAGCTTCCAGTTCTGTGAAGTATCAATTCCTCAGCTCCAGTTACATTACAGCGTAGCCTTTGGCGAACTGCTTGGCAATCACTGACCAGCCTCCTTTCTGGAGATTATCATCCAAACTTGCTTAATGCTTTAGCCAATATACATGGTGTTCTGGTACTGCACCCTACTGTTATGCTGTGGTTGTTTACTTCCACGTCATATGAAGTACCCTATCATTTACTACAGCTTCTCTTGGCCACTTCCTCCCTTCTGACAACAACCTTCTTTTGCCATCATCTCCAAATAGTTACCCCTTGTTCTTCTTTCAACAAATTCTTTGTTAAATATCCCCAGTAAATGCTATACTTCATGAGACTTTCTCAGACTTCTGGCACATACATGTGTGTACTGTGCTTGCTTCCATCCTGTTCTGGTGCAGCCTTCAGGCATAACGTGCAAGAGGCCTTAGCATCTTCCAGGTGCACTTCCAGTCAGTCAAGTCTTGGTAACCAGAAAAGCAGTCAATAAAACTGCATTACCTTAACTGAAAAAAATTCTACAAAACCTATAAGGAAAGAGATTCAGGCAATATACCTCTGTAGAACCACTTTTCCCAGCTCCTTACCTGAATGCTTCAGGATGTTCTGTGGGTCCGAGGTTCCAGGACAGAGCTCATGCTACACAAAGCTATGGAGGAGTGGAACACCTAGGATCCATGCAAAGTCCCATTTAAATCTATTTGCACGTGTAGCTGCATGGGTTCACCTTTTGTTTCACTACATTACAGCTGGAGTAATATAGAGGCTAACTGCTAGAAATAAAGAAACTGCTAGAAATCTTCACCAGTTCATATGCTAGTAAACCACAAAGAAGTTTTAAAGGATCCATGGCCTAAAGAATAATCTGCACTCTGAAAAAAATAATTCTGTTCTTCTAAGATTTGCTACCTTCTCTGTAATAAGCAGTATCAAAAATCTGTAACACATCTTTGTAAGCTAAAATGAAAACTGCAGGGACACTCTAATGTGCTGAATGAATCTGGAGAAGAGACTTGTGCTGTCAATTTACAAGACAAATACACAACAAATTGCAGGAATCAAAATTTCAATTCTAAGAGAAATATGTGGCTATTTGCAACAACATGTTTTGAGTTATAATCACAAAGTGCTGAGTAATTTTGGATTAAGAGTGGAAGGCAGTTGAGGCAGCATCTTGCTATACAATCCGAATTACAAAGTCTGACTTAGCATGAGGGACACAAACGCTGCAAGCCTTGAAATGCCTCACCTTGGAAACTTCTTGCTTGGAAGTTAAGCCAGCCATCAGTGGCTCTTCTCAAATCAACAACAATGCATTAAAAACCAGGAAGTACCTAGACCCCGACACAAGGTCAATCACAAGGGAATTTAATAGTAAACCACACAGGCAGCAGTGCTGATTAACATGCTATAGAGTGGGAGCAATACATGAAATAGGAATAATCCCTCTGCATTGGGTAAAGTTACTTAGGGTATGAATTAGATCCTGCACCTACAGCCATAATTGAATCATACATTACTCAATTTCAGGTTTAAAACTCAGGGATGAAATCATTTATTTCAGCTACAGGCAATCAGTTTCACAACAAAACTATGGTTTGTGTTTGTATGTTTGTGTTTATATCCTCTTTTCTATTCATGAGCAAAGTTCTGCTTTATGCTCCGTTCTCACGTGTCACATTGATATCTCAAAACTGCAAAATGAAACTTTTCAGGTTAATCCTTACTCTTTTGTGACTGTCTTGTCTTGTAAATCTTAAACTTACGGTCATGCAACACGTAACCACTGCAGATGCTTTCATGTATGTACAGGTTGGGGGGTGACCTGCTGGAGAGGAGCTCTGCGGAGAGGGACCTGGGTGTCCTGGTGGACGACAGGTTGG
>JAOWBP010002392.1:41544750-41571809 GCA_028571105.1 Tragopan temminckii
TCTCCAGGCTGAACAAGCCCAGCTCCCTCAGCCTGTCTTCATAGGGGAGGTGCTTCAGTCCCCTGATCATCTTTGTGGCCCTCCTCTGGACCTTCTCCAACAGCTCTCTGTCTTTCTTGTACTGGGAGCTCCAGATCTGGATACAGTACTTCAGATGGGGTCTCACAAGAGCAGAGTAGAGGGGGACAATCACCTCCCTGTCCCTGGATACCATTTGCTTTCCAAGCTGCAAGGGCACACTGCTGGCTCATGTTAAGCTTTTCATCTATCAAGACCCCCAGGTCCTTCTCTGCAGGGCTGAGAAGATAGCTAAGATAGCTAAGTTCAACCCCCAAGATGTAGATTGATGACTCAATTAGCAGCTATATCCTTATTTTGCCCTAAATAGTTCATTGATAACTTAAAGAACTTTGTTGGAGTCTGTGAGGAACCTCAGTAAAACAAAATTTTCCTACGAAAAAATTAGACACCATAAGTCGAAGTGGCACTGTAGACTGAAATATACATCTTCCTCTTAGAGTTTATCCACGGAAGAATCCTGTGCTATGGCTCCAGCAGGGATAAGATACAGCCTTTATAAGATATTCTAAAGACATGAATTAGGATATATTGATTTTGAGCTGGTTTTGGTGAATTCATCAGGTTGTGACCGCCAAGGAAAAAAAACATAGCCATAGTTTTATTTTTGCTAAATAAAACACATTGTATTAATAATTTCATATAATTGAAAATTTCATACAGACATCTTGAAGGTTGTTGTTCCTGATTTAGAAATGTGTCTGTGTTTAATAATGAATATAGCAGCACGAACTGTAGTTTTCAACAAAACAATGTGGTATGTGGGATAATATAATTTGGATCTACCAGATGGTATGATATTTACACTTTTTGCACCCTTGAGTTAAGTCTATATGTCAGACATTTTTTTCCAGTTATATAAAATATCAGTGTACACTGTTATGAGGTGCTAAATGGCATTGTTCATGGGGGATTATAAGGCAGAATGTCACCTTAAGAGTGAAATAAGCTTATGTATGTTTGGTGGGAAAGAACGTGAAATAAGAAAGTGCTGGACATGAAGAAAAGAGGGAGCTTTATGTATTTACCATAAGCCAGCAATAACGGGGAAAAAAATGCTGCAAAAAGAGATTTCTTTAAATGAAGAAGTACAGACTTTAAAAAAAAACACTTGTTGCTATCTTGCTGCATATTCACAGAATCACAGAATCACAGAATGGCCAGGGTTGGAAGGGACCACAAGGATCATAAATCTCTAACCCCCCTGCCACATGCAGGGCCACCGGCCTCGCCATTTAGTCCTAGTCTAGTTAATACTAGACCAGGCTGCCCAGGGCCCCATCCAATCTGGCCTTGAACACCTCCAGGGACGGGGCATCCACAACCTCTCTGGGCAAGAGAGGCAACTACATATTCCTTGTAGTAGGTCGTGGAATGATATTTGCTTAACGTGTCCAGAGAAGGTTCTGAAAAATAACTCATCAAACAGGCAGGACCCAGGGCTGTGGCCTCAAAAAGTAGTTAACTCTGCAAATGTTGAGAAATTTCCAGGTGGTCTCACTGAAAACCGTACCATAAAACATAATTCTCTGATCTTTGTTCATGTGATCAACTGGGTAAAGATATCACAATTCTGTAAATGTTTTAAAACAGATACAACTAATACTGAAAAAAAACCACAGACTTAAAGACAAACAAATAATCTAGCTGACTCTAGTAGGTACTGTCAAGAGACATGACTTCGGAGGCTTCACTTTTTTTTCCGAACTGTTCTCATTTTCAATTCCACAAGCTAGTACTGAGAATTTGGTCCATTACCAGTGGTCAGGGGAGCAATCCCTGAAAGCTCTTCTCATTGATGGGGATTGATAGCTAACCATGGATATTTCCGAGCCGGAAAGTTGTAGAGCCATTTTAATTTTTGTCTTCTAAGGAATTGAGATTTACTAAAACAATGGTTCCTTCAGTGGTTTGAGTTTATCAGGCTGCAGTGGAAGTAGGTGTGTGGAAATATCTCCTGGTGGAATCAATCCACCTTGTTTTTATATTCCTGATAATTTGCTGCACAAGGCTGGGTTTGATGACGTCACCTCTAATTCATTCTGCCTAGCAAGACAGTGCAGAGTTGGAGATATTGTAAAATATTACAAGGCTCAGATTGATCTTTACAATTATATTTTAATGGACTTCCAAATATAGGGTGATACAAAAATATTTTATTATTATTATTATTATTATTATTTTACCTCTTGGACAAATTAAGATGTATTTGTTGTGTTTTTGGAGTCAGAAAAATCTAGAAACAATATTTCAATTTATGCAATGCAGTGAATGCCACCAAAAAGTTTTTGCTGTTCCTTGTTCTAATTCTAGCTCTTGACAGAAAATACAGTGTTAGTGACAGTGGTATGTCAACTGGCCTGGCGTCTTGGGGTGATATAATTTCCCAGCAATGATTCTGCCACTTGTGGCTTTGATACAACATTAAGCTCAATATTTATGTAGTAAACAAGAGGTCTCTTTCCTTTCATAACTGTAACATAGCAAGCTAATAGGAAGTATATGAAAGGCTTTTATTTCTTTCAGAGGACCATCTAAAACAAAGATTGTATTAGAAGATGGAGAAATGCAGCATCAGAAGTGGCTGAATCTGCACTCAGATTGGAAGAGTAAGAATGCTTCCACTTTACATGCACTTCTAGTGAATGGGTAAGTTACAGGTAAAGGAGATTTATTTCACTGCTGTGGTTAGTCACCACGTTTTTGAAGGTCACAGATTTTTTGGTACAACTTTATCAATTTACAGTAAGCTTCCTTAGCAGGTTATCTAACCTTGGACAGTAGTATATTCCTTTTAATTAGCTCTATTAAATACGTAGCTGGTAATGAGAAGCCAAGCTTCAGTCATGGCTGAAACATTTGAACTGTAATTTTGAGATTAAAGAGCCAACTAAATTACTTCTAGCATTTAGGACAAAACTGGAAGAGCATTTGAATTCATCTTCAAAAAGCAGATTCCTTGTTTTCCTTTTCCTTTTTCTAACGCCCAGAAGAAGATTTTAGAATACCCATCTTCCACAGAATATTCCTCTGTTTCATGAGAAAAGATTGGCTTGCTTAAATGCAGAGAGCTGAGGTAAAATATGTGTGAAGAAGCAGATCTGAGGAATACACCTAGATTTCTTCTGTTCAGCTCCATCATTGTCTGTAGGAAAGCTTTTCTGTAATGACTGAAATAAAGATGAACTAAAATGAAAGGGAAACATACTACTGTGGGGTAGAACTAGAACAAAACTGAAGTGTTAGAAAGCAGAAGTAGGCACTTGCAGAAAGAGTCTTTTTAGTATTTTTCTACTGAAGAAGTCAGCCCACTTACTGAGATCACAGCCTTCAAGAATAACCAGAGGAACAGCCAATCCATGTATACAGTCTAATTCTGCTCTGTTTCTGCATCTGAAAAGCACTTACATGCGATGGATTAATAAGTTGTGGAAAAAAAAGGCAGTCAGCTGAGCAACAGTGTTCTTGGTTTTAACAAGAATCTCCCTTTGACGAAGAACTACTATTTTTGCTCTCACACCTGAAAATTTCCAAAAGGATTTTTTTTTCTTAATATGTGCTTTTGTGATCTTCCTGGGTTTTCATCAACATACCACATCTTTTGGGTCAAAGATTTTCATCAAATATATTTCAAATAAATTCCCAGCCTTCAACTGCAAGAATGGGGAAAGCAGCACATCTCTGTGCTTTCAGGTGCCATAAATTAAGACTTGACAGATCGTACACCCCAGCCAACCTCAGAGCTGGATCAGTGCCCATAGAACAAAGTTGCCTGCAAAATGTGTAGCACCTGGTCATGAAATGCATTGTAAAGCTGAACTAATATTTTAAATTGTTGCAAGCAGACACTGGAAGCCATTGACAATCTGGCATAAGAAGCTCCTTGTGTTTCTTTTTACAATTTGGGGAACATTCAACAGCTGAGTTCACAGCAGTGGGTACCATACCTGTGCTGATATACAGACTGTCAAAAATAACACCAAGTAGTTGAGACTTTTATTATGTTCTTTTTCTAATATTTAGGCAGATGTGCCGAAGCAGAAGCAAAGTGGCTCTCCTTTGCACTAAAGAAGGTAAGAGAAGTGCATGTTTCTGAGAAAACAAAGGTATTTTTAAATGTACTTGAACAAATTCAATTGTTTAGTGTCATTTAATTCTGATTTTTACTTGACTTCTGCAACCTTCAATTTTGCATTGCCTCTTTTTCCTCCGTGCTGTATTAAATTTTAGCAACTTTTCTTATTTTGAACTATGAGGTTCTCTATAGTACTAGCTTAATCTGCTCTTGCAAAATGAGTTTTGTCAGCAGTCAGGTTCCAAAAATTAATTTGAGAAAACTTCTTGATGAAAATATTATTTATGACAAGAGAGGTTACTAGGTGACATATCTGGGAGTTGAATCTGTGGTCTGTTTAGCTGTGAATCTCAATCACAGAAGAACCTAAATTAGAAAACTACAGACCAAATCTGGAGGCACAATGGATTGTGCAATATTAAGTGGTTTGAAAAACACAGAAATCCTTCATCTTGAATAATAATATGTTCTACAAACAAGGAGATCTTCACTGAAGAACACATACATTATGAATTTCCTGCCATGGAGAAAATTAATTGCAAAGTATGACCCAAATTTGGGAAAGTAATAAAAATATTTACTACTCTTACCTGAGAATAACACCCCAAAGGAGCCTGTTAAAGCTATTTGCTCCTGACATATTTTGCTTTAAGAACACATAAAGCTCCTTGCCCTCAGACGTTACTTAGGTGTACACAGAAAGAATTACAAATTACAAATTTAATTTATTTCTCTACCAGAGATACCTGCAATGTCAGCATACCTTCCCCTGGGACGTGAATTGCAGAAACTGGTGGTGTTCTTTCATTCTCTGAATCACACTGAGCATAAACAGGATAAATAATAACAGTCTGTCATCTTACTAATCCAGAATATAAAGTAAAACAAAAGTGAAGGGCAAACTTATTCAGGCAATTCCTATCTGCCGGGCAAATAGGAATCTGGTATAATTTATACTCTAAGTCTGTTTATAAAGTGGAATGGGTAGAGTACTGGAAAACCTTGGACTCTGCAAACATTTCCCTTAGGAATTTCCAAGAGCAAAGTAAGCTTTGTGTCTTGCAGCTAAGTAAACAGTTTGACATGCACCTCACACCTGGCTTAAGCAAGTGCTTATTATTGCTGGCCTGATTTTTCCAGAAACATTCCTTCTGGATAGTATAAGTAGCACAAAGACATTGTTAGCTGACAGAAAGACAGTGATTTGAAACCAAGAATGCTTCCCAAGGGCAGCCAGTAACTCTGTTCAAGATAATCATCTTTATCAGTTTAGCTTAGTTAATAATTAGACTGAACAGGTCAAAATTAATCTCAGGAGATAAATCCCCCCTTTATAGAGAAAGAGGGATAAAAATGGCTCAATGTGTTTGATATTAACATGTGGTTATTGATGACTTCAGATACTGTACTGTTCAGTGTAACTTCATAACTCCGTTAACGTTGTTCTGTGGTCACAGTTTTTCTTCCAGGTCTTGCATGCTATGTGTTTGTGGTAACAAATTACTCCCATCTGCATTTGTTTCTCACTAGATTGTGGCCATCGCCCTGCTGCTCGCATGAACAAAAGGATCCTTGGTGGCAGGACCAGTCGCCCAGGCCGATGGCCATGGCAGTGCTCTCTGCAGAGCGAGCCAAGTGGACACATATGTGGCTGTGTTTTGATTGCAAAGAGATGGGTCTTAACAGTGGCACACTGCTTTGAAGGGTGAGAGGAGCTCAATTTTACTGCTCGTGTACAAATTAGATGTAACTTGCATATGAGAATTACAAGTGCTCCCACCATTACCAAACATATTGGCAGCAGGTCATGACCTTTGCAGAACTGCAAGAAGCCTGGTTTTAGAGAAAATAACAAAGAGTAAATGGTGTAAAACAACATCAGGTTAGGTTTTGACATTCTTTGTTATGAATTGTTGTCTCTGCTGATGAAAGCTAAATGAAGATGACCTGACTTTCAGCAGGAAAGAAAAAAAGAAAAAGAAGACCAAAACTCTAATCCCATGGGTCTCACAAAATGCCATAGATTTTAAAAAAGAAACATTCTGGGCAACAGCATGGAAATGACCCTGGAAAAATGCTATGGTCATTACAGAATCACAGAATCACAGAATGGCCAGGGTTGGAAGGGACCACAAGGATCATAAATCTCCAACCCCCCTGCCACGTGCAGGGCCACCAGCCTCGTCATTAAAAAATAAAACACAAGTATTTAATCATAATGTAAGTGACATACTGAAGTTTTCTGATTATAAACTCTCTGACTTCATTGTCATTGCCAATCACTAGAAAGTCAATATTAACCACTAAGTGCTTCATGGTCTATGAGGTCCCATGGCAGAGACTATGGAGGGCAGAGAAGGTTTGTGTAGCTTCGGAACTGTCTTAGTCATTGTCAGCTTTCTGACGGAAACCAAATTTCTTTTTAAAGAATTTGGATGAAAATGCATTACCTCATTAGTTTTGTCTTGCTCTGAAGTTATTTGTATTTTTAAAGATAATTGAAATGTATGTTTTCTGCTATAGTCAGCAATTTTTTTTTGCTGGGTGGTTGTCACCAGTGCTTAATCTTGCTTAAAATTGGTTTGTGCTCACTGGAAATTTTTGGACTACACTAAACACCTTTATTTCTTTTTAAGCCAATAGAAGTTCTGTGGTAGACATGTAAATGTACTTCAGTTTCTGCAGATACACATTTCTTTCTAACTTTAATGATTCTTTTTCTTCAGCAATAATTTTGTTTCTTTTTGTTTCTGAAACACTGAATCCTTTGGAATTTTTTTTTTCCCCTCTGTGGCTCTTGATGTAAAGAGACGTGTGGACAGAACACTAAGAGATGTGGCTAAAGGGACTTAGTAGGCCAAGTTTATGGCTGGACTTGGTGATCTTGAAGGTATTTTCCAACCTAGTTAATTATATGTTTGATGTAAAAAGTCTTTTTCACTTTTGTATTCCAAATGCCCTAAAGTAGAAAACACCAAGGCAAAAAGTTTTTTAAAATGCCAAGATATTTTGGTTTATCAGTTCCTTGAGTTATGTGGAGAATATTTCTTCTCTTCTGCCTCTCTGATGAGATTAAGGATATGTTTCCAGGGACCTGAAATCTTTACATTCTTTGAGTATTGTTTCCTACAGCAACAGTAATATCATTCCCAGTGCCACAAAGTTTCTTTAAATTTACTAAACCAACCAGTTAAGAAATTAAAGCATATTTTAAAGTGCATTAAATAAAAAATATTTTGTGAAGTCTGGGATCCAAAATATAAAGATTATACCAGTAATGCAGTAGGCAACGTTAATGCTGTGAACATTTGTAGAGATTATAAATGGAAAGGAGCCTCATAAAGCAGATCCATTTGCTTGTTTTATTGGCCCCTACTGTTTTTCCAGATCTGTTTGAAATGCTCTACAGCAAACCATCCATGACATTTAAAGTTTTTTTACTCAATAGTAGGGTAATACTTTCTGGCTGAGGCTTTTCATTGCTCCGAGCAATGTTCTTTTTCAATGCTCATAAAAACAATAGGATTTTCCTACCACTTAAACTTGAAACATCTTGGAAAAACACACATTAATTATGATTGTAAAAAGACAGTTGTAGTCTGAAATACAAGAATTCTCAAAAAACTCAGATAAAAAATAGTCTTTATTTAACAACCAAATCTCTTTCAAAATTTTAGAAATGACAATTCAGTTGAATATTGTTAAAAAGCTGAAATTTCACGCTTTAATTTACATTGCTATAATTAAGCTTCAGTCTCTTCAAAGGAACTTAGTTCCATGGAACTATCTCAATTATTCTGAAAAAGTGACTTTTCTGAGGATCTTAGAATCACAGTCTTATTAGGAACTCATGACTTATTGTCAGTTACAATCAAGAGATTACATCATCTAAGCCTTTAATGAGGTCTGTGTTTTCTTATGTCTTTACAAAACCTAGTTCAGTCCTCCCATTTGCACCATGTCCATCATTTTTTGTGATCAGGGGAATTTGTAAAAAACTAGTAAACAATAAGAGACTTTTCACATGACCATCATAAAAGATTTAATTTTCATAACTGAATTGCATCTGTGAGATTCCTTTGGGATTTCAGCTTGAGTTACTGCTGTGAGCATCATAGTGATGCACAATACTGTCACTCCTAGAGAAATGAGTTCATTCTCACCAGAGCGCAAGTGAGCACCTAGGGACCCGGGAGGATCCAATTCTGAGATTCTTGGGCATTTAATACAGCAAGTAATAGGTGGTAATATACCTTCCAAGGCTGTGAGTTAGAATTTTTTCAGTAGCAATTAGGAAGAGAATGGAAAGCATTGTCTTTTGTTGATCGGTAATGATGCCTAAGCATTTGTTTTCTTGTAGCATTTCTATCATGTACACAGCTTTGTGAAGTACAGTATGCAAAAAGTCAGGGAGAAAGAAAACCTCAGGTTTTTAAATTAAAAAGAACTTGAATTAAATTTCCCGTTTTCCTGTTTGTTCCTAAAGGAGAGAAAATGCAGCTGTCTGGAAAGTAGTGTTTGGGATAAGCAATCTTGATCATCCATCAAGCTTCATGCAGACCCGACTGGTGAAGTCCATCATCTTGCATCCACGCTACAACAGAGCAGTCGTAGACTACGATATCAGCATTGTACAACTAGATGAAGACATCAATGAAACGAGCTATGTAAGACCTGTCTGCTTGCCCAGCAAGGAACAGTTGGTACAGCCAGATACCTACTGCTACATCACTGGCTGGGGACACATGGGCAACAAAAGTAAGACGAATACTTTCAGGAATATTAGAAAAACATGTTAAGAACCTACTGGATTAATCAAATAAGTGATCCCACTACAAAGCTTTATCCATTTATACTAATGCTGGACTTGATTCACAGAATCAAGAATTGCAGGAGTTGGAAGGTACCTCCAGAGATCATTGAGTCCAACCCCCCTGCTAGCACAGGCTCCCTATAATAGGTTGCACAGGTAGGCGACCAGTTGGGTCTTCAATAGCTCCACAGAAGCAGACTCCACAACCTCTCTGCACAACCTGTTCCATTGCTCTGTCACCCTTGTTGTAAGGAAGTTCTGCATGTTAGTATGGAATTTCCTATGTTCAAGTTTTAGGCCATTACTCCTTGTCCTATCGCTACACACCACCGAGAAGAGCCACATCCATTTGCCTTCCACATCCCCTCATATATTTATAAACATTAATCAGATCTCCCCTCAGTCCTCTTTTCCCCAGGCTGAACAGAGCCAGGTTACTCAGCCTTTCCTTATACAGGAGGTGCTCCAGGCCCTTTATCATCTTTCTGGCCCTGTGCTGGACACCTTCCTGTCCTTTCTGGACTAGGGAGCCCAGAACGAAACACAATAGTCTAAATGTGGCATCACCAAGGGACAGCAGAGGGGGAAGATCACATTCCTTGGCCGGCTGGCCATGCTCTTTTTAATACGCTCCAGATTAAATACTAAGGATCTGTAACTGGTCTTGAAGGGAATCCAACTGTTGCTTTTATTTTTTTCCAAATCAGCAGCCTAAGTTTATGCTCCTAAATCCACATTCAGACATGATGTTTGATTTTTCAGAAATGTGGAAGATCTAGAAACTCCTATCAAGAAAGTCACCTGAAACTGGTTATCATTTTACTCACTTAGGCTGTCTTTAGAATTGTAACATTCTTAGTTCAGTGGAAGCTGGAGATACTGAAAACAAAGGCATACAGGCTGAACGAACAATTTTCTGGAGCCATTGCTCTGTGTCACACCCCTGGCTTGTGGCAAGATTTATTCTATCAAGGCTTAATCACAAGTGCTGTCTCGGAAGAGAAATATTACTGTGTTTTTTGTGCTCAGTTGCCCCTGAAATCCTTGAGTCCCATTGAAAGAACATTTATGTTATGTAAATATCTGTTTTGACAGACTTATCTTGGGTCCCTTCCAACCCAAGACGTTCTGTGGTCCTATGGTCTTTCATGCACCAAATGCAAAGTATCCTGGCCCCAACCCTGTTAGCTCTATCCATTATGTTTCTCCCTTCTCTGTAATAGCAATTTTCAGAAAAGGCTGTTCTGTACACGGGATAAGGAAATTTTCTTTTCAGTACTGCTTCACCCCTAGTAGCCAGGTCCATATATGTGGCAAAAACTAAATTGCACTAGTGAGGAACATGCTGTTTAGAAGCAGCTCCGAATCTATCAATCTAAAACTACATTTTATGTAATGGCAGGAAAAAAATAACACAGAAAGCTTTTGTACCTCTGGTAAGTAGGAAAATGTTATTTGCTAGCTAATGTGGTTTCAGCTTTGTTTTTAGAGGCTTTGTGTTAGAAAACTACAAAAACCATCTTGGCTACACAGAGCTTAGTATTTCATGCTCTAGGTTTAATAGTTTACCTTTGAATTTGAGCTAAGTCAGCTGCTCACAGTAGGATGAAGTCCCGAATGTGCTGAAGTAATATCAATATCCTTTGAAATCTGATTCCCTGATACATTAAGTTGAATTTACCCAAATGTAACTCGTGTTTATACCAGCCTCAACTGCAAGAGATACTAGGATTAGAATGAAGAGTTAACCCCTTCCTCTGCCTCATATTACTGCTTTCCAGCCAATACTGTCCCCATCATAAAAGTCCCAAAACACATCACATAAAGGTACTCTGCCTCCTCAGTCTTCAGTATTGTGCAAATGCACAATAAAGTGTGTCAGCAGCACACATTGGTCATCCTCCAGAATGCAACATATACAGACTTGGCTGAGGAGTCTTTGTCATGAATCCTGCAATGCAACCATGAAAAAAAAAGACCTGCAAACATCTGAGCTTCAATCTAGACCTAGTGTTTTTGTTTTATATATATATATATATGCACACACATTTATATACACACACACATAAAGTAATACTTAGATCTATCTAAAGGAAATAATTATCATATCTCAAAGATCCATCACAGATATATATTTTCATATGTCCATATGTTTTAATGCTTATTTCTGTTTTTCAGTGCCTTTTAAGCTTCAAGAAGGAGAAGTGCGCATCATTTCCTTAGAACAATGCCAGTCGTACTTTGACATGAAGACCATTACCAGCAGGATGCTGTGCGCAGGCTATGAGTCCGGCACTGTAGACTCTTGCATGGTAGGCCTTATCTCTAAAGAGAAACTTACAGCTGGAAATGCTTCTAGACATCAAAGTTCTGTGACGTTTATTAGGTTCAGCATACTTCATCTAGCACAGAAATGTCTACAGTCTCTTGAAGTGTTTTAACCCACTGTTATTGTTGCTGGTGCAACCAGTAGGTGGCCATTTGACCTGCAGGGTTGACCAGATCACTCTCAGCAATCTCCTTCATCCTCAGTGACTCTGATGCTGTGAAACTGAAATCAACTCCAGTTTATGGTAATGAAAAGCTGATGTTCTGAGATTTATCTGTATTAGTTAACCAATAGACTGACTTTTAAAATAACAATAAGCCATTTGCAGGTACTTTTCTGTACAGTTGAAAAAGGGAACAAATATGGGTAACTGTATGCTGCTACATAGTTGGGCAGAGCAGCCAGTCCTTACAGCTGAGTTACTTATTAAAGACAGATCACTACAGGAACTTGGACAGAGCTTTAGCCATGTGACTACTGGCTATGTATAGCTTCTGATTTTCTTTCGTATTGCAGGGTGACAGCGGAGGACCACTTGTGTGTGAGCGACCTGCAGGACGCTGGACTTTGTTTGGTTTGACATCTTGGGGCTCTGTCTGCTTTTCCAAGGTTTTGGGACCAGGAGTTTACAGCAATGTGTCACATTTTATTGACTGGATTGAAAAACAGATATATATCCACACCTTTCTGCTGAACTAACTCCAGATGGTAAGAATTGTGCTGACAAACAGCGGGAAAATGGAATCGAACTTCAACACTGAAGATTTTGCAGTCCAGAAATTCTGTGAAAAGGAGTCCCAAGCTCTTTCTATTCTTACTGTGGAGCTATGGGATATGCAGTGTATGCTCATAGTCGACCGTCTGCTGGTGAATATACTTTGGGGTAGAATTAATAATCCTTTTTTTTTTCTTTTAACTCCTGTGGTGCTATTTCAAGCACAGCAAAATGCTTAAAAGAAAAGAAACAGTCACTTTCTTCCTTTTGGATATTCAAACTAAGCAGTAGCACAGAGTAGAAAAACTTTTTAAATGGCCTATTTTAATACTATTCAATTAGTAGCACATGCATCTTCTCTCACTGTCATAAGGTGCAGACTCAGTGCATTCAGATGACGCTAGCAGGGCACAGATTCACCAGGGCCGTGCCAAAGGCTGCAGGTGTGGAAGAGGTGGCAGGGCTCGTGCATTCTTGCAGCACAGGGCATGGCTGTACAAGCACAGGTTCGAAGGGGCTGAGTAAACACTGTCTGTCCCTTAGAGTGGCCAGCGTGGGTAGGGCACTGCAGCATATTGACTCTACTGCTCTGTTCTCGGGGCCAGCTGGTGTACCTCTTCAGGGTGCAGTGTGGCACTAGTAGGCCAACAGACCCATAATACTACCTGAGGCACCTGAAACCAAAGTTTTGTTTATCAGCCTCTTTGGATCATTTTTCCCAAGTTTCTACCACATAAGTTTTCTAAAGCTTCTGTGTCTCACTGTGTCCAGAAATGCCCACTTCCTGACAGCACTACACAGAGTAGCACATTTATTAAAACTGTGCCCCACTAGCTTCTCTTCCCCATTTTTTTAATTTATTTATAGTGTTCAGTCTATAAAACACGCACTGGTAACCTCTAGTCCTCTGGAAACACAGGATTGGTAGAACCACTGCAAATGCTTTTGCCCCAAGAGTAAGCTATTTGGAGCATCCAGGGAGATGTGGAAAATGTAGATTTAAAGTGCAAAAGATGCAGTGTGAGCAAATATGAGAAATAATACTGAGAAATGGAATATTTTTGGGTAGGCTTCTTCTAGTATTTTGCACTGAGTTTAATTTTGTTTAACAAGATAAAACAATCTGGAGAGAGAAAAGGGCAAAGTGAAATCTTTATGGCAGACGATTTGAGCAGAAAGTGGAATCCATATGGCAGACGATTTGAGCAGAAAGTGGAATCCAAATGTGTATTAGAAATGTTAAGCAAAGCACAACAGCTTCATCAGCAAAAGCCCAAAGGAGCCCCACTGAAATGCTTGGTGGCAAAGTGCTCTGTGCAGAGTTAAGAAGCCAAGCCCTGACTTCAAGAGTCTGGCTGGAAAAAACAACAACAACAACAAAACAACAAACAAACCCACAACACTTTACAATGGAGCTTACAGTGGAGCTTGGCATTGGCACCTTTCTACAGCTGAAGGGGAATTGTTTCTTACTAACTACTGTAGGTGGTGAAATGCACAGCTCATGGCTTTTCAGGAAGCCAGAAAAGGAGGAGTCAGGAAGTTGAGAATTTCACTGGGGAGTAATGCAAAGGTGTTTCAGCCTCAGGCATACAATTACTCCCGATGCTACCTCTGGCGTGCCCCCATGGCAGCATGCAGGACCTTGTCAGCACAATGCCTGCCATACATGGAAACCTGCATTAGAACAGCTGATAACAGAGATTTCAGGTACAGCAAGCCATGTTACAACTAACCTACACAGCCCAGACTATTGCTTTAGTGAAAAGTTTGCCTCTTTCTTTAGTATCTTTTCCTTTAACATGTGTAACATTAGACATACTAGACAGCACTCAAAAAGAGCATTATTAATAAATACTCAGTATTTGTTGTGGATTCTGAAAACCCTATTTAAATGACTTTTGTATCACTGTTTGATGCTCAGAAAGAAAACCTCCCTAGGCCTTGCTAGTTTTTCCTTTTTTTTTTTTTTTTTTTTTTTTAATATAGTAAGGATTTTGCTTTTTCAGTAACAAAAAATGCTTTTTCTCCAGAGAGAAAGTTGCAGTGACTGTGTTATTCCAGTGCAGGCAGGCTGCAGGTGGAGCAGGTTAGTGGTGCCCTTGCTTCAAGGCTGTGTGAGCCGCAGCTCTCCCCACTGCTGCTCTCTCTGGGGCTGAGGTCTCTGCAGCACAGCACAGGCGGCAGTTCTGCAGGCTTGGCTTTCTGGAGGTAAGAGCAAGTAGGAGCTGTTGTGAATCTAGCAGCTTCCCTGACTAGAAGAAGCAGTTCAGACCTCTGAATTAAACAAAGGACTGGAGTACATACAGTCATTTTGCACAAATATTAGCACTACCAAATAATAGTATGTATGTGAAATAATTACATACTTCAATTAACTGGATTTGGCTCTGCCACATTTTATATGCAGTCCCTCCCAGGAACCAAAAGAGAGTATTGATTAAACAAAGGGCCCAGCCTCTCCTGTTTGGGGTCATGTGGAAGATATCATAAACCAAGCTCCAGCCCACAGGGCTGTGGTTTTTTCCCACAGCTGTCTGCCACCACATTCCATGTAAAGAGGAAATTTGTAATTTTATAAATGTATTTTTATACTGCTTTTTTCTATGTGTGCGCATCAAGTAGGCAAGTATATTCCTCCTACTACTGCCTTGAAATTTTTTCATATGTGCTGCTGTAACAGCGATGACCTCAACCACGCAATGTTCTTTACAAGCATAGCCTCACTGCAAGGTGACACTATTGGTTTCACTTCTACCATGACTGTGCAGCCAAATGGAAGCAATGTCATACAGACTGCCGATGTGCTTCTTTCTCACTGTACTAATAAAAATTTACAGTAATTTTCCTAGTAATATCTCTGCTTCAGGTGTTTCAGTCTTCCCAGAAACTCAATGACAATGTGGAAATGTGAAGTGAATAGTGACAGAATTATGACTTCAGCACTAATTCCTAAAAACAGCTTTGAAGCGGTATTGAACGGCTCTTACCTGGCTTGTCATGCACTGCTGACAGCTCTGCTTGCATCACAGATTGGCAGAGGGTTTGGTACTAAACCTCCTCTACAACGTTTGGTTTCTTCTGCACATATGCTTCCAGTACAGAAAAATACCAAGGACAGCACTGTCAACAACTATTTGAGATTTAAATAGTTGAAAAATTAACATGTTTGGTTATATGGCTTTCCTCAGGCCAGCTAAGGACACAGCTCCTTACAATCAGGATGTTGAATTTCAGTGCATGAAGATGTTGAAATAAAAAATACAAGCATGCATAAACATGAAATAGTTAAAATTTGGCTTTTAACTGCAGTTAGCAGTAAGGCAGCTGGGACCATGAAGACAGGAGTAAATAAACCAGAGTAAAATAGAAACTAGTAACACAAAAACTACATGGAGATTCAGCTGTTAGAAAGTTCTTAGCGCATGCATCTTTGGGATGTGATCGCTGCCTCCTGCAGGGACTGAGGACTACCTGGTGAAGCAGCAGCCCAGGGAGCAGTGGTGCTTCATGCTCTCATGCTGCAGCCAGTGGCACTGGTGGACAACCAGAGCATGGCTTAGAGAATTCAGCTCAGTGTGCCCCATGAGCAGGCCAGGGCTGGGCTGTGAAGTCACCCACTACACGAAGGCTGTGGCTGTTGCCACCTGCAAATGCTCAGTGCACTAACTGTTGCTGAAGAAAAGCAAAAAAAGAAAGAGAAAAAAAAAAGAGGGAATTTTCTGGCAAATCAAATATTGCACAGCAACCTGTGAGTTAAAGCTGCTCTAAGTGTAGTTACAAAGTTGGGGCCAAAGTTGGGGCAGAGGCTGAAAATTGATGTTTGCTTTTTCTTTTTTTTAAACCAATAACCAAAACATTAAACACTGTGCTGTCTTTTCTGACATCTGCAAAACACCTGTGAGATGATCCCACCTTCCAAATGGCAAAGTCAGGTCATGCTGTGCAGAAGCAACCAAGGGACTGTAATGTCTCCAGTGCTAAAAAATAATAATAAAAAACCTTCAACTACTGAGAATGGAGGATGATTAACATGCACTCTTCATTTGGCACCACTTTAGATATAGCCAATTAACAATTTGAGGCTTTTATTAAAGACTCATTGTCCGCATCTCCCAGTTTATTAAGAAACAGAGAGTGATCATGGCAGACAGTCATTCAACTTTTTTGGCTGTTTGCTCACCATGGAAAAAAAAAAAAGAAAGAAAGCAAAGGATTGGGTTTTACAAGATATTTTTGTCATTGATACAGCTAGTCAAAGGCCCCTGAAAGCATATAATCCAGACAGTAGGAAAGAATTTTAAGCAATATGCACCATCGGTGAAACAACACAACAGGAAAAAAAACCTGAGATGCTCTTTATGTGCGCGCTGTTTTGCACATACTCAAGTGGTAAAAAAAAAAGTGCTTATGGTCAGTGATATCATCAGCACATAGGATTTTTTTAAGAGTACCTAAAATTTCAAGACAACCCATAGAGTGCTTTTGAGCCCTGGATGAAGTAATCCTCCACTCAGTTAAGAACACATCTTGCAAACCCTTCCGGCACTGAGTCATGGGGTGATTGTGCTTGTAAAGTCAACTAACAGCACTGTAAGTGTCTCAGAAGTGAAGGGCAGGAGGGCACTAAGGCAGCCCCAGGGCTCCCTGTTGAGAGCCACTTTGTTTTGTTGTGAAGTAACTGGGCTGCCACAGCTCACAGGATTTGAAGGACCTTGAGTACTTACAGCTTTTATATGATACACACATGAACTCCTAAGACTGCAGTATCAGCTACTTCCAAATTTGCTGATGGAAATGCTGGAAACAGTCTTCTATTACACCACGTGTTATTGCAAAGGGAAAGATAACAATCTCTTCTCTGTCACCACAAATTAACAGAGGAAATAGATTTATGGTGCAGAAGAAGCATTCAGGCAAGATAACAGAAACATCACTATTTGACTTCCAGGGCAGGAAGCATTGGCCTGGACTTCATTGCTTGAGCTCTTCACTACAGGAGAACATCTGCTGGGATCAGCATGGGGAGTGCTGCACCTGCCCTGGGGCTCTGCAGCAGAGCAGATCAACTCCGACATCCATTACATCCCATCCCTTGTATGATACTGCCCCATCTCCCTGCTATCTCCCTGAACAACCTGATGGCTGTTCTGCATCTTCTTCCAGGAAGAAGATGGAACCTCACAGTTCCATGATGTGCAGAGAAAGCTGACATTTTGCAGTCAGGATGTGTGGATTCCTGTCCTAGCAAGTTAACCCCAGCAGTTACATCTCTTTCTATTCCCCTTAAGCTCTTCTGAACCTGGTTTTGGGAATGACTTTTTCCAACCGCAAAAAATATACAAGAGTATTGCAAAATATAAAATATTAGATTATAGTGGAAATGGAAGTCACAGCTTGAACCAGTGACTGAACACTGGTAGGAAGGCAGGGCCAACCCAGGGGAGCTCAGGTGCATGCAATACACCTGAGTGATCAGAAGGGGTGGAGTCAGGATCCACCCCTTTCCAGACCTCACTTAAGGGTTGGTAATGGAGGTAAGGGTATCTTGCTGGAGATGCTAGCTGGAGATACTAGCTGGAGATGTCTGAAGGCTTCTGAAGGTAACTTCTTTCCTTTATTTCTCTGTCCAATGCTGTTGTGTTTGAGCAAATTCTCACTCACTGTAGCCTGGGATCTTGCAGCTCTGCTGTCACTGTGCTTTCCATCATGTTACATTAGGTAAAATATAAGAGTACACAAGCAAGTATACCAAAGCCACACAGAAATAATAATTATGAATCTACTTAGGCTGGATGCAATCTCCAAGAACTTGAATGTTTACTCTCATTTTGAAGGTGGGCATTACGTGTGTTAGAACTTATCAAAATTGTTTTGTCAGATGTTGAACCAAATTTAAAAAAAAAAAAAATATACAGAAATGCCTGTTGTCACTGGCTCTTTCCACTGTTTTTCTTTTATGGGCTGAACAAAAGGATATTTTTGCTCTTGCTAAATATGAGGATGGAATCAGCACTAACTACCTTGTACCATTTGAAATTTCTGGCAACATGTGGTGACCTGCATCTGAACGAACCTAGTGTGCTCTTGGTATCTGCCCAGTGTAGCAGCAGCTGTCTCAGACCTCACAGCGTTTGTTTAAATTCTTTCAGAGATCATAGGAGATGCAGAATATGTAACGTTGACCATTGGCATGGAACGCTCATGGTTCAATTAAAAAGCAGAGCCCTTGCCCCAAATATGGTAACTGAAAATAAACACAACAGATCTTGACAATTTGGAAGCAGAAAACTTGAGAAAGGAACAGAACAAAAATTGGCTCAATAATACTAACTATCTGCTACAATTTAAGAAAATAGTTTATTTCAATAAGTGCTAGCAGACACAAACAATTTCACAGATTCCTCCATAAATTGGCCATATAATTTTTTGGGCAGGAAAGTAAAAAGGAAACAACATTTAGAGTCACGCTTATCTCAGCTTATGTGGTGTGAAGAGCAGTGGGGAACTGGAAGAGGTGGAATGTCTCCAAGACATTTACACAACAGAGCCCAAATTTGAGGCACACAAATGGCTACACCTTCTTTTGAGCAGCATTTAGTGATGTTCATGCTGTTCAGTATGAAAGTCTGGAGGAATGTGAAAACAACTGACTGTGAAGAAGAGAAAAGCCATTAGTTACAAGGTGCTGCGTCTGAAGACACACAGGAGCTTCCCATCACCACTTGCAGATGATTTTCCAGGGCAGGCATGAGTTTAAAAGTCTAGAGAAAAGTCAGGCAGCCAATATCCATGTTAGGTGAGGAGAAAAAGATCAGCCAGTGGTGAATGAGATGAAAGGAAAAAGGGAGACAAAGAGAGGGGATGTAGCGGGAGGATGAACTACTCTGGAGAACAAGAAGCTGCACAAAGACTTTCTGTGGGAATGTGAAGGAGATATGGGAATTCTGTCTCATCCAGAGCACCTTCCTCATGGCTTAAATAGTGTTTGGATCACGCTGAGATGATCATGGAGGAGCTGGACCACTGTGGTTAAGATAATTACTGTATTAAAAACATTAGAGAAGTTTTGTAATAAACAAACTAAAACCACTACATCTGAGCCTTTCTGCTTGCTTCCTATCTCAGTAAGCTATGAATTCCAGGCAATGCTGTGATAACAGAACAGCAATGCAAGGGAGTAGCATGGCTTGTGATAGAGTGGATTTTATCTGAACTGAATCTGTAGATCTGTAATTCATACCATATTCTGTCTGTAGGAGGTGTTACGCAGTGCTGCATGAAAGAGAGAAGCAGTATGCAAAGTATACTGCATGAGAAAATAAAACCTCTAGCCATTTAGACCTTTAACTTCAATAAATTACTGAAAAGCTTTACAAACTCAGAAGTTTTCAGGTAAATGAGTGCATCATCTACTTTGGCTGAAAAAAAAAAAATCACATTGTGGCATACACCAGCAGTTATTCTTGGATTTTCAATGGTTCATATTCCAACTTTGTAAATAACATTAAACCATTTTGTGCACATAACAAAGAATTCAAACCTGCTTTGCATGCTGGAGAAATGGCACTGCTGCACTCTTCAGAAGTACATGCAAAGATTTTGGCACATCAGACATCTGAATCGGTTCTCTCTGAATTCAGAAATGCAGTCTTTTCAGAGTTCAAGTTATTTTTATTCCCAGGCTCTTCATCCACTAACTCATCTCTTGAACAGGCATGAAAAGGTATTCTGGAAGCTGGCAGAACACTGGCAATGCTTTCTTCCTTTAATACAGTACCTGTGGCTGAGCCAGAAGACCCAGAAGTAATCTGCAACTCCATTCTACAGCATACAACGTGTTCATCCTTCCATTTCTTAATTGCTTCCCTCTTCTCCTCAGGGATCAGTTTCTCCAAGTGCTTGGCTTTCAACACTGGAGATGGAAGCAATGTTCCTTGGAGAGCCCTCAGGAAGTATCTACAAAATATGGTTCCAAATAGGCTGGTCAGAAGCAGACTCAAAAGCATTCCCAAAATCACATCTAGCACTGAAGGAAACTAAACACCATTCATTTAAACCTAAGATTGCAGCAGCCTCTAAATACGCTTTTGCTGGTGCCATTTTGAGAACATAAATTATCATTCCAGCAACTGTACCAGAACATGTTTTTTAGAACAAGCATTTTCAAATGCTGATATTCATTTCAGGTTTTTTTGTCCTTACCATAGAACCATAGAATGGTTTGGGTTGGAAGGCACCTTAAAGATGGCCCAGTTCCAACCCCCTTGCCATTGGCAGGGCTGACACCTACCAGATCAACCTGGCATTGAACGTCCACGGCTTCTCCGGGCAGCCTGTTCCAACTCTTCACCACCTTCACAGCAAAGAATTTCTTCCTACTATCTGATCTAAACTAATCTGTTTATAGTTTAAAGTTACTACCCCTTCCTCCAATCACTGGACTCCCTGATGAAGACTATCTTCCCATCTTTTCTACAGGCTCCCTTTAGGTACCAAGAGGCATCAACAAATTAAGGAAAACCACTTTGTTAGCAGTAACAGCTTGTGGTTATAAAACAGAAACATACCTGGGTAGCAGAGCAACACAAGTAGTCAGGAGGCACACTAGGTAAAAAACTGGGTCTGCCATATGCTTTTCCATGATCCGATAAGGATTTGATAGTGGATTATGGGTTCTGTAGGTTGCCCCAAAAGCCAGAGCAAAAATGAAATAAAATAGGATGCTGCCAACTATAACTATTGTATGAATCCAAGTCTGCAAGTCAGAAAAGAAAAGAAATCAGACCTAGGCTGTACAGGAAGACCCATAAATCCTATAGGCACATGTATGCATGAGCATGCACAGCCACCCCCCCCTCCCCCCTGCTCTTCCCTCAAGGACAGCTTAATGTAACAGAGGGGAAAACTATTCAGATACTATTCCTAACTCTATGCAAAACACTATCAGGAAGAACAGAACCTCCTTTCTAGGTTCGTAGGTAATCCAGCTGGTTTATTTATTTATTTTACTCTGCTAAAAGTGTAACTATTAGTTCATTTGTGTAAGAGGTTATAATGCTATTTGCCTTAAATGATCACCTTACTCACTGGTAGCTGAGAGTCTTCTCAAGCAAATAGAGGTGATAGCTTTACATGACACATCCCTTACGTGTGCTGCTTGAGACATTGATTAACTCTTCACTGGAGTTATGGCTATAATAGTTACTATGGAAACAACACTGTCACTGGTCTGGCAGCTTGCCAACATACCAAAATGCCAAATAAAACTCATTTATGTATTGTTTTCCTATTCAGAGTATGAATACATTCAAGCTATGTATGTAGGCAGACTAAAGGCATTTGTGTAAGCGCTACCATGCGCCTGGAAGAAGAATGAAAGAAAGAATCACAACTTGCAATTTTATCCATTATGATACAATTCCAAAGATGTTTTTCAAAACTGACCGGAAAAAAATCAAAAGCCATTAATATCTGTCTTTGTACTGTAAATATTACTAAATTCTCTTTAAAATTATGTGCAATGGGTAAATGTTACTGTTGTAAAAGCTTTAAATTCATCCAAGCTAATGCAGAGTCTAGGAACAGGTATTTTACTTTATGCAGACAAGTGAAAGCTGGAATAGAATTTCCATAACATACTGGTTCTCTAGAGTAGATCATCCATTTCAAGCACTCAGAAATCAATACCTGACATTCTTTTTTATGCGAAGCAAGCTTTGGGAACTTATGGAGGCTCAAGCAGATCATCAGTTGGTTTTACCATTTTCCAAATCAAAGCGACATCCCCAAACCCACTGACTCCTAATAAGGCAGGATCCCTCACTATTAAATAATCCTGAGATCAAATTTTGTTAATTTTAGTCACACAAGTAATTCTGTTGGCTCCAATGACAGCTTCCTTAGTAGAGCTTACAGAGACTTATAAAGGAAATATTTCACCTCTAACTCTTTTATACGTATTCAGCTTTGTGTACTAAGCTCTCTTCTATAAATTTTACTGAAAGCTGTATACACGTTCTGTTGAGGAATGTACTCTTCAGAAAACAAAGTACTCACCACAGATTTGCACTCAATGAGAAGGTGAAACAATATTATAAAAAGTGCTGCTGTGTTTATAGGGTTTCCAAAAGAAAAAATGTCTATATCTGAGCCATAGTAAGTCTGTAAAGGAAAACAGTGTAACATACAGTCAGTGTAATATGCTTGATGTATAGTTCTATTACGTAAAGTGGCATGATTTATTTAAATACTGGACATACTTGCATGCACAGTTCAACTCAGTTCCAGTGACAATTCTGCTACTATACTTTTGTATATGATGAAGTACAATCAAAAACTACATTTTATTCCTAATTTGCCCGAGTTTTTAGTATGCCAAAGTGCATAAATTTAATATCCAGCACTTACGAAGTAAGGCACAAAAAAGCAAGCAAGACTTTGGTAAAAAGCATCCAGCAAGGTTATCCAAAAGGCTGAAGGCAAATAGGCCTGTAAGAAAAAACAAACAGAAAAAGATAATAGCATTGAAACAAATTCCACAAATTGCTGCAGCTTTGTTAAGCATCCAACTGGACTTGAGGAAAGATAATCCACAAAATAATTCCAGCTGGCTTCCCCATGAAGAGACATACTTTTACAGCACAATAGGAAGATGCATGTGTAGCTAGCTGCTATGATTTAAATCAGCAGCCAGATCTGTGAGCTCTAATCTTACAGGTGTTCCTCCTAGAATTGACCTGCCAAAGTCTTACCTGAGTGATAAGGAAGGAAGAGGGCAGTGGGACAGTGAATCACCCTCACAACTTGCTACCACTGAATGCCAAGTCCCATGTTCCTCCCACCTCCATTCCCTTCCTTTTTGTACATCTGCTTCTGTCTTTTAATTTGTGCTCATTTACTCCTCTGTGCATACAGGACTCTAGTGTGAGGTAACTAAATTCACTAGAATGCGAAAAATCATTTTCCCCTGGTCACCCCTTCCCTCCCCTTAAAAGTGGGATGTGACATTTTCTGCTGGGAATCTCACTACAACTTTGCTGTTGTAGTGAGTTAAATCAGCTCCTGAAAGAAACAGATGAACAGCAGAATTGGCACAGGGGAGGTAATCTAACTACAACGGTGAAAATAGGGAACAGGAAGAAAAGAAGGGAGACAATGCAGAGGAATGAGCCCTCCCCATTCAGTGGCAGTAAACTGATGAAACTATAACTGTGCGTGCCCTGGCTTAGGTATATTCCATTCCTTCAAGCAATCAATTGAGGCACGCAGATGCAGTCTACTCACTCAGGATTTCCTCTCTCATTAGTAAGGAGAGACGGGTTACTCCGAAAAGCAATTCAGCCCTTTCATGAACTGAATTTCTCTCTGGAAATGTTGTGGGAAACTAGACTCCTCATTTGCTCATGTCAGGGCAGTCCTCTAAATCAGTGAAGATGAATCCAAGTTATTGTCTACTTTTATAGCTTGTCAAGAGCTGTGCACTTATGACATAGTGGTGCAACATTATGACACATTTTTTAAAGCACTGCTCTTTCTTTTATAGTACGCTTAATTCAAAGCAGTTATTTCACTGTGCTTCCATGCAAAGAAAGAAATGATACGCTACTTAACAACTACAACCACAGAGCAAGACAATATTGAGCGGGGCAAAAAGAGAAAAACTTTGATAAATGTTTTTACAAAAAGAAAGCAGGGAAAGAGAAAAGCTGTTGTATAGAGCAGTAATTCTGATTATGTTGTCTCAAAACATTCCTTTCAGCTTGCTGTATTCTGTTTGACCAGAGCAAAGGGCCAAATCCTGAGGCCTGTAACATCTACTTTATCAAAACTCTGTGACTGATAAAGCACAGATCTCCTCCAGGCAGGCTATAGAAAATCTTACCAGAAAAAAAGCCCAGCTTTTATTCATGCACAGAGTACAGGTCTGGGTCTAAAAGAGAAAGTGGTTTTAAACTTCATGTTTGCCTGATGTGAACCATGAAGGAAAGAAAGAAATGGCTTAAAATGCTGACCACTTTAATTTGCTTCAGGCCAAGCATTCTTTAACCTACCACAGATTTCTGGCTCATCTTGTACAGCTGTGGGATCTGCATGAGTATCTCTGCAGACACATCTTTGTCCAAGACACCGTAAATGATAGGTGGCACCGATGTAAAAAGGAGATTGAAAAAAATCAAGATCCAATAGTCAGTCATTGATGTGCCTGAAAACCCACAGAAGAACTGGTACCAGAATAAGAGGTTCACGTAGGCCTGAAAAGTCAATGATGAGATGATAAAATGTTACCTGTAGACAAGTGTTTTAAAAACCAAGAGGAAAATAGGCAGGTTGTAGGTCTGGTTACAGTAATCTGTGAAAAATTATGTATAACTGCTACAGAGTCCCTGCCAGTCCCATACCTTGAAATTATATTTGGCTAGCGCACATCTTTACATTTCAAAACTGGCTACATGGCTTGTTTAAATATTCATGGTATGAGTACGTTAATTAATGCCTGCTATCCACTTTTTAAACAAATTAGACAATGGCTTTCAGTTGGAAACCCAGTCCAAGCAATAGGAAAGTCTAGTCTCTGAAGATGTAAATTGGAAACAAAGTTGTTTGCCACACGCTCTTTGCATATTTTTGAACCCACTCGCAGCAGAAACTAAAAAATAATACGGAGCCACACTAGACCCTTCAGTACTGTCAAATAAGCAAACTGCTTTCCCTAGGACAGGACAGCTGCATACCGCATTCTTGTAGAAGAAGTAGAGTATCATGTTGGTAAGCCTGGTATAACACCAGTGACCATGGACAAGGAGCAGCTTCCTGAGATGCCTGAACTGAGAAACTGCAAAGTCACTTGCCATCACAGCCTGGAACACACATAAAGGAAAGCACTGATATATCCAAACTGCTAACGATAAACTTCAATACTGATCAGCAAACAACTGATATAATGCTGGAAACTCTTATTTTATGTTTCTTTAATATATATAGTGCATATGAGCCTTGCCTTATTGAGATCTGAATCCCTCTGTACAACATTTTACATCAGGAGCTCCAAAGAAATCACTGATACTTCATGCCATAAAACAAGCAGCTCAGATACATAATGGAGAGTTCAGTGACAGGCAGCAAGTTCTATTATTTGGAGTTTGAACACATGCACCCTTCAGCTTCAGAGCACTCCCAGATAAGTGCAGGGGCTTGCACGCTTTCCCTCAAATACAGCAATGGGCTGTGGAGCTGCTGGGCCTCCAGAGTGAATGTTAAACAGATTTGAAATGGAATTCAATGTCACTTGTGTCTGTCTTGTACACACTACCTGCATGCCTTCTTGGCCCAAGATTCCCACACCAGTGTCAGCTACCTGGATCATACTGACATCGTTGGCACCATCACCTACAGAGAAAAGGGAAGAAATAATAACTAAGCTCTCTTAAGTTAGTTGAAACACAACCTGGAAGCAGCTTTACTGGCTATCACATTGCCATGGTGGTAGCACAAATACATAGACAAATACATAACACCACAGAATTCACAGAAAACCATTTTCATAGGCAGCAATGTAGCCTGTGGAAAGAAAGATTAGAGTGTAGTAGGTCCGACTGAGCTGAGCAATATTCTTCAAATGGATGTTAGCTGCTCGTTTTGTCAGAATTTAGTCAGTACGCTTGGACAGAAAATATGGGTGTTTTACTCATACTCAGTCATTTCCCTTCTCCGTCACTATTTCAGGGGCTGTGATGGAGAACAACAAGGAAAATCCCTCACTTAACCTTCACACATCGCATAATGCTGTACATATCTGTTGCTATTCTTTGTTGCTTTAGATTACCAAGTACAGACTAAATTTGGTAGCTTAAAAGACTATCATCATGTAATGCTAAAGACAACTATTATTCAAAGGATTATCTTCCTTGTAATTTAATTTTGTAAAGGACGTTGAGAAAAATAAAGGAGAGAAGAAACTGCCTTCTACTTCTTCTCAGAGAAAAGAAGGAAACCATGAGACTCACCTACAGCTAACGTCATTGCCTTCAGCTTATTTCGCACCAGTCTAACCAGCACACTCTTCTGCAGTGGTGTGGCTTGGCAGCAGACTACAGCTCGACATTTTTCTGTGAGCTCCAAGAAAACATTCTGCAGGCTGTCCTGAAGGACATGCTCTAAAGTCCTTCCATCAATAACCAGGCCTGCGCTGAAGCCTTGAGCTTGGGTAGAAGGACTTGCAGAGACATTCCCAAGTTTCTGATTTACTTTTTTTTGGTCAGAAGTGGTTTTTTGCATGTGTTCTAAAATATTGTTCATCACCAAAGCACAAGCATCCTAAAGACAAGAGAAAAGCAACTTATTAAACACTGTTTGTATTCTGGCTTCCTTTCCAATTTATAAAGGAAATATGGAGAAAATGCCAGTTGCTATCAGTGTGTGGCGTACTTCTCTCACTTTGTAGAATACAAAAAAATTCAGACATGAGGCTGAATAACCCTTTAAAATCACAAAGGATGCAGTACAGAGGATAAAAGCAAAGCTTAATTGTGGGTCATTAAGTAGATTGGTTTGGGTGTTGTACTAGAAGAAGGGAAAATACTGAAACATACTAGAAAAATATTAAGAGACTATTAGAAAAGAAAAAAAAAAGCACAGTTGAGGGAGAATATGACAAAGTAGCACACAACCTAATTTGAAATCATTCTCATGGCAATAACTCCTATATTGCTAATATGCTGTAAACTCACAGTCACCTGAAATATCTAATAGAATATGATGCAGGACAGCTTTCTCTCCTAGCATAAAGAAAAATTAAGCAATCAGTTAAAATAGAGACAAATTGATGGAATATGTAAAGAAACAGACACTACATCTAGTATTTTATATTTTACCCATTGGGAAAAAAAGTCAGTTTTTGAATATTTTCATCTTCCAAGTGATTATGCTATCTTTTGTGAGATGAGAAAACAGAGAATATATTATTTTCCCATATGGTCCTATGATATTGCCTGATGGCTTTTTTTTTTTTTTTTTTTTTTTTTGGGAGAGAAAACAAAATAAAACAACC
>JAOWBP010002392.1:41571909-41584569 GCA_028571105.1 Tragopan temminckii
CTAATTACATTGTATTATGGTGTGTTATCTTGCATTCCGATACTATATTTAGTAAATTAGTTTGTTTCTCCTCGGATCGTTGCCGCTATTTTTAATTATTTTGGGGTCCCCTGTTCCCTTTTCCGGAGGCACGGATTTTGCGAAATCCCTCCGCCCCGCTAGTCACGGAACCGGGCCGGACCAGCCCGTAAACCATTGACAACTGTTGCTGCTTCCAGAGAAGACATATCACAGACATTGACTTCAGTGGCTGCAGAGACAAGGACAAAACTTTTAGCTACTCAAACAATTTTGCCTTGAGAAAATCTGTTAAATTTTGCAGCAGGAGTAAAATAGTTGCCTGGAGGACTTCTTCTCTCCTTACTGCTTCTTGTAATATATTTCTTTGATAATTTCTGGTGCTCAAAACAGCCATTTAAGCAACTTAAGTGTACTGAAGAACCCCATGGATAACAACATGATTGCAAAGATGAGAAGTTGGTTTTACAGAAGGAATAATTTCTGAATTCATCTGAAAACGTAAAATGTTTTCAAGTGAGTGATAACATCTAGATCAATGCAGTATTATAATCAATTTGAATTCCAATTGAAGTGAACTTCAAATAATTGGCATTAAGAATGTATCAGATAATCTGCTCTCAGGCAGTATGAAGCCTCTCTGGAACCTTAATATCAGTTAAGATGATAGCTTTAGAGAATACTGTATTCTATATATGTACTTGATATAAAACTGTTTTGATGAATAGCTTATGAGTTATACAAATTAAAAAAAAAAACACAAGTAAATGAAAAAAACCCACAGACTATTTCTCTACTTTGCTTTACTTGAGAACACGTCTTTTCTTTTTGTTTTGGTTGACACTTGTATGTTGCTGAAATAACTGAGGTGTGAACTTCTAGGTGTGGAGAAACCACCCATAGATTCAAAAGTATCTCATGTATCTGTTCTTTTATCAATCTTCACCTCCAGCAAGAATCATTTCCATGAATATCCTTAAAAGCAAAATTGCACTCAAGTACGTTACAGCCTCCTTCCATGCCTGCTTCTGGCGCCAAATGAATGATGATAAGATTACCATAGACCTGTCAGTTTTTTTTTTTTTTTTTTTTTAATGATTTGTCTCTGACTGGCAGTAAATAAAGACTAAGCGAGATGAAGATTTTTAATCACCTTTTCATCCTTGACTGGATTAAGCAATATGTCCGTGCTAAGCTTGATCATTATCCAGAAAACATTTAATTTATGCGGCACGTATGATTGAATATTGAAACCATGCCAAATATTGCAATAATGGCTGGGTAATCCTATATTTTCTGGTTTGTCAGAGCTTCTCTTGAGACTACAAATTCTGCTTAGCTTATTTAATCACGACTCACTTGTCTTTTAGAATTTAGTAATTTCTATATTATCGTGCTGTGTATGTATCCAAACATCTACCCTGAACTGTAATATTGCTTAAACATATTATTGCATAAATATAATATTGCCTGGAGTACTGCCTAAACTATACAAGTGAGGTGAACTCATATAGATTTTTTTTTCATATAGATATTAATCATCTGAAGTGCAAATTTATCTAGTGAAAAAATGACTTATCTCCTAACATTTTTAGAAACTTCTAAACTGTTATGCATAACTGTACAGAGTTACATTTTAATATGATCATTATACTGTTTGTAAAATTTCCGTTATGATGAGTGATCAGCGTGCTGAAGGACCTTTGGAAATAATGAACCTGAAAGGAGGCTGTGGCGAGGTGGGAGTTGACCTCTTCTCCTGCATAACTAGAGATAACTAGAGGGAACGACCTCAAGTTGTGTCAGGGGAGATTCAGGTTGGATATTAGGAAGAATTTATTTTCCAAAAGAGAGGTCAGGCACTGGAAAACACTGCCCACAGAGGTCCCTGGAGGTGTTCAAGAAACATTTAAATGTTGTATTAAGGAACATGGTTTAGTGGGGAAATATTGGTAGTAGATGGACGCTTGGACTAGATGACCTTGGAGGTCTTTTCCAACCTTGTTGATTGTATGATCTTACTGAGCCTGCTATTACTTCTTTGGAAAAATAAGTCAGTGGAATATACTGACTTCAGATTACAGTGTGAGGTCATCAGATATGCTCCACTGGACCAGTAGGAATAACTTAGATCTGATGATGTGAAAATACCGCTTATGTTTGTCTTCACTGTGATATAGTATCATAGTGTTTTGTGTATTTTTCTAGAAAATAAATAAGAAGTTAACTCTAAGCATATCAGTTTGAATAAATTAAATGGCTCACACTGGCAAATAAGGCAAATCAGTAGTTCATTTTACTTATGTAGTTTTGTAGCATCTTGTTTCTTACAGTTAGTTTTTGGAACTCAAGCATCATCCATAGCAAGTAGTGGCTTTGCTTCTGGCATTTTTCTATGTTAAGGAGCCTCAGTTAAACTACTGGGACTGCTCATGCTATTATATAAATAGAACTTCTAGAAGCAGTGGTTTTGTTAAAAATGATTAGTTAAAAATGAAAAGCTTAAGTCCAAAACACTAAAGGAAAGCGATTTGAGACAATCAGTTGCCCTGTAAAATCCTCCTCGTTTAGGGAGTTTCTCAGACCCAAGCAAGAGTCAGTGACAGCTACCACAGTGCTCTTCTGTGTCCTTTCATACTCTTCCTATTAAAATAGATTGAGTGAAAAACAGAAGAGTGTTTTAGAACATCTTTATCTGAAGAGTCATTTCAGGTCAGATAGCAAACCTTCAATTTGGCAGGACAATGTACAGAGCTACTAAGTGGCAGCTCTTCCTGTCAGCAGGAGTAACCATTTGTTCTTGGTTTTGTAAACAGCCAGCTACTTGCTTTCTGGTGCTGAATTTTTGTGCCTTTCAACACATCACAATCTGGCAGTGAAAAGTATTATTTTAGAATATCTTTTAGTATTGAGCATTTCTTTTCAGGCAACAAGAAAGCTGCCAGCTAGGGAACTGCAAAGAGACAGGTTTAGAGATAAAGGCCCCTGTAATGTATAATAATAATTCCAATAATTTCCAATATTTATAATAATTTCCAATAATTTCCAATATTTATAATAATAAATCCAATAATTTCAATCTAGCATTGTGTAAAAGTATTTATCGTTATCTGGAGAATATATCTGTAACATTATCTATTTTGAACTAGTGGTTCCAACCTAATGTATGTAATAAATTCAGTAACAACACTGGCAGCACATTCTTTTTGTTAGATACTAAGCAGAGGAAAGCAAATACACCCATGTCAGAATACTTACGCAAGAAAATGTTTTGCTTTGTACTGATTTCTCCATGTTAGCATGGGTGGTCAGGCATCTCTGGCAGCTTTTTATTTGCTGATTGCAGGAGTTGCTTCTGATATCACACAATTTCTAATGAAAGTGTGTTTTTCTCTATTCCTATGTATATTATAATCCTAATACAAACACTACATTAAGTAAAAAACTCTTGGGCACTATGGACTTTTTCAGTTCAGTGCAAAAGCCAGGCTGGTCAGCTATGGTTTAAACTTGATTAATTTGTGCTAACTGTTCCCAGTCATCATCATCTTGCTACCTCCAGAAATGTGTTCAAGGAAGGCTCATTCTATTTTTGTTGGGACTGAATTAAGGTTGACCATCTTGAGTGTACCTAGCTTCATGTTTTTGGGTTTTTTTTTTTTTTTTTTTTTTTTTTTTTTTTTGGAAGATGAGTGCAGCTCTTGATGTTTTCCAGTTATAAGTGACCTCCTTTATTTCCATGACCTTTCAAAGATAGAAAAGGCTGACCTTGCAAGAGCACTGGGCAGCTATCTCAGCACCCTTGGATGCAATCCCTTTGATCTCATGAATCAACTGGTTCTGTATGAGAGCTGTACTTAAGAATTAAATGTATTTCTATTTCTCTGTTCCCATTTTTTCCTTCACTGGGAGCTGATGTTTCTCACTTGAAGCCATTTTGTTTCCTTTCAAAGTGCGGTGCCAACAAATATTCATGGGCAATGCCTTCCTGTTCTTGGTGCTCACTGCTTAAAAATGAATACGCATTGGGTGGAATAAATATCATATTATTAAGCCAGAGGTATCATTAAGAATATAAGGAGTACACATTAAGATAATATGCTAATCATATTTTAAGTATTACGTATTTTAGAAATCCATTATTCTTGTTTTGTGAATGAGAAACCATTGATTTCAATGTAAGTAAAAAATTGAAATGTATATAATATTATTTAATAAAATAAACCCAGAAATGGATAATAATGCTTTCAAAAAATAACATTCTACTTGTAATCAGAGCCAGTTATATTTTTCATTATTCTCTCAGGAATATGTGCCCCAATTTTAGTTGTGCCTGAGTAAACTTTTACAGCTTTAAATGTGACTGAAATACTTTATGCTTATAATTTGTATGCAATTTCTGCTTTTTGGTTATTGATTCATAAATTATGAATGTAACGTAGCTTCCAGTCCTTTCCTGGTAAATTTTTTAGAATATTTTAAGAAACGCAAAGTGCACTGCAGTAAATTCTAGGAAGAAATCGACATATTAAGAAAATATAGTGGTAGGGCATTTGCTACGTATATGAGATTTTTTTGCCATTGACATCAGAATCACAGTCACAAAATGGGTGAGGCTCATAAATGCTGAAAGAGAAGTTGATGAAGTGCTGTTCCTACAGTTTACATCTGGCAATTGGTTCTCTCCATGAGCAGACTCAAGACTCAGCAGAACTAAGTTGTCAGAAGGGTTACCCAATCTAAGAAAATATTTTTTTTTCAAGTTATTTTTTTATCAAGTGATTTTTTTATCAGCTCATGAAAGCATTTAACAAAAGAGGGTAGGGGTAGGTGAGCGCAACCGTGAGGAAGAAGTAGATAAATAAGCTTTCTCCTGTCTTGCGTCACAACACAATTACATTCCTTCAACTGTTCATGAAATGTCAGCTTCAGCATGTACAGTGCTGAATTTAGAAATTACTCTGGCTTAATAGGACCTTAAATGTAGACTGAAAGCCAGAGCTGATCTCACTTTCAGTGAGGTAGTGAAGATTTAGCACCTTTTTGGTGCGACTCTTTAGAATGTGAAATTCTTCAGAAGTATGATTACTTTTATTTTCTTTTAATTCAAGATGTGGCTATTTATTAGAGTAATAATCCTTTTTGTCTTTGTTCTCTGTCTCTTTTCTCTAGTCGAGTCCTCTTGCCATGCAGGACATTTTGCGAGGCAGCAAAAGAAGGGTGTGAACCAGTCCTAGGGATGGTAAATGCTTCTTGGCCAGAATTCCTTAGGTGCTCTCAATTCCACAACCAAACTGAAAATGACACAACTGAAAGAGTATGCTTCTCGCCGCACCAAGAAAAAGGAAAGCAATGTATGTTTCTGTTCTTAAATCTTGCACTATATTCAAGAGTTCCTCTTTAATAACATATTTTTTAATTCTGTAGGATCAGCTCTGGGATGAAACTGTTGTTCTTGATTCTGTTATTATGTTAATTCAGTTTACTATGATAAACCTGGTTATCAGTATGTTATAGTTTTGCCATACTTCAGCTGCTTAGGCTAACTTGGTTTGCATTAGAAATTTTGAGCCGTTTCAGAGAATGAAGTTAGGAGAATAGTAATAGGCCCTTTAAAAATGTTCTGCTGACTATTTCTTTGCTCAGTTCCAGTAATAACAGGTTAGGCATTTGGAGCAGGAACTTGATACACAGCCCAAATTACAAATGTCTTCTTTATCCTTGCTGTAAAAATGAGCCCAGAACTGATGCCGCTCTGTTCTCTAGATCCAAATTTATTTGGGGTTAGACCTGACAGCAGAAATCCTGACTTGATTCTTTTTCTCACTTACCCCTTGCTGGAGTTCACTTGCTGGCATCTGAAACTGTGCTGTTGCTGTTCATCATCCCATGAGCCTAAGTGGCAGAGGCTTGTGTTGTCCATCAGTAGATTCCAATTTTTTAAGTGACTTTTGAGTGATAACAGACTATAAATAATGATACGATGAAAATAGTTTTTCAATTTTGTTTAAAAAAACTTGAGCATTCATGCACACAAACTACCTTAAAAAATCAACGAGGTTATACAGTGTGCCTTCAAATGAAAAGTTAAGATCTTACAGCCTGGGGTGTATCTCCCTGAACTATCTGAGTATGTGTAATTCAAAATAGCCTGTAAATCAAATTCTTTGTATCTGTTAGGGCATGTTTTTAGGGGTCATGAAGTAAAGGAGACTGTTGTCCAATATCTATCCTCCTCTATGAGAACATTTGTAATGACTGACATGACAAAATACACAAAGAGAGATAGTGTTTTCTTGAAAGCAGAGTGCTTACTGGAAAAAAATGAATATTATACACAAGACTTCTGCAGGGTTCCTATGGGCTTCTGAGCAAATTGCAAATTGAAAGCCACTGGGAGCTGTGTTCTGATTATATGAAACAAATATATGCTAAATATGCTGAAAAATTAGGTCTTATGAGCTTCTTCAAAGAGGAAGCATATTTTTTTTCCAGATCTCAGCTTCCCTTTTGTGAAATGGGAATAAAACTGTCCTTCTAGCTTGAAGGGATATTGTAACCTTATGTACATTGATGCCTTTGATACCATAGTGTATCCTAACATCCTAGGAGTTAGAAATACAATCATTTTGTCTTTATGGCAGTTTCAAATAATAAATAAGATAAGAGACTGTGGAATATATACATAAGTATGGTAAGGAGTTGTACAATGGGCAATGAGAGTATCTAGCAATGATAAGTGAGTGACTAGCATATCCTTAGTTGAGTACACTTGTACTGACCACAGAATGAGCTGTAATTCTGAAAAAGGAATGGGATACTAGAGACCTGGATGTTATGCATGCGTGGTACATGTATGAATACAAGGCATGATATAAATATGCCTGTTATTACTTGACAAATTATATCTGGCTGAACTTTTGAAAAGTCTCAACATAACAATTTTAGAACTTTTAAATCAAATTGGAAGAGGTTGCTGCTTTATGAAAATTTTAGATTATCTTCTGACTAAAATCATAGTTCCACTATTTTTTTAATACTAGGGAAAAGCATGTTAAACTAGTGCCTGGTTAATTATTCTTCCATAATCTGTCTGGTAGAATTTGCATCTCTCTGATAGTAAGCTATATAAATCATAGAAAAGTACATGAGAAACTTGCTGTTTCTTATTAAAGAAAAGATTTAGAGCCAGTGCTGAAGTGTCCTATCTGGCAGACTAGAGACCCAGGCTGTGTATTGTCAGATCTGACATGCTGTTTTATAAAACAAAAGGCATTTTAAATTAATTTATTTGTGAACTATTGTGCATGATGTTTGGATGCAAATAGCTTTCAAGTAAAATGATTGACTATAGAGAATATCTTGACATTTTTTCACATAAAATGTTTCTGAAGTGATTCTTTTTTGACTGAAAATGGTAGGAACCTGGGTTTCTCCCAGGATGTTTCTCCTACAGAAATAAATCATTGCTGAAAGTATTTTAAATTTGTATATTTAAAAGCATTTGCTTCTCTGAGTGCAGCAGAATCAGGCAACAGGGTTAACTATTCCACCTTCTTGGCACATGGTGCTCAGCTCCAAGCCTTCTTCATGTTCTTTACAGGACTCAGTTCCTGGAAATTCCAGGAGCATTTTGTTGACATATAGCTGCTTATATCCCAACTTCATGATTTCTTTTGGGGACTAATAACTTCAGACTTCATGCAGAGAAAGCTTTACCTGCCTTCGTATGCCTTTCATATGCCTTGTTACGCAAGGTGGTGTAGTTCTCTTGCAGCGCTTTAGTATTTTATTGCATTTATTTATTTAAAAAAAGAAAAAAGAAAAAGAAAAAGAAAAAAAAGGTCTGGTTGCTATACCTACTTCTTTTAGCACAGCATCATCTGATCCAAAACAATTTTCTTTTTTTGATGTTTTCCTTTTCTGATTATGACTAAATACTTTATACCCTCTGCATTTTAAAAAAATTATCCTTCCTCAAAAAAAAAAAACCTTAAACCTCACATGACTTTCCAGGCTCCATTGGAGTTTGGCAAATTTCCTAGTAAGAATCTAGAGCAGACAAGTAGCACAGCTTTCCTGATAAATATTCATTAGCTAGAGTTGGGATTACCTAGTAGATATACACTTGTTTATCTGTCACTGCTGATCTTAATCTATTTTTTTCTTCCAAAGACATTGTGAATCGAGTGCATTTTGCCACTACAAAGAAACTTGTAGCATACACGCCTGGTGTGTCCACAGAAATATTGAATATACTGTAAAATTTGATCTGTGTGCCTTTATAGTAAAACCATTTGACTGTTTTAAAATGAATAACAGATAAAAAGGTGCACTACTGTTGACAGGCTTGCAACAGAACAGATGGCAAGATTAAATTAAATCTGGCTCTTTGCATTTAAGATAGATATTAACAGATATTTAAGATAGATAATAGAACTGGTTTCATAGTTCAAATGTGTAGCGAGTGAATGAAAAGCAAGCATCATTAGGCATTCATTCTACGAGTCCAGTAATGCATTCTTGGGGGCAAAAAAAATCTCAGAAACATTCCTAGGGCCTGCTATGCATATCCCTACTCACAGAAATATTTCAGCTCCATTTTCCCTTCTTTCAACTGTCACTGTATTTTTCTGTTATTTTATATGCTTCGACCAGCCAACACAGCTGGTGGTGTTAAAACTGTGGAGAGAAAAGCAGAGTAGCTTGAAAGAGAAAAAAAGGAACACAATGATCTGACTTGCAGTAATGCGCAGCTCTCAGAAAAACCCTGAAATTGTGTTTTAAGGAATTTAGATGGCAAAATTATTTCAAAAGTAGCAGAGAATATGAATCTTCTGGTTCTTTATACAGTGAAATTTTGTAAGCAACAGTACAGAACTGTCAGGCAATGTTCATTTTGCATTACACTGAAGAGATATTATGACTTATCTTTTTATTTTGTTAAAAAGTGATGCCCAAGAGGCCTCAAATGTTCTTCATAGCTATAATATTTATAATAGATAATACTGTTTAAGTCATATAAAAACATAATGCATTAAAATTTAAATGCAGAATATAAATTTCACTGCATTATATTGCATATTATTTGCACTTTAGTTCCAAGAGATACAAATAAAAATGTGTAATAAAACAAGCCAAGGCTTCCCTTCTTAAAAAAACAACCATAAATAGCTACAGGTTGTGCCAAATTATAGTTTTTTCATATCATTTTTTAAAGAAAAAATTTGTTTTACAAGGTTTTATCTCTCTGTAGATGTTCTTTGCAATGTTTCAAGTAGTGAAAGTAAAATATATTGAAGCATATTTTCTTAATATAATTTTTATCACAATTTCTA
Organism: Tragopan temminckii; assembly: GCA_028571105.1. Taxonomy (NCBI): domain Eukaryota; kingdom Metazoa; phylum Chordata; class Aves; order Galliformes; family Phasianidae; genus Tragopan; species Tragopan temminckii. Next base: position 41,581,266 of record JAOWBP010002392.1, read on the forward strand.
CCATGGTCAGAATTTCTTTCTTTTTGGAGTAAGTGCCATGGATTTCAGTCCTAATTCAGATTTAGTGGAAACAGTGACTATTTTTTTCTTTATGATAGTTTCTTTTTTGCTTTTTTGCTTTTTCTGGCTAGTTTTTCTTTGTGTGCGTGTGTGTGTTTTGAACAATGTAAGAAAGTGTCTTTACATACTGTAATCTGTAGGTTCTCTAATAATTCCTACATACTACAAATGCACATATCTTCCTATTAGCAGTTAAAGTTCTAATTTGTAAAAAGAAAGGAATAAATAATAATAATAGTAACGAAAGGGAATGATAAACTGTGAAATCAATAAAATTATAAGTAATCCATGAAATTATAAATAACATTCAGAAATCTTATCTTTAAGATAAACTTTTGTGAACTTTTAAACACTGGCTATTGCAGTAGTTTTTCAGTTGGATGGTCTTTTAATTAAGTTTTTCTGATTGCTGATAGCCCAAATAATCTCCCTCTTTGGCAAAATCACATGAATTAATTATTGTACATGTCAATAAATTCCCTGCAATGTTCAAGGGCATGAAAGAGCTAAACGCATGAATAACTGGAGTAAGCATCATTTGAAGATGATACCTCAGGAGCTTTTAGCTTGTTTTAATTTGGATAAGAAGCATTTAATTGGAACACCACATTGAGAATGTTAGCAATAGTCATTTACTGTCTATGCCTATCATTTAAAGGTGCTGTAAAAGATGAATAGTTAATAGATTTATTGATGCCCGAACTATAGACTTCAGCAGAATTTTTTCCTCTGCTATGATAATGACATTGCCTTTGCTCAGGTTTACCTTTGAATTTTACAGTAACTCAGCTGTATAGTTCAAACTTTCTTCTAGTGGCTCTTGTTATACTTTACTTTTTCCTACATGAGCTGTTGTAATGCACAAACTGCAGAAAATACTTAAGAGAATGACTGCAATGTATGTAAAGAAGTTAATAATTTTCTTGACCAACTATATAGACCTAATTCTACTTTGTCCTGTTTGTCCCAAGCATCAAACATAATAAAAGTTGTTGTGACACTCTTTTTTTCCCATGGTACTTGGTCTATCTTTCAGGACACTGGTAGGAATTTACAGAACTTGCTTTGAGAAACAGCTTAGAACATAGACTCAGGCAGAAGAGACTCTAGTCAATATCTGATTACAACCAGGTATTTATTTTTCTATAGTCTGTGAGAAAGCAGTTATACATCCAATACAGAATTTCAGAGAAAGCTTTTAAAATCAGAAAGATATTATCTTTCTCTTGTACCCCTGCATTGTATACTACTGGACAAAATGTCCGGCATACAGCTAGGCAAAGAATGTAATGTGATGGGTCAGGCTCAAAGGGTTATAACAATGGAATTACATCGGGCTGGTGGTCGGTCAGGTGGGATTCCACAGGTCTCCATTTTAGGGCCAGTTCTCTTCATTGTTTTTATAAATGGTCTGAATACAGAAATTGAATGGACGCTATAAGTAAGTTTGTGGATGAAAAAAAATTAGGATGAACTGTTGATTCCCTCATGAATAGAAAGGCCTTGCAGAGAGGTCTTGGCAAATTGGAGGGCTGAGAAATCACTAGCCTCATGAAGTTTAATCTGGCAAGTGCTGGATTCTACACATGGGTTGGAGCAACGCTGGATATATGTACAGACAGCAGTAAGAGAGACTGCAGAGCAACCCTGCAGAAAGGCATCTGGATGTTCTGTTTGACAGTGTTTTAACTATGAGTCAGCAGCTAAAAGGGCCAACTGTATCCTGGGGGGCATCAGGCCCAGCATTGCTAGCCTGTCAAAAGAAGGGATTGTCACACTCTGCACTGTGCCAGAGGGTGGTTGGGCAGTGAAACAGGCTCCGCAGGTCATGGCACCAATCTGCTAGTGTTCAAGAAGCATTTAGAAAATGCTCTCAGGCATAGAGTTTGGATTTGGGGTGGTCCTATGTGGAGTTGGACTCAACTGTTCTTGTTGGGTCCCTTCCAATTCTTGATATTCTATGGTTCTGTGCAATCACTTAAAGTAGTGAAAAAAAGACAGAGATGGTCTGTGTATCTGTAACGCTGATAGTGATCAGCTGCCAGACCAAAAGAATGATATTGGGTTTTTTTGAGAGACAATTTTTTTTTCAGAATTGTGGTAGTATTTCATGTGAGAAAACATTCACAGCTGAAGGATATCTTTCTCCAAGCACTCATTCTTTACTTTTGTTTATTTAACATTTTATATCTTTCAAGTTAATTTTTTCTTCCACTATGTGTGCCTTCTTATTCTTTGCCTGCTTCAGTTCCAGGTTTGACTCTCCCATGAGGGCTTTTTAGGCCACTTCACTTTATTGGAAGAGAAGATCTCTTGCATTCTTCCACCACAGAGGGGAAGGAGTTGTCAGCTTTCCTAACTCTGTGATTGTTATCCTAGTATCAAAACTTTCTATAGCTGACAGCTACATGATGCACTGTACCACAGGGTACATGGAATATAGGAAGCAGGTGATGAAAATCCAGAGGCAAGAGAATACAGGGATTCTTCTGTGCTATTTTGACTGTGAGAATGCCTATACCGAATCAGGTTAAAAGTCCATCTAGTTTGTAATGCTGTCTTCAAAAGCTGCTTTAAAACTACATGCCCAAAGAAGAATAGAATAGAGAAATACTTTTCCAAAATCCTCCTGCATTTACCATCTGTTTGAGATTCAAGGACTTGTCAGTAGTTTTTGACCCACTGTAAATTTTTTTATTGTTCTTTTCAAATTGTTTCACAAATCTACTTGCATTTTAGCATCCATTGTGTTCTGTTTCAAAGTGTTACAACTTATCTCGACATTAAATAAAAAGTACTACTAATTGCTTTTTTTAAGACAATTTTGTTTGATACCTCCTAGTTGTTTCATAGTATTAGACAGTCAGCATTGTCTCCTCTTCACTTTGGAAAAAAAAGAACAAACAAACAAACAAACAAAAACACTGCACTTTTCATGGTCATTTTCATAGATATACAATGCTTAACTACTACTATGCCTTTAAATGCAGGCAAATAATATATTTGTTTCAGTTTGTGCTTTCTGCAGCTTTTCCTGCCTACATAACCCTCTATAGGTGGCATTACAGTAATCTAGCTGAGAACTACAGCACATAAATGATCTTGGCACTTCATAGACATTTTTAATACTATAGTGGATGGAGGTAAAGCTCTTTTCTTTTCTTTTCTATTCTTTTCTTTTCTTTTCTTTTCTTTTCTTTTCTTTTCTTTTCTTTTCTTTTCTTTTCTTTTCTTTTCTTTTCTT
>JAOWBP010002392.1:41584669-41623375 GCA_028571105.1 Tragopan temminckii
ATGATCTATGAAATAAAGAAGTTCCCAGCTTTATATGACATCTCCCTTACTTGAATACTTTGTATTTCAGTCTGGGGAATGACACAACATGTTTATATGCCAGTGGTTAAAGTAAGGGTAAGCCAGAGTATTTTATTACATAGGTGGGAAAGGAGGCCCTGTCATCTCAGTGAACTTGGAATGTATTATGTCAATAATTTGTGATTTTTCTGAGGATGTGGAATTTGCTGGGGGATGTTACAGGATTACAGTGAGCTTGAGCTACTAAAAAAACTGATACATTTCATTTTGCAAATAATAATTCATGTGACAACAGCATGCTGCTAATATTTATTGCCTTGCTGTATGAAAAAGTTATTTTCTCCCCCTAAACTGCACTGTTTCCTTTTAGAATAACTATGACGCTTTTAAATTAGTGGTATATACTCAAATCTGAGTATTGCATTTGCAGACAAATGCTGCTCAATAGACAATTTCTGTTGCTTCCTTTATATCCATTCTTAAGATGATCCATTTCAGCTTGGCTCTCTGATTCCTCTAACATTTGAAATGAAAAATTGTGCAAAGCCTCACTTCCAGCGACTTTTTGTCTGTTTCTGTTTTTAGCACATGACTTTTCTTGTTTGTTTGGATGATTTATCTTAGACTTTCTGCTTGTTATAGTGACTATTAAGGATGTTATTACTTTTTTTTTTTTTTTTTTTTTTTTTTTTTTTTTTTTTTTTGTGGATGGAAAAGTGCATTGCTGACTCCCATGCTTTCATGTGAACTAGACGGATCTGATAAGAAATGAAGAACACTTACAGTTTCTGTTACTCACTCCCAGGCATTTGAAATATTGTGTTGATCAAAAGAGGATCTAAGAATGTTTAAATTTATTTTTACATGCTCACTTATTTTTAACATTGACACTTCATATGTCCAGTTTTTGCTCTGTAACAGTGAGAACTGGGAACTCTCTTCCCTTACACGGAAAGGAAAACTGTAAAGAGGTGACACAGTCATGTGAATCTAATCTCTAGAGCTTTGAGACTATCATCATGAGAGTCGATAGTATAACAAAAGCTGATACCAGAGCACTGTTTCAACTTTGGGACGGGAACAGTATCAAGGACATGTAAAGAACAGCAGATAGTTTTCATAATCTAACATTTTCCATGCATAAACTATTGTTTAGCTGGATGGCAGATTCCCCCATAACACGATGACTTCTACAAGGCCACGTATTTACTGTCCTTGAGTGACATTCTTTCTGCATTTCAGAGTAGTATTTCTTGTCTATTTTTTCCACTCCTTTCCAATATAAACACTGCACAGTGCTTCAGTGTATGTCTTGCCCAAGATATTTTGATGTTTGTGACCCAGAAGTTGACATAGAGATCCAGCATGTGCAGAAGGTACTGAGTTTAGACCGTCAGCTGTAATGATATTTCCTTGTTGGAACACCATTTTTAGCTTTGTGATGCAAACAACAGGACGTATTTTTGCCAAGTGCTTATACTGTGATTCAGGTTGTTTTACAGATTAGTAGCTTAGATAATTTTTGTGTCTAAAAGGAAAATTGCGTGCTACTGTAGGCTTTTCATCCATAAACTTTAATGTAATTTGTCATTTCTGGGCCTTAATATCACAGGATGTTATTGAAGTGACATCTTTGAGATCAATTTGTCCCCATATCTTGTAGAAGACAAGCTGTGAACTTTGATCCAACCAGATTTTAGTCTTTCTGTAGTTAGATGATACTGCTTTTCTCCCTATCTTTTCTTTGCCGCTGTGGGTTCAGAAAATCAGTGTGAAAAGTCTGATCCAGACATCTTAAGTAAGACTAGGATTTTTTAAAAATTCTGAATTGAAATTAGCCAGAGTTCATGTTGTATTTTCTTAATTGCAACCAACACTTACAGAACAGTATTTGGATATTAAGTAGCAGTCAATAGCATTTCACTAGGGACAGAGTGCTTTAGCTGTCAGAAGAAATTATCTGATTTTTTTAAAATCATCTTGTATTCAGACTAAATTCTTGTTTAACACAACAACTGTTTTAAAGGAAGTGACTTGTTGCCTCAAAACCCAAACACTGAAATTTCCTACCTATATTGTACACAGCATTTAGCTGAAAAAAGTCTTTCTTGAGTCAAGCTTTTTAACATCAGTGGTAGGAAGGGAACTTGCACCACTGTTCTTCAAGAACTGAGAATACGTTTTGGTCCAGTACTGTGCTAAATATATTCTATGCCAAAACTGCTAGCGTTTAGGTTTGATCTTCTTTCTCCTTGAGTCTGCCCTCAAGGATTCTTCTTCTAAGTCTTCTTGCTCTGCCCTTGGAAAGAGGGATAAGAGCATATCTAGAAGATACCTAAGTCTTGCAAGCTTAGAGAATGGTTCACGGAAATTATTGACCTCAGAGTTTTGAGAGAAAAATTTTTATTTCAGCGATTAACATGGAGGGCTAAAGTAGGCCAAATAGTACCCAATGAATAAGTGTGTTCCAATTTATACTACTATTTTTATTTTTATTTTTTTTGTCAATTTCAATATTTATGACTGGGTTTGGATCATAGCCCCTTAGGAATATTACTCTTTGTCTTTCCCTGCTGGGGCTGAAAAGTGTCAAGTTTTTAATGAGACTGAATTTCACCCTTCTTTTCTTGACACTTACTGGTCTAAAATTAGGCTACTAGGAAGACACAAAATTGCAGTGGTACCCTTGCTAATCCTTATGGGTAGTAGTGGCCAAGAAGAACTAGGAGGACAGAGCAGGACTGAAATTGTTGAAGATACCATTAACTACTTAAAGCACTTAAAACTAGTGTTTGTGTTCTTTGTGTACTGCAATATTTGGTGGCAAGAGGAAAAGAAACAGGATCAGGGAATATGTAAAGAGTAGGTAATATGTGTTTATATTTATCTCTAGGACTCTTCATTAAATTCTCATTGATGACATTGGAACCATTAGCATTGCCTCTAGTTTTATTTCATATTCACCACAGAAATTAATGGGAAAAAAAACTTTGAATAGATATACAAATGATGGATAATTAAGGTTATATTTGCTGAGTCACCAATGATGATTTCAAATAGGTTTAGTATTTTTCATGAGGTCATTTCCTGTAGAAGGGAAAAATACAACATGTTCTTTATTTGCCTATATTTACTTTTATACAAAAAAAGCAATTGATAGTGCTTAGAGAAAAATCTTTACCAGACTAATGTTCTTTTCTTGAACAGTCACCATCAATAAATTTTGGATCCAATAGACTCTTTAAGACTTTGGCAGTAAGTTGCCAATGCAAAGACTGGGATTTTTTTATTCCTTTTAGGAATTGGTAAGAGAGAAAAAAATATTTAAAGTTCTCCTTTAGCATAAACATTCAATTAAAGTACATGGTATCCACAGTGCCAACAAACTTAAAAAAAAATTCTCAAAGAAACAGAAACATACAAGCAAGAGATTTCAGAAGCTCAGTAGTCTGTGTAGTGATGGTCCTGCTCCCTATTACTGATGCAGCAGGACTATGTTCTTTTTCACAGAATATCAAGGGACAGTGTGATTCATGAGGAGTGTGTACAGATGGTTGTGATACTCTACTGATCTGTAGATCTAATTTTCAGGCTGAATAGGGAATTGAACTCAACAGCACCATTTCCTGAGGGAATGCTGTAATCACTGTACTGTTAGAAAAGGCAATTTAATGCCATTTTCTCTTTTTTGGCTGTGCTTTCAAAAGCAGTTGAAAGTTGAAGTTAGGGCAGTTGTGTTTTGGAAGAGTTGTATTCAAAGCAGAGCTGTGTTATTCCTATACCACCTGCACTCAGATCTCCCAGAGAGGCAAGGTACAAACTGAGCAAACCAAGGTTATCAGATCCAGTGAAGCTAGCTCTGTGTAGCTGCTAAGCTGCCAAACTCCAACATGATCTGAAGGAGAACTTGGGGCAAACTTTGAAGACTTTAATCAGAAAATGTAGGCAGATATAGACTTAAAGATGTCACATAGTCAAGCAGGACTGTCTAACTCTTGCTTGGATTTAGGTTCCTGTAAGTCACCCTTTTCTCCAGAACACGAAAACTCCTTTTCCTTATGCCTGGATGTGTGATGTATTACCAGCCTTTTCATTCTCACACTGGCAAACTGTTTCTCAGAGAAAAGCACTTAGAGCAAAAGCAGTCAAAGGGATTGTCTCATGCAGAGACTGTCATTTAAAAGGCTAATAATACATGTGTTAAATTCTTTGGAAAGAGTTTGTCAGTGTAATGGATGCATTTACATTCTTGTATCCTGTCACAACTTCAATATGATTGATTTTTCTGACAAAGAGGCTAAAATATTATTTGTAGGTTTTAACTAATGACTCATCTTTTTGGGAGACTGTCTGGAGTTAATTGTTCTATCATCCTATTTCATGTTATTATAGAGAAAAATGGAATTATTTTTAGTTAATTTTGAGTAAAGATGTATTAACTTAGTAATAACAGTTTCAATCTTGCTATTAAAAGTACATTTTGTATTTCAGTTCTGTTTCTATTTAAAAAGTACATGCTTCTAATATACGAGATCATAGCCTTTATGGAGTTATGTTTTTGAATGTTCTCCCCCTTCCCCACTCCAGGCTACACTATATATTTTGAATAATTGTTTAGGCTTTTGCAAAACTTTGTGCACCTCAACCGAGGCTTTTCTGTATTTCATTTACAGAACACAAAATATTGCTTACAAACTCCATAGAATACTGTGATAAGTTATAGCATGGTAAAGTACTTTGAAAGTGGGATAGTATTATTGTAGATAATAAGTGCAATGATTTTTATCACTTTTATTGTCACTTGGAACAAAGACTATCATCATTTCTTGGTTCTTTATTAAAAAATCCTTAAGAACATGAAGGTCTTCAATAGTTGGTAACTGTTAATTTTTAGTTAGGAAATAAGCTGTATTTAGTCTTATTACTGATTTATTATGTATTTTGCTTTTTTTTTTTTTTTTTTTTTCAAATGAAATGTCTATCCAACTCCTAGATCATGAGAAAGGTTTAGAAATTTCAGTGAAACTGTAAATTCATGGATACTGGGCAAACTAAAATTAATGGCATGGATTACACCAGGCTGTGCACCAAGAAGGAAGATTGCATGCAACTTTTCAGTAAGGATCTAAAAACCATCTAAAGCATATATTTAAATAATCCATATGTTTTGTGAAATGCGTAGGACTGCTCTTGAAAACGTAGGAGTTACCGAGTGACACCAAAATGATAAAACTATGCTCTTTTGTTTTTCAGGTCTTAGGAACAGATGAGGATAATATGGGGGATGGCTGCTCTCAAAAACTGGCTTCTGCCAAGTTCCTGCGACTTTTGCTCCTAATACTGATTCCATGCATCTGTGCCCTTATCCTTTTGCTGGTTATTCTGCTTACCTTTGTAGGTGAGTGCTAGTGGAGTAATCGACTCATTTTCAGTGAAGGAAAAGAAAACTGAGATATAACAGCATCCTCAGGCACTAATATAATTGTGGATGTTCAAGGCGTACATTAGTACATCTACCTAACAAACTAATTATGTAGTGAAAGAATAATGCTTGTTACAAAGAGATAAATATGCTGCTTAGATTTATATATTTAAAATTTATTTAAGGTAACAAAGAAACCTTTTCATTTCTTATGAGCACGCTACTTGAAGAGGTAGTATGTAGATGTTTTTCAGCAGTCATTTTACAGGTACAAGATGATGTTTATGTTGGATGTTTATCTATTTAAGCAAAATATGTTTGTTTATTCTATATATGAAATATATATCAAAGCAAAACCTCAAGTGTGTTTTGTGGAAACTTATTCCAGAAATATTAGATTTTGTAATGGCTTAGTCTGATAACTAACTGCATAGATTAGAGAATTAACAAGCTAATGGTTTATAACCAGCAGAATTTTAAGAAGTGTTTCCTTTGTTACAGAGAAGTTGACATATCTTGTAATTAAATCACTTCAACTACAGCATGAGAAAGACATTAATGCGGGGTTAAAAAATTGCTTTTTTTTTTTTTTTTTTTAAAAAAGGAGCTAAAAATAATCTGTTCTTCTTTCAGTGCTGAGAATCTGTGGGATTTCTGTTTTTTTAAAATGAAAATATTTTCTTGTTCAGCTTAGTTAAGTACTTCAGAAGCACATCTTTAACAAGTGTGCTGATGTGAGAGAGTGTGCATGTGTGTATATATGTGTAACATATAACTCCAGAAGTAATATCTCCTATTGATTTCCATGCAAGCTGCAACGGATACAAAAAGCATAGTAAAGCTATTTTTTAGAGCAAATTCTCAACTACAAAATACTATTTTTCAACATAGTCTCCACCATTAGCTATGCATTTTCACCAGCAGTGAACATAAGCCTGTGTGCCTTTGCCACTGCTGAAGCACACCACATACTGCCTCACTGTGCTGATGCTCACTGTTTGGTCTCCATAAACATCCAGCAATGGGTACCTTTCTTTCTGTGTGGAAGGCTTAGCTTCATACACACTTCTACGTCAGACACCATTTTCTCAGATTGCCCCTTTGCTTCTATCTGTCACACAGCAACAGAATGTTATGAAGTACTGGTGGGAAGGTTCAACCTCTACTGAGCAGCCCTTATAAATATATATAAGTACAAATACATATATATATATATATATGTATATATGTGTATATATAAAAGCGCAGGGAGAAACCGAACACTTGTTTCAATAGCACTTTCACCTCTGTCAAAACAATGACAATGTAAATCTGTTTTTTCAATTCAGTCCGTAAAGGATTTACAACAAGACATAGCAGACCTGTTCTTTTCATTTAACTTAGGTTAGGCAAGTCAAGAAAACAAAGCTAATGAATGCCGTGATTGACAATTGAGTCTTGGGATGTATCTTTAAACTGAGAACACGCTGAAGTGGATTAAGATTAAGCAAGTCTGGCAGTTAAGAAATATAATGCCATTCAATTTACTTTCCTTGTGTTTAGGATTCCATTTATATCCTTCATATCCTCTGCCCTAGATTTTCATTCTTTGGTGAGAAAGCTAATAAAAAAGCAGGTATATTTGTCAGATCTTCCCATGTTCCTCCTCTGAGGCATGTATTGACATAAATCCTCTAGGTAAAGAGGAAATGGGACTTGTTCTGATTCTACTTACATAGCAAAAATCAGGGCCGTATCTTCTTAGGTCAGTGCAATTACTGTGGGGTATAGAATGAGGCTTGATTTTATTACCCATACCTCAAACTGGCAGTTCCCTTAAGCATCTCTTGAATTTTCATGATTATAATTTACTATTCTCTTTCAGCTAGCAGCTTCTGTTTTGTGTGCACTGATAGCCTAGAAACAAATCATATCTGATGTCTGAAGTTAAGTGAAGAAATTCTATGGGCAACTTTAAAACGTGTCTAAAATAATGTATTATGTTCTGTTTATTGAGAATACACTATATCCGGAATAATAGTTCATATTCAACTCAGATTAGTAATAAATGAATGCTGTTACAGTCTGATATTGGTATGATGATTTACAATGTAAGAAACAAATTGATGGTCCTGACTGGTTCAGACGAGATATTCTCTATATAGGAAATTCTGTTCCTATCTTTCTACCACATGGAAGAGTTTAATTCTGTGGTTGTCATTCTTGTATGTTTCACTGGTGATTGAAACATAAATAGAGGCCTCTGGTCTAAAACATAAATAGAGAATTTCCAGAAGAGAAGGCACCAGGGAGAACTTATTGCAGCCTTTCAATACTTAAAAAAGTCTTAGAAAGATGGAGAGAGACTTTTCACAAGGGCATATAAGGGATAATGGTTTTGAACTTAAACAGGGTAGATTTAAATTAGATATAAGGAAGAAATTCTTCACTATGAAGGTAGTGAGGTCTGGATCAAGCTGTCTAGAGTAGCTGTGGGTGCCCCATCCCTGGAGATGTTCAAGGTCAGGTTGCATGGGGCTTTGGTCAATGTGATCTAGTGGAAAGTATCTGTGCCCACAGCAGGGTAATTGGAACTAGGTGATCTCTAAGGTCCCTTCCAATCCAAACCTTTCTAGGACTGTATGATTCTGTGATTACAAGTGATGTGCCCTTGCCTTCAGAATGCGCAGATTCATAGGGACAAAACACTGCAGAAGAAATCTCACTGGGTATGTGTTGGCTAGTTATAGCAGTGAACTATCATTCTGTCATCTGGACATGTCCAGCTGTAGCTGGAGACACAAATCCAAACTGGTTACAGATATTTCTCAACTAATTAGCTATTTGGACATGATTTACAGCTATGTGATTTACTCTCCAAAGCTCTTTGTAAACTGACATTTGAAGAATAGTTGGATATAATGTGTATGCATACATGAATAAAATTAATATTCTCCATTTTATATTATATGTTTTGTATAGTTCTTAGCAGACATTGATAGGAAATAAATGAGTTCTCATTACTGAAAAGATTTAAAAAAACTGATTATTTTAAAACATCTAATGTTGTTTTCTTAGGAATCTTGAAATTTAAGTAGTTTCTACAGAACTTTTAATGCTGTAAAAAATCTCCAGTAAGTAACATTTAAGATTGAAAACATACACTGTTATTTAGGGGGGAAAAGGACTATAATCAAAGAAAATACGAGCCTAATTCAGAGAGATGGTGTAATCTGTAGACTGCAATTAAGTGTTTAAATTCTCTACTCTGTGTACTGGGAGGATGAGAGGACAGGAAGAATGTGTTGAAGGAGAACAAAGTGCTTCAGGAAGGTGATCCAAAACTTTTATGTACTAACAGGGATCAGAGTTGGCCATCAGTGAGTGCCAAGCGGAGGGTTAGCCTACCTCTCCCAAGAACATATGCACCAGAACCCAGGCAAGTGCAGCTAACTGATTGAGACAGAGTCTTAAGACATTTCCTAATATTATCTAAAAGCATAAATTAAAAGAGCATGGCTAGACTCAGTCTTTTAAAACCTCCTAATGCTGATGGTGCCTGCCAGCACATAACAAATCAATTGCTTGAGCACTCATCTAGAAGGAGGAAAAGCTGGATTCTTTAGACTTTTTGAGTCCTAAAATTGTTGTCTGGAAGAATTCAAACTTAAAATTTAAACTCAAATATATGAAAATATGGAAGTATGAAACTTGTATATAGCCAGAGGCCATAACTTTCCAGTAATATCAACTTCCTATTCTTCCAAACCTTCACTTACTCTCTGTAAGGGTTGCTATTCGGTGGGCAAAAAAAATCTTAAAAGACATTCAGTAATGTTTATTGTCAGCTGAGATACAATTTGGAAGATCTGTTGCCTGGAAGACAGTTCATCATGTGGTCCACCTTTCAAGTAAAGGAGTTATTATCACTAAGTAACTGAAAAGAGAACAAGAATATTATTGCTGGAAAGATGGGCTGAAGAAGCAAACAAGTATCTAGGGATCTCAGAAAAAGAAAATGACATTATGGGTAGTGATAGCTATTATTCTAGTTCCAGAAAGAGAATTAAATAGGGTGAATAGGGAGAGGATAGAATCCAGTGGATGAAATGCAGTAATTTTCTTAACATTGTTTACTGGTCCATCATATTAAGCCACAATATTTTTTAAACTTCTTTCAAGCTTACACCTGACTTGTAATGTGTTTCCTACTATTCTGCGGAGTGATATATAAATAGCTAATCATTTTACTTTAATCGAAGAGCTTTTATTATTCGTAGCTCTTTGGGACTGATATTTTCCAGACTTTTTCTATTTTTGTGTTGAGCGGAGGAGAAGAAAAGAGCCTAGGGAGGAGAACTGAGAATATGAAAAAAATCCCCTCAGCTATTCTCAAGTCATGGAAAAAAAATGCATTGTTTCAAAGTAGGAAGAAAAGCTGATTTTCTCATTTTAACTTTTGAAAGCTATGGCAAAGAAATGGCTGAAGTTTGAAACTTGAAACAAAGTAGGCTTCCCACTCATGGGGATTTGAAACTTTATTTTGAAATACAGCATCCATACAAAACTACATATGAGTGAGCATAAACTCTGTAGATGCTCAGTCACAATTCCTAAGATTTTATGAAAATCATATTACTACTGGTCTTAATTGTGAAATCAAAGCACATTCATTCTTTCCTTTTGGCCTGACCAGAGTACTAAAGGAAAGACAAATTGCTGCTGAAATAATTTGTGAGTGGGAGATTTTTTGTTGCTTCTGTAAAACACAGTAAATTCCTCCAAATCACAATGAATCGTGCACATTTGCTGGTAGAAAAACAGAAACTTTCACATGCATGTATGAAAGGTCCCTTGGGTTCTGCTAGTGAAAGATACACACAAAGTTTTATTCACAGTCGGTGACAACTGAACCAAAACAACCCAGTATGGATAAACGAGTATCTGGTAAATCTCAAAGGGTTGTTGTTTCATTGAATCCCATTACATTTCAGGCACCTTACAAGTCTTTCTTTCTAGTTCCAGTTGCTGCAGTTGAATATTATGCAGTGAAAAGGGAAATGCTGAGGTTCTTCCTTTCAGCTCTTTTGGTTTCATATTCTTCTTACATATTAAACTTCCCAACCCAAAGTGAATTCAGACTGTAACTGAAATTTGGGTTTTCTGACACAGTTACTTGTAGGTGTGATTAATAAAGATTTCCTCCTGTGCAGTCTTTGAATTGCCACAAAGAAAACTGATTTAATCTAGCTGCAAAGTGGCAGGAAAAAGAAGCAAGGAAAGGGATTCTATAACAGCAGGAAGAAGGGACTCAGAATACCCAAGGGGTAGCAGGCTGCATACAGTGACTAGAGTTGGCAGAGCAGAAGACATGGCTAAATGTGGTCATGAGACTGGGCATTTTGTAAACACAATAACCAAACTGAAAATGAATTTCAGAGGAGGTGGCAGTGAGTGTTTTTTAGAATCAGGAGTCAATTTCACCAGTGAGTTAGTGAAGGAACAAATCAACATGAAAGCCTATAAAAAAGATATGTGTTTCAAACATGGAATGTAATATTTATTACTATTAATCTGTTTTATGTGACTAACCAGATGCAGAAATTGCTTTTGCTATTCACAGTCGAGTGGTGTTTCACTTTTAGAGTTAAATATGACTCTAATATGTTTTGTTAAAAAATGAGTTAGCATTTGTAGCTTTCATTAATGTTTGTAGCTTCTATTAAATATAGCTAAAATGTATATTTGAGATTTCTCCTTAATTATTTATTAATACTCTATTAATTACTTATTTCAGTAACAGTCACAAAAGTGACTGAAAAATGTGTGGATTAGATTTTCTTGCTATTTCTTCCGGATTCCTTGTTTCACATGGAATGCATATCCTTAAAGTTATGCATTTGTTTTGATTTGCAAAGTTAGTTGCAACCATTCAAGACATGCAACTAAGAAAAGTCTGTGTTTTTTCGTATAAAATAACAAATGAAGAACAAAAACATACAGCACTTGACTAAAATTCTGTACACAACTGTGTATTCAAAATCCAGGATCAGAGAAGAGTGAGAAAGAACTCGTGGTTTATATTTAGTGGTAATAGTTAAATTACATAGTTTTGTATTGAGAAAAAGAACACCTCTTTCCATTAATTAACTCTTTCCATATTAATGGAATATAAAATAAGAAAAAAAAGATTTTAATAGTTTTCTGACATACTGACAGTATGAAAACAAGAGATGATGTAATATAAAAATAAGTATTACCTAACGTATTTCCATGATGATAGAATTTGTTAGAGCTCCTCCAATTTACATTCCACAGTTACAGGTATGTAAGAATTCAGTCACCCATATATAAGTAGGATTAAAACATTTTAGTTCATTGTTAGTGTTGGTCAATGACTTATGTTTCTCTATTTTATTCTACTGTAATCATAACTTTTTATTTTGGATGTACTATTCTTATTTTGTTGCTGCATTTAATTCTTAAATTTAGTTCTCTTTAATTTTAACTTAGAACTTTTTAAAATTTTTTTATTTTTAATTCTGTGCCGCTAAATTTACTGTACTGTTAACCTCCCAGAACAAATTGGTGACACTTGTCTTTCTGGACGATGGTAATATTGGTATTTTTTCCTTTCTTCCAGGAGTATTAGAAAAAACATGCTTTTATTCAAATGGGAGTGAGGTCCTCACAGTTAATGGTGACATTGAAACGCCTAGTATTCTTTTGCCAAACATGGTTGAAAACGATTCCAAGACTCATTCCACAGTGGATATCAGCACATGGACTCCCTCCTGGACCACCACGCCTTTATCCCAAGTTGGCCAAATGAACACAAACTCAAATATGTTTAGAGAGACTTTACAGGAAAATGCATTTGCACCTACATCTCCAGCATCGGTGCTCAATCCTAATCTTACAAATGATGATGCTTTATCAGAGGACCCCAAATACAGCACCCAGCTTTTTGCCACTACAGAGGGAGAGCCATCGTGGTCCACAGATTTGTCCTCTAACATCACAGAGAGGATGACCACTCTACCTGTATTAAGTCCTACTCATCCATCTGTGTCACAGAAAAAGGAGCAGAAAGAAAGTAAGTTTATGTTTTATTTGGCTTCATAATTCTGATTTGGATGTATAGAATACATTGCTGGCTGCTTCTCAGTGAATTCCCATGAGTTCTGAGCAATTAGCCACTTTTTGATAATTTATATTGTCATGCATATTCCATGTTGCAATTAGTATGTTATCAGAACATTTGATAAGAAGAGGAAGATGCACTAAGTTCATTCAGGTATGAATATTTACAGTATGTTCTTCAACTGGTGAAAATCATGCATGCTTACCAAGTCTGAAAATGAATTATTGCAGACTCTACTTAGTTTGTAGATAGAATTTTCTAGATTCTGTTGAAATTATATATGTGGTAAGTACCTTCCTGAACTGGGGATGTAATGACAGTTACAACATTTTCTGTGTTAATGGATAAATTCTTCTCTAATTTGAAGTTATTTCTCAGTGCTGCAATAACCTTCCAGTGACATTTCTGAGGACTGTTATGAGAATGTAAAGAAAGAACAAGAAGAGTTAACTGTGATCAGTTTTCATTGCTTTGATTATTAAAAAAAATGTGCATTTCATTACTGCCTTGGTAATTTTATTGATTAATCATGTCAGTATTGAAAGGTTTCTTTATATTCTTTTGTTAACACTCTGAACTTTATATAGGTTGTCATATTAAAATGCACTTGATTTTCTTTCATTGTCTATCATTCCTTAGATGTTCGTCTCATCTGAACATAAAGCAATACTTATTCCAGGTCACGGAGATATCTGAAATAGATTAAAAGAGATGGTCAGTGACCTAAAAGTAGCACATTGTATAAAATGTATATTTGAAATTTTTATGAAATGAAAATGAAAAGAGGGTATCTGTCAGCAGGGATCTCTTCCAAAAAGCCACTGAATTATATGATGTTTTGAGGTGTCATTCCTCTGTTGGATTCCATACTTAGTTATAAGATCTGATATTAGTTATTTACCCAATGAATGTATTATCCAGGTGTGAGTGATCAGATTGTTTGCATCACTGATATTTTTGCTCTGCTGTTTTCTTCAGAAATATTCTGCCTTCAGGAGTTTGTTCCTTTCCTTCCCTGCCCCCCACCATCATCATCAAACAAGAAGATAAAAGTTGTGAAAGAGCTCTTTTATGTCCTTTCTTGTTCTTTCCAGAGTGAAATAAAAGAAGAAATTCTTCAATTTATATGTATATATATATATGTGCATGCTTGTATATGTATTTTAACCTAGCACATGGAAAACAATTCTTTTGAGGGTGTTCCTTTGTTGTGAATCAATAATTTGTCATTTACTCTCCATCTCCTGCAGTGTAGTTATTCCACAGGCTGTTGGAATGGTCTAGGCTTTATATACATTACATTTGCTAGATTTTCTTTAACAGATTCATATCTTGTTTATTCTTCTCACATCCAAAAATCAGAACAAATGTATGTAAATGTATACTTGTATCCTGTTGGTGATTCATTTATTTACCTTAGTCAGTATGTAGTATTCTACATACTATATACATACTTAGGGGGATCCAGGATAGTTTAGTCTCTGAATAATTTTGTGTTCCCATAGCTGTACAAGGCATATAGGACTAGAAACCACAGGCTTCTCCCACTATCTCACCCCTGTACCAGCCTTTGCAAATTATCTCCTTACACTTCTTAGTTTCTTTGTTCTCTCCCACTAAACTTTGCTTCCCAGAGAGAACTCCAACGTGGTTTGATGTCCAAAAGAATTCTTGCGTATTCTCTTGTTGAGGGGAAAATCAGGAAACAGTGATATACATTTTTGGCATAGTTAGGCTGGGGTAGTCTTTTGGAGTACAAAGGGGGTCTTTAGGGCAAGCAAAACACTTAATGACTACTTAGGAACAGTGGTAGTAGATCAAATATAGTCTCATTGTCATGATCCAGTTGTGACCATTAGCATGAGCCAAAAGAAGAATAAATTAGGACTAGCATATAGAAACATCTCAACATTACATGGTAGCAGATTCCAGTGATCTGTAGTGAGTCCTGTTGAATTTTCTTCCAGTAATTTATGTAATCTCTTTTGTGCCAATATAAAATGGATATTTGAGCTTTCTAGGCATATCTCGTAAGGAAATTGATCTGCAAATGAAGTGTGAGGCTGATGTTTCGCTGTCATCAACACACACTAGCAGATCATCCATCAGGACAGGTTTCATCTGGTTCAGATGTGGTCAGATGAGTGCACTACTGATGATTTAGTAAGAGAGCATAACTTGGACTTTATGCTCTTTTTATGCAGGATGTTGAAAGACAAAGGATATGTCACACAACACAGAGGCTGCCAGTGCAAAACTAGCCAGACAAAATCCTCTGAAGACATTTGAAATGGCAGTAATACGGCTATAACATTTTTGGGCTGATCTTAATATCCTTAGTACTGGATTTGCTATAATGTTGAATCACAGCTTCAATAAAATACGTTAGAGAACATTAATAAGAGAAATGATAAACACTGTGACTATATGATATTCACCCAAGACTTTAATATGACATTTCTGAATTACTAACTAGAGTGGAATGAAATTTTGCACGTGACATCAATTATTACAAAAGTCCTTGAAGCATAAGGAAGTGCTTTGTCAGAAATCCTAGTCAAGAATAGATTAATAGGTAAATGGGAATGAATGATGCAATAAAGAAGGGACAAATAAGTTTGTTTTTGTTTTACAAGGGAAAGCAATACTTCACTGTCTGTTTGAAACATCTTTGAAGGAATAAATGACATTTCTGGTTAATTCAGCATACTTGTTCTTTAACAAGAGACTTCTCTGAGAACTCTTAAATAAGAGAATTGTCTCTTAGACTAATTGCTCATTCAAAGACAGGGAAGTATATGAATGGTTAGGTTCCACTGTGAAGCTTACCAATGGAGTCTCATAGGGTTTCATGTGAATGTAGAGTTTACACTGTACCTTAAAATTGATCCAGGAAGGCAGTGAATAGTCAAGTAACAACATTTCTACTTGTACTGAGTAACCTGTCTAAAATGAGTATATGAGATAATGCACTCTCAAAAAAAAATTATTAAAAAAAAAGTTGAGGGTTTGCTGCAGACAACATTCTGGCTCAGTGATGGTCAAAAAGGCAACTCTGTTTCAGGTATTGTCATGATGTCAGATGTTGTCATGAGGGATGCAGAGAACAAAAGGAAAACTCATCACTTCAGTGTATAAGTTCAGACAAAAAGAAAGAGGAAGAATTGGAAAATGCAAACAGCAGGCAAACAGATCAAAAGAGGTGTGTAATGGCTTAGATGTGAGGAAACACTAAATATGAATAAGACTGTCTTTTCCTCCTGGAAAATTGTCCCTATATTTCTGAGTGGCTTGGAGAAGAACAGGTAGCAGTTACTCAGTGTTTTTCTTTATATTAGTAGGTGCACAGTGCATTTTGGTTATCAGACTAAGTTAAAAATGATAGCCACAACTTCACAGAATACACAGTTACATCACAGAATAATGAGAAAACAGAAAGTATGGAAATGCCTGGAAAACTTCATGATGAGTTGGTCTAGTTCAGGCTTTTAAACCCAATAGTTTAAACCCAGTTAAAACCCAATAGTTTTAAACCCAGAAGTTTTCAACTTCTGACTTGTGAAGCCTCAAGACTTTATGCTGCCAGAAGTTGTTACACTCCTAGGGTGGTTGTTCTTATTTGCCCTAGATTCTTATTATTTTTCTTGGAGTTCCTTGCAAAAGCTAATTTCTGTATCAGACGTATCCTCTATTACTTCTCTTTTTTTGCCAATGAAAGAGTACAATAGGAATAGATTTTTCCTCTTGAGAGATTAGAGTTTGTATGAGTTCAGATTTAAATGTGTTGTTTGGAAGGCATGGTCCATAGGATGGAGAGTTTTCTGATAGCAAAAACATCAGTAAGAGAGTTTTAGGAGAACCAGTAGGTTCACCAGTGGCATTTGGGGTATATGATGTCAGATGTCACGAGGGATGCAGAGAATAAAAGGAAAACCCATGGTAGATATTTAGAGATATTTATCTTGTTCTGAATCAGCAATAGTCATTATCTTAAAGAATAAAAGATGTTTTCCCAAGATAAATATCAATACACTTTCATTTGTACTTTTCTTCTCTTTGAAACAAAAGTTGGCTGCATTTATGTGGTAAAGTGGGAGACTGACCAGGAGACATCTCGTGTATCAGATTGAGATTGATGTTTTCATTTCAAATGGAGCAGACTTCCTGGTTTATAATACTGCTGATCTGGGGAGACTAATGGAATATGCACTGGGTCAATTGATATTAGTAGCTACTTCTGTTTCTTCCACTTACTGATATTTATACGTATATACATGCTTAATATCCTTTTTTCCTGTCCTACGCCAGTTCTCTCATGCTTCTTTTCTAGCAGACAATCAAGTAGCCACGCAGCCTTTTCACATACTCAAACGCACATGGAAAACTGTGACCATGTTCAAATACTAATAGGAAAAGTAACACAACCAAGTGCTCTGAGCTTGATCTTCCACCATCCCTTTCTTTGCAGAGCCTGGCATTCAGCTGGCCCAGCGCTCTGGCACGCAGCACACAAGCCTGCCCTTGGCACAGCCCTGAGTGAGTTGTATGGAAATAAGGGATGTATTTTTCCAGCTCCAACTATTTCTGAAGATACTGTGTAGAGTGCTAGCAAAGGGCATGAGTCTCAGGTGATCATGGATTCCCATTCAGCTCCCCTCTGCACTTAAGCAAGCGTGTAAGAGGATGATCAAAAACAAGCCCTAAATGGTTGCTTGTAGGAGTGAAGTGAGAAAGTGCCTTTGCAAAAGTGAAACACCGTTTATGGACTTCAGTTGAAAAAGCATATATTTTATTTTTACTTGTTTGCAGCTTTTACCCTTCCTAAAAAACTCAGATATGGTTATTAAGTAGAGTAGTAGCAATAGTAATGAGAAAACTCTTTCATGTTTTATGCACATTTGAAATGGAGCAATTTGTTTGCAACACCTTGCTCTGCCCAGAGGTCATCTTTTATTGTAATATAACAATGTCTAATTCATACATTAAATAAACATTTTTCTCTGGCCAGCACTCCTTTCTTTGCATTTGGTATTCTGCCATAACTATGAGCTATGAAGAACAAAGCTGGCTCAGTTTTCTGTTTGGTAGAAAAGAGCAATATGAGAATCACTTTGGAGATAGCTGGAGGGCTGTGTCATGGATGGCATGAAACAAGAAATTCCCTGCTTCTCTCTCCTTGCCTTGTGCTTCTCATTTCAAGCTAAGGTACTCAGTAACAGCTTTCCAAGTTGGACCATAGTTTTCATCTCCCTGATCCCTAGTCTCTGAAATAGTGACCTAATAAACCACGTTTTCTTTTGTCAATAATTTGTTTAATTACTCAAGTTGGAGCAGACCCAATTATATTAAGCGCAATAACAGTGATAGACCCATGGTAGATATTTAGAGATATTTATCTTGTTCTGAATAAAAATGAAAAATGCTAAAACATGAATTTCCCCTGGAGCAAAAATAGTTTTGGTCTTTCAAGTTGGCAAAGAAGATCACAAACTGTGGTGTCTGAAGTCCTAAGCCAGAACTTTGGCCACTCACCTGCTTTCTTTTTCATACAAATACAAGCATTTCCTATGGATGTATGGGCACATCGTGGCAAGGAAACCATTAAGTTTCTGGTATAAATTAGCTGGCAGCGTAATCCAAAAGGTTCTTACATGTGATCACTCTCTATGTAGAATATATGTAGATTTATCCTTAAAACTTTGGTTTGAGAAAGAAAAAGTTAACTAATTTTTAACACATGGTGCATTACCACTATCAGGCAACTGGAAGTTTGACAAAAATTTTAAAGAATCATGTGAAAATTGTAATGAGATTGCTAACACTTTTATACATTTACCTCCAGATAAGCTTGAGCCTTTTATTCCTTTCAGTAAATTCATGGCTCCTTATTACAAATATTTTGTTTGTAGATGATCATCTGTCCAAATAGACTTGGGTCAAACAATGCTCTGTATAAGATACCCAACAGATTAAAATTATCTATTGAAATTAACATTGTGATGGGTACTGTAAATAACTATCACACTCTCCCAGCAATTCTATTTTCACTCATTTACCAATCTTTACTCTTCAGCCTTTCCGCCACATGTTGACTTTAGAACAAGAGACTCCCTCACTGGAAATAACTACCAAGTCAGCATTGTTCCAGTTGTTAAAGACATGCAATGTGCTTCTATAGTTAAAACATATGTACCTTTGAAATATTTAAATGTAAAGAACAGAAATCTTTTCAGCTTTCTGTCTTTTGCTTTTATACATCCATTATGCTTTTTTTTTTTTTTTTTTTTTTTTTTGACATATTGTTGCCTGTAGTTTGACTTTGACGAAACACTTTAAACAACAAACTGAGCAAGTGGTTAAGCTAGAAGTCATGTGCCAGCCTGTTATGACATTTCCAAGAAGGGGATCAATGAACACAAGTCATCCCTAAGATAATTGGCTGTGAATTATAGTCAACGACTTCCTTTTCAGATCTATCAGCTTCTCTGAAAAGTCAGTTATGTGGTTATTTCAACAAAAAGATGTTGTTGATTCAAGTATTGATCTATATTGTAGTTGCTGATCAGTTTCAAAAGGCACACCTTATATCTGATAGCCAGATGTGATTTCATTTTTTATTGAAGTTTATCTCCTTTATGCTTCTGCATGGTCTGTTTTGACTTACAGTAGAGAGTGCAGTCAGCTGTAGAGATTGAGCTATCATTACTATAAAATGGAAGAATCTAGGCTATTGACCAAAAGGAATGCATTGAGGGAAGCTATAAGTATTTATTAGTGCAATTATATAAAAGAAATGGATTTTTAATTATAGGAAGTGCAAATGAAATACAAGTATTTAAAAATCTGAGTTTGCACAGGCAACTTGCAAGCATCTTGTTCGTAAGCTTTCAGTGCAACTAAACTAGTACACAGTAATAGGGAAACTTAATGATAAATATGTTAAGCTCTTAGACACCTGTATATTAATCTACTCCTTTTACACGCACACACACACAGAAAAACAACAACAACAACAAAAAACATGTTTTTTGACCACTAACTCTTCAGACTGTGAAAGTTTGTCAGCATTCTTCTTTGTTCACATAATGATGAAATAGAACAATTGAAACTCTAAGGAATGATTCCACTGATGTTGATAGCTAAGCTTGTCTGTGAATAGAAGCATTTGAACTCTAGTTGTAGAAATATGTTTAAAATGTGATACCCAAAAGAAAATTGCAGTGATACAGACAGGAGAGTCAGTAGCAGCCCCTCAGAATAAAGAAAGGGCCCAGCATGTCCTACACCATGTTTTTCAAAATATACTATAACAAACGTGCAGTGAAATTCAGAAGATCTAGGGTGCAGTATTTCTCTTTAAAGCAAATTGTCTTTTACAGCCAGTAGCTGCCTATGCTGCAATGAAACAATCACACACAATTTTGAAAAGCATAGCTTCCACAGGGAAAACAAACTGAAATCTGTTAGACTGCTAAGTCTGTTGTTAGCCATTTAGATCAGTCCTTGCTAAGCCAGATCCTCAGCACACCAGGATCTTAAATTCCAACTGCAAACCACCAAACAGGAAATTGCAGTTAGCAAATCATAGGTTTGACATACTTCCAGTGTTTTGCTTAGGAAGTGAGGTGCTGCATTTTGTTCCTGGTTTCTAGACATCTCTCATAGGAAGCCTTAAGTAGGGTTTGCTACATTATTTTTGTCTGAAAGTGAGGTAAGCACTAAATTATCACTGTGAGTTGAAAAAAGGATCTTAATCTCCTACCAAAGAGATCAGAAGAACAATCTGACTGTTCTTGAGAGTTAATTAACCAGAGACAAATGGGACAGCTCTAGTACACTCTATTACCGTACTGTCCTATTCACAGCCTGTTGAGTAACCTGTTGAATATCTCAACCATTATCAGTCTTTTACAAAGCACTGTTTTGTTTTGAACAGAACAGTATTGGTACATAACTAATTGTTGTCAATCAAGCTAATATTCATGTTCATTGTTCATTGAATGTGAATGAAAACACATGTTAAAAAAAAATCTGAATTCCTGCTCCCATTGGTCCTGTGGAAGCTAGCAATTATTTTACACCCTTACCCCTTTTTATTTTTCAACAAAGCTTATCAATAATAGTAATGTAACGTACAACAATAGCAAAATGCAGTCCAGTATTCTCTAATGATTGATCCAACCGTAAAATCAATTTCATTTTGTGCCTTTTGTTTATTTAATGGTAGGTTCTTTGAAATATGTCTCCAATTTCACCAAAGAATTCCAATAAAATGGCCATTAGGAAATAGCTAATCAAAATACCAGATCTGGAATATAGACCAGGTCACACCTCATGGGGGTACGTACTCAGCCTCACCTTTAGCTAATGAACTTACCTGCTCTGAGCTGTTCCTGCCTAAGGGATTAAAGAAGCAAGTATGTGCCTTAGCCAAGAAGGGAAATGTCTGGAAGTGCCTGTGTTAAAAGAATTGGGGTTCAAAAAATGAGATGACTTATTGAAAAGTTCAGTTTTCTGCAATGTCCCTTGTCAGTAGAATAAATGAGTTAGAATTTACAACTGCGTCAAGCTCTTCGCAAAAAGTGTTTGATGCAGACTGGACGTGGTGCTCCATAACTTCCTCTGTAGAGCAACCCACAGATTACCTTTAAAAAAAATACAGTAATATTTAAACTCTGATCTAAAATATAAGTTATATGTCCCTCATGGCTTTCTCTCTGTGACCTGGGAGATAATGAACTGTTATTCTGTCTGCTGCAGGTGGTCAGTGTTCTTATCAACTTTCCCTTTGGTAACTATGGAGCTGAGAATCACTCATTTCTTTCAAACTGTGTAATTCATTAGCTGAGCTAAGATAATGCACAGCAACTGCTTTCAACTAGCCTTGGAGTTTTACTTCTATTTTAGATCTGTTGAAGAGGTTTGCTGTTCAAAATCTTATCTCCTTCCTCCCCCACATGCAATCTATTATGAGTCACCTGGGCTTCATTAAAAGGTTAATACTGCTGAGAAAGAGACCCCACTCCCTCTGCTCAGAGCCATGTAGTGCTGTGCTTTTCACAAGGTGCTGGCTCCCTGAAGAGATGACTCAGTTGTAATGTAGGGTAAGATAGTTCTTGGCTAGTTTAGCACCAAAGTTGTTGTCAGCATGTCTTATCAATTGTGGTTGTGGCATTTTGGTATTTTATGGTGTACATACAAAACAATTATTTAACAACTCAAACTTATAGCAAGTAGGCAATAGTCTTCTTTCAGCACTTTAACAATGAGTTACCTCGTTTTGAGCAAAAGGTCATATGCACCTAGTAGTTTTAAAGACATCTTGAACTGCCTGAGCCCTGGACTGATACACGTACTTTCTGACTATAATTATGGTGACCCGTCTTGGTCTGTGTTTTTTTCTCTATTCTTATTTTATGCATTTTAAAACTTTGGTACATTTCAGCAAATATATAGAAGACTTAATTGCCTAACAGTGATGCAAAATCTTCAAAATTAATGTATGTATCTTTAGGTAATTTCTGAGTAATTAGTTTTAAATATGAATCCTATTCAACATAATGCTTGTCACAACACAAGCCATTTTATTCTTGAAGTAGATATTTAAACTAAGTGGGCATCATTGTTTTGGGTTGACCTTAGTTGGTTGCCAGGTGTCCACTCAGCTGCTGTCTCATCCTTCCTCCTCAACAGGATTGGGGGGAAAATGTAAGTAAAGTTTCTTGTGGGTTGAGCTAAAGACTAGGAGGCCACTTACTATCTGATGTACCAGGCAGGATAAACTCAACATGGGTAAGATAAATTGAATGTATTGATATTTAAAAAAAGAGTTGAATGGTGAGAAACAAATAAAAGCAAAATGACCTTCCCCCAATGTGTCTTTGTTCCCAGCTGCTCACCTTTACTCCTTTTTTCTTGACTGGTGTGTATGTTACGGTGATTGAGAGTTGCTGTCGGTTCATAACAGCTTCTCTCATCTGCTCTTTCCTCCTTATGCTTCTCCCATGCTCCAGTGTGGAAATAGTTCCACAGGCTGCAGTCCTTCAAGAACAGTTTTGATACGGGTGCCCTGTCTGGATTGCAGTCCCTTGTGGTGAGCGTACTCGAACATCAGTTCCCAATGGGCTACAGTTCCTTCTGAGCATAGCCATCTGCATGGAATCTTATGCAGTGTGGAAGTCTGCTCCACTGTGCTCCTCTTCATGAGCTGCAGAGCAATTTCTGCTTCACAGTTCTCTTCCATGGGCTGTATAATCTCTGCTCTGATATTTGGAGTTCCTCTTCTCCTTCATTCTTCTCTGACCTTGATGCCTGCAGGATTATGTCTAACACGTGTTTTGTTTTGTTTCTGTTTTTCCCCAATAACTCTCTGCAGCATTTTGTTCTTTCTCAAACG
The DNA here is from genome assembly GCA_028571105.1 of Tragopan temminckii. NCBI lineage: Eukaryota > Metazoa > Chordata > Aves > Galliformes > Phasianidae > Tragopan > Tragopan temminckii. Next base: position 41,607,632 of record JAOWBP010002392.1, read on the forward strand.
TGCTTTCCCAGAGGTGCAATCATTTTGGTGGAGCCCAACAATGCCTTGTGGTGGGGTCATTGGAACTGGCAGTATCTAGCTTAGGGCAGCCCTGGCCTTGTATCATGGAGGAGGTCTTCAGCCCCCCCGTTAAAAGTGCCTGAACACCTGCACATAATACTGAGAAAGCTGTGAAAAATAGACAAGTTCAATCTTGCCAGTGGTGCTGTTTCTTGTAGAAAAATGTTGGCATTCTTCCTCCAGAAAACATATGTATCCTTTTTATTTTCTTCAGTAATGTAATATGAACGTGTGCTGTTCTGTAAGGATGAGTTGGTGTTTTCTGTTATGTACAATATGTGCTGGAAAAGAACAAAGGCACAGCTTTTCTGTGAGTGTGGAAAAATGTGAAGAAGGTTCTGAGAATGTATTCAGACTGGAGCAGTAACCCAATGTACACAGTCAGCAACTAAGCTATCCCTCATGTTAGGAAATGGAGGCTGCTGGGAGTTGTGGAAATTGTGTTTTCAACTCAGTGTTAATACAAAAAAATTGCAGAGACTGTTTTTGTTGTGAAATAGTTGATTTTAGCTAATGCACTTGAACTAAGAAAGCAACTTGTAGACTTCCCTAGTGGACTGATTCCAAAGGAGAGATTGTAGTTCCTGGCATCTGTTGAAATGGGCCAGAAGAAAATAATTGACTGGGCCACTTTTCCTGAGTTATGGAAAAAACATCTGAAATACAATATCAGAGGTTCTGTCCCAAGTGAACTGTACAAGAAAGGGAGGCTAAGAAAATCTGTCTCCCAACTTAATTGAAATGAAAAATGTACCAAGATGATGTAGTAAATTAAAAGAGGTATTAAATTTTTTGAAAAGAGTAATAAGTTTTGGAAACAAGTTTTGCTGGAAAGACCAGGTTCTTGGTGGAGGGCTGTGCTCCTTTGATGGGCAGCAAAAGTCTATGACAATCTGGATACACAATAGCAACAGAGCAGAAGAAAAAAAGGCAGTATGTATCTTAATATATCTCACATGAAACTGTGAAATCAAGCAGAACCACAAGACCCTGTGAAGGTCAGAAGAACAGGACAATTTAGGAAAAAAATTGATTTTATGAGGGTCGTTTTCATACCAAGAAGCTTACAGGTTACTATAGGTAAGCTAGACAGGTTTCTAAAGCTTGAATGAATGTTCAGTTTGATTTTTCTCTTTTTAATGGGATTTCTAGGGTTTTCAGGACACTTAAAGATGAGATTTCATAGAATCATAAAGGTTGGAAAAGACCGTAAGATCATCTAGTCCAACCATCAGCCCATTGCTGTCATGTCGGTAGAGCTTTTGCTATGAAAGACCAAGGTGAATACTGCTTAGTCTCTTGGTTTCAGCAGAGATGAATTCACTCTCACAGGCAGTGAATTTATGGCCTTCAACTGTGAAATTTAGTGCTTACAGCGTACTGAGATAAGTTCTGTAGCAAAGCAGATGGTGGTTGCTGCTGCCTTGAAGACTGTCTTGTTTTCCATGAGCCTCTTAAAGATGTTCTGTAAAAGCTGCTCTGAAGAAAAGTAATATTTTTCTAAGGAAAGTATCGGCAAACAAGACCTGAGATATAAAAAGCAGGCTGTGTTTTCTTTTTCAATTCAAATTTATCTAACCCTTTCAGAACGCTTTATGGTGCTGGGCAATGATGCATATTCTGCAAAAGCATTGCTTCTGCTGCTGTGAGCAGGCTCTGTTCTCACCCACTGATATCTAACTCCTTCCCAGGTCCTAGAAAAAATGTTTTTGCTGCCATAAAGCTATTCAGACTAATGACCTGATCTATGTGAACTGATTATTTTTCTCCCCAGCCCCTCAACAAACATAAATATAAAGGCAGGATAGAGGAAAGACTGTTTTTTGTCCAGAGCTGGTTCATTCCATGGCCTCAAAATGAAGTGAGAAGCACTACTGAGTGAGAAATTGTGCCATGTGAAGAGAAGGCTATGTTTTAAAACTGAAGATATCAATCAGCCTTAAGCTGCAGTTCAGTTGTGTTTCTTTGAGGCTGCCATAAATGCTGCCTTTCGGGGAAAGAGTTTAGGTAGTTATTTTCAAGCAGCTCAGTTCTCTGGCCCAGTTCACTCAGTTAGTTGTGCAGGAACAGTCCATAAGCAGTACTGTCTGGGAGCAGTCCAAAGGGGGGAGAAGGAAAAAGAAAATTTGTTGTTTAAATTAGTTTAAGCAACTTTGAATATGAAACCGCAGACTTGTTTTGCGGCTGTTGGAGTGGAAGTCCTTCTGTTGCCAGTTCAGTCTGTATGGCAATAGCCATGGATAAGCAGAAAACTCTTCGTTTAGATGAATGTCAGAAATGACCCAGATAATTAGGAGCCATGCTGCTCTGATCAGCAGCTTTTTCACATGTTGTTGTTCCTATTCACTGTTCATTTCTCTTCCATGTAGGTAATGCCAGAAGTAGTTCATGTGCCTTGTACTCCCTGTAACTAATGAATCCTTACTGGAGAAAGGAAGAAAATAAGTTGAAGCTTTTCTATATCTGTATGACGTTTCTTTTCTTTTCTGACCTATCACCTGCTTGATTGGGAACATGTTTAATATCAACATGTTATACCATCAGTTGGATTTATTCATGTATATGATTAGCATTCTAGCAATGAAGAAAAGTGTAGTTTATAAACACTTAGTCTGTACAAGTGGAGCAGAATTTAGCAATTTGATTTTGAGGTGTACTGCATGCTTTTCTTATTTCTTTGGTTTTGTCAATGCAAGATTTTTTCATCATTCAGAATTACTGTTTATTTAAAAAAAAAAAACTTGTTATTTGTTCCAAAATTGATTTTTTTCATTAACTGTGTAGCATTCTTTTTAAATACTATTCCTCATGAAATAAGCTGTTCCTTTTACATTTGTTTAAAAAGACCTTTCTTCTACTTTTAATGGCCTTTAACATAAAATATTCCCTGCTTTGTGTCTACATCAGTGTATGCCAACATACTGAGCAATTCTGGCACTGAGCAGACCTGACTAAAAGATATGTTCTACCTATCACAAGATACTGGGCTTGCTGACTTTTTAATTCAGCACATACTTTGAACCAACTAATGGTGATACTTTTGTTCTAAATATATTGTTTTGATTTCACAGGTGCCTGCATAAATATCACCAACAGCCAGTGCCAAATGCTGCCATATAACTACACGACTCTAACTTCAGTTCTTTCCATTGTCAAAAGTATTGAAATGGAAAAGTTCCTGAAGTTCTTCAGTTATCTCAGTCGTCTCAGCTGCTATCAACACATCATGCTGTTTGGCTGTAGTCTTGCTCTTCCTGAATGCATCAGTGATGGTGATGACAGGTATTTGGAAACAAAAATCAGTCAGTGATGAGAGCCAATTGTGGTAAAACACTCTCTATTAATCAGACAAGTACAGATCCCAACTAAGCCTATGACTTTCTTACTGTAAAACTTCTGTCTGTCAAAGTTATTCACATTTCTGCCAGAATTAGCCAACTGCAGTAAGATTCTGTTAGAAAAAGTGTTTCTAGTGCACTGAATAAAAGTGTGATACCAGAGTAGTCAGATTTATTTTCTTAACAAGTGGTCCAAAATTGTTGTACCTCATCTCTGCAATCTGTATGGTCCAAAATGGAATGCTTTGTAACAATATAAATGCTTTAAATATTTAAAACATTGACAAAAAAGCGTGGTGGATATTGGTTAAATTAAAATTCAAGTCAAGAAAGCAGATTTTTGTTTTTAAGGCAACAGTCATTTCAATTCTTGTTAGTCTTTTCCTTATGAAAAGTTTATCTTTTAAATACATTTAATGGTATTAGATTAGCAGGATGTTTTCAGAGTGACATAAACTTAGGAAGATTGAGGAGTATGTCTTGATTTCTGCTTTTACATACTTACACAGCTTTAGTACCATAGGCATGCACTGTTTTCATTCAGTTTAATTTGAAGTATAGTCTATAAGTTTAGCAGTACTAAAATCAACATATGGTCCAAATAGAATAAGGATTTTTTTTTAATATATATACAGCTCTTCTGATGTCTCTGAAGGATGAAGGAGTGAGGGAAGATCTTTCTCCTTACTTCATCATGTGCAAAATTCAGTGGAAGAGAATGTTGCAATTCAAAAACCAATTCAGTTAACATAACAATAACTAAGGTGCTGAAAGCTCTACAGTTTAAAAGAAAGGGGTGGGATACTTACAAAAATGCAGTTTTATATTTTAGGTAATCTGATTTATAATATAGTTGCTACTGAAAGTCCCGGTCCAGACAACATACCTGCCATTTCCACAACAGAATCCATTAACCCTGCTTAACTCACTCTGATTCATTACAGTTTTCCTCTCACTTCAGTACTAAAATCAAATAAACGGAGAAGTGAAAGGATAGAAGTTTCAGCTTTCCTTTTCTATTTCTTTGCTGAAGATAAATTTCTTGCGGAGTTTACATTATGACAGCTAATTTAAAAAGAAAAGACGAATAAAAAATTAAGCTGAACTTTGGAACATGCAGATTTTTGCTGTGGTTTAGAGTAGCAACCAAAATATTTTGAGATTGAAGAGTAAGGATTTTTTTATGTATTTTTTTTTCCCACAGCAGCAACTTTCTCCTGTTTGTTTTTAATATCAAAGATGGGACTGGATTTCCAGGCCTAGGTTAATGTCACAGAGATCACAATGTCTCCTTTGTTTCTTATTTTAACACCATTTTTTCTGGAAACTGTATTGGACCCTGCAGGTGGATTGGGAAAAATATCCAGTGTGAGACTGTAAATGATGCAAGCTTACATTAAAATCTGACTTTAATCGTATGTCTTCAGAGGATGTCATGGGTGAAAGTGAAAATGAAGGCTGAGTGGCAATCACGGGGAGAAATGTAAGGGTACATTTACAAAATGCTTGTTTGTTAAATCTAGTTTGAAAAACATGAGCTGCATTAGTTAGCTTCTGTTCTCTCTAAAGATCCTTTTCTCTTTTTCTTTTTTTCTTTTCCTCTAAGAAGTTGAGTGATTTTTAGTGATTACAGCTTATCTTGTTTGCAGGCAAACAAGTATCCTTTAAATGCAAGTGTAATGAGTTAAAGAAGTATGTCTTTATTTTAGGTGATTTCCTGTATTTCTGCCCACTGATCTCACTTTTTAAAAACCAGAGTGCAGTATTAATTTTTACTCATTTTTTGCATGATTTATTTATTTTTAAAAATGAAGCCTATAGTGTCTCACGATTTGTTTCTGTGTTTAGTTTGATATAGACTTAAATGTTTTGTGAAGCTGTCCTAATGTGAATAATTGTTGAACAGTGAACTTGAAGCAAGAGGTTTTGCCTTTACTGAATATTTATGAGATCAGAACATAATTTTTTTTTGTTTCAGTATGCTTGTTACTTGATTAGCAACCTGTATTGACTTCACTATGTTAGCATAAACAGGGGATATTTGGGGAAAAAAAAAAAAAAGTCATGTCAGAAACTTTAGAAACTTTGAGGTTATTTAAGATTTATTACTGTAAAATCCAAAAATGAGATGATTTAAAATAAGTGAATCCTATTTTCAGAATGAGAATTTAATCTAGACAACTTCAGGAGAAACAGATATAATACCTGCACACGGTAATAATTTAATACCTCCCTCTAGACCTCAGTAATAATTCACCTCAATGAGACAAGTCAAAAGTAAATGAAATTTGGGAATTCTGTCTGTGACTCTGGAGTGACCCTGGAGAAATTCTTTGTTGGTATGAAAAGCTCTGGAATAATAAGGGAAACTCATTTTGTATGTGTTGAGGCACAAATACGAAAAAGGAAGAGACAGGCTGTTCCATGTCTGTTAAACAGGGTCATTTGGTAAATATTAGGAACATACTGAAGGAATCTGGATGAGGAGAAGAGCCACTGTAAAAAGACTCTGAGGATAATGAATTAGGGATAGGTCCACATGCAGTATCCCTTTTTTGGAAATAAGATATTTTTTTTTAGCATACAGTATCATAAAACATATGTTAGTATGCAGAACAGTTGTTGCTGACATTGTCTCTAGTTCTCCCTGTGAATTTACTGATTTTTTTCATCCTAACTGACAGCATATCTGATAACAGTATATATTGATACTTCTTTGTTTTATAGTGCAATTGCCTCAAATTTATGTAAAATGTAATTTGACAAATGCTGCTTACACAGTAGAGGAGAAATGAGAACCATGTGATGCTCAGATGTTCATTCTTAGGTATTGTTGGGAGAATCTGTTGGCAGCTTCAACCTTGGGAACAATAATTATAACAATGTGCTACAAGAAGCAACAAGAAGGGAAGTTACAAATGCTAACATTTGGTATCCAATATGCTGTCATTACACAGCTTTGTTCTGGTGTTTTAATTTATGGCTCTTTCACATTTATCTTTCATGTGTTCATAAACACTGTTTTCATTATCACTTGAAGGAGATTAAGTTTCCGGGCAGGGAGCGTCTTCACTGTTTTTGTAATACACAGTGTAATGTACTGGAATGTCTGAATACTAATACAATACTGTTGCTATTAAAAATCATTCTTCTTTATCTTACTATGATGAAAATGAGGTGTGGCAGTAAAAAAAAAGTCTAAAAAATTATATTTCATTCCAGCAACTGTGGATTCACAATCAGCTACCCCTGCTATTTAAAAAATATATATATAGTTGTGTCTTTAAGAAGCTACTTTGAAGTAGAACTGAAACCTGTGTGAAAATGGTACATGGGAAGTTGAAGTACATTAAGGTAAAGCTATCATTTGCTCATAACTTGGGTAGGGCTCTTCATTTAAAAAGATTATGAAACATCTTCCTGAGTGTATGCATGAGATCTTTCCAATATGGCTTAAAAATTAGACTCACAAAACCTGTCTTAAAGCAGTCCAGCAGCACTTCTAAGAGAACGTGACTTTGTACTGAAAATTGACATCTTATACTCATCGCTGTGTCTGATTACTTCTGAAATGTTCAAGGTAGTAACCTTTTCATTTTGCATAGCATTAGTCTGCGATCCATTGCCACCAGTGACTACACTGATACTTCATTTGTTGTAAGGAAAAACTGTTTTCAGAGCTGTTGGTTACCATTAAGGATTTAAGCTAATGAGTTTTACTTTACCATTGGGAGTGGGCCATAGGTCAGTAACTCCAAAATAATGATTGTTTATTTCTTTATAGCAACTCACTTGCATTGGATTCTGCAAGTTCTACAACTTTGAGCTTACAGAAAATTTAAAGTTTCAAAATTAGAAAAGTTTATAGTGGGTCAACCTATAACTGTACAATGCTTCATCTATAGGTCTGGTGGAACAGAAAGCTATATAAGATCCTCAAGGCCTACATACATGGCTTGTTTCAGACTGAGCATTAGGAATAAACTTGAAGGCTATGGATTCTCATTGTCTTGGTGTCTTCTAGAAGCCTGAGTAATTCCAGTAGTCCCTGGTGTAGAAATGTATTCCAGAAAGCAGAACAAATGCCTTACACTGATATATCCCCAGAGTCTTTCAAGTCTCCAGAATCTTTCAAGGTCAAACTTAATTGAAACTCTACCAAGAAAACAGTATTTGAGTAATGTAAATAGGGTAATATACTCTCAAGATACATTTCTCGTGGACGTCTCATTTCTGCATCTGTTTACACATCAGTATTTTGAAATTTTTTTTTAAACAAAGTTGTGAAATGGTTTATATCTTAAGTTAGGGCTCAAAGAGTTCATCTGAGATCTTGGCTTTTTATCTTGATTCAAATCTGAAAAATTACTCATGTACAAACACCCATTCTTGCTTTTTAAATTTTCTTTATCCGTAGGTTCATTCTAAAGTAGAAAGTTGTGTAATTAAGAGAAAGTCTTTTCTCTGATTTTCATTCTCTTTCTTGTAAAGGAGTTTGTCATGTCAGTGTCTGTGTGTAACAGTTTTTGTTATGCAGTAACCTCCATGGGACAAATAACAGTAAAAAGATACACTGAAAGATGAAGAGAGCTATATAATCTGAAGAGGCTAGGGGAAAACTGACTAGTGAAAACTGGGTTAAAGGGGGAAAAGGTGGTATGAAGCTATAAACAGTTTTCATGTAGTCAGCTGCCTGTCAAAGTGTTGGAGATAGTAGGAAAGAGCTCATTTTACGTGCTGGTGAAACTGAGGTATAATCCAACCCTTGGTTTTTAATATATTTGTGGTTCATGTAAGTGTAGTTGTGACCACACAACATTGGAGATCCAGCTAATGAAAAACATGCATTGCCAAATCCTGTCTTATCATGAACCCAAAACTTAGGGAGAAGGAGTCTGATATAGTTGTGAATGCTTTCCCACACAAATAATGCACTCTCCCACTGTTACTCTTTTTTTTTTTTTGGTCCTTCACTGTTGTTTTTAAACATTCTACAGAGGAAATTGGTGTAACTGTTTCTTTTTAACCAAAAAACTGTTCTCACACACACACAGAGGGTGTGTTACTTGAGAAAGCGCAGACAAGAAGAACAACTGCATGCTTTTTTCTTTCCTTGTGCACTTTGAATCAACTGATATGCCATCTGATATCTATAATTTCACCAATGATTATAATAATTATAGTGTGGTTTAATTCTTTCACTAGACTGTTGAGGATACAATTGCTAGTGGCAGATAGTCAATGTTTGACATATTGAGAGCAGAATTTAAATAGCCAGTTTGAGTTCCAGTCTCTCCTCAATCTGATCATGCACTAATTCCAGGTGAAATAGAATTGACTTAGAGCAACAAGAAAGTGAAATGGTTGACAGGTGTAATGCACAGGGGTGAAGTTCAAAGTGATGACAATGTTTAGAATGTTTAAAATAGCTGTCAAACAGCAATAAACAATTTCTGTGTACTTTTGAAAATGTTTATGTACAAGAGCAAATGTCATATACAAGCTTGTGGTTGAAACCACATTTCAGTAAAAGTGATGAATATACCTGAATTGTTTCCCTATGTAAAACACAATGAATCAACTTTTAGTTCAAACTGCAATCTGAGTACGTAACAGATGGATACATATGAGAACAGAAAATCTACAATATGCAGGTTCAGAAAGTATTTGCAAAGTAAAATTAATTATAACAAATCCTCAAAGCACAACTCCTGCTCTGACTAAAGCTAACTGAAGAAAATGCTATTTTTACTGTCCCATGATCAGAACGTGTTCTTTATGAGATACAAGTGAGACACTGAGAGGGAGATCAGCTGGTTTACATCTGACTTCAAAGAAGGGAATACTCACATATGTCTGAAAGATTGGCATTGAACATATACCCAAGAAATGAAAAAACTTTAAAATGATGAATCATGTTACAACTGTAATAATGTAGCTGAAATTAGTGTTGCATTTTTATAACAGTTTTCAAAGCAGCCTGTATTATTCATAAAGTTGTATTTTGTGTGTTATTTCATTAGTATTGTGGAGTTGATTCTTACAAGGCAGGAAAAAATATGCTAAAGAGAACACTAGCATTTGCATTGTCCCTTAGAACTCAGACCTTGAAGTCAGTGTGATACTCAGAATCATTTCTGGTGGAAGGCTATGAGATGAGAAACCAAATTCATCTTTGTAGAGAATGTAAGGGAAAATACAGATGAAGATATGTGATTGGTCAAAATGCCTATGTTTAAAATTGATTGATATGTTTTCTCACATCACACTTTATTCAGATGTGTATAATTTTGGAGAAAATAAAGTGCACTAGTTACAGTTTTTAAGCCTGACTTCCATAATCACCAGGAGTTTCTAGTGTCTCAAAGTATTCAAGTAATAGAACTTAAAATCTGGTATGGAGCTTGTGTTAATAAGTGGTAGGGTTTGTGCCACGGTTCTTGCAAGTTAGTAAAATAAGTAGAATAGAACATGCATTTACTTTAGAGTAATCTCTGCAACCTACTGTTTTTATAAAGTTTATGGGTCTATGGTTTTGCGTGCAGGAATTAATTCACAAATTTTAACTTTTAAATCTTAGAAAAATCATTACTCATATGTCCTGAGTTGACAAGAGATTGATAATAAAGTCTCTGAAAGCTTTTCTGTTAGGATCATGGCTCAGCTAGTTTTGAAGGAGCCATGAAAGGCTTGTAACTGGGGCAGGCCCTGGAGCCCTGTTACAGGTCCTTATGTAAAAAGTCCTGCAAAGGAGTCTTATCTCAAGTCCTGAAAAGGAGTCTTATCTCAAACTCTTTTACAGTGCTGTGCCAGTAGGTGGCAGATGCAGTGTAGAGGAAGGACAGATCAGGGAAAAAATATAGGGAAATTAGGACAGAAATTAGAAACTGCAGAAAATATTTTCACCCTTTCAGAGAATTGTCCTTTTTCTGCCCATACACAGTGGCTGTTTACAACTACTGACATGTGGTTGTAAAGAAGGAAGGGATTACTTAAGAAATTAATTTAAAAATTAAAAGCTAGAAAAGTAATTTAGAGCTGTAGACAATGGTATTCTACATTGGCCAAAATAATGTTGGTGGTCCATTGGGTGTGAGGTTGGCTTTTCCATAGCAAATGGCATCAAATTTCTACACAGCATTTCACCTTCCTCACTGATCTGATGTACTGCCCATGAAAACTTTCCCAAATCACAAAATAATCTGTCGAAGTGTGTGTGCTGGGAGGTGTTAAGGATGAAACAGATCTTTTAAATTTATCAAGACTAGGAGGTTTTTTTTTTTGAGACATTTTGGGCATGAGAACATCCCTTTGAAAACATATTTCACAACACTGCCCGGGGAATTTAAGAGAAGGGAAGGAGTCAGAAATTAAGAAGACTGATTGTTTTATGAATGCATATTTTACTCATTGATTGCCTCCAGCCCACTTGGTCTAACGATTTTCTGTGTGTATTATAAGTCTGTTATAAGTGTCTGGTCTCTAAGCTGGAATGTTAACAGGGAATCACAGGTCTTTCTTATTTTCTCCTATGCGTGCAATATAGTATTTCTGATAAATAGCTACTGATCATTTAATTAACTGAAATAATTATTTGCAGCAAGTCATAGAGTGAACACAGCCTTTCTGTAATTTGAAAATTTATTATATGTGCTAGAAAAAACACACTTTTACAAAATGAGCTTTATTTCATTTAATAAAATGTAACATGTAAGCTCTCAGTAAAACATTACACTTTTGCAAACGTTGCAGGAGAATCAGTGTTGATAGTCTCCTATCACACTTTTGCATCTGGACTCAAAACCAGAAAGATGTAGATGAGGCAAAAAATCTCCCCAGTAGGTATGGGTATACTGTCTTGTGCAGGAGTTAATAAAACCAAGATTGAACAGTGTTTAAAGGGTTGTCTAAGGATTCATATACTTTTCAGCTCATGCTTAGCCTTTCTTAATGAACAGCATATTAACAAATACCTTTAAGCTATCTGCAGTAAAACTAATGAGAGTTCAGTTAGTGAGATATGTTAAGTATGTTTCCCCCTCCTGTGAGCAGCTGCTGCTGCCTTGCTGGAGGCTGCAGTGGTAAAGCACCCCACAACCTGCTGGCTGAGCAGGGCAGGCAAAGTACAGTCATGGGATCATGCAGGTGGGAAGGCATCTCTTCAAACCCCTGCTCAGATCAGAGCCAACTTGAAAGGTAGTTCAAATTGCTCAAGGCCATTTCCAGAGGTTCCACAACATCGCCAGAGGATGTGTTCCAGACTCTTTCATGGTAGATTTTAAGTTGATTTTATTTTTGTAGTGCTGCAGAATCAGTCTTCTATTTCTGTACCTGTTTGCCTTGTTCTGGTAGCATTAGTCAGTTCCATGATAACTTGGATCAGGAAACTGATTGGAGTTAAATTGGGAATGCGGGAGAAAAGTGAGGTGAAGGGAGGTTCAGAAACCAATCTGAGGGGAGAGGGGAGAGCTTCATTCTTTCAATGACAGTGTTTGCTCATGACAGCTTGAGTTGTTTGTGAAACAACCTTTTTGTGAGGAAACAGTATGATAATTGATTTAACAACAAATTTCTTCTCATTGATAGTGGTGGAGTGACAGTAAATGAATGATAGGAATGTTTGTGATTCTTTAGGACTGCTGACTGAACGTAGCTCAAAAGTTTTTGGGTAGACTGGTACCTGAGGTCTTCCTTTCAGTAGCAGTCTGAAATCCACAGGGAAGCATTCATTCTGGAAATGAACATGAAATAAGGGTATGTATCAGAATATCTTGTGGAAATGGGAAGCTATCCTTTAGGCAAAGTGTTGTTTTGGGCACCTCTTTTATCCTGATCATAGTAATACATATTGCAGCTGGGCACAGTGTGTAAGCTGTGCAAAACAGAGCTACTTTGTGTGTTGTGGCTAGTGCCTTGTAGGTAGCAGTGCTGTAGGGAAGCCCTGTTTCTAAAGTATATTGAATCTGCTTCCCAAGCATGGCCTAACTGTATTGGGTTCCATGAACAACATCAAGTCTAGAATTTTCAGCTGCAGAGTCTTAGGATGTCACAGTGCTTAAGTACTCAGTTTCCTTGTGTAGCTTCTGCTGCCCACTTAATCACCATTTTACTCACCATTATTAAAGACTTTCTGTAGCAATGCTGTGATTGAAATAACTTTGTGTGAATGCTGTGTTCAGAGGACCTCTGCTTCACCGAGACAGTTTATCTTTGCCAAGTGTGAATTTTGTTTGCCAACACAAAAAAATCTTTTAACCTGTATTCTTATGCATATTAGGAGCTGTTTCTTCTCCTTTTTTTTTTTTTTTTTTTCCCCAAGAGATTTTTCTATAGATTAAAATAAAACAGAAATGTTTTCAGCACTTGTATGATAAATATCAGACAGAATTTTCAGACGTTTGATTTTATTTAGGAGTGGTTTTGGCAGATAGTTCAAGATTGTAAAAATAGCTCATAATTGTACTACTATTGTTAGTAAAATTTATTTACAGTGATTCCTGGCTAAACTATAACTCTAATGAATTACTTTACTACATCTCTCCCATTTTTACTGTCATGTTTGACTTATGTGATCATTCAGAAATCTCAGAAGGAGGACTGACTACTTTTTTCATGTCAGATTATCTCAACTAATTGTAGTTATAATTCAAAATATTAAATAATTTTGCTAGCTTTTTTTTTTGGGGGGGGGGGAAAAAATTTCTGTTCTATATGGGAACATTTACAAAGCAATTTGCTAGGTATGGGAGAAGAGAAAAAATGATTATGCTGTATGAGATATAAAGCAGGTGGTTTAGATTGTTAGGGTATTGTCAGCTCAGCTGTAACGTGGTGCTGCTGTATGCAGAAAATAGCTATAGGGTCGGAGTGAATGCTCTGCAACACTGAGTTTCTGTTTCTGGCTCCAGATGGAAATGGCTTCGTTTTGGTCAAGTTAGTACATTGTGGAACACGTATGTGTCCATTCTGATGATAATCAGCTGAGTTTAGCTACATTGTCAAAAAAGGGTTGCTAGGCATGAAGGGGATGTTGTTAAGTTCAATATCAGCTGGTGCAGAAGACAGAAAATTCAACAGCAGCTGCTGTCACCTCTATTCATTTCTGGGTGTGTGGCAGGAGTCTTTTCAATATCAAACTGTATTTGGATTTGTTCCCATTTCCGTTTTCTCTTAAATCACAAAATCCTATTTTCTTCTTCTGTCCAAACATTATTCAAGTTCTATTTGAGCTCTTTGTTATATATAATACACTTGGATATAAGTGACCTGTTCTAGGACTTTTGCAAGTGTAACTCTTTAGTTGCCTCTTTACTCTTGCCACCAGATACGGCATCTATTAAGGAATAGTTCATTTCTTGTTTTAGTTAGACCTGTTATTTTTAGAGGGGAAAAAAAAAAACAAAAACAAAAACAAAAAAAAAAACCAACAAAAACATCTATATGGACCTACAGAAGAGATTCTAGTCCAATTTTTTCATCTTATTTGGTTCTTAGACTTTCAAGTTCTCATAGTCTGTAAACAGACTATGTGCTTTTCCATGCTGCAGGCAGTCTATTCAGTATCTCCATCTTCTCTTTCATTCTCATTGTGTAAACCAGACTTTTTCAGTCTCTTGGAAAGGGCAGTCCTCATGTGGATCATCTGTAAGAGTCACCATCATGACAGCAGATATAATATTTATGAATGTACAAATGAGAATTGGCTTTCTGCACTGGCTATAAATCCTTACATTCAGTCCCTATGAGGCAGATGAGTGGGAATCTCCCCAGACTATTCAGCTTCAATCTCCTGTAAACAGTTGGAGCCATTCTTCAGATTCTCACCTTAAGGGAACTGAGCTGCTGCCACCTTTTGCTAGGGTCAAATCTGAGCCCATTTTTCCCCCATAAGATGCTAGTTGTTTCTCAGACTGTGGGTCCTATAGAGTACTTTGAGGTTAATTGTGCATATTTGTTCTCATATACTGTAACCTACTTCAGGAAAGCAGTGTACACGTTTGACCTGAATACAAAGTGGGAAGCCAGAGATATATACGTAGCTAGTTCTGCACTCAGTACCAAAGCGTTGTATGGAGGTTAAGTGTTTCCATACAGATATAATAATTTATAATTTTATCAAATGAAATAATTACAGAAATATAAAGTGATCATGCTTTTTCCTTATTTTACTAATATATAAAGAAGCAAATCTCAGATCTAAATCCATCTCTGGGGGTAAAATAGAGAAGAAAACAGAATCTTTCAAAATAACTTGCAAGATAAAGATGAGAACTGAACAATGAAAAAATACACAGCTTTGCCACAGCTTGTTTTCATGATTATGTGCAACTGAGACCTTAACTGCTCATTTGTTTACAGATCCATGAATCAAAACATAGTTTTGAGATTTTTAATATCCTGTGTCATATAGCTCTGTTCAGTAGCTCTGAAAATACTTCTCTGCACATTGGATTACAAGGAGAGAGAACAGAGAAAGAATTCAAAAGAGCTGTTCCTCTAAATGAGAATAAAGCAGGGCATGGATGTTTGTTCTACTGTAGAAATTTTCTTCTGTGACATTTATATTTTGTGGGCATCTTTATTGCTAGATAGTCCCCCAAAGTATTAATGAAGATTAGAACTAACAATGACTGGTGTTACTTCATGAAAGTGTAGTGAAATCTTAATTTTCTTCTTCCCGTAGTTTCAGAATGTTTCTTAGGTTTTTTGGTTTGTTCCCCTCTGCCCCAGTATTATCTGGCAAATATATTACCAGTTGAATGTCATTCTGCCTCAGACTTTACATCATCACCCTGAGCCTGTGTGCCTGTAAATTATCTCACAGTTCTCTATCTTGAGGCTGTAGTATGATTATAATTTTTCTGGTAACTGTGCCAGCTTAAACTTCTTCAGTAGATTTGGCTGAATAAGTAATCCAG
Organism: Tragopan temminckii; assembly: GCA_028571105.1. Taxonomy (NCBI): domain Eukaryota; kingdom Metazoa; phylum Chordata; class Aves; order Galliformes; family Phasianidae; genus Tragopan; species Tragopan temminckii. The sequence goes on from JAOWBP010002392.1 coordinate 41,622,948, forward strand.
CAAAATACCATCCAGTTTTAACTTGGTTCGATACCTGAACGCAACTGATTGTGTGGCTGTAACAACAGTGATCCTGGAACAACTGAAGGGCCAGAGGTGGAGAAAGAACAGTAATGAAGAGATGGTTAAGCCAGCACTGTAGCTATAAGAAATATTCATCCATCTGTCTTGAGTCAGGTTGTCTACAAAACTGCAAATGTGACCTTTAGCCAGAGCAGTTCTCTCAGTCTTATCTGTAAAATAATGAATTTCCCAACCTGATGTAGCTTACTGTATAGCCTACAAAGAGATGTTTGCAAAACTCAAGGCAGTGCAGAAAAAGACATATAAGAACAAGATCTACATACAGTGTTGTCATGGTTTTGTGATTTTTGGTTTTTCGGTATTCCACATCATAACATCATGTGGGGCACTGGGAGTTTAACTGT
>JAOWBP010002392.1:41623428-41634762 GCA_028571105.1 Tragopan temminckii
AGCGAGCCGGGGCTCGGCGGGGGCGTCGCGGGTCCCTTCCCCCCCTCCGGGAGCCCTGTGTGCGCGCGGCGTCCTGGAGCTGAGCCGAGGTGTCCGCGGTCAGCGGCCTTCGAGCGGTGCGGTGAACCTCGGGAACGGCTGCGGGGTGGTTAGCAGATGATAGGGAGCGCGGTGGGGACCGTGAGCGGCAGCGGGCAGGGATCGGGAGGTGAGATGGGCGTGTGCAGTCCGATGTGGGAAACCAGCAGCTGCTTTAGGACCTCTGAAGGCCACAGGTAATCGACAGACAGTAATTCCTGTTGTGGATTTTATGGACGATGCCCAGCGAAGGAGGACAAGTAGTGTGTATTTTCCTGTGTAACAAAGTAGCATCCTCAGAAACGTAAGATAAGCAAACTCGCTAAGAAAAGGACAGTTGTAAGGATGAAGGACTGAATGCGGTGTTACGAGTAACGATGATTAAGATTGCAACAATCGTTTCTTTTAAATAGAATTATCTTCACAGAAGAAATTTGATGAAATTAAGAAAGCGAATCAGGCTGCAGCAAGAAAGCTGGCTGAGGAGCAGTTTAGTTCTTCATCAGAAGATGATGATGAAGATGCTGAAATAAAACAAGGGAAGATTTTGGCAAAAACATTCACCATTTACACCAATCAAACCGGTAAACTTTTTTTGTATATTGACTTTTATTTGAATATGGAGGCGTAGAAGGGATGATATTATTGGTTATAACTTAGACTTTTTGCACAGTTGGAGTGAAAACAGTTTTTCTGATGTACTTCTTTCTTTCTGCTGTATTGAAAATACTTGTTCCCAGCAGTGCGTACTTGCTGTGCTTCTTGCCTTGTTCAGCAGGACCAGTGGTATAGTTCTGCAGTTTTATTAAGTACTTACAGTGATGTGGTTTTGTATTAATATATGACTGGCCTCTGTTCAGAGGAAAAAAATTACTTCTTACAACAGTCTCAACATGTACAGAATAGCAGATCAAACATTATTTTAAAAATTGCTTTAAAAACTTTTGTACATTAAAGATGGAGATGCGAGTGAACTGGAACGTACAAGACAGTACATGAATGAAGCTTTTCAGTCAGGGGCTATGACATGTCTGATCTGCATTGCTTCAGTTAAAAGGAACCAAGCTGTAAGTACTTTACGGTATGCTTTCAAGTATTTTAATTTGTAGCAATATCATACATGTTTAAAAAGACGAAGAAATTTCTGCTGCTTATCTTTTGCCAAAAATTTCATTCATTCTAAGCTGACAATTTAATACATCATGCAAAAGGTTCCAAAGGCATAAAACTGCATTTTTATTACTTAAATTTCTTTTCATCAGCAGGTTGATATTCTAAGCAAAATAGTATTTCCCTCCAGAACTAGCAATGAGGAGTGTGCTGAAGCCACAGAGGGTTAGTGATAGAGAGAGAATACTATCAAAATCAGCTCTCTTAAGCTGAACAAAATTAAAAGCAAGTGTTTGCTGCTTCTTTTGCATTATACTTCTTTAGCTCTTTGAAAAAAGACCATATTGTAAGCCATTCTTGTAAAGAAGTCTTTTTCTTAATGTTTTTAGGTAACTGTTGAAACTCGAACAGGGAAAGCTTCTTGATACTTTTACCAAGATGTTTAGAGACCTAGGGTATGTGATAGTTGGGCTTGTTTAGTCTGGCAGAGAGGATGCAAAGGAATGATTTGATTACAGGCTCTGGCCACTTAAAAGTTGTGAAGAAAACTAAAGCCAGTCCTCTCTGTGGTGACAGATGGTGTAATAAAGGGCAGTGGCACAATCTGGGGTTTGAAAGGTGCAAATTAGATGCAGGAAAGGTAGTGCTACGCGTGGATAGGTTGCCCAAGGTGACTGGAGTCTCCATCTTTAAGTGGCCCCCAGGACTTAAAGTTAGGCAACTGCTGAAGTGGCTGTAATTGCACTTTGGGCAAGAGGTAGCACTGTATTACTTCCAAAGGTGTGCTTAACTCAGCATTTCTATGGCTACCTGGGCTCTGTAAGCTTTGGTGAAAGCAGCAAGAATAATAGGGATGTGAATCTGTAGCAAGAAAACTTTCTCTATTAATCTGACATAACAACAATAACAACAGGTGTAATTTACGTTTGGGAATCTGTTTTTTTTTTTTTTTTTTAATGGGAAAATAGCAAGCTTGTTTTTCTTTTGATATGGATTTTCATCAATTGAAACAGGGAAAAATACTCATTTAAAAAAAAAAAAAGTGATACTTATATCTACTCTTTAGGTCTGGAGCTGTTGTGGATGCTTCTGTATATTTCACCTGGTGTGTATCCAAAAGTGGGCCAAGGACAGCCTTTTTCTTGTGTCGTCTCCTTTGACAGATGATGATTTTGGAAAGAAGGATTATCCATGGCCATGGTGAGTTCTTCATAATATATTTATGTAGATACTTTTGTTGTGAAACATTTGCACTGGAGTTGCTTTAGAAAGGATTGGTACACATAAGTGACATGCAAACACATACATGAAAAAGTTTAAAAGACTTGCTTTTGTATTATTTTTCTGAATTCTTTTCAAGTATTTGCTAATGTAAGTTGATAATATTTCAGTGATATTAAAAAATATTTTGCTGCATCAAATTCTTTTCAATCTGTAAAGTAAATGATCCATCATGTCGGCTTTTCATAGTTGTTTTTAAATGGTCTTACTTATTTATCTGTGTCTCTTAAAGTTGGCAAATGAAATTTAAAATGTTAAAAAGTCAGTTCTAAAGTAGTAAGGTATATAACTTTTCTTATTATGATTTTTCAAGTCCTTTTGTCACTCAAGTCAGTCATGAATTTTACATGAGATTGTGTAAAGGAGGTGGTGATACTATGGGTACGTAAATAATGAACCTTACTTTTTTCAGTAGGTTTGTCTGTGAATGTTAAGGTTTCTCTGTGTACGTTTGTTCTGTACCATAATTTTCTCACCTGCTTTTATGTGGGTATATGTAATCTCTCTGAGATAGAATCCTCTGTCAAATTTGATTGAAAGTGCCTGGTGGATTCAAAAACTCTAATGTAGGATCTCAGACAAGCTGGTTTGCTTAGGAAATAAGGTATGGAGTTATTGGCTGGCAATTTCTCAAGTTCTGTACGAGTTAACAATGCCTGCTTTGTTACAGATTAGTTCTATAAACACTGTGCTTAAAAACAGTACATTTAAAAATTTCAAGGCAGGTGAATTTATTTGTGTGCTTAAATGTTAAGTAAAATCAATGAAGTCACTTCAGAGAAATGGCATATATGGGCAAATTGGCATTTTATTTGATGACAATAATGACATAGCCCGTTTAAGGACTCTGCTCTTATCTGAGGAAGAGCTGCTTGTCTGTTGTCTTTCCCCGGTAGCTGCTTTGTTCCTTTTGCATTGCCTCCCTTATCAGTGGTGCACACTAGAAGGTGCTTGGCCCTGTGGAACTGACAAAGTCCAGACCTTTGATACCTACCAACCCTTAGGAATTCTGCCTTTTTTTAATATCTGACACCATCAAGGCTGACAGATATATGTATAGCAAGACCTTTGTTGTTTGTTATAGATACAGTTTTTTTTGGTTATACTAGTTGTAAGAATCTTAAATTGTAGGCTGTTAACAAACTTGGGAAACTGAAATAACTAAAACTAATGCTTTTTGTTTTCCCTCCCATTTTCCCTTCTTATAGCCCCAAATGTAGGTTTGAATACAAACGGTCTGAAACTCCCAATAAATATTACTGTTACTGTGGAAAAGTAGAGAATCCAACAGTGGACCCATGGCTGGTACCTCATTCCTGTGGTCAAATATGTGAGAAGGAATTCAAACCTCCTTGTGGGCATAAATGTTTGCTACTTTGTCATCCAGGTAAATTCATTGTGTCTCTTGATTATTTGACCTCTATTTATATAGTTGTTGCATAATTTTACTTTAAATTGAAGCTGACTATATTTAAAATTCTCAGAATAAAACAGGTGTTAATTAAGGATGCGTTTACTGAATAGCTATTAATGATTTTTTTTTTTTCTTTTCTGGGCTTAGGTCCCTGTCCGCCTTGCCCAAAGATGGTCACAACGTCCTGTCACTGCAGGAAAGCTAAACCAGTGCCCCGAAGGTGCAGTGCCAAGGAGTGGTCATGTCATCTGCCATGTGGACGAATGTTGCTGTGTGGACAACATACTTGTGAGAATCCCTGTCACTCAGGTAGACCGCCTCCTTAGGCTTCAAAAAAGCAGTTGTTTTACTTCTAAAGAAATATTCCTATTTTCCAAGTTGAATACAAAAAATCTAATTCCTATGCTCAGTGTAACTTTACGATTTCATACAGGAGATTGTCAGCCTTGTCCACGTGTCAGTAAGCAGCAGTGCATCTGTGGAAGGCAGACAGCAGAAAGACTTTGTGCAAGTCCTCAGTGGCAGTGTGAGCAGGTATGTTCACGAAGATGCCTTTCCTCGCCTTATTTGCATCTTTATAAAATTTAATTACTCGGTGTATTATGGATTGAAAAAACACATTTCTGTATGAGAATAATAATGAAGACTCCATAAAGTATCAGTTAAAATGATGTTTATTTGAGCTAACGTTGTATGGAAAGAGAGAATAGTATGACTAATATTATGACCCTTTAAATGCTGGAAATCCTAAGCTGTGCAGCATTTAGTGCACCTGGAATCTATTCTCAGCATGCTGTGCAGACCCTGTGCATAGCAAGTTACTCTGTTTTGGTCATTCAAACTGTTACAGGATTTTGTTACAAGAAAACAATTCTACTAATCACTGCTACTGCCAGACAGAAAGGATGTTCTGTGAAAACTTCTTGCTGCATTTCTAGATAAAGTCAAGGTCGTGTGCTTGGCATAATCACTGTCACCAAGTAGGAGCTGCCGGTGGGCTCCTCTTTTGCTATTAACTGGCTAAGTTTAATCTCTGGCCATGGGATGTGTGCAGCACAGGGGCCTGTAGCCTACCACAGTACAGGCCTGTGTCTGCTCAGGCTGTTTTGTGAATCACTGACCCTTCAGTGTACAGTGGTCTTCCAGTCACTTTTGCTGCAGAGGTGATCGGTTTCATTTGGCAAACTCAGCAAATAGAAGGCTTGTTAACAAAGTTATTGGTACAATTAGCTCCTTGTTGCTGAGAAAGTTTAATTCCATCCAGACATCAAGCATCCATAGTTTTTTTGTTTTTTTTTCTTGGATTGCTTTATGTTAATGTGTCATTTTGTCACACTACATTCACTTGAGTTCTCTGACTTTTCCAGGTGTGTGGAAAAGCTTTACCTTGTGGTAATCACACATGTGAACAAGTTTGTCATGCTGGTCCCTGTGGAGACTGTCCTCGTTCTGGGAAAAGGTCCTGTCCATGTGGAAAATCAAGTAAGCCTTTTTTTTTTCCCCTGGTAAGTTGAATAAATGTCATCCAGCCTTTGACTGTCAGCAGTTTAGGTTACTTAAGCAGTCAGGGTCCATTAAAAGTTCTTACAGTGAACTGTGAAAGCTGAAACATCTTTTTGGTTCATTCTTTCAAAGCTTGCTTGATTTAGTGGCAGGAGTTTCACTGTCTATGTGATTATTTCTAGAGAAGCTTTTTGCAAAAACGAGGGAGGTAATTTGTATTTGAAGTTCTATTGCAGTATGCATTGTTTTCTAAATTTTGTTTTCCTTAATGTTTGCTTGTACTTCTCTCTTTTCATCTAGAGTTTACGTTGCCTTGTACAGAAGATGTGCCCACCTGCGGTGATAGCTGTGACAAAATTTTAGAATGTGGCATCCATAAATGTTTGCAGCGCTGTCATCGAGGTCCCTGTGAAACATGCCGACAGGTTGGTCCAGCTGTGTAGCTGTTTCACATACACTAGTGTTATCAAACACTCTATCTTCAGACCGCTGCAAGTCAACTGAGAAAATGAAATGATATGTGTCACAAAAGCTATGGCTTTTTGAGATAAAGATGTTTTAATACTGTAACTTAAGTACACCCTGAAAGACAATTTTTCCCTAGCTCTTTAAACTTCCTTGCTGTTCTGTTTAGTATTTCTTCATTCATGAAAGAGAAGATGCTGTTACATACTGGTGTTTTCTTGTTAATAAGCAAATAATGCTTTGCTCAGTCCTAAATATCTGTGGAGCTTTTGTGGACTGGTCTGAAAAGCTCTTGTCTGATTGTCTCTTCTGAGCCAGCCTTGACTGAATACCACAGCCAGGTCTGTGGTGTTAGTATGTGTAGTTAGTATATTATATCTGGGATGAAGGTCAGAGAAAAGTCACTCATCTGCTTCTTAAATTGTGTACGCAGAAGATGAATTTACTGTGCTGGTGAGGTAGTTTTTTGCATGAATTCATTTTGCATTTACACTTGATGTTTTGCACTGCATACTCAAGTGATTCTCTTAAAGTGGCCATCCTGGTGAGACCAAGGCTAAAGTCTTACCATGCCATCTAGAGCACAATGTTTGCAGTACTGACACAAAATCCCACATTGGCTATTGCTCTTAGACCGTGAAATGCGCTGTCTGTTATGATAGAGCATTGTAATATTACTTGGCCATGAGTGTTTTTTTTACGGCTAGTAGTAGAACATCTTTTTTACCACTCCTTTTGCGTGGTTCTCTTTCCTTTTCTTTTTTTTTTTCTTCTTCTTGGGGTGGAGTTTATGTGTATTAAAAATACCTTGCTTTTTCCCTACCTTGCTGCCCAGGAAGTTGAAAAACAGTGTCGCTGTGGGAAGCACACTAAACGCATGCCTTGTCATAAGCCTTATTTGTGTGAGACAAAGTGTACTAAAATTCGTGATTGCCAAAAGCACCAGTGCAGAAGAAAGGTAAGTGTCTGGAAATGGTCTATTGCAAATGTATTCCTTAGATAATAATATATATGTATTTATAAATTAACTTTTAAGATTTCTAAGGTTTTTTGGAAGCCTTCTGCTTTTTTAGTGTATCAAAAGACCACTTTAAAATATGTGAGTTTTTTATTAAGTTTGATTTTTATTTTTTTTAAAACAACTTTATTGATATCCTCATTTCTATTTCTAAAATGAATTTGAGGAAATTTGACTAAATTTCATGAATAATATTTAAAGAAGTACTGGGGGGGGAAAAAGATAGTAGAAGAGGACAAATGTATACCAGAAGTTTGTAGTTACATAGAGTATTTTGTTTCAATAGTGCTGTCCTGGAAACTGTCCACCTTGTGATCAAGTCTGTGGGCGGACCCTAGGTTGCAGAAATCACAAATGTCCTTCAGGCTGCCACAGAGGTAAGAACAGGTGAAGGATCCCTGTAGTGATAAACAATAATATTAAACAAAATATGGTTTATTTTAGTGCTTGTATGACTCTGTGTGGTGCTTCATGAATTCTCCCCCTTTGCATGTGGGCTTTCTGTGGGAGCAATGTGTTTGAAAGACTTTCAGTGCTGGTTGGAGCCTAAGGGCTTACATAATGACAGCCAGGATTTTTGCCTGCCAGTTTTACTTAGCAGTGTTCCTCTGAAAATTCTCTATCCCCTTTCCAACTGCTTAATTCAAAATGCATTGCTCGACTTTTCCCTAAATAATTCTGGTCACTAAATATGTGTAATGAAGTCCAACTGCATATAAAAATGACAATGCTGGTCATTCATCATTTTTGAAAATGCTAGCATACAATGTGTGATATGAGTGGTCAGAAAAAAAATGTTGATGGATCTTGAATGTGTCTTACAGATGAGAAAATAAAAACTTGTTACTGAATATGTGAAAGGTATCAATAAAAAAAAGTTTACTACACCACTTAGTGACCTTGGTTAAAAATATCCTGAAGAATACCAAAATTACCTGGCTGCTTTTATCCTGACCAATTGCTTTGACATTAATTTGGTAGGGGATTAAATTGGAGTGACTGAAAGGGGGCTATTTTCTCAGCAGTTTTCCTTCTAGAAACTGGTGCCCTGCTGAAATAGCAGCAGAATAGCCTGTATAATTTACCTTACTGTTCTGAACTATAAATTGCAGCACCTCAGGAAATAATTCACAACTTGTTCAGTCAATCTTGCTTTTGTGGTAGTGAATCTTAAAGAGGATTGGGAAAGGTTAATATGGTGGTTGTCCCATTTAACGTCCTATTAAATTTATTACCACAGACTGGTAGGTTTTTTGTTTCTTCTCTCCCCCCTCTCCCCCCTAATTGTGTTCCTTCCCTTCTTGCACTGTCAGAAAAAAAACTGGTTACTTTTTTTTTTCTGCATTAGTTTGAGCTGGTTGATACAATTATAGAATGGTTTGGATAGCAAGGTCCCTTAAAAACCATGTAGGCCCAGGCCCCCTGCTGTGGTTTGAGTCACCTCCAACTAGGCCAACTTGCCCAAAGGCCCATCCAGCTTGGCCCTGAATACCTCCAGGGATGGAACATCCACAGCTTCTGTGGGCAGCCTGTGCCAGTGCCTCACCACCCCTCATAGTGAAAAAATCATAACAAAATAACAGAACAAAATCATTACTAAATAACAGAACAAAATTCTGGTTGGAAAACTTCAAGGAGCTAATGATGCATAACAGGATAAGCTTAAATTCAATAGTTAGCTTGTATTTGTTGCTGATTGCATCTTACTAGAAGTGCCTGGCTAGAAGTGACATTAATTATTTCTAATACTTTACATTCTTATTAGAAGAAATTATAAAGAAATAAATACTTTAAAGTATTTTAACTAATAAATAAACAGATGATGTTGATTTTGTGAGAATTTGTACCCAGTGAAACAAATAATTATAGTATCAGATGTAGAAGACTAACTTCTGTGCTCTAACAAATTGTAGCCTATTACTACTTGTGATACTTTATTGTCACAATGTTTGGAAGTATTTCTAATGGAGGCAGTGAGTTTGTCTTTAAAAGAATATATATTCGTGTGTTTCTTCCTCCTCCTCAATAGTAGTTCTGTTGCTCCTGAAAGTTATGACTACATATTTCATAGTCAGTTTGTAATACCAGATTATGTTAGCAGTGACCTAATATATCTTAGTGACCACTGATTTTAAAGGAAATAGCGTACCTCCTAGAAATAGCTTGCCAGGTCATGTTCTTGAAAAGGTTCCTGCTCTCAGAATTTTGAAGAGATAGTTGCTGATAATACGTACTTGGCATTTAGCAGTGTACAAGTTGTAAGTGTATTGTAAGTAAATTGTATGCATGCTAGTCACTCAGGGCAACATAACCTTAGACTCCTGTTTATTTTATAAAAGTGCCTATTTATATGTGCTGATTATATATTACAGTTCCATTTATAAAGACTGTATACTTTCAACCTTTTTTTCTTCAGCAGCTTTCAGTCAGAATTGCTTAAAAACTTGTGCTGTTGATAATGCTTCCAAAGCATTGTTTTCCTTAAAGTTTGGGTGCAACATGGTCAGTAAGCCAAAATCCTTTTTTTTTTTTTTTTAAGTTGCATATTCTTACTGTTAATTATTCAGTAATGAAACAACAGTTGGCACTTGAACAAATAGTGTGGGAGAGTTATAGATTTAAAAACAGGTATTCTAGTGATTTTATAAAAAAAAATATTGCGTTAGTAGTATGAATTACTTTATAGATGAGGAGGATCTTTTCAAAAGAGTATTAATTATATGTAAAGGATGAGCATTTCTTAATATTGTCCAAATCAGTATCCTACCATTTTTTTCAATGTCTTCTTTTTTTCTTTTGTATTCTGAAGAAAGATGACTTCATGCATATATAAGAATGAAATGTATATGACAGTATTAAGCCTTGTGTTCAAACCGTTGGGCTCTAATGATGCTGGCTTCTTTTTATAAAATGAGTGGGTGGGATTGTTTCAAACTTGGTAGCAGTTAACAAATGGTAGCATAATCAACGTTATGATTACAGTTCTTTTATGATGATTAAATTGCCTTTCCCAAGAGAGATTTGAAATAAATTAACTGAATAAGCAGAAATGAAATAACAGCTATTTGTTATTTAGATCACCAGAGGAAGATAATGATACCGTATGCAAATTCAGACTTATATTGATTACCACTGTTTATAATCGGCATTTTATTCAGATGATCATGGTGGTAATGTATTTATTTTAGGTAGTTGTAATCCGTGTCCAGAGACTGTGGATGTGAAATGCAATTGTGGAAAAACTGTAATTAAAGTGCCCTGTGGCAGAGAGCGCACCATCAAGCCTCCTAAGTGTAAACAGCTGTGCAGGTCAGTATAGGAAGTGGGTGTGTTTCTAGTTCCTTAGTAGAATTTAAAATATCTTCAAAGAAAGTAGTAAAATATAACAGTTTAAAAAGTAAATATTACATTGCTTGTCAGTTTTTGTATCCTTGACTATGCAGATGGGGAGATAAGTACTAATCCTTCATTTAAGACACCTCTTAGCTGCTGTGGTTTCATGAGCAGCATGTTATGGGGAGCTTCTGCTCCAATGAACGCTTTTGACTCTGTGGTCCATTCCCTTCTTCAGGTCACCTCTGGTACTTTCAGAAGGCAGTTCACTTAAAAATCTCGACAGTATTTTCTGCTGAGCTGCATCAAGATTACTTAGCCTGCATTTGAGTTGGGTTGTAATAACTGTAATATGCAAACCCAGCTTTGACTTTAATTTCACTTAGAAATAATGTATAATTTTACCATAATATTAGTCATGAAGAAAGCGAGAATTAAACGTATTTTTAAAAACAGAATTTGTTTTAATTCTTATATTTGACTCATAATTGTCTAGTGACTGTGTGGTCTTATTCCTTGCTGCCATATTGATTTATGCATTTTACTTCAGTCGCCCTCCTACCTGTCACCACCCTACGCAGGAGAAGCACTATTGTCACTTTGGCCGGTGTCCTCCCTGTCGTCAGTCCTGCCAGAAGGTGTTAACGTGTGGTCATTTGTGCCCTGTTTCCTGCCATGATGAAGCACTTGTGAAGCAAACTGGCATTGTAAGTAGCTAGTGAAAAAATGGGGTGTTATTTGTGTTCTGAAGAATAAGAAACAGTTGTTTGGCCTTAATCTTTTGCTGAAGCCTTTTGGTAATCAGAATAAGTAATTGAACACAGAAGTATCCATACTACTTAATTGAAAAGTTAAGTGGTTCTAGTTCCTTTGTTGCAATCTAATTCGTAATGTACGTACTTGGGCTACCTATAGCAGTTAGGGTAATTCAAGAAATTATAAGAATTTTACTGGCTGGAGTTTCATTACGTATGTTTAATATCACATAGAATCACAGAATGGCCAGGGTTGGAAGGGACCTCAAGGATCATGAAGCTCCAAGCCCCCTGCCACACGCAGGGCCACCAACCTCCCCATTTAATATTAGACCAGGCTGCCCAGGGCCCCATCCAATCTGGCCTTGAACACCTCC
>JAOWBP010002392.1:41634862-41650702 GCA_028571105.1 Tragopan temminckii
CAGCTCCCTGTCTTTCTTGTACTGGGGGCTCCAGACCTGGACGCAGTACTCCAGATGGGGCCTCACAAGAGCAGAGTCGAGGGGGACAATCACCTCCCTGTCCCTGCTGGCCACCCCTCTTCTAATGGAGCCACCCCTCTTCTGATGGAAAGCAGTATTATTCTTAGCAGTAGGGCCACAGACCTTTTTTATCTATTGCTGTGCTGAAGGTGAAATCATAGTTCTATTTGGGGAGGTAGTGTTGGGTTTTCTATTCATTTTTTTTGTTTGTTTTTTAAATTACTAGCAAGTGGATTTTTTTATTTTTTTTTAATTTTTTAGAACTGGGTTCTCTTTAGATGATTAGTTTATTTAAGGTTAAGCATGTGGTTCCAGTTGTATTTTGTACTTTGCTCTCAGCATCAATTTGCAGGTCCTTGGGAGCAGCCATCTGAGCCAGCTTTTATTCAGACTGCGTTACCATGTCCACCCTGTGAGGTTCCTATACCCGTGTAAGTATTAAATAAAGAAAGGAAGAAAACAAAGTTCTGGATGTGTAGATACTGTTCTCTTCAGATGAAGTGAGCTTGTGTGAAAAACGTTCTCATTCATAAACCTGGAAGTATTGTGATGGTTTAATAGTTCTGGTAGTACGTACTTTTTATATGAAAGGAAAGTAAAAAGTGGTTGTTTCTAATACAATGCTGCCTTGAAAAAAAAGTATTAAAATCTCGAAGACTGACATTGTAAATTGATAGTCTTAAGTGACATACACCCATTTTTTCCATGCAGTTTCTTTCTTCTTTACTTTATAGGATTGTAACTTTTTGTATAACTAATTGCTATTTTGTTTTTCAGTTGTTCAGTACATCGATCTTCTGTATAATTTATTATATGCTAATGGAAAGTTTTTCTACTCAGTGCTCTTGATACTTGTGCTCAGAGTTCAAAGCCAGGTTCCCAAAAAGTTAAAAATGTAGAGTTCTGGACAGCTTGGTTTCAGTATTTGGGTACATTACCACAGGAACAGTCTCGTGTAGGTGTTCAGCAGAGGTCATTGTGTAACATCATGCATTATGTAGGGCACACCTCTTAGTCCTTCTGAGCTCCCATCTTAAAATCACCTCCCTCAGTCCAAAGGCGCCTTTCCAGAGGATAGTTTGCTCAGTGAGAAGGAACCCATACTGGGAAAGTTGTATTTGATTTTCTAACAATAGGCAGCAATGCTATGTTTTATTGTGCTTGGCAAATTGAAGTTCTGTTAGTATTAGGTAACGTTAATTCTAGCATATCCAAACTCTTCTGATAGATCGTTGCAACTATAATGTTCTTTGTGAAAGTTGCATAACAGAAATTTCCTGTGCTACGGATCCCAGATGCAGGACTTTGTATTTAATGAACTTCCTATCAAAATATTCCTCCAGTCTGTTGAGATGCTTCTGAGTGGCATTGCTATCCTCAAATAAACAAGAATTCCACTTGTAACTGGTGTCCAAGTAGCATGCAGCCAACTAACCACTACCGTTTGAACCTGGTAATCCTGCCACTTTTTTGTGCAACTAATTGTTCATCTGATACCAGTACATCCCAGCTTGAGTACAAGGTTGCTGTGTGGGACCCTTGATCTGCAAAAGTCTGATTCTTCTTGCTGATATTCTGTTGTCCTAAAGACCTCATGTAGCTATAGGTAGTTGCTTTGTGTTAGAAATTGCCATCATAAAATAATAGCAAGAACTGTTGAAAAGGTGAAGGCATTGACCTACATAAATAAATAGACTTTTTATTTTAGTTCATGCTACAAAAGCAGATTAGGTTTTGACCTACATTTTTTAGCTCCGTGTGTTGCCTGCACTGGCCTGAATTGCACTTTTGTTTCTTTAAAAAATGTATTACTTTCCTGTGAAAGACATTGTCACTTATTTACTTAAAAAAAAAAATTAAAAAATATGCGTTTTCTAAATCTTTTTTCTCTTTCTTTACTCTCCTTAACAGGGAGTGTCTTGGACAACATGAGGTGAGTCTGGAAACTGGCTTTTTAAGTAAAATATGAAGTATATCTCACTTTGTCAATCTGCAAGAAAAAGTACTGAGGGAGAAATGTTATGTGACTTTTTTATGTTTTGAAACTGATGAAGTAACATCACAAAAGCTTACATATCAGAGGTGTGTTAGTTCCTTTTTAAATTAGAATTCTTGGACAGAAGTGAAAACTCATATTTATGAAGCTATTTGTGTATTCTTGCATATTTGTTCAAATAGTGTTTAAATTGATTTGTTCTGTTTTCACTATGTAGTTCTGTGGTTTTCTTTCCCACTTCATTGTATAGTTCTTCTCTCTGTTCTATTTCTTCAGTTTTCCAGCACCTGCTGTGTCTTTGTGTCCATTTCAAAAGGAAAGAGAATATAGTGCAGTACCAGAAAATTCTCAAGTGATTTGGATCTAAGCGTAAATGGATAATGTCAGACAAGATGGTGGAATTATTAGCTTACCTTTTTGAGATTTAGGCTTCTCCATCTCAAATTGAGTCATTGGCTATTCTGGCTTATATAGTATGATAAGAAAATCGAATTAACACTTGAAGCTGAGTAACAGTCATCAGTATTCACAGTCATTTCTGAAAGTTGAGGAATGGAAGATCAGCATGTTTTTCTCGTTTTTTAAAAGATAATTGCTGAACTAATCTTTAAAAAAAAAAAAAAAGGTATTGCTATTTACATCTTGGTTCGGTAATACCTCTATTGGTAAGTAATTCACTATCAAAGCACAGCTGATACCAGTATATCAAACCTAGTTCCATTTTAATCTAGTGAAAATTTCTAGAAAATAGTAAACTTTAAATATTCAAGATACCCACTTTTTTTCTCCTTTGACCTTCTTTAATGTTCTTTTGGTATGAGTTGTAATGGTGGCCCAATATGTGGTGGCAATGTAACAGATTTTTTTTAACAAAGTTAAAACAGCAGTCTATTCATGCAATACATTTATTGATCCAAGCATGCTGTGAAGACAGTTTCCACAGAGCTGCTTTTCAGCTTGCTAGTTGCCAAAGAAAAGTATGTTCTTGAACTGCATGAAAGGAATAACCATGTCTTTTTGTTTGTTGTTGGAACAGCTGATTTCCACAGCAAAACTTCCAGGTATATCAACCAGTATATTATTTTGAATGAATGACATCTCTTGTGATAGATCATAATAAATCTCATCCTATCTTTAGTGAACTTGCATTAAAAAAAAAAAAAAAGTAAACCTTGTGCAATCGGCCCAACGTAATGTGCGCTAGATAATGTAATCTGTTTTAGAGCTGTTCAGATTTGCATGGATGTGAACTTCATATTCCACCCTATAACAGGACAGCATAGCTGCTCTTATTAGAGAAAATGATTCGAATTTCAAAGTGTATTTATAACTGCTTATTTCAAAATATCTGAAAAAGGAAATCCCCTCTCTGTTGCGTAATGCTCTTAGCAGAGCCAGTTAATGACTTTGGGTCATGGTTTTGTTACAGCTTACTGCAGAAAAATAAGGAGGAATCTCAGAGTTTATACTTAAGGAATTTATGTTTACTGGTATTAGATGGAACTTTCCATCTTTTGGCCAACAGAGTGCAGTGTTTCTTTGGCACTCAAGTTTGGCAGCCTCTGGAGAGGAATTAAGTGTCCTAATCTTTGAAACTTTGCTAGCAGGAGAAGAAAAGAATGACTTGTTTATTACTGCGTGTGTGCACTGTGTTTACAGTGTGTTTTCAGTGCATTGTACATTTAATGTTGTTCTGAGATCTCTAAAAAGAAGGAAAAAAAAACCCACAAAACCAATAGTGTTTGCTCAATGTTTTACAGTCTCATTGGCTCTTAACAAATACAATAATACAATAAATTACATAATAATACAATAAATTACAAAGTAATTTACTTTTGTTAGAAGGAGAAATTGTTTGTATAGATTTCTGAACAGTTGCTCTACTGCAGTAGTTTCCAGCCCCTGAGGGGATTTTCACAGGGAAAGCTGAAAGTTTCACAGGTGAGCAATGTAATGGTTTTCTCAAGGAAAGTTTTCCTATGAAGAGGGGGATTCATTGCTGCACTGTGATTTACTTTTGGTGGACTGTTGTCGTACAGCCTGTAATGGGTGAGGTGCAAAAAGCAATTAGCTGAGAGTGAAACAAGCTACAAGGACTCCTTGTGCTTTACCAAGATACGTGCAAATAATGAATAGAAGAACGAATGGATACAAGCAGTTTAGGAATTGTATGCTATTGCTAGTACAAATTTACTTTCTTTACGTTTCCCTTTGGCAATAATTTTAATTAGTGTTGATGCTGGATTATGTCAATGAAGTTTTGGTTTTTTTTTAATTTCTCTTCGACATTTTAATTTATTTTAAGGGATAGATTTAGTTCTTCTCACATGTCTTTATGTATTTAGGAAACTGATTTATCACTTGAGACAACAGGCTTAAAACTACTTTTCAGAAAACATAATTTTATCAAATTTGTGTTCACTGAAATACCGTTCTACAAGATGTTTAACCTAAAATAAAATTTTCTGTGGCTACAGCTTGCAGCTTTCTTTTAAGTATTTTTATGGTGTCAATTTCAAGTATTTTTACATATATTTAGAGCAGCTGTTAATTCTTTTTTCTTATAAATCGAAGTGCTTAAAAGCAGCACTCAATTTTGATTGAAGTTGTAGGTGTGAAAATCACCTGTCATCATAATTGTTGCCACCACAAAATAAAACTTTAAACTGGTGGTTTACTTTTATTTTTGACTTTCACATTTTGTAGCAGTAACATCCCTGTGGTCTCTTAAAATTTAATTCTGAGAGTTGATGTTTACATTCAAAATCTAATTTTATGGAAAAGTATTAAAGCCCCTGTAGAAGGTTTTAGGAAAACATTCTTGTTTTGCTTATGACGAGTATTTAGAACATACTGGAAAATCAGTTTTGTTTTCAGGAAGGTAGAACACTTATTTTCTTGTTTTTTTGGGGGAGGGAGGTAATATGTGTTTTCTTTGGTAGAAATTTAATGCTGTGTTGTATTATTCTGATTTTGTGTGTATGTGTGTGTGGATAATTTATAGGAGGAATACTGTTAGTCTACCTCTAGATAAATTTTATGTAAGCCTCGATGAGATTAATCTTTATGACTGATGAATACTTTCAAAATTTTCCTGCTCTATTGTGCTTGATTTTTATTTTTGTATTTCAACTGATGCATCTATTGGTTGTTTTTTTTTTTTTTTCCATTTGAAAAATGTCCTGGAAAGCTTCTAAAAGCTGTCTTTTTTTTCTTTGCCCTTATTCTTTAGTGGACTGAGAATGTTGCCTCCTTATTGTCTTTTCTTTTACCTTCCAACATCCTTTTTACTATTTACCTTGTTGCTGAAATGAAGCGACTAGGAGAGGGAGGAGGAGAGAGATGGAGAATGGGAAGGGGCAGGATAATAGGAATGATACAAGCTCAGGTAATCAGTGTATGTTCATTGGATACAGCAGTATTCTCTCTCTTTGGCTCTCTTTCATTAGGCCTATTGCTGGCTTTTACTCATCTGGTCAACAAAAGCAAAAGCCATTACAGACTGAGCTGTAGCACGCTTGCAGGAGGCAGTAGGGGTAGGCAGCATTCAGATATGTTTCATAGCTGCAGTAGTGCCTTAGCCAGCATAATGAGCTGCAATTTTCATGTAGGGATGTAAGAGAAGTTGGACACAATTGTCCCCTGCTTTTTTTCTTCTGAAGTTCAGTCTCTCAAATGGATTCTTCCTGTTCACAGATTTTCTGTGGGTCAGGATGAGAAGGAATTCAGAAGTTTTGTGAATGAATTGAAGTTTTGTGAATGAATTGTGTTTTGCAATGGCTTAATGTGGAATCCAGTCTTTTTTTTTTTTTTTTTCCCGTATGGGATCGAAGAAGATTTCTGTAAGCAAGTGGATTCAAATCCTGCTTTGTGTAGTTTTACTTAGGATTGAAGGAAATCAGCATGTGCACACTGCTGAAGGGAGAATGTTCCTCACCCTAACCTATGTGCTTCCATCTTCTCTTACCTTACTCACCGGCTTGTATGGTCCAGCAACTTGTGAGCCTGGCAAAATAAAAGAATTTGTTTTTCTTTCCATTTATTTTCTGCCATTTTAATTAGCTGTATTGTTTTGCTCTAAAGACAGATGTGTAGTAGAGCTTGCTCAAAGTGAGTGGTAGGAGAGTGGAATTAGGATTGTAGAGTTGGAAGAGAGAAAAAGAAGGGGTGCAGAGTAAAGCTATTCAGTCAACTAAAGCCGTAACATAAAATCGCACTCTTAGTCTAGTCAAAGTGAATTATGTCACATTAGCCTGTTTCGTAAAAACATCAGAAATAGTTTCTCTTTTTCTCTGTACAATGATCACGATTTTTTAAAAAATCAATTTTGTGACAGCTCCACAGAAACATTTTTTTTTTCATGTGAATCTTATGTAATGGTAGAAAAATAGAAACAAGTGAGTTTCTTTTAATATTTTCTATATTGGGAGGTACTTTCACCATTCAGCTTCAGGGAAGTAACTTAGTTAACAAGGTTAGGAGCTAACAATCTATTTCAGTACCAGTGGAAATTAGAGGTAGAATTGTAAGAATGTTTTGCATCTGTGATGACCATAACACAATTAGCCCCGTGAAAACAAACTATAGACAGCTTTTGTAATAGATATAGAGCTGTTTGGGAACCTTTCCTGGAGGACACAGATGTAAACCAGAAAGAAGGACTAAATAGCACTGAAGGGTTTAAGACTGTAGTAGTCTGTTTAGAAAAGAAAAAGGAGATGGGAGGAGGGAAGCTAGGTTGTGAAAGTTAGCAAGGTTTCTTTTCCCAGGTGTAATCAGCATAAAACAAATGTGTGATTGTAGGGATGAGAGCCTGAAGTGTCTGTGTATGTGTATATACATTAAAAAAAATAAAATGTCGATTGCTTTCTACTGATTTTGTTCTTTAGCAAGGTACTTAAGAACAAAAGTTTCTCTAATGGTGGTGTGTGTTGTATATAAATGTTTATACACACATGACACAATACACATGTACAATCTTATATACACATGCACATGCTATCTGCCTATAAATATAAACAGATGGATAGATACAAAGATACCTACTTATAGACATCTTTTATTTTTAACTTCCAGGTTAGTCCATTACCATGTCACTCTGCAGGTCCCTACTCATGTAAAAGATTTTGTGGGCGACTTCTTAGTTGTCAGAATCACACTTGTATGAAAGAATGTCATCATGTTACTAAAATCAACAGTAATGCAGATGGAAAGAAGGTAGGTTGATTTTTCTTTTGCTTTTACTTTGTTTTAAATACTGTCTTTGGTTTGAACTGAAAAATAAAGAATTTGCTGCTAGAACTCATAGGATCTATTACAGATTCCACTGGAATCTGATATGTGTGTGATCTATTCCCACTGATGTTGTGACAATTAGCTAGTCTGTACTCCTTAGACAACAAAACTGGGACAATATTATGTATTTCATAAATGCTGCACATTTTGTTTTTTGGTAGATTAATGTTATGTTGCTTTGTTTTAACAACCTACTGATAATGCCTCTGAGCAAACATACTTGCAGTCTACTGAGAAAGCTGCTTACTGAGAAGAGTTGGATATGGGTTGAGGAGGTTTGACATCTGTGGGAGAGAGCACTGGAAATATTGCAGAACAGGCGAAGACTTCTTGAATCACTGGAGTGATATATTCATGTTTATCAGTTTTGTCTAGAAACTGTCTCTTATGAGCTGTAGATCTTAGCTGCTGAAAATAATATTATGAAACAAATGAAAATGCAGAGGTGAAAGTTGCTGTAGTTTTGATCAGTCGAGACACATAGCTTCTGGTTTGAGAAAGTCATAGTTTGGAGGAAAAAGACTTTAAGCTTTTAAAGCATTAATTTTTTTTTTTAAAAAACAGCATCACCTCTGGTCATATAGAAAACTGAGCAAGCATTCAGTAGGATACAAAACGTATCTGTTATGTTTTAGCTTATTGTATTTTAACTTTAATAGGATTATTAATTTCTGAATTCGAGTCTTGGAAGAAGTGTTGTTTATCTGATAACTGTTTATATTGCAGTAATGATAGTATTTAATTAATGATTGCAGATTTTTTGTCTGAAGAGTTTGAGCTGTTAGGGCAAGCTGTTGTGGACCAACAGAGTCCAGCAATAGAATGACAACAGTAAATACTGAGAGTGACAGCACTCTAAGTATCTCTAGTTATAAGAAAAGAGAGTGTCTGCTTACTCCCAATTGACGTGTATATGGGTCAGGTTATGCCTGGCTCCATTTTGGATGAGGCAATGCATTCTCTAAAAAGGGATGCTTATGTACATATGAAATATGAATAGATCTCATTTCTCAATTTTCATTGAACTTTTTAAAACTCCTGTTGTTTTTGGCATCTTAATACTTCTGTTGTTTTAATAGACTAAACTGCAAATGTATTCAGAAAGTGGCTGTTTAAATTTCTTGCTGGTGTCTGTAATTATTTTTGTCTGGAATTAAGATATTTTTCTCCCTGTTAGAAAATACAGTGGAAGGGCAGCTGTTTGCATTTATACACAGTTTGCCACATTTCTTGTCACAATTCTAAAAATGGTTTCATTTGCTGTTATCTTTCCTAGGTATTGATTTAGGCATGGTGTGTTTTGTAGATGATCATTGTAGAAAGGTTCCTTTTTAAACTTCTGCAGCAAAGATTGTTCAACTGTAAGTGGAAGAAAATAAGAGGAAAAATATTTAAAACTTAAATCCTTATGCTCTCATATTAAACAGCATAAAACAATGGTTAGATCTGTGGGCTAAGGCCAATTGTGTGAGGTTCAAAAAGACCAAGTGCTGGGTCTTGCGCTTTGGTCACAACAGCCTCATACAACGCTACAGGCTTTGAAACCTGTGTGGTGCAAAAGGATCTGGAGGTGCTGGTTGGCAGCTGGCTGAAGGTGAGCCAGCAGATGGCCAGTGAGGCCAGTGGCATTCCGGTTTCTATCAGAAGTAGTGCAGCCAGCAGGCTCAGGGAAGTGATCGTCCCTCTGTACTTGGCAGTGATGAGGCTGCACCTCAAGTACTGTGTTCAGTTTTGGGCCCCTCAGTGCGCACAAGACATTGAGACTTTGGAGCATGTCCAGAGAAGGGCAACAAAGCTTTTGAAGAGTCTGAAACGCAAGTTGTATGAGGAGTGGCTGAGGGAACTGGGACTGTTCAGTTTGGAGAAGAGAAAGCTTAGGAGAGATCTTGTTGCTCTCTACAACTTCCTCAAAAGAGATTGTGGAGGGGTAGAGTTCAGCTTCTCCTCTCAGGTGACTAGTGATCATACAAGTGGTAATGGTGTCAGGTTGTGCCAGGGAAGGTTCAAGTTGAACATAAGGAAAAATTTCTTCTCAGAAGAGTGGTCAAGCACTGCAACAGGCTGCCCAGGCTTGGCGGAGTCACTGTCCCTGAGGGTGTTCAAAACTGTGCAGGTGTGGCACTGAGGGACGTACTTTAGTGAGTATGGTTTGATGGGTTAACAGTTGGACCGGGTGATCCTGGAGATCTTTTCCAACCTTGATGATTTTATGAATTAGTTCTTTTGCAGAAGCATTGTGTAGCCTCATTCTTGGGTAAATTGGTTTACTTTGGTTGGTTTATGTGAAACTGAGCATTTGAATGTGGTTGTGTGTGCTTTAAATACCGTGCTGAGTGGGCTCAGTTATTAAATCATATTGATTTTATCTGTGCATATTTGATTGCAAACTGGGGTTCTGTCTAAGGTACTGGGACAGGAACAAGTAGGAATGAAGCATATTTTATCTTAATGTTCATCAAATATTTTCTGGGAGGATTACATGAACAATCATACATGTAGGGAAATTGAATGATTTTGTTTCTTAAACCTCCACACCCATGTATTGTAGAGCAGTGTATCATGACTGAAGTATTACAATAACACGTTGGGTGGGAAGAGTTAGTTCTGAATATGAAATTCTTTTTCTAACGGTTTTCCATAGAAAATGAACAGACTTAATGGCTATTTTCCAAAGCACTAATATTAAGAAGTTCTTTCATGTCTAGAAGACAAAATAGAGCTCTTTTTGTCCCGTATTCACTGACATTTCTTTAAAAGAAAAAGAAACACATTTTAATATTTTGCTTGAGGGATATGTTACTGAATAGCTGAATTCTATGGGAAAAAATACCCTAACTCTTTCTTCTATCTAAAAGCTTGTTAGTGGCATCTAGTAAACAAACGTTTGGCACCTTCTTTAGTACTTTGTTTTTATTTTGTTAGGCAGGTCCAGAATGTTTGCAGTGTGAAGAGGAGTGTACCAAGCCACGGCCATTGGGCTGTCCTCACCGATGTGTTTTACCCTGTCATCCTGGGGATTGTCCATCATGTCTCCAGATGCTTAAAATAAAGTGTCACTGCAAACTGTCAGTACTGTATATTGAATGCTTGTAAGTGTCAGAACTGAACCCAACTTTTCATTAGAATGCTCCTAATTGGAAACCATTTGAAATGTCTGGGGATGGGAGATACTCCTATGGCAAGTTATAAAACTTCTTTTCAAGGTTATCATTTGTAATATAGTGTATTGTTCTTATATTTAAATCTTTCCAGTGTTTTTATTTGGTATTACTGCTAAAATAACTACTTGTATGGAGCCTCATGTGCAGAACTGATCTTTATGTTTTTATAAGAAGGTAGTACTTTGAGTTATGCAAGTACATAGTAATCTTATATGATGTTTTTAATCTATCTACAGTTCTTTTACAGTAAATAAAGAAGAATTTTGTAACAAGAATTAGAATTAATGTAGCTATTGTAAAAGATCTTACAACTAAAACTCTTAGAAAAATGTGGACTTCTGAAACAAAATGTCCTTCAAACTCTGTCTGTTTTAGTTGGAAAACATCTTAGTAATCATTTGTGCTCCTTTTTAATTATTTATGAGTATGTGGGTAGTGGAGGAAGATAAGCTTTACTAGATATAAATTGCACGTGTGGGTTTGAGCATTATCCTCCGTATGCTTGTTGCTCCGAAAACATTCATCCCACGCGCATATGTTTTTTTTTGTGTTCTCTTTTAAGCACTGTAAATCCTCTTAATTTATGTGTTTTTGTCTGATAGAGACCTAGTGTCATTTATATTAGTTCCATGGGATATGGACAGATGACCCCGTTTCTCTTTGCAATGAGATGCACTTAAAATACATTCCTAATTGTATTGACTTCTGGTTTTTTTGCTCTTTTTTTTTTTTTTAATTTGGAATTTACCACAAATATATCTTTTCTTCTATAGAAAGCTAACGAGTGCAGATGTAAAAGAAAAAGATCTTCTTACTTCCTGCAAAAATCAGTGTCCAAAACAGGTAAGCCATGTTAACAAATGAATATTTGATTTGATAAATGTCTGGTGGCTTGCAAATTTTATTTTTTGGAGAGTTTTTATACAGTTTCATAGGCCAAGCAAGCTAAAGAAGCATAGTCTGAGTGAATGTGCTGAATAATAGGTGCAAAGGGTAGTTTGTGAACTGTACCTGTAGGACAGTTATTAATGTCTAGCTCTCAAATTGGAAGGTTGTATCAGAGGATCAAGAACTCTGGAGTTCAATTCAAAAACTGTGGAGATGTGGCAATTAGGGATGTGGTATAGTTGGTATGGTGGGGATAGGTTGATGGTTGGACTTGGTCTTAGAGATCTTTTCCAACCTTAATAATGATTCACAGAATCACAGAATGGCCAGGTTGGTAGGGACCTCAAGGATTATGAATCTCCAACCCCCCTGCCACACGCAGGGCCACCAACCTCCCCATTTAATACTAGACCAGACTGCCCAGGGCTCCATCCAATCTGGCCTTGAACACCTCTGGGGACAGGGCATCCACAACCTCTCTGGGCAGCCTGTTCCAGCACCTTACCACTCTCTCTGTAAAGAATTTAAGATTCTACCCGAGGTATATCTCCAGGACAATATTAGTGAATACTTCATTCATGGCTTGGCAACTGAAGCTTGAAGCTGGTGAGGTTGAATGAGAAAGAGTATGTCCTTTGATGTGGTTGAAAACTGATCTTGAATATGTATTCTCAGAATAACAGGATACTCTGGTTGGGACAAATACGGGGCACCGTATTTGTGATTTTTCTTGTGCAGGGTTAGTGGTCACTGTCTGCACAACAGTTTTTGGAAACAAACAAAAAAACCTGAAAAAAACATTTGGGATCTAAGTAAAATGAATTCTTAGTGCCTGACTGCACTAGTGAAACATGATAAGTAGTGTGAAGCTTAAGACAAGGGGGTTAATTGCTTTACTGTACCTGTCTATGCTGTAAAGAAGAATAATACCCTTGTTATATGACAAACAGGCTATGAACTAGTGGTGTATCAGTTAGGAAGATTCATGTTAATTACTGTCTTTGAGTAGTAAAGCTTGTAGAGCATGGGAAGAATAGGTTGGAAAAGCTACAGAATTTTCATCACATATTGGGGTTAGTTCAGTTGTGGATTTTATTGCTTTAAGACATGAGGGACAGGCGAAATGACTTCTTCCTAGTCCCTCCCAGTGCTGCTGTTCTGTGCTGCTTGTGTGTTTTCAAAAATCTATATATTACTTACTATTGTGCCTTTGTTCTTTAGTTATCATTAGCTGTGACAGGGGTGATAGCCCTTTCTTCACCCTGTTTATCTACTGTAAAACTAGAAAATTTACAAAGTGGAAAAACTTGAGTATTCAGGGATATTTTGGAAAGTCTTTCCACTGCTAAACACTTCGGAATTTCTCAAAAAATCTGCTTCCTTGCAATAAAGAAAAGGCTTGTGCATATTTTCAAAGTATTGAAAATACTTAATCCCATACTTGTTAATTGTTTTGTTACTCTATTTTGGCCTTGTACTTTGTCTCTAGTAGTATGTAGTTGGCACTTAGAAGTAATTTGGTTCAGCTCGTCCTCCACTGGTTGCATTTTGTTCTGCTATGCTGGTTTGCCTGTGGCGTCCTCTAGTCTGAGATCTGTTGTCTCACCTTGTCTGAATTCTGCCTCAACTGAATAGGTGTAGGTTCAAAACTTTCATTGCACTATTTTCTGGTTTCAAAAGTGTCCGATCTTTTACTAGATAGACTTTCTGGTTTTGAGTAACCTGCAAAACTGACAGTATTCCTGCCTGCTTCCCAAGAGTCTCTGTTTTTCAGACAAGGTTATGTTAACAAATCAGTGAAAGCCCAATAGAAATTCCGAGCTCTTTGATGCATGCCTACTTGCATCTTCTACTTTTCACCCTTGTCTTTGAGATGTCTTCATTTTGCTCATCCTCTTCGTGTCTTGCATGAATAAATGAATGTATCTGTCACAGTTTTCTTATCTGGATATCTGAAAGTTCTCTTCCTGGCAGGGGAGCGTTTTAAGATATTATTTCATTGTCTGTTTGCCTCTTAATTTTGTCCTTCCATTTCCCTCTCTGTTACTTTGATTTTATTTGCTGCACCACTTCCTCCTCTTTATTTTCAATAGTACTTCTAATCTCTTAACATGAACTGTGTGTTCTTGTACTTCAGGTTCTCTTCAAAGATTTTTTCCATATCTCATCTTTGACTTTGATTAATGTAACTGTTGTGATTTTTCTGGACGTGTTCCTGAGACTCGGTCTGAGGTTTAAAATCCATCCAGTAGTACTACTGAATTCAAGTTTGCAGTTCAGAATTGCACTGTCTGTAGAACAGGGTCTTCTTAGAACTGAATTCAGTGGAATGTGAACAGAAAACTCAGGACAACAGAATCTGTTTTAGTTGGATAACACTTTTGCTTAACTCTTAAAATTCTCATTCCTGTAGGTATGGATTTATGTAGTTTCATCTACACAAAAAACTTTGTAGTGTAATCAGTTATATAAAAATACATAGTGTTCCCTTCCTGTGTTTCTAGTTCTATATCTTAGTAGTTTTCTTGAAATGTGTTAGTACAGTCCTTCTTCAAATAGTTCCTATTGTTGTTTTTCAGTTCCTCCTACTTTCTCTAATCCTGTTTTGATAACCTCAGAAGTACTGTCTGTTCTCAATTTCTTTTTGTCTAAAATAATTGTTCCCTCAACACCAAATCTGAAAAGTTTTTGTGTTATCTTAGCAGCCTAAAAGTAAATATCAGGCTAGTGTTTATGAGAATTTTCTTTTCAATGTCAGAATCTGAACTTGGTTTACCAGATGAGCTCAGTGAAACTAATGTTTGTTAAAAATCAGTGTATTCTGTAACTCCACCAAGTTCGGCAAGTACAGTTTAGGTTCAGTAGAATACAGTATTCTACTGAAGTCTTAGTTTTGAGATGTTTGTCTTTTTTGGTTAATGGAAATTGTAGAGAGCAGTATACTTCCGCATCTGAATTGCAGGTAGTGTGCTTCTTCGAAGCATCATGGAAATCAGTTGTATTTTTTCCAAGGCACCAGACAATACAACAGGAATTGAAAAGTCTTGCCAGGTTTCATGCTTTTGTTTTGGATGTGGTAGTATAAAGCTATTAAAAAAGACTTCAAATATTGTGCGGTATAGCTCATATTTCCTATCTGCTTTAGGGAGAAGCCAAGTCTTTGATATTGCTACAGCTGTTGGATGGGAAGCTTTAATTAAAAAGTTCTTTGTTTTGTTTGGTAGCAATAGCTAAATATCCCATTGAAGGAAATTTAACATTTTTTTTAAATCAGTGGTGATTAAATTCTTATGATCATGTTAGCAGATGTTTTGGAACAGATCTTACATGCAAGTTTTAACAGCCATATCTGTTTCCATTGTTTACATATCCATTACTAGTATTTGTGAGTCTGTTTAACGCATTTTTCTTTGCTCTGTGTAATTACTAATTTTTCAACAAAATAACAGTACTTTGTGCTTTTACTGTGCACTCTGCTATTGTCTCATTGTGAAACATGGGACCCCATTGTGATACATCAATGAGGGCTGCTCTGAAAATAATGCCTCCTATTTTATTATGTTGGCCTATGACATCAGAGGCAGATGTTAGTGGGATGGCAGTAGAGGTTGAACTTCCCCACCAGTATTCCGTTCCATTTTGTTGTTGCTGTGCAACAGAAGCTTTGCTTCTGTCATAAGCACATTCTCTTCCACGTCTAGCTTAAGCAGCAGAGGTTTTCACAGAGCTCTGAGAGCAGAGCTGCACTTGAAACTGCTGAGTCTGCGCCATGGATTGGAAATGATAAACTCAACTATTGTTTATAACTTTTGAGACAACTGCTCAAGAGTGGGGTTCTTCTTAGTGTGTATTAACAGAGTGTATTTATTACCTGCTGGTGAAGATTGGTTAAGCATCCATAAATGTTGACTGTTTTTGTCATTGCCAGGCATAATGTTAGGATTTAAATGCATTCCCAAAGTGGAAAATGCTCGTAAAGATTTGTTTGTTTTCAGAGTTGTGGGTTATATTGCTTTCTTTTAATGGGCTTGCCATGACAAATATAAAGACTTTTCAGCCTTTAGTTTACTATTAACAATAGAATATTTACAGTGGAAAAAGATCTAAAGGGATACACGCATTACATTTTAGCACTATATAGTAGCTCAACATTTGCAAAAAAAAAAAAAAAAAAAGGACAAAAATCCCTCCCTTCCAGCTACAGCACTTATCTGGCAAAAGTGATAGGATTCCTTCTGTTCTCTTAGCTCGTGGGGGTGTTGTTTTGCCACTCATCGAACTGCTTCGCATGGTTTTATATATTGTGTTTGCATTGGAGGGGGTGAGAAGCAACTGAAACTGTCAGCTTCATTCTTGTCCTGCATCCTGCTGAGCGTGAACTGTGTGACAGTATGCACTAGATGAGCAAATATGATTTCAGTATTGGATTAAGTATATTAT
>JAOWBP010002392.1:41650712-41668357 GCA_028571105.1 Tragopan temminckii
CTGGTGGTATGTAACATAAAAAATTCTACTGTAGTAGCATATGGAGATTATCTAGAATTTGCAGCTCTGACAAGTGAGTTATAAAACTGTTTGGGCTTTGACATTATTACTGAAAGCGTGCCTAATAAGTATGGAAGAGGAATCTGAAATGGTAGGTGCTAGCTTAGGATGTCTGGCAGATGAGACTTCATAACTGTTTCAGTGTGTAATGCCCTTGGGCAGGGAGCCAGAAGGAGTCTATCTCCCTTACTGTGCAGAGGCTGTGTGGTTGCCTTTGTGAGGCCTGGAGTTGCTGGTGAGCAGCATTCATGTTAGGACTCTGTGCCCCTGGCCTGTACTCTGACTTCGGCATGTACAAGGTTTAATCATGAGCTTCTAACCTATCTTTTAAAAATGAGATAGAGTTCAAGTAGATTTGCAGGTGATCAGTTGTGCCAGAAAAAACTGAATTTCTTCTTTGATAGAATGACCAATTTTTTTTTTCCTCCAGACAAAGAGAAGAGATGAGGTTCCCTACATCATGCTTCAGTTGGGCACTTGAGGCTGTGCCATGTAGTAAACAGCTAATTCATGTAAAGCTGAGAGGATCGATGCAAGGATTAGGGTTTACTGAAGGAAACAACTGCTTGTGGTTCTTTTTTTTTTTTTTTAAGCAACCACCTAAAAAAGCTGTAAGCAACAACAGAAGTTCCTACATGAGTGGATGGAGCAAGGGATGTTAGCAATAAGGGGATTTTCCCAGAGCTCAAATTGAGGATTGGTCATACACTGTTTTTGGTAATGACTTTGGCACCAGAAGCTCATTGGGATCTTCTTATGAAAATTTGTGGTGTGTTGTCAGTGGGTGACAACTGAGGAAATGCATGTGCAGCAGAACACAGGCATTTGGGACATGATTCAGATACAGAAAAACCAGAAAGACTAGGCAAGTCAAGACCAATAATAAGCCTCCTGGGAGACAGCAGAAATTCTTATTGTCGCATCATGAATAATTAAAGAGAAATGCACATGAGAGAGGAAGATGTATAGGGAAAGATATTCTGTTATGAATAAGCTGCAATTCAGGCATTGTACAATGTTATTACAGGAATATTGCTTGCAGTTCTGGCTACTATATTCAAGAAACATTGATTAAAGCTGCATGGAATTCAATGGAGGGAATATTATGGGAATAAAGAGCCTGTTATGAAAGGACAGTAGATAAGTATTTCAGTCTGAGGATAAGAACTAATGGCTGGATAAAATAAATGTAAATGAAAGAAAAAGCACTTGCCTTTAAAGTGGGATCCTGAAAAAGCCTCTGTGATCACGTGTCCTACTCTTTCTGTGACAGGGAGTGATACAGTCATACAGAGATTGTAGTGAGGGGTTGGACTTGGTGACTGAGACATTCCTTCTGGTACTGTGTGGAATATTCTGGGACAGTGACTGAGAGCACAATGCCCAAACTGCAGAATATCTGTCAGTGTAGTAAGTGACTGGTACTGACATGAAAACAGGTATACCTGTTCTGTAATTTCAAGCTGAAAAGTTGTATGTTCTGTTTTAGGTATGGTTTTCATGATTCTGGCTTTGAAGTTTACTGAGCTGTGCTGCACTTCTAAGAACCCAAATTTACTCATCAACAAGAAGTGCATACACCTGCATTTTATTATGTGTGTGTGTGTGTGTATAGTGTTTTCATTCTTGTGGAACAGGTGATGTGGCATATGAAGCTCTTCAATTATTAATAAATTTGAAAAATATGTATTTTAAAGCTGCGGACATTACAGCATTTTCCAAGCTCTGCTAATCGCTAGATTGCAGTTAATAGCTGAAATGCCATTTTTTTATTAAAAAAAAAAAAAAAGCCTCTAATATAATTTTCAATAATTTTTTTATTTAAACCTACCTTTATAAATGGGTCAGTTGGGTATCTTTCATGAGTTATCACCTTTGGTTATCAACAGTATTGAACAGTATTGATTTATGTAATTGAAAATGAAAAATGATCATTGTGAAGATTTTGTTTGGGACCTGAGCAAGGTCAGTTGAGCTCCTAACAGTTAGTGGAAGAAAACTTGTTTTTACTCCTGTGAATTATTTTTTTTAATATCTAACATTATTCTAGGAACACTGTTGCATTCCTAAAAGGCAGCAACATATTTAAATTACTATCTCAGTTCTTAATACAGTAATGAATAATAATAGTTTCAGTGTAAGTGTTAAAAATTTCACTGGCAGTTTAAAAAAAAAAAAAAGAAAAAACTACTTATTAGATGTCAAAAACAGCATTTACCAAATGCAGAAATTTAGGATTTTGTGAAATTAATTCAGATGTAAGAATGGTGACTTGTATTTGACTCCTGCATAGTTCATAAGGTTCTTGCACATAAAACCTAGTTTTGTAGTATTTTTGCTTCTAATTCTGCCCTCTTGTTAGCAGTTTGTAGGTCAGGCTGAGTCACAACGCACTTCATTTCAGTTTTCAGTTTTTTCTTACCTCACCTACTTTTATTCCTCCAGCATACAGATAGTTAGGGTAGTTGTTGTGTGAATCATTGTGGAGATGACTGTTCCTGTAAGATTTGAAAGAAAAAATTGGTTTTTGATCAAGCTGTCCCAATAAAAGAGAAATAATTCTATGTGAACTGAAAAACTGTGAAATAGTGAAATAAGTTGACTTTTTTCTTTCAAATTTTGCAAGTAAAACAAACCTGATAAGCTGAATGAGTTTTCTGTTTAGCTGCTGTCTGAAATAAAACTAGTTTATAGATTGCATGTAATTTCAGTTATTTATTGTTGAGGGTATTTCTTGTTTTACTGTTTGTAGCTGCCTTGTGGTCACCGGTGTAAAGAGATTTGCCATTCAGGTGATTGTCCTCTGAACTGCAGCCAGAAGGTTAAACTCAAGTGTCCTTGTAAGAGACTGAAAAAGGTAAGTTTTGAAGTTACAGTTCTGACAATGTATTTTCTTTGTATGTTCCTAGGCTTGTGTATGTGAATTGTCTCTGGTGCAGATTGGAATAGAATCAGTTACTTCAGCAGAGCCATAGCAGCAGCTGAATGTCTGGGTGAAACAATCAGAATATTCACTGAGAAACATAAATTTTATTTTGAAGCTGCCAGACTCACAATACCTTTATCTTCAAGCACACTTCAATTTTTGTAGTTCCACTGGGAAAATAATCAGATGATCCAGAGTGATTTAAGAAGTCAAAGCACATTTTCCTAATGATAAGGGGGAAGTTTATGATTACATAAATTGAAACAATCCCAGATGTTTTGAATCCCTAATTGATGTTTTTGGTTTTGGTTGTCTGCAGCCCTTAAAGTAAACAGAGACATCAGCATCCTTAGCTTTTAAGAGAGATAAAGGACAAAGCTTGTTATGGCTATCAAGTATTATGAGGGGAAGAACAGAGGCTTATGTGAACTCTTACGTGAACTTAATGAAAAAATCACTATCTGGCTTAAATAAAGCATGCTTAAATTATTTTTAAGAACTGGTTAACTTCTGAGCTTTCCACAGAGACTGTAGTTTCACCAGAGTTCTTAGCTTCTCCAAGAAATGTCTTCTACAATCCAAAATGTTGCAGGAGGCATGTTCAAGAGAAAGGATGGTAATACCCACAGTGAGTGCTTCAAATTGAACAGTCTCTGCTTATGGATAGTAAGCTTTTATTTATTCGTAAGTTGCCCGTGGTACAAAGAAATGTTGACTTCTGCTGTGGATAAATTATTTTGTTGTGAGTACTCTTATTAATTTCAGTCTTTCGCTACTGTGTTCAGTAAAATCAATAATATCATTGGTTGAGTATATACTTGTACTTCTGCTTCTTCCTCCATAAGATACAGGTTGACAGTTGGACTTGATGGTCTTTGAGGTCTTTTCCAACCTTAATTAATCTATTATGATTCTATTCTATACACCTATTAAAAAGTATGCCTGTTTCTTATGCCAAGCTTAATTGAATAAGGAAGATGGGTATTTCCATTATAGCTCTGTTACATCTAGTTGTTACTGTCCCTAATATTCATAATGTTTTTGGAAAAGCAAAATGTGATATCATCTTCTGATGAGTTCTGACACTATATAGCTATTTGTGTTTAGACCAGCTTAGATTTCATTGTCCCAGGATGTGTTCAGTGTTTATGTGGATGTCCAACTGAAGTGTGGTAGCAAGAAGCAATGAAATTAATTTTTAGGATGCTCACTTTTTCACTCTTAGACTGGCCAGAAATGGAACATTCCAAATCTGCTATTCTGAAAGTTTTATGTTTTTTAAATCTGATGACAGTTACTTTTTCTTTTTTTAGTCTTGTAAATTTGATTATAATAAGGTGGAGAGATTACTATGAGTGGTTATTAATTCTTATTTAAAGAATAAATAGCCACTCATTTAAATAGCCATGAAGTGACCCTTCTGATTCCTAGTGAAATGGTGTTTCCCTTCAGAAAGATAATTAAAAACTATCCCCTCCTTAAATATCATCTCACTGTTTCCAGGTCAAGCCCCAAATCCATGCTCTTGTTTGTATAGAGAACTACAGTATAGAGGGTAAATGATGATAGAACCAATAAGCCACTGATAATTGGACCGTTTATCAGTTGCAGCTATGAAATCTGACCCATTTCTGTAGCGTAAAAGATGATGTTTTTTAAGGATTGTCTTATGCATCTGCCCTTGACAGTGATCATAATTAGGTTATCTGTTGACTCCAGAAGTTCCTTATGCATATTTGCTTAGAGCAAATAGTGAACTTCTTTCTTAGCTTTTTGGATAGGATAGTGTACCTGTATAGTCTTTGTGTCTGTGGCCTTCCATGTGATCTTGAAGATAAGGAGAAACAGAATTCAGTATCTAATATTTACGGTTGAATTCTCCTCTACAGAAGTACCAGTCTTCTGTTTGTGTATACTACCGGTGAAGTTGGTAGTTGATAGGACACTTATTCCAAGCTCCCCTGTAAATATAGCTCATCTGAACAATCACAACTAATATCAAATGTAGGAGTTCACAATTTGAGTGGAGAACGGGAGAATTTTTTCTTCTTTTTCTGGTGTTGAAGTTAACTGTTGCATCATGAGACTATGCGTGTAAACATACAAGGTCATATAAACCACTTGAATTTGTAACCAACAGCTTGTAGTGGACCACCATCTAGGCAGGTGGTTTTTCTTAACATGCTTGAATTGCTCTGATGGAAAGTCAGTTTTTGGATTTTGTTATGTGTTATGACAGTTGAAAACTTGTTCTACATATCATCAATAGTATGAAAACCAGAACAGCTTCTGGTTATGTTACTGTGCTTTCCTGACAAAATTCTTCATAGGCTAGTAGTATAGATAACAACTTTCTGTCTGTGGTGGTATTCTGGTTTGTTTGTTTGTTTTTTTTTGTTTTTGTTTTTTTGTCCTTCAATGTAAGGGGGAGGAAGGAGAGGAAGTAAAGGAGATCTTCCCATGACCAGACCTTGCCCTGTAATCTCAGTCAGTTGTGAGAATTGGTATGAAGTTACATAAGAGTTACTTATTAGTTACTCTGCATGGTATCTTTTTTAACAGAGTTCACAAGGTTATATTGCTTTGTCTTAAATAAACAAGTGGGGGAAAAAAGACAAGAAAAATTAAACTGGACAATTTGATTTATTCTTGCTTTCAGGTTAGCTTATCAGAAAGAAGGAAAATAGAAAAGGATGCTTGAGTACAGTTGTGGTTTCAAATAATATTTATTGATTAGCTTCATTCTGTAATTATGCCAAATAAGAATGTTTTATAATTTTCTTAACAAAATGAACATTATAATTCGATTTTTATGTAGGGAAATGAATTACAAACAACTCAATTTATACTTAACAGGAAGTACAGTGCAGCAAGATACAAGAAGACCAA
Source organism: Tragopan temminckii (assembly GCA_028571105.1). NCBI lineage: Eukaryota > Metazoa > Chordata > Aves > Galliformes > Phasianidae > Tragopan > Tragopan temminckii. Next base: position 41,656,588 of record JAOWBP010002392.1, read on the forward strand.
GTTTCACTGGAGTGTGATGCATTATGCAAGGAAATGAAACGGAAGGCATCTGAGGTAGCGTATCCATTTTAGTTATAATTTATCCTTGTTGCCTTGAGAAAAGTTGGAAAAAACAAGCAGATCATTATTGTTTCAAGACAATAACAGCAAGAAATGCAATGTAAGTCAGTATACAGTTTAATTGCACATTTAATTTTTGGACTATTGAATCTGGCTTATTCTTGAGAATTGCACTACTTGTAGATAGTGTCAACTAACTTAGTGAAATACTATGTTAAGATAATACTCTATTTCTTCTTTATTTTTAATGTATGTTATAACTGGAGTTTTCCTCTTCAGCCAAGAAGTGCTAATCAATGATAATAAAATCATCGCTGCTAATAAGAGCTATAGAAGCACTTCACTTCATTTAGGCCTCACTTTTACTTTGAAGGTTGGTCAAGTCTGATCTTTAAATTGTGTGACACACAATTGACTGTCTCACAGTATGAGGTGTCTGCCTCGAGTATAGAGAGCTTTCAGTAATTGCATGTTGTAAACATAAATGCTCTCCAGTAGTTTTGTTTGAAGAAACTGCTGCATAATCTCACCTAAAGAGACAGAATATCCACATTGTTTTTACAGGCTTTTTATGAAAACACGAGAAAGTGGTGCATGAATTGGTTGACTTTTATCAACTTAGTAGTACGTGTAATAAACATTCAATCTAAAACCTCACTCTGTGAAAGCAACGTCTGTCTGTTTCTGCTCAGAATTTCAGGATTGACAGGCAAGTTTTAGCATGTACTCTGTAAACCAAATTCTACAACTTTGCAGTCAGCTTGAATACTAAAATTCTTGGAATATACTTGTAGAAAAACCAGCAGTAACAAATCATTCTAGTGAAAGTGTGGAAGTGAGTTTGTAGGGCATGGAGTGCACTGAAGTGGGGTGAATTCATGGAAGTCTGCATCAACAAAGGAGCACATTTTGATGGGGTGCAGTGTCAGCTGCAGTTTTACTTCAGCAGATAATATTTCCTATTTTTTTTACCTGTGCCATTGCCTTCAACTGGGAGGAATATTCTAATACAACAACCAGATGACTACAGGTTCCTATGATAAGCAATGCCACAGATGTACTTTGTGGCATAAACTAGCTTTGTGTTCATTTCTCACAAAAGAATATGGATTTCTCTGTTTTGGGTTTGTATGATGCAACCTATGTTGACTTGCAAATGACATTCTAGAATGATATTCTATTATATGCACTTTGCAAAATTAGATTATTATGTCAATTGCTGTTTTCCAGTTAAGACTGGAAAAAATAGCTTTGTTAAAAGTGCAGATATATACAAAGAGAGCTTAGTTTGCACCATTGGCAAAGTGACCATCATTTTCAAAAAATGAAGTGTGTTAATTTTTAATAAATTAACTCTTAACATATGGCACAGTGATATGGCACATTTCTCACATTCTGAGAAATTCAGTGTTGTTTACTGTTAATTTTACTCAAAGTAGTTCTAGATATTTTTTTTTCCCATACTGGTTATAATAATTAAGCTGCCTGCTATACCTATGTACCTTACACAAATATGACCACAGCAGTGTACAAAAAAAGCTCTTCTGTTGCTTCATTGTGTGTTCATGGGCTGATTTTTCTTTTGGAACTGGTGTTCTCTGCCATTAGATGGCAGTGAAATACCAGGACAGTGGTGCAGTTTTTGCAAACTGAACTTTCTTATTTCAGGTATGCATGACTGAGAAGATCTTTGTACATTTTCCTGATGAGAGACTCTGCTATTGTCTAGGTTAAATGAAATTATTAGTAATATTTCATATATGGTTTAACAATTCTAAAAAAATCATCTGAAAATGCACAAATGTGACTACTTGTGCAATGCACACTTTTTGAGCTGCTGTATTCTAAAGCATGAGCTGATATGCTTTTTGCTTAGTCTTTGAGAGCTCTTACGTTGTAAACTGATTGGAACAAATTCCGTCTGTGCATACCTTATTTGGTTAATTACCATTTTTAGTATGCAAATTATGATACATATATATATGTATGTACACACATAGACTGATTATTGGGATCAAGATGGTTTTTAATATCGGATTGTCAATCATGTTATTACATCTTAGGACATTCTACAATTCTGTGATCTATTTTACTTAGGTAGTGTTAAGTGGATACAGAGTTGAAGGTCCAAGAAACACACAAAAGCAGCAGACACATATACGTTGACTCAGCATACTGGTGCTGTTGTCACTGTAGTGATCCCTGACTGAGAGAATTTCAGAGATAGAGCTGGTGTCTTAATGTTTGATGGCTTTGATACATCTATATTTAGTTTGCTAGTAGGTCTAATTGCTTTTCAGCTGCCATGAACTTTTGACATATGTAAATAACGTGGCGCTTGATTTCCAGGTTTAACCAAGTGTTAAGCTGTAGTAGACTATTTCCCTCTGTTGTAAACTTGCCTCCTGTTGATTTCATTTTATGCCTTTGTTTTTGTGTAATGAAAAATACTTAATGATGTATTTTCTTATTTGGTATCTTCACCCTCTTCAGCATTTTGTGTCCTGTCAATCACCTGCTTTTTACCTTTCTCTTATCTAGGCAGGAGCCACTCTATCCCATTGTTCTTCGTGTATGTTCAGGCTTCACATCCTTTTGTTATTATAGGATCAAAGTAATGCAGGAACTATTATTCAAGTGCATTGTATGTTTATGTTTTAATATTTTCTGTGCCATTCTTTTTCTTTGAACTTTCTGGCATTTAATTTACTGTCTTGAATGCTATGTAACAGTTCTATAGAATGATCAGTTGTAGTTCCAGGTTTTATTCTTCATAGAACTTTCTGATGGTAAAGCAAATGTAATTACACTGACAGTTTGCATTACACCAAGGGCGCTAGAGCAGTTTGAGTGTGCATTATCCAATATGTCATTCAGTACAAATGTGGAGATTTCCTTTTGCTCTAGCAGTCAGGGTGTATTTGAATTACTTAGAATGAAGTGTGTGCGTATGTGTGTAAATTATATGCATATGTTGGAATTACCTGTCAGTGTACAGTGTACTGAATTGAGGATTGAGTTACTGAAAGCTTAGAGTGAATTTCTTAAGGAATTTTCCCTGATATTAATGAATAAACTTTTTTTTTTCCCCAGGTTTTGTATTTGTTAGTTGAATTTTCCAGTTAGTCAGAAGTTTAGTTTTATAACATGGAAGCATCTCTTATGTTCCATGTTTTTCAAACATGAATTGATAGAGGTTTTTCACAGAATGTTTTAGAATCTGGGTAAGCTCATAGCTCACTTGGTGGAAGTTTTGCTCACTTTTCTGAGAACAGTTCTATATAGAGTAATTATGGCTCTGTAAGAGAATAATTTTACCTGTTTTTACAACAGTTGCTTATAACTTTGTATGTCTGGACAGATAAAAGAGGCAGAAGCCAAAGCTGCTATTGAAGAGGAGAAGCGAAGACAACAGGTATCAAACTTAATTCTTCCCCCTCCCCCAACCTTGTTGCGTTAATAAATCATTTGACGCGTGTGCAGCCCAAGTTGTATACTTTGTACAGTGGTGTTCCCAGTTGCTGCTTTCAGCTGTTATGCTGCCCTTAGGTGTGTGCCATGAGTGATCTACCGTGGTTAAAAGCAAGCATATTTTCTCTAAGAATTCTCATACCTATGGGCAAAATGGTAATCAGTTTTATGTCTCATTAGAATAACTGTATTTTATATATATATATATATTATTATTATTATTTTTTTAATACGAAATACTTCTAATTTTTATCCATTATTTCATAATGCACAAAACTCACAGAATTACTAAGTAGCCTCTGTAGGGATTTGAACTATTAAGTGAAACTTCTCCCCTTCATGAGAATGAACCTAAATTGGTCTCTGTCCTTCAAGGTCTGGTGGGGGTGGAGAACTTTTTTGTAATTGCTGGCTCTGGTGAATGTATGTTGTCAGCGCTGTAATCCAAGAAGCTTCTGTGCCAGCTGTGTGGAAACACTATCGCTAATCTTGTTTCAGAAATTAACTGTAAGCTTGGTTGCTGGTGACAGCTAGCTCAGGTTTATCATCTGGGGGCTACAGCCTCAATGCACTTCTTCCAACAAGCTTGTATGCCTGTGCCAGAGCATTTGACACATCGTGTTCTAAGTCTGGTGTGTGGTTTCTGACTTTTACTCATTTATCAAAACAGTTCTGTATTAGATTATGCTTGAGTTTTCAACTGGATTGCACATTCCATTCTTATCGCAGCAGTGGCTCACTGCTTGGAGTGGGTAGAGAAGACTTCCTTACATGGCTGATCACCTTGTACCATTCTCCCAATCTCATCAGGACATTCTTGGGTAGGGAGCTTCTCTGCTGGTTACAACTTCAATTAATTGCCTAGGAGGCTCTAAGTATTGTGTGTGTTAACCAGTGCTCCACCAAGGCCTACTTTTGTTTCTCTTACAGGATTTTCTCTATGTACCATTGTGCCTGGTGTCCACGAGGGCAGGCATTGCTTTGTGGTCATCTTGTAGTGTTTATTGTTAGTCATGCCTCAGCCATTTACAATATTGATTACACACTCCCTCATATGTCTCACAGACAGTTCGTCTAATTCTTTTGTTCTCTGAGCTGAAGTTAGTTCCAGGACAGAGGTCAGGAAGTGTAGCCCATAGAAAGTGTTTGAAGCGTGTTGGGGAAAGAGTTTGTAAACAACAGGGCTGCAAGTTAAGTACTGAAGTATACAAATAGACTCGTATTCATATAGACAATATGCTTACAATTGCTGAGCAAGAAATTCAAAGTTGCTGGTGCTTGTATTGCACTGATTGTGTTTTTACGCCTTCCAGAAGGCATTCTAGTCACTAATGATTTCTGCATCAAAGCCACTTAATTCATAATCCTTCCAGTGTAGCAGAATTGCTCCACCAGCAGTGTGTTCATTATTGTCTTAATTGTTCAGCAGAGATTGTTTCTCCCTCCAGTCACATCACCATTGCTTTCTATTTGTGCTTTCAGAGCTACAGTCCAGCAGCATGCTGTGCAGTGTACAGCAAACACTTCTGTATGCATATTTTTGTGATGGACTGTGACTTCTGGAATGGAAGACTTCACCTATATTTAATCACGCCTATTAATTAATTGATTAATTAATAATGGCCAGTTGTATAGCATAACAAAGATTATTCAAGGACAAATGTAGCTAATAAACAGTCTTTAGAACTGCACTAAATTACTGCTGCCATGTAGCTAACATTGGTTCGTTTCCAATTTGATCTTATTATCTACCTTCTGGTGATGTGACTTGAAGCACATCACTGTCATAGGGTGCTGCTTCATATATGTGTATATACATATATATGTGTATGTATATGTATATATGTTCTTACTACCTTCTGAAGAGGTTTGCATCTTGTACCATCTTTCTGCTGTCATTAATACCTTTTTGCATAGACAGTTCATTTGTTGCTTGCAGCTTCTTGAGACCTGTTTTTATTAATGCTGTAAACTAGTTAGTGCTTTGGTAAGTCTGCAAACTTGCATTTTGGTGTTTGCTATACTTCTATAGCGACACTTACAGATGGAATCGCTTGTTTCTTGTTGGAAGGGGAGATGGCTTGGTTGGGCTTCTCATAATGGCCTCAGCCCACTTTTCTTCTGCTTCCAATTCAGAAGTACTGTGTGAGGTCAGAGTTTTCACAACTGCTAATGGTGGAAGATGATCAGTGCTTTGATTATTTAACTACTCCAAAATAAAAGGTTTGGTTAAATTCTTGGGAAAATTTGTATTGATCAAGAGTTTCAGTTTTGAAAGCCAGAGTTTCAAATGTGAATTCTAATGTAATTAATTGTATGAAAGTTTTTTTTTTTCTTTTTTTCTTAAAGAAAGATGTTTGAGTGTCTCCTGAAGTAATAGAATCGAGACCTCCCCTCTCTATGTTCTGTAAAATAAAACCCTGGGACTTTAGGATATGTTCTTTTTTGTCTCCGTAGGCACTGTTATTTCTTCTTTTCTATGGGGCTGCCACTCCTCCCAGTGTAGAGAGAATATAGAGAGTAACGCATCGAAGAACAAAATCTAGTACCTGAACTACTCTAAACTGCATGTTATCTGACAAGAAACTTGCATTTACAGCTCAAATAAATGCATTTCATTTCACTTCTGATGCATCACTACACAAAGAAGATAAGTTATTGCTCTAAATAAAAACGAGAGCTTGTTTTCTTAGAAAAAATAAGGTGATCTGAAGGCTGGGCACAGCTGTTCCTTGGTACTTGTTCAGAGATAACTGAGATGACATTTGTGGTATGATGACAACTATATAAAATCAGTACGTAGCTGTAAGGATAGAGATTGCATCTTTCTCATTCTGTACCTATGAATCTTTGTTCTTTTTTTTTTTTTTAACAACATATTTATTTTTAGCCAGGTTTTTATGAAAATCTCTAGGAAAGCAATTAAGTACCTGTTACATAATCATTCAAGCCCTATATTTTAATTCATATTACTGCAGTTCATGAGGCATTTCATGTTCATGTGTACCTATTAACTGCAGAAGCCCCAAATTTGATTTAGCGTTTTTGTAAAATATTGACATATGTAGAATCTTATGAACTCTGCACTTATCTCCACATTTTGGATTTTGAAAAACTGTTTCATTAAAATACTTCTCAGAGGGAGGATTAGCTAGTTGAAAGTAATTTGTTTTGAGTAGCAGGTTGTAGAACTTTGAATTTTTCTCCTGTATCATCAGAGAAGCGCAAGTTTCTTCTTTTATTAGGTACAAAGTAACAGACATTAAAACAGGCCCCTCACTTCTGCTACTGGTGGTATCTGGCACAAGAAGGGAAGCAAGATGTGCTTTATGAAGCTGACAAGTATTTGCTGTCAGTAGAGGAAGACCAGACAATCTTGAGCTCCAAATTAAAATTATATTTACTGGAGTGCTTCTCTGCCCATTTCCCAAAACACTCTGATTCTTTTTTCCTTAATGGACCTATTTTATTGTCTAAGTTCCATTTTTCCTGGCAGCATAGCTGTAGAAGTCATGTAGGTTTATTTTGTTTCATATCCAGTCCTTGCTCTGTTCACTGTCTATATTTCCTCTGCTGAAACTCAGTCTTATGCCTTTTGCCCAGCCAGTCCTGGCTTGCTGTGCTCTGCCTCTCTGATCTCTGTTCTCTCTTTTAGTGCATCTAGTGTCTGCTCCCTAAATCTTTCAACCCTACTAAAAATCCAGATACTTGTCAGAGCTCTTCTGTTTCTAATCTGTGTCGACTCACCCCTACAGCATCTTTTGTGGCATTCCTAGCAATCAGATGGCTCCAGTGGAGACTCATTATTGGAGTCCTGTCCCATTCTTAAACTCTTTCATCCAAGCTGCATAGTTCCAGTTTTATTCCAGCTTCACACCCTAAGAAGAGTTTTGCCTTGAGCTGATATTCTTTTAAGAGGAGGTGTCTTCCTGGAGTGTGGTAAGGGGAGGAAGAGGGATCAGAGGATCCTATTGTGTTTATTCCAGACATGGCCCTGAAACTGCTGTTCAGGATAGTAGCTTGACATTCTTCTTTTTCCAGTTGCTTTGCTTCTTTTCTGAGCATAAGGGCTTTCTTTGAAGAGTGCCACGTTTGTTTGTTGTTTTTTTTTTTTAATTAAAAAAAAAAGAGTACATCCTTATCACAGGAAGGTCATCTTTTAAAATTTTAACCAGTGCTTTTCTATATGTTATTTTAATGGTTTAAATACTTACAAGTGCTTTTCTTTAATGGGAAAATATTTTTTCCCCTATTTTTAACCTACAGTATGGAAATAGCAATCTAATTTTGGCTTAGTATATTTAACTTGAGGTAGAAATCATATGTAAAACTTCGTTTGGTTGCATTTTTGGCAATGCTTTGTAGGAAGCTAAACAGTGGTTTAACACTTGGAAGTAAAGTGCTCTGTAAGCATGGGAGATATGGTGCTACATTTTATCTGTAAGAGATATATAACTTTCTTGGGCTGCTAGTTATTTTTATAAATGGCTTTGGGGAATGTTATTTAAAATCTCCATGTTTTCTTGTTTTTACTCCTGATGCAATGTCAGCAACTTCTGGTTTTCTCTTCTAGGCTGAACTGGAAGCTTTTGAAAACAGATTAAGAGGACGAAGAAAGAATAAGAGGAGAAGGGATGAAGTAGAAATTGAACAGTCATTGTGGCAAAAATATAAAAACCTCATTATGCTGCCAATGTTTGGAGTTGCTGTTGTGATGGTCGCATGGCTCATGGTCTACAATGACTGAATCATCTCAGTATTCAATATACCTCAGTTGGGCTTTAGGTAGCTATTATTCTTAGAATGTTTAGTTTGTATGCAACAGAACTTAATATGCATAAATTGTATATGTACACTATTTGCAAGAAAAGTGAAGAGGAGGGAAGAAATATCACCTTTTGTGTTGTTACATTCACAGCACAAAACTGAATTCAGACACCGAAGATAATGAAATAGTGAATTTTAGTGGACACTGAAGTGCTGATGTAATTTGTCTGAAATATGTTAACATCTATTCTATTAATATTATTACTTTTCCTTGTCTCCATTTCATAATATTAAAAATAGCTTAGTATAAAATGCTTTCTTGAATATTTGTTTCTCAAATACTTAGTGTATGATTAAATATTATTATTTATAAGTTAGTCCCTTTGTTATATCACACAGCAGTTTCTGTCCTTCACACCAGTTTTTCTTGTAACAACTGAGGCACTTCAGATCATTTAAGTTTTGAGCATTCTGTGGCCTCTCATGTCAAAACTTTCTTTAGAGAAATGTGAAATGTCTCTCAATTCAACTATAATGCAGATAATAAAATGGATCCCCTTGCAGACTATTTTTTTAAATTGTTGTTTTTCAGTTCTCAGTTCCTCAAAACCAAATCAACTGAAAACTTGATTAAGTGGATGGATGCATACACTGAGCATAGGTGTGAAGTACTTTCAGCATAGTGGGATACGTTCTCATTGTTTTTCATGTAGCCAAGGGCAGAAAAGCAAATTGAAATTAAACTTAGAGCATTGCTTCTATATTTTTATAGAGAACTGTCACGTTTGAGTTTTTGCCTAGATGTACACAAATGTAAAGTAGTTGAATAGTGTACTGGTACAACTGTATGTTGTTCTGAAGCCATCTGGATGGTGCTTTCCAGTAGTGTGTGAACTATCTAGCTAATCTTTTAAATATTTGAGTATTACTGACAGTTTCAAATGCCTTGCTTTGGGAAATTGAGTGATTGGTAGAAGTGCAAGGTTTACATGGATTTGAGATTACAAGAAAAGTTATATTGTCTCAGCTGAAGGGCTGCAAGTTTGGGGTGTAAGGGAAGAATCAGAAAAGTGGTTGTTTTTTTGTTCTTTTTTTTTTTTTTTAAATCTCTGCTGGAAACGTTATGCTGATACTCGAGCATTGTGTGTATCCGAAGAGTGCTTTACAAGATCCTTTGAAAGAGGAGGTACAAAGCTTGCAGTTCTTGGAGTTCTGACTGTAGGATGTTTGTTTTCCTTGCAAAGCGATTGTAATTTTAGCATATAGTTTCTTTGCAAATGCTTGCAAAAGCAGTGGGACCGTTTGTGGGAAGGAGTAGAGAGAATTGCAGTTTGTTTGAGAGCTCTTTCAGTCAGATTTAGCCTACATGTAAAAGGAGTTGAAATGAGCTAATATCCAAATGTGTGATTACAGTTCAGCAGCAAGAAAAGCTGCAGAAGGCAGTAGTTCCTGGGGAAACAGTTTCTTTTGATTTTTTTTTCACCCAAGTTTGCTGGAAGAGAGATGAGGAAAAATTGGCAATTTTTAGCAAGAATGAGTGCTATTTGGGAGTATTAGATATATACCTATATATTTTAAACTGATGTTAAAAACTTACTGATTCTGTCATGGTTTCTTAGGCTGTTTAGTATGTAAAGCTGTGGAATTAAAATTAGTGTAGAACTGAAATTTCACCAGGTAATCAAAGATATATCTGTTGAATTCTCTTATTTCCTAGTGTAAGGAGTGAATCATTTCCATATTGTTGCTTTAACTCTTTTCTGTAATACTGATGCCTGCGAGGTAATTGCATATGTAGGTGTTGTTTCTTTAACCAAGTGAGGTGATGCCATTATGCGACTGCTTGGGCCTATATTCTCCCATCACTGAGGAAAAAAGGAGGGAGACTTTTTTGTTTGACTGAAGTAAAACATGATCTATTGTCCAAAACTACAAAAAAAAAAAAAAAAAGCTTTTGTAGATGGAATATTTAGGTTAAGGTGAATGGGAACATTGTGAAAAACAGCTCTTATTTTATGTGAATGTAAGCCATTTTTCTATGTACTGTAAGCTATTTATTTGAAACAAGTACAAAGTAAAGTTTCTCCTTGTCTCTGTGGCAAAGAGAAGAAATCTCTACAGAGCTGTAATAAAGAACTGCACTTGAGTTACATGTTTGAAGTGGTTCTTAGTGTACTTTTCTGCATATTTTGCAATATTTGTGTGACGTACTGGAAAAGACTTGCTTCTGATTGATCATCTTTATTAAAATAAGAAAGCATACAAAACGCTAAAATTCATTCCATTCGTAGGTGTGTGAATGTAAGCATATTCCCTTCAGAGATTCATCTTTCTTCTGAACCTTGCATATGTGAGAAACCCCTATTTTTGAAATTTTATTCAAAATAGTTCTGCCTGCTGAACCAGATAGATGTTTATTGGCATTAAAAAAAAGTGTGTGGGCTCAAGCAATCTGCAGTTTAATAAATCACTTTCTTCTATTTGTTGTTTTAAAATTATTTTTACAATTCTTTCTTTTTCTTGCCTTTTGTCTTTGATTGAAGCTCCACATGTTGCAAAGCACAACAATTGTGAAGTAAAAGGTACAGATGAAATCATTTGGTATTCAGTATATATGAAATATTTAGATTACAAAAAATATTTTGAATGTTAACAATTTACAACAAATAAAAAATAAGAAGCACACTGATAGGTATACATTAGAGCAAATGATATGATGTGACCTGGTCTTGGAGGGATATCAGAGATGAGTCGGATGATGGGTGTGCTTCAAAATATAATAATACATGTAAAATAAAGAAAAAACAAAACCAGTAACTTCTGAGAGGTTTTTTGTTGTTGTTCTGATTCCAAACACATTCTGGTTAGTGTTAATCTCTGTACTGAGCCAGGGTGCTTACAAGTTGTTAGTATTTTGGACTGGAAACTCCTTGGGTGAGTTTGTTCCCTGTAACAGTAATGAGACTTTTGTGTATGTTAATTTAATGTAAAAACCAAGTCATACAATAAACACATCCAAAACTACTTGCAGTACTTTGTTTGATTTCAAGGACTACTATCAAAAAGCATCAACCTTCTCCCAGGTGATAACAGCTGATGTGCTGGAATGGAAGTTCTAGTCATGCTTTTTTCCCTCCTTTGGCAGCAGTAGTTCTCATCGCTCAGATTAATACTGAAGTTACGTAATCACGTTCCTTCATGGCTGTACTGACAACAGGTTGGGAAGCCGATTAAGATGAAACAAATGGGAGTGGATTTAGTGGATTATTGCTTTGGCCTCATAGATAAATAGGCACGTAAGTGATTTATGAGACATTTGCTCTGAGAGTACTGCTGGAGAGGGAAATGTCACTATGCAGATACCAAAATTTGTTCTTGAAAGCTTCTATGCATGATTATGGCTTTAAAGCACTGAACTCTGAGTGCTTGCCATCTCAGCAGTTCTGGTTCCAAAGTGTATCAGCACTGCATG
>JAOWBP010002392.1:41673136-41687063 GCA_028571105.1 Tragopan temminckii
TTGTAATTCAGCAAGCCTCAGTGCTGTGCAGGGGTTGGCGTGTCTCTTACAGTGAAGTCACCTCCATTGCTCTACTTAACAATGTCAAAGGCATATAGATCATGAGAAACCAAGACTGTGCAGCAAAAACCTATGTGGCTGGTGCTGCCCTGCTCAGCAAGCTGTAGGAAGCCACACACAACAATGACCAATGCTTTTTTTTCCCAAACTGCATCACCTTTCCTCAGTGCATGTGCTAGGTGTGCATGTAAGAGACTCCTGAAGGCTGCTCAGCACATTCCCATCCCTCAGGACCCAACCTTTCAGTTGTTTTTCTTTAATGGCGTGGAGCTGTGCCAGGGAGCATCAGGCTGGGTGTTAGGAAAAGGTTCTTCATCAGGTGGCATGGGCATGGTACACGCTGCCCAGGGCACTGGTCCACTCCCCCGGCTGGAGTTCGAGGAGCTTTTGGACAATGCTCTGAGATAGAGGGTTTGAATTTGGGGTGTTACTGAAGGATGGCTGTCCAGGTGCCGGATGCAGTGCTGCAGACCTGGAGGCAGGGCAGAGGAACGGTGGGGAAAGGGCCAGCTACCTGTGCAGTGGCCACACAGTGACTGTCCAGGCGTTCATCACCCCAGAGGTGCCCCATGCACCAGGGATGAAGCCCTGCAGTTCTCAGGACTCAGCAGCAGCTCAGCTTTGGAGGAAATTCCCCAAGTGAAAACAAAGGCTCTGTAAGTCATTTCCTCTGTGCTGAACAGAAAGACATCTGTGCTGATCCAGCCATTACGCATAGGCACGGCAAAACAATACACTTGTTAGCAGCACAGACCCAGTTTGCTTTCCTCTGGACTCATACTTTAAAACATTTAGAGGCGTGTTTTAGCCAAACTTTTCCAGCTTTATCTCTTAACAAAGTTTTGCAGATAGTTTCTATGGATAAAGTTGGGATAAAGGAAGGCAGTGAGGAAAAGGGCCTGAATGACAACTCAACAAGAAGTCACTGCAGCCGTGGCTGGTGCCCAAAGCTTCGGGGTGGCTACGTGCAACCACAGCGTCCGGCCTGGGCGCTCTGCCACGGGCATCACGCAGGACCAAAGCACACCGTCACATTTTCAAGGCGCACACCGCTAACCGAGGTGGCACCTGGCACCCTCTCTTTACAATTCACCACCTCCTCCTCGCTTGGAAGCGCGCACCCCACCGAGACGCCTCCGCGCTCCCCGCACCTGCGGCAGCGCCCAGCGCCTCTCCGCCTCCCGCACTCCGCCCCGCCCCGCGCTCCCTCTGCGACCGCCCGCCGAAGCAGACCCACGCCTCCCGCCTGACACCGTACTGCCGCCGCACGGCCCCTTCCGCGGCGGCGCTCGGGAGCCGCAGGTAAGGCAGAGCCGGGAAGCGCGGTGATAAAATACAACAGGAGAAAGCTCAAACTTTTGCTGAGTTGTTAGTGGGTACGGGGAGGGATTTGCGCGCAGGTGGCCGCTGCCCGGCAGCTCGGAGGCTGCTGGCCGGTGCCGTGCGGCAGCTGCAGCTCTCAGCGCGCGGCTTCGAGCGAGCAGCGGGAGTGGAGGCGAGAAGTGAAGCGCTGAGCGGTAACCGCTCGGAACCTCCGCCGGGAACGGCCGACAGTTCGCGTGATACGAAGTGCAGTAGTGCGGACCCCATTTGCAGCCGAGTGTTGCTCGGTGTTTCCTTGTTTACGTGACTTGGAGTTTCTCGATGTAGCCGCGTAACTGCTCTGCTTCAGCGAGGCTCCGCGTCTCGGGCCGGGATCAGCTCAGTGTGGGGTTTCGTTGTGAGTACGGCTCCGTGCGCCTTCCGTGCCCTGCGCGGCCGTCCCTCTCGGTGGGAGCGCTTCTGACTGTTGCTCAGCTGCTGCGTGGGGCAGCTAACGCGGTGGCTGCTGTGCGAGCTCCTGCTGCGTTCCTATAAGCTGCAATCGGTCATTAGCGACACACTGAGCTCTTCGGGTGGACTTCGTCACGGGTTCTGCTGATCTGAAGTGCCCAGTATTATTTCATCAAGAGTGCATCTCTTGCAGAGAATAATAATAATAAAAAAATCAGTGGTAGCAGAAACGCCGGTGTAAATGTGTCTTGGGACTACTACTTGACTCTTGTTTTCAGTTCAGAGTACATGCTGCTACAGGTGCTCAGTCTGACTTTGGTAGAGAGTGGCTCTGGGTGAGGCATCACTTCTTAATTCCTCTCCTAACTCTCCAGTGACTGAAGGATTAATCGTTGCATATGGTTGGTATAGAAGTATTTCATAGAATCATTAAGGCTGGAAAGGACCACTAAGATCACCAAGTCTATCTTCTCATCCCCACCATGCCCACTAACCATGTCTGTCAGTGCCACATGGACGTGTTTCTTGAACACCTCCTGGGATGGTGACTCCACCACCTCCCTGGGCAGTTCCAATGCCTCACCACTCTTTCTGAGAATGTTTCTAACATCCAACCTGAACCTCCCCCTGTGCAGTGTAAGGCCATTGCCTCTCATTCTCTCACTGTTACCTGGGAGAAAAAGCTGACCCCCACCTCACCTCAACCTCCTTTCAAGTCATTGTAGAGAGCAGCAAGGTCTCTCCTGTGCCGCCTCTTTTCTAGACTAAACAATCCTGGATTGAGATCCCATGTTTAGGCTGTTTTGGGGTGGCAGAGTGCAGATCCCATGCAGGCAGACTCCCGGTTACCTGTGCCCACTGCTCTTTTTATCTGGTTTCTCTCCCTCTGCTCCATTTCCACTCTGGTCTCTTCGTGCTTTGCTTTCATGCCATCTCCCTGGAGTCCTTCCCTGTGGGCCAAACGGTCTCCTGGGACACTAGAAGGCACTTGTTTGTTTTGTAGAGAGGAGACAGCTTCCATGCAGGGTGCAATGGAAGGCTGGGAAGGGACTGGTATGTGGGGCAGGGGTGGCGGGGAGCTGGTGGGCTGCCTCTTGCCGTGTGGAGTCATGGTGGTGTTCAGTGGCCACTGGCCTGCTATAGACTCTCACTTGTTTCTGAAAGATCTCAGATGGTTGTGATCTGTAGGGGGCCAGAGCAGGAAAGAAGCCCATTGGTTGTCACTCTCCTCTGATAGTCTTCATACATCTCGGGTTTATTTATTGTATTTATTTATTTCTAACCAATTTTATTTTTTGAAGACACTGATGCTCAAGGTGAAATACACTCATCTCTATTTCTTTTCCTAAATAAAAGGGTACTTTACATGCCCTGCTGAATTTCTAAAAGAATCCTGTGAGTGAACCAAAATGATCTCTCAAATTGCCTGCTGAAACCACTGAAAACAGAATCAACGTGGTTATATTGGGCACCTGGGTACTCCCTCTTCTTTTTCTCTCTCTCTTTTTTTTAATGTGATCATCTCACAGGTGTGAGAATCAAAGCCAAACATTTGGCATTTAGAGGTAGCACACACTGCCAGTTGAGCTGCCTTTTAACCCAAGTTCTCATCTGCCAGAGCTGATTTTATTATCGATTCAAAACTTACAGAAGGAGCACCTTTATTTTCTTTTTTCCTTTTGGATATTATTTTAGAGTTTGATCTTCTAAAGGTATAGATTGCGAAGCAGCTAGAGTTACTTCCTGAGTTATGCTGCATTTCAGCTCCCAGCTGTGTGCTTAGCCCTGTGAATCAACTCTGTGCTGTATCCAATAGCCTGGCTGGCTGCCTGCAATGGCTGCAAATGGAGAAAAATGAAATACAGCTGACATTGTTTTACTGGCTTTATTTCATTTTATCTTGCCCTGAAACAACATTGTATTCAGGAGTGCCGTGATAGTGCAGTATCCTGTAATTAAGGTTACAATAGCTGGGAAGTGGTTAACTTCACAGAACTGGTTGGAAGCACTAGGAAGTCTCCCCCTGCACCAGCCAAAGACGTAACCTGTCGTAGATTAGTTCCTTCTGTATTGTGTTAGCTAGTAAACTGAGTACACAAGATAAGGCACAGAACGGTGTGCTTCTTATACAAATGTTTATATCTCAGATATGCAAAATATTTTCTGTTTATCAGACAATGGAATTCTGTGCTTCCTACTGTCAACGCAAATGTCATGGAAAATGCCTTTAGCCTCTCTTAACCATTGACCTCTAAGATATTTTGCTACTTCTGTATGTTTTGACTTTTTTCGGTACTCTGCTGCAGTTGGAATTGTGCTTTAAAAAAGAAACAGGCTTGTGGGTGCCAAAAAGTGAGTTGTTGTGGTCTATAGTGGGTCTCCTGCAGCAACAGGATACAAAAATGCCATTATAAAACTCAGAAGGTATGAGAAGCAGTACTTGGGTAAAGAGGACTACAGTTTGGCATGGAGAAGAAGGCTTGAGGTGGCTTCTTTCTTTTTTTTTTCCTTATATTCAAAAAGCATACATGGTTCTGAAGGACATCTATCATACGGCAAAGAAGGCGGTGTGTAGATGAGGGCGGCTGGTCTGGGTGGACACGTGCCCTTTCTATCACAAATGGTAGAAGAGGAACTGGGGTGCAGAGCTGTGTAATGGAGCGCTGCCCCGTGGCTATGATGGCTCTGGCAGCTCTCAGTCATCCCCTGCCTCAGCACTGTGATTCAGAGTCAGGATGCAGAAATGAGAAAAATACCACATGAGACAAAACTTGGAAAAATAAATAGTCTTCTTCTAGACATATGTCGTGAAAGGCTTCATCATAAGGGATGCTCTGAGAGGGGTAGACGGTAGGATTTCACAATTTCCTGTGTGTGGAGGCATGATAGACAGGTCACTTCCTTGCAAGCACCATAAAGGGCATGCAGTGTTCAAACAGGAGTGCAAAACTTGAAAGAGTAATGGAAACCTTCTGGGGAAAAAAAAGAAAAAAAGTCCCAGTGTGCTGGGAGTGCACGGAGCATGGGCCAAGTGTTTTCTTGGTGCTCCTGCTTTCCCTTATTCACTTTTCTCCTACAGGCAGGTGTATGAATGGGTGCTGCTCTACTACGTTTGAGGTACAACTGCATGGTGCTCAAGTAGGTCACAGGAAGGTTTCCTGTCAGGAGGGGTTTTGCTCAACCCTCTGCCTTTTATGAGCTGTGATCTGATGAAATCATAAGAACACCTTAGATGCAGGCCTTGTTTGTACTTGAATGTAGGACAGAAAAAAAGTGGTGCAGTGTTCATCCTTTTGCAGCATGATGTGGGCAGGGTACTGGCAGCCAGCATGGCCCCTTGCATTACAAAGCAAAAGAAGTCATCTTTCCCTGGTGAAGCAGCCACATAATTCAGTATCAGATACAAATGGTAATTGCCCCTCGTTTGTAGCTGAATGCAGTACTTGCAACTCTCTCCTAGGCAACCCTGTGCAGAGGTCTTTTTGTCATCGTCTCTGCACTACTCTGAAGTGTAAGTGAGATGACAACAGCACTTAAAATTCTTGGTGTAGAAGGTGGTAGTTTCCATGATGGGCAGCTAAACTCCACCACACCACTTTCACTGCCTTTCCTCAGTGAAAGGAGAGAAAATACATGGAATAGGGCTCAGGGGTTGAGAGAAGGACAAGGAGATGACTACCAGTTGCTACCATGGGCAGACCCAACTCAGTGTAGGGAAATGAATAGATGACGGCTGTTCCAAAAGCAATGACTCCTATTTTATTTTGTTGGCCCATGACGCCAGAGGCAGATGGTGGTGGTATGGCAGTAGAGGTTGAACTTTCCCACAGGTCTCTTAAAACTTGTAGTCTTAAATACACCTTGGGATCTTTTGAAAGCAAAATGGCTATCCAGACTCTATCCAGTAAAGATGATTAAAAGAACATTTTCCAGCGTGGGAGAATGTAGCACTCTGTTAAAACTGATTGGTTTACAAACTGCCACTGCAACTTCTCTTCAAGTTACTTATGCATAATGTGTCAGAGGATAGTGTTCAGTTATGTGGTCACATGCTGTGGCTGATTTAAAAACAAAATAATGGGCAAGTGGCATGATTCCTCAACTTGCTTCAGTTATTTCTCTAGATCTCTCGAACTGAAACCAACCCTGGAAGTCAGTGTGAAGCAGGCAATCCCTGTGAAAACTTAAGATCTAACCGTAAAACGACTATCTTATCTTACCTTTACAGTCTCTTGCATTTATCCCATGTAATCTGGACATCAGTGAGTCTGGGTGGTGGAAGTGTTGCTTCTAGTGTTGCCTATTCCATGGTATTTTTATGCCTTACCATTAGTGATCAGAGTGGATTAAATGACATATGATGTTATCACACGTTAATGATGGTATCATACAATATCTCAAAGAGAGTTTGAGTCGAATACAGCTGCTTTAGATGTTAAATGTCTTGTGATGCCTGATGAGTGCTCTTGTCCCTGTTTAGCTCACAACGGCTGAAACATCCTGACATCCAAGAATTTCCATCAAGGGGAGTGGGGTAATGAGCCTCTGTGCTAGAGATGCTCACTGCTTCACAGGATTGAGAGCCTGAGAGAAAAGGAATGCACAAGATGACAGCACTACCTCAGTTGTGTTGATTTTCAGGTATGGTGAGAAATTATTTCATTGAGATAATACTTAAAATTTAAGTGGTGAGACTACGGTCCTTTAGTATTCCTTGCTCCTTGAACTGTGTTGTATGTGAAGAAATTCTTCAAGGTTGCATCCTGAGTTTTCAGTCCTGTATTTAGAGACTTTATTAGTAAAAGGCTGAAATGCAAGTGAAAGTTTTGCTGTTTTAAAAAATCTACAAATAAGGTGAGGATAGAACTCTGTGGGATCTGCCTCCAAAACTTCAGGAAAATAGGTCTCGCTCTTCCAATTATCCATTCAGAAAGTACCCAGCAGTGTGGATTCTATGTAGAGAGACTATTGTTATTTGCTTGTTGTTTTTTTTTTTTAATTTTTAATCCTTATTGTGTCATAGAGCTTGTTCAAGTACAGAGCAATGCAGAAACTGAAAGGCTTTGCTAAATTTTGAAAGAAAATGAAAGCTGCTGTAAATAAATGCAGTCCTTCAAGTCATTTGCCACCTAAGCATGCACAAAACATGACACTGTACAATTCTCTCTGGTAGCATGACTGTTATGATTTTGAGTGCAAATCAAATGGAAATTCGAGCACAAAATGATGGATTGTTACTGAAATGAGACATGAAGGTGTGGCATGATGGTGAGGGAGTTTTGAGTTGAGTTTCATCTGAGCTTCATTATATGAAGTTTTTCTTGTAACCCATCCAACGGATCAGGGTCAGAGAGGCTGGAATCAGAAGATAGGAACGTAGACCTTACCAACATCTCTGTTTTGGTAAGCACGGCAAAAATCACATGGTTTGGGAAGCTGTGGAAAAAGCAGTACAACATCTCAGCTGAAGTGAAAATGATCGTTGATTTGCAATCCCACCTCCTCCATTTGCTTGATGATGTATCCTGATGAAAACAATGCATGGGAAACTTGACACACAGGAACTTGCAGGCTTGCAGTATTTCCTGCCCCCTGCTAGTTGGCTTGTATTTTTCTTGTGCGCAGAAGATTATTTTGATGAAGAACTCTAGATATATCAGCACTGTCTGTATGAAAGAAAGTTTGGGGCAAGTCAGCTATTAAATAGGTGTAAAAAAAACCAAACCTAACAGTTGCCCAGTTGCATCACTGTACTGCCTCAAGAAGATAATCAAGAATTTCAGGGGAAAAGTAGGAGTTTGTTGAGGTCAATTCATCATCTGAGTTAATTTCACAGTTTTGTTTTCTGCTGAAATTCCTGATTACCCATGAACTATTTCTTACCATTTTAGCTTCCTCACCCCATCGTAGGTTCTTGTTTCTGTCTCTATTTAAAACCAGTTATTAATACAAGTGCGCATTTTTCATATTAATTGCCCTATCAACGAATATATTTAAAGATAGTGTAGTTTCTGGTATATTTTGTTGGAAATAAACAGTCGTCATAATGAGAAATGTACGTTATGCAAATTTCTATAATTAATAACTAACATCTTGTCACATAGCATATGGTTACCTTGATTATGTACTTTTTCATGTTTTGTTTTGTTAAAATGCTGGTGTTTGAACACAGGAACCAGTCCTGGTGCATACAGGGCCTGCCACAGCTGCGCTTAGTCTCTGACAGTCTTTGATTCATTTCTGATAAGAAAACTGTACAGTGAATGCGTTAGTTTTAGCATTGCATCTCACTGTGAAGGTGCTCTTCATAGACCATCTGCCAAAAGCATCTAAAGGGTAATTAAAAATAGGATGCTTTTATTTTTGGAGGGAGAATGGTCATTTTGTGCCTGCAGTAGAGCTGCTAACAGCTACTATTACTGAGAGGACGTGAACTTGGCTCATATTTAACCTACGTGTATTACTTAGGAGGGTGGATATCTGATAAAAGATTTAAAGATGATCATGATTTTTAGCAATATGGAGAGTAGTTTGTGTTCTTCCACAACCCAGAGCAAAGGAACACCACACCCCTGGAGCTGGTTCAAGGCTTCCTCATCTTGTTCTGGGAAAATTTGCTTTAAAATGAAAGACAAACAATACAGCAGCCGTCATTCCTCTCTAACCCAGCTCTTACCCAGAGGTAGTGCTCTCTTCTGCTAGCTGCATGCTCAAGATTTCCCCCAAATTCCCTGTAAACCAAGTGTACATTCAGTTTTTCCTGACCTCAAAACTTCCTCGTAACTCTTCCCAACCATACACTTGCCTCCGTGGTCATGTGTCCTTTGTTGGGAGGTAACCAGTTCAGTGCAGATGGGTCTGGATTAAATTTCCCATAAACTGTCCCTTTGCAATGAGGCTCATGCATGTTTGTGTGGCTGTCACTCTGTAGGTGCCAAAGCGCTCTGCTGGCTTTTTTGCTGCAGGTGCTAACAGTTGTCATCCATTTTGGGAAGTGATATAGTTTCCATATAACCGCACGGGGGAAAGAAAGTATATTGAGGAGCACTGCAGAAGTCATAAAAGTCATTTGGATTCCGATGAGACACTTTCATCACAGACTGAGGAAAGTCTGATGTTTGAAATGATAGAAATAATCTTAGTAGACACACATACAGGCCTGCTGTCAATTTGGGGAGTAGCAGTTTTCCCAGTAGTGTGGAAGAAGAAAGTTCCCTTATATTTCTTATGAATAAAACAAGTACAAAAAGAAGCTGGCAGGTTGTTAGGTGAATAGCTTGCTTCCTTAGCAATAAAACATCAAATAGGAGTTGGTGTTTGCAGCTCATTTTAAAAACAAATGCAGTTGTGATTCAATGAAAGATCATCCTGAATTTTAAGGAACATCTCCAAATAACTCATCCCGTTAATTGTACTGCTGGCATGCAATTGTACTGAAAGTTGTGAGAGTGAATTACAAACATTTTGACTTCAGTCAGATCATTATACCTGGTGTAGGGTGTAGTGTGACTGCAAGCTCTAGTGACTTAAAGCTGGCCTTTGAAGATGGAAGCAGACACAGGTTATCAAATCCAGCGCGCATGGGATGTACCTATGGACTGCTTCTATGTACTGTTCTTGAGATATGAAGATATGTCTTTAATTCATAAACCCTTTGTCAAATGTACAGTCAATCCAGTTCATGACATGGTTTTAAAACTATATATCAACTGAGAAATGAGTGACTCAAGACACTCATGCTTGGACTCATCTGTGACTTTTCAGCAGAGTGCAAGTCAGAGAAGCTAGTGACAAGCTGGCTGGGATCAGGAGCAAGTGTAGCATAATCCACACCTGAGTGAACAGTTCCAGAGTAGTGCAAATGAAAGGTAGCACTGGTACTGCTTTTTCTGCAGCCAACATCCCAGCCAGGGTTTCTGTTGCTTCAGCTATGCTACACAGACATACCAGTGACACTTTGCCACGATGGCCCTTTGATGCAGAGGACAGCCGCTTAGAAGTATTCCAGGTTTGCTGGCAAAGCAAGGTAGAACTCCTTCAGCTGCTGATTGAGTTTCCATGATGGTTTAAAATGACACAGATAGTGATCCAGAAGACTGGGAGGTGTTTTTTTCTGTGTTGAAATACTGTAGTCTGATATTGGTTCTAGCTATGGAATTAATGGTTTAAGGTCCAGAGGAGGGATGGTGCCAGATGATTAGTGTGTGTCTCATTTATGCCTTTCTCTGCTGTGAAAGGTGTATCAGTTCAGTGGTGCAAAACAAGACTGTAATTGTGTTGAACTTAATGCAGACTTGTATTGGTGTCAGTCACATGGTATGTACACTGGGTAAGCGGAGAGAATTTACTTCATAGTCAGAGAAAGGGTAGTTTAGTTCATCTTGCTGTGTTGGTGTAGTGGAAATGCTAAGTCAGGGCCTGAAACAGTGATTGAGCACCTGGTAGGAAGGCAGGCTAACTCAAGGAGCTCAGGTGCATACGATGTACCTGAGTGACCAGAAGAGGTGCAGCCAGGATCTACCCCTTCACAGACCTCATTTAAGGTTTGGCAGTGGAAGCAAGGGTATCTTGCTGGAGATTCCTGCCTAGTGGAAGCCTTCTGAGGGTAAGCAGATTCTTTATGCTGTTTTTGTGTTTGTGGCTGTTGCGTTGAGCATATTCTCACTTGCTGCAGCGTAGGACTTTTGCTATCATTGCAGTGCTTTCCATCGCATTGTAGCATTACAGTTGGAAAGAAAAGTTACTTTAGGAATATTAGACATTAATTGTACAGAAAACAAGGCACCATTTGTATGAATTATTGTATTTTAGTTAGAACATGTCAAATGCGTTTCTTGACTACTAAAATAAATTGTGCTATTTGTGCTATAATATACCAACTGCTCACCTGAGGTTGTGTGACGTTAGGAAAACCAAATTCAAATTATGAAGGAGTTGAATTAAAATTTCTTCTTTAGTGAAATTAAAAAGGTCAGAAGAACTGCCTGAGGCACTGTCAATGTCAGTTTTGTTTGTTTGTTTTTCCCAGTTTTGTGTACAGTTGCAATTCACCGGCTACTTAATGGTGAGCTTTAGAGTCCCTGAACAGAAGAATTAAGTTAAACCTCTGAGCAGAACGTTTAGTTTTTAATCCCTCTTAACCTCCAGCTTCCTGTAAAAGGAAGAAAAGCTTTTCCACCAGCATCACCCATTTCCATTGCCAATCTCATCTCTGCCTGTGTTTTTAGTAAGTGGGTGTTGCTGTTCCTCCTCCCTCCTTATCAGGAGGGGTGTTCAGGAGGAGAGCTGAGGCAGTGGTTCTACTTTGCCAAATGTCTGCGCAGCTCTGTGGAGCCAGTGAGAACACTGCAGGGGACACAGCTATGTACAAGTGAAATAAATGCTCTGCTTTCTCTCAGCTTCAGCTCCTCTAAGCCAATGCCATTCAGATTTGGGGGTTCTTCCATTTTCTTATCTAACTTGCTCTGCAGATGTTTGCCAGAATGAAGAGGACTGTTTCTTTTTGAAGATACATAAAAACATACAAGCAGGGCCAGGATACCATGTACCTCCTATTAGTTCCAACCCTGACTTGACCCTTCTGTTCATGTGTTCCCCTTTCCAGTTATGTTTGTACAAGGAAGCTGAACTCCTGTTCTTTACCAGATCTTCACACTGCACCCATGAAGAGGCAAATCCCTGTAGTCTCTGCCTCACTTGGCTTGCTGCAGTCCAGCTGATCACAACAGCATCCTGAAGCCCCCATGATACAATCAAATTCATGAGTCAAATGTAGGATAGTTAAAGACATGCTAATTTCCTCACATGTGCTTCCTCTGGCTGTTGCAGGAGGTCTGGTCAAAAGGCCCAACTGAATACTAGTTTGTCTTGTTAAAGTTTGATCTGACTGTGTGCTAAGGCAAATGCATGAATTATAACCAAGCCTGAGTTAGTAAACCTTGCTGACAGGATATTTTAGTTTGTGTCAGACTGCACATAGCTTCTGATAGGCTCAAAACCACAGCCCCTCAGTAGAGGCCAGTTCTGCCTGCAGAAGACTCGAGATTGAGTTTCTTCTGTGGGAGGCACTGTGCAGCTGTGATGTGTTGCCTAGAAGCTTGCCATCGTCTACAGCAAAAATGACATGGTAATTCTGGATGCTGGATTAGAATTTATATTAGTAGCTAGTGTGAATAGCAGCAGTATTTATGGAAGTGATAGCAGCCATAAAATGCTAGATGTGCTAACTGCTAGAATGAACAGAGATGATACAAAGCCACATTGTTTGTGGTTACAGAATTATTTTCTCAAGCCTAAAAAATCAGACTGACAGGTATTTGAGATTCTCTTACTGCTAAAGATTTGCTTTGTGTATGTTTTAAATTACTTTTCCATGAATATGATGATTTTAACCACCTTTTGTCTATATATATATGTATAAAGATCCCTTCGTCCAATTACATAAGCCATCACATTTTCATGTCATATTACTATTACTTTGAGATGAAAAGAGGGTGGATAAAGGTAGAGGCTAAACTTTATATTGCTGGTGGTGAAAAGCAGCAAAAGCTTTTCACAAACACTGAGAGTGGCAAAGAGGCAGGCTTACAGATGTTGCAGCTTTACCATCATCACTTGGCATGCAACAAATAAGGTGGGGGGTTAGATTCACATTCAAAGAGATTTGAAACTCTTGGGCAGTGGGTTTTGCTTTTCCTCAATTCAGAAATGAAGCTAATGAACCAGTCTTTGATGAAATTGTAAGATATCCTTACAATGCCCTTTGGCTAACAAACAGGGTAGGTTTCTATGTGGGAATGGAATATAATGCAAGAGCTGATCTCTTGTTTAATAGCCAGTGCTGTTTCTTGAGGTCATGACATACTCAAAGCTTTGAAAAGGACTGGTAGCTGAGAGTGCTTGAGGTCTATAGGATGAGAAAGCTGCTTGGGTTTTGCTACTTTAACAAATGTTTCATGATCCTTTTTTTTTCTCCTTATTTTCCTCCATCCCAAACAAAATTTCAGCTTTATTTTCTTCCAGCAAAGAACTTTACAAGTGCTGAAGTCTTTTTGATCTGAATAAACTGCAGGCAAAAAATTTACAGGTATTGTAGCACACTCATGTAGAAGAAATAGGAAAAGCTACAACTAGTTATCTATGGAGGAATAAGTGAAAATTCATCAGTCCATCCTTCATATGGTATCCAGTAGTGCTGCTAACTCGAAATTTGTAGATAATCAAAATAATTTTTTAAAAAGAAGACAATTTCTACATGGGTAGTAAAGTAATTTTTGTTTCATAAAGCACCACCTCCCTTCCTAAATACTTCATAAGGAAATTGATGAAGGTACCTTAGATCTGGGAAAGGATAACTTAGTCATTGTAACGTGCTCCTTACAGGGGGTCATGATCAAAGGGTTTGGAGATATGTATACCTTGCTCTCCTGAATTTGAAAGGAAATAAACCCTTTTGTTCTTCTTACCCTCTTTCCTGGGCTGTTCAGTACTCTTTGGATTTGCCTTCTCTTTTTGTTCTGGTTGATAGCCAGCAGTGAATTGGTGCTCCAGTTTGGTGTGCTGAAGCTCCTCTCCTCGTTGCCAGTGCACCCTATCCAAGAGGGACCAGCACATTTTCAGTGTTTGCTTACCAACCCAGCTACCTAAGTTATTTTGATAAAAGAAGACAAACATTTTTAGTTTGTAAAATGTCGTAACCCTGTTTCTAAGGAATTTTGGAAAACCTGTGCGGAATAAAATGAAATTCTCCCGGTGCATATGTGAGTGGCTTACAGTTGAAAAAAGGGTATTTAGCAACGTTGTGTGCTTAACTTAGAGATTCTCAAGTCAAAGCGTTGTCACTGAGTTACCCCTTAGCCTGTTTAATTCTTTACCTGAATGTGGTGCACAAAAATAGGAATTTTCTTTCCACAGGGCCTGATTACATTTAGAACTAGCCCACTGGTACTTTGACCTTCAAGTAGAAATTAGGGTTTTACAGACATTTAGGTATAATTTTCAAATTTGTTTGAAAACTGCTGCCCATAATTACATTTCTGTCAGTTAAAAACTAGTCTGCACATGTTAGAGCCGCGTGGCTTCGCAGTCTTCTCTA
>JAOWBP010002392.1:41687147-41716907 GCA_028571105.1 Tragopan temminckii
CAAAAAAAAAAAAAATCCAACAAAAACCTCTTTAAAAAAAAAAACAAACAAACTATAAATACATGAAGATAACTGTTTATGAAGTTTGTTATAAGAATAATTGATGAAGGCAGTATTTTGTGGTAAGAATATTTTATATATTTTTACACTTTAACACTTACAAAAAAAAACATTCAAACAAAAAATTAAATAACTTTGGAAGCAGAATGAGTCTTTCTGCCTACATACATACAACAATTCCGAGCTGTTGGCACAAAAAGTAATCCACATTCATAAAACCCTTACTACTATATCAAACATAAGTTAAGTAAATCATAGGCACTAGTTTATCAAATCCATATTTCCACACTTCTGCAGTAAATCTCTAAACACAGAGCCCCATGATTTCCTGATATCAATAAACTGGTAATGCACGAAGGCTTTCTAGTAAACAGATAGTCTGTCTTTTCAGGAAGCTGTTTGTTGTATTCCAGGGGGAGTAGAACAGCAGAGAAAAGAATGCTTAAGAACTGAAGCTGAATTTACTCAAGTAACAAATTACTTAAGGAAACTTACAAAACAGTTTGATGCAGCCATGGTAAAACCCCAATATTGTCATCTAAGCTGACTTTCAAAGTTTAAAAGTTAACCAAGGTGTTTAATAAAATCCACCAATTTAAAAACAATCTCTTTTTTCAGTGAAGCAGCATTGCTTTGTAAAATGCTGACATGTTAAAAATTCAGTCTTTGATGGGAACAGGTGCATTTGATCTTTTCTACTTAATAGCTACATGAAACGCTTACTGACATCCGTTGTCTGTGCCAGCAACACAAGGCCAGGTTGTTTCAGCACGTGACTTCTGCTGAAATCTTACTGAATTACAGTATATTTGATACCAATTTCAAAGTCTCAGCACAGATATTGGTCTGGAGTGTGAAATCACTCCTCAATCCATAGCTTGTCTACAGCTGCTTGAGTAGTAAAGAGCTGCAAATCAGTCTCTGCTGCTTTCTGTTTGGCTTCTTCCAACACAAGTAGTATTGCATGGCTTTTTATCCAGGAATATACAAATGCTAGCCTAAAACTCAAGTGCATGGATTTCAGGGTTAGTTATCCTCTTGGTGGGAGTCAAAATACACCAGCAGTTCCAAACTCAGGTACTTCAGGGGCCGAAGGCTATCTACTGCCTGATCCAACTTTTAGTGTTTGTCAGTCATTGCACAAAGGATACTATTCACATTTCATTATTTCATCGACTGTACATCCAACATACTGAAAAAGCTTCAAACAAAATCCCTTCCATTTAACTTGTCCCACCAAATACAACCTTAGTTACACGTGTTTGTATGATGTCTTCTGAAACAGAAAATGATAGTTCAAATGCTAATTATATAAATGAGTTGTTTTGAGAAAAATGTGAGTGTTAGGATAAGTCAGAGCCACGGGAGAAATTTAAGAGCTTGTAAACAGAAATAGCAGGTTTCATACTCTATTACCAGTAATGTAAGATACACATATGTAAGGCAAAGTACATATTTAAAACACACTTACTTACATGGGAAATATCTTCTGTAAAAATATTTACAATTTAAAATAAACCAATTTAAGAAATGGATGAAAGTAAAAAAATAGGATACAGAAAACTCCCTCATACCATGGAACATCACCTAAATGAATATCATTTGGCATCAAGAGTCAACTCATTACCTTAAAATTTGTATGTTACAAGTGCATAGTTGTGTTTCCTTCTCCTCTACTATCAGCATTTACAGTTGTGTTCCAGGCTGCAAGCGTAGTGGTATGGTATTAGAATGAATGAACATTACTACTTGCTTCTTCCTTTTTAAGGAAACCTGCTATAAAAAAGTTTTCCCCAAATAGTGAGTAATGTGTTAAAAATGTGGCTACAACAGCAAAGGCCATCCTTCCTGAGCCAGGAACTTTAAGGTCAGAAAGATTGTACAACTGATGCTAAGCCCTTTTGGCAGTCAAGCAATAAGAGCCTGTAAAGCTGATAAATCAACGCAGGAAAGATGCAATCTATACTATTGCATTTGTGTACGTCTGCTACATTCAAACCTTTAACATTAATAAAAGCCATGGCTACTCATTACTGTTCTGCCTAATCTTCCAGAGTAGCTTCTGATTCTTCCTGAAGGATGTATGTACCACTTTCCCTAACGAGAACCTCATTCAATTGTTAACAGCAATATTTCAATAGCACTGTAGCAGTCTGCAATCAGAGTATCAACGTAGTCTTGTTTCAATAGTACATATCTACCAACCTTTCTGTTGAATTAAAATAGGTTGAAGACGATGTTTTGGAAAATCTAAGTGATTGCTGTACTTGCTGTTTTTCGAGATGGGCATTTCTTTGGCATTTGTTAGGTTCTTGCCCAGATATTGGCCGCTGTCATAAATGCTCAAATTGACCCATTTTAGCAAGCAAGAAAAAAACCCACAAAACATAACTGAGAGCAATTTAATGTGAAAGCGATTGTATGACCACCAAACATCTGATGTTAGATGTCATTAAAGTGCTGCTTTATAATCTCTGCCAGCTTGTGCTAATTAGAGACAGAGAGATCTGGAATTTATACAAATCCCAAAAGTCACATCCGAACAGTCTGTAGAATCAAGCTGTGTGTTAGCCTGGTGAGGAAGCATCCATGAGCACTGGAACTTTGCATTAAGCTCTGCAGTTCAATAGCAGCCATCTTTCCAACTCTCGTCTTTCATGTTGCTGTAGGTTTTGGGAGCAGGTAATGATCTAAAAGAAAAGGAGATATTTTTCAGTTTCATACATAACAGCTGAGGTCTCCATCTACGATACATAAGAGCTTAAACATTTTTAAAATAAAGTATACACTTTACTCATTTGCTTCTCTGCAGTACAGTTTTTTTTAACATAAACTCCAAAGTGTTTTTCAGTTTATGATCTTGACAATTATCCCATCAGAAAACTATCTAAATAAGCAGTCAAAAAACATTTTTTACTGTACTCTGCAAGAACACATTTAAAAATGAGCTTTTTTTTTTTTTTTTTGTATAAGCAGAAAGATCCTTGTTTAGAGTACTTTCCTTACATCAGAATCTTGGAAGTTCATTTATACTTCGTTATTGCACTGCATACAGCTACTACATGCTGTACCTACAGCATGTACAACAGCTGTGTAATAAGTGAAGCATTTCTAAGGCCAGCTGGGATTTAGACAACTACACTTTGCTTCTCTTAACAAGTTTCTGTAAAAAAAACCCTTGCTGTTTATAATATCACATTTCATGCTGCTTATGGAATACTAAACAGTCAATAATGTGAGTCACTTCTTGTTCCCTGCCCAACAATCACAGCAGAACTGTTCTTTAAGACTGTTTCATCTTTCCTACGATACTGGAGATAACTGTTTATTCTTTCTGCTTAAGGGGATTCTCAGTATTCCTCGTGGATGACTGCTTCCTTATGTCAGCTGTCCTCCACTTGACACCTTCAGTGCAAACACACACTAGCTGGGCATTAAAAGCACATATTCCAAGTTATGCACCGTTTCCTTCTATTCTCCTGAAGACAAACTGTCCATGTAACCTTCCAGCTAATAATTAGCTTTGCTTGTGGTTGCTTTCCAAAACTGACATTAAGCAACTTGTACAGGTGGGTGCTAACACAGAGGTTAGGTTTGAGTTGAAAATTTTCTTTTGTCCTTCCTAACGAAAAACTGTTCTATTGTGGTGCCATTACTTGACATGGTTTACAAAAGGAGCTTCAATAATTCTAACAACTTCAGACTGTGTGGTCTGTGGTACAAACAAATTTTCATTTGCCGGCTACATTTTGGTGACTTTTTTTTTAAAACACACAAGGACAAATCTTTGCCTTCTCAGCCCATGCTGTGACACTTTTTTAGTTCAGTATCTTTCATTATTCATTTCAGCTTCACCCATCTTCCCGTCCCAACTCAAGAAACTTTTTCTCTCAGCTTTGCTTCAAATCCCTTTTGAAAACACAAACACTTGACATGGAGGTTTCCATTTCATTTCTCAAGACCTGGAACCAAACTAAAAATTGCAGTAAGGAACAGCATAAATATACAACGTAGAGAAGTCAGTATGTAAACTGAACATTTGGGCTGTCTTTCCCACACTCACCTGCGAACAGGCTGTGCAAGTTTGCTACGAGGCACTGGGATGCCCCCCGTGGAAGGGGCACTGGGTCTGGGCAAACCACTCCTCATCCCCGCTGTCCCTGCCGGCCTGGTGAGGGTGGTGCTGTTAACGCTGCTGGCAGGGCTGGGCAAGCCTGAACTCTGAGCTGCAAGAGGCCCCGGTGAAGAACTGCTGTGTGTCAGCTGCGTGGCTTCCAGAGGAGCAACAGAACCAGGTCCGTGGTTACTAAATGCTTTCAGCGGTTGTCGCAGAGCTAGGGGAGATGGCGCTGCGGGTGAGCGGAATTTACTTGAAGAAGGTACTGGAAAATAAAACGCAGAAGTTACTTTCAAGCATAACTTACAGTATAACTGAAACTAAAAAACAGGCAAGGATTTTATGTGAAAATTCAAACAACACAATGTATAATGGAGTACAGCCAATCAAGCAGCAATGAGAAACAGGAATTCAGATGTCCTTTTTGTCATGTTTTTGATATAACTCCAATGCTCCCTTTACCTACTATGAATATTTATCTGGATTTATAAGTAATGCCAATAAGGCCTTAACTACTCTATCCATCAGGCCAGAAGAAACAGAAGTGAACACATTTGGTAAGAAGAAATTCAGCTGTTTCAGAAATGTGTACTTAATTCCCATCCTTAAATCAACACATTCAAGTATATGGGATTCTAGTGTGACATCTGTGCATGTTTGCACTTCCTCAGGTACAGCGATGCAGCTCAGAGCAGGGCATCCTAAAGTTTCTTTTATGCTCTTCTTTTTAACCAAATCCATTGAGTCAGGATTCATCTTATGATAGGGTCAAGTTCAAGATCTATAGTCTGAAGGCAAAAATATAAAAACAAATACAGTCAGCAATCTCCCAACATCAAAGTGATGCAGCTATGAAACTTAAACTAGACAATGCTGACAATTTATAGTCTTCCTCTTCTTACCAGTTTTACTTACAGCTGAATTCAAATAATTTGTTATCAAAGTTAGTCAGTATGTAAAATGCAGGTCTTTATCAAATCCTCCCTGGGAAATGTTAATAAATCAGTGACAATCTATTTATTGGCTTAGACTTAGAATTTAACACTCTCTACAAGCCCTTAATTCAAAGCGCACACAAATGTATGCCTTTTTTTTTTTTTTGGTTCTATGTATTTATTTTACTCAATGCAATAGGAAGAGTTCTTACTTATTATATACACAAGAATTAATTCTGAATTTTCAAAGACAGCAATTAATGACAATTGATCCTTGCAGCAAAATACTGACAATATTTAAGTCCTTCGGTAATACTAAATCTTAAGTTCAGTTCTTTATGGGTATCAGAAATGTTTTAAAAGTATGCATAACGTATCACTGAACAGAATTCTTGAACTAATCAATCTTCTTAATATTTGAATGGAATTTCACCAGCCTGATTAGGGTGGGATTCAGCAACAGCTGATGTTGGACAATCAAATCAATCAGAAAAAAGGAAAAACCACGCTGACATTTAGTGACCTTGCATGAGCAATTCTTTTTTAACTAAGACATTTCTTTATGCAGGGGAAGTTGAGTTCCACTTTGAGAGATGTTGTACTTAACAAAGATGGCCCTTAACGCAGCACTCATTATCATTTTACAAGACAGATCCACTACAAATAAAGAGGAATAAGAGAAGAAACCGGCAATGATAGGAACATGACCTCCTATATGGGGTACAGAGAAAGTGATAATTTCCAGATTGTTCTGCAAAGCTATTCCTGATAAGGATTGATAGAAAGGTTAATATGTACATTATAGATGTGAGTTAGATTCAATTCCTTTTGGGATTATGCAAGAGGGCCTTTCTACTGACAGTAGAAAGCATGAGGCCGCGGATGGGAAAAGCTGACAAAGGTGGTAGAGATGTCAACAATACATGATGGCTGGTAAGTAGCAAGGAGAATAAATAAAAGCCCTTAAAATAAAGACCTTGGTGTCAAGCCAGACGATGGATTACAGAAAGCATTAACAGCAGAATGATGGGACAACAATGGTAGCAAAGTGCTTCTACAACTACGATAGATGACATATTAAAGGGGTGTTTTTTTTTGACTGTGAAATTGTCAGTAAGATTGGTGTAATAAAATCAGCAATTACCAAGAGATTCTACAGTCTAAACAAAGGGAGCTTTCATCACTAAATTCCTCATCACCATACTTGGTGGAACTCATATATAGCACCATGTTAGCAACTAACCTACTGAATAATGCCAGTATGTAAACACTGGGCACAGCCTTAGGGCCTGCCAAGGACAGTTTTGGCTGCTAACACATGCACAATGGGGAAAAGGTTCAAAGCCTTGAGTGCAATGAAAACTTGTAACTGAAGAAAGTTTGTCATTTTCCCAGAGATAAGAATCCAGTTGTAGTGGAAATGCAAAGTCATGGCCTGAAATAGTGACTGAGCACCTGGTGGGAAGGCAGGGCCAACCCAGGCAGCTCAGGTGTGTGCAATGCTCCTGAGTGACCACAAGGGGTGGAGCCAGGATCCACCTCTTCCCAGACCTCATTTAAGGGTTGGCAGTAGGTGAGGGCATCTTGTTGGAGATCCCTGCCTACCTGAGATCTTCCAAAGGTAAGCAGCTCTTTTCCTTCATTTCTGTACCTGTGGCTCCTCTGTTTGGGCTTGTTCTCATTTGTTGGAGCCAAAGACTTTGCTATCCTGCTTTTATCATCCTATTATAGCATTGTACCAGTGAATTACTCTTCTCCATTCCCCAATGTTCTCCCACCCCATTTTACCATGCTTCTAGCTTGAGCTGTCAATTCATACAGTGTTTCTTGTCAGCACGCGCATTGCAGACATTGCTGAGAGCTGTATTTGCTATTTTACATACCAGAATTAATTGTCTTTTAGTAAGCTATGATCTTTGAAGCAATCGCTGGCAAACTGCCTAACAATTCTGCTCAACATGTGAAGACTTTTGTCTTAGTGCATTTTTGGATATTTAATAAAACTCAGTTTGGTGTATTTGTAAGACAGGATTAAAGAGTGAAGTACTGCCTCAGTCAAATCTATTTGATACTGTATATCCATCTGCAGTAGCAAACTGGTTGATGTTTAATAAAAACACATACGGGTAGTGTTTTAACAACAGCACACAACTCCATCTCCTTAGACACTGAACAACTAGAACCAACTACAATAAAAACCTTAAGCAGTAAGGAAAAATAAATAGCACTGTGCATGATGTTGGGAGGAATTTTCCACCCTCTCAGGATTCTGCTCCCTATTGCAAGGCAGGAAAGAAGTTGGCTGCAGTAAGGACTGCACCCCAAGGCCAGCTGTTACACACCAACTTGAAACCTGAGCCAATTCAGATGCAGTTAAACTGAAACATCAGTATGAGATGATTCATACTGATACAGAACAGATGAAGGAAAGCAATGGAAATCAATAAGCTGTTCTGTCACGTGACTGATACTGAATTGTCGTATAAACCTTAACAACTCTGTTACTGTGAGGTAAAGACTTTGTTACTTTGAAGGTATTTTGAAATGTTTTGCAGAAAATGATTAAAACCAAACATGCCAAAGTGCTTATGCAAAAGCTGTTAAGAGATGTAACGACCAACATTTTAAGAAACTAAAAAGAATTTCTGCCCACAGTCATCTATTGTTCTGAAAGTCTTGTTTCATTGCTGCATAACACTGCTACAATCCCAAGAATCTCACTTAGGTCACAGACGAGAAAACCAACGCAGCAAAGGCCAGAACATTTCAGTGCTTCTGTACATTTCAACAGCTGCAGGCAAGGCCACCGGCCCTGCAACTGTTCTACATAATGGGATGAGTGCAAAGGCACAGCCTGCTGGAAAGGGCACAGAAAGCTTTGGGAAGGAATAAAAATGATGGTCATATGCCAAAGCAGAACACTGAGAGAAGTTTTCTGCATTTGGAAAGAATATCATAAAGACCATTAGAAACTTCCTATCAGCCACGTGAATCTGCTTCAAAGTCATTACACTTTGCTAATTCAAGGGAAGGCAGGACATTAGAACTCTGTGAATGAAATGAAGCTGATTGAAAGAAGTCAGTGTTAAAGCACTGAAAGGCATGCTTATTGTCAACCACCTCCAGGATCTGCAAGGATTCCTACCATCCTTAGGAGTTTCTAAGATAAAAATGTCTTATGAACTGGCCTCAAGTAAGGTCTTTAAAACAAAGCTTTCTTGTCTGTAATACACAACAGGACCAACTACATTTGAAGCCAAAACCATATACTTTTGTTTTCATCTTGGTAGCGAAATTGAGGCAGTGTCACAAGCAAGGCTGCCAGCATTAATAAAAAATTAGCTAAAACTTGTTGAATTGGATTTGGGACTTCTCAAAAATGTCAACTTCAGTCATTAGCCAACTGGAACATTATACACAATAGTCTCTAATTCTTTGAGGAAAAAAACAAAACAACACAAACTAAATTACTGTGGGATAATAGTTTGGTTCTGAGAGGAAAGGAGGAAGCACAAGCAATATGTACTCATGTACACAAATCTCCAGTTGATGCTGTATGCAGAAGGGTGAAGTTGTTACTGTTTGTTTCCAGAACTAGGTGAAAGACAATGTTTTCACTTGTCTGATTTTTTTTTTCATGTTCAGAAATGTTTACAAAACTTGTTTTACAAACTGTATGTTCTAAGAAAAAAATCCCATCCAAGTGTCACCCCACTGAATACTCATTCAGAAGTCTGCTTTTTAGTGATCAATGTTAGAAGTCACCTAACAATTGGATTTTGTCTCAAAATCACATTTAAAGCTTTTCTTTCCTTATGTACAGGAATGTATTTTCAATGTTTAGACCAAGAAGTTAATTACTGGTCTATTATTAAATGTGGAACTTGGTGGCCCTGCACGTGGCAGGGGGGTTGGAGATTCATGATCCTTGAGGTCCCTTCCAACCCTGGCCATTCTGTGATTCTGTGAAGTTAGATTCTTCGTTACACCAAGAGCTACTCAGTGAATCTCAACATGCAACAGCAACTTCATTAATCTTGAATGTATGAGATTTAATGCAGGTGAACAATTATCCAAGACTTGCTGGAGCTTGATAAGAGGCTGTAAGTTGATTACCTCCTTTTGCAGATGGAGTTTGAAGAAACTGTTTGGTTTTGAAGGCAGCGCGAGGCAAATTTTTCTGCCTTTGCAGAGCTGTTGAAAGACAAGAAGTGTTATATTTGTCTAAGATAAGTAAGCTAAATTTACTGGGAATTTCAGAATGGCATCTGCTTGTGAAGCATAAAGAATAGAGTGAGTAAAACACTCCAAAAGCTGTTATGACTCCAAAAATGATGGTTTCATTAAACGGTGCTTGCTCTTAGTGGCCAAGAGTTACAAAGAAGCGTGTCAGAAATTTTGCAGTGCAAAATGCGCAGATTCTGTAAGAGTAAAGCTGCTTGCAGGGCAAAACGCCCAGAAAGGCAAAACCAAACAAACAGACAAATGAATACACCAAAGGAAGAACAAGCCGCCTAGCACGCATGCTACAGCAATATGAGTGCAAGATCAGATAATAAAGATGACAATTTAACTGTCTTATTTGATCAAGCAAGACTAAACTTCTCATTTTAAAGTAGTTTTCAAGAAAAAGGTTGTAGCCCTATGCAAAAGCATCACTTTTGGTATGAGCATGAGCATCATTTTTGTGCAAACATAAGCCGTTTTGAGAGATGTTTGCCTTTTTTTCTCTGAAGTTACACAAGGGAACTCAGAATGAAGACACAAAACTGAGGATTAGCAGCTGTCAGCAAGCAAACAGCATGCTTTTTCTTTTTTACGTCTCCCTTGTTCTGTCTTTCTTCTAGTAACATTCAAGGGCTAATACTGCCTTGACACATCCTTACTACCTAACAGATACCAAGAGAGAAGCCTGTGTTCCAAGAGCGGCAGAAACTTGGCAAAGAGAGAATTCTCTGTTGCCAGAAGGAATGCACTGATTCAGCACGTTTTCACTGCAGCATATTTTTGGAGGGAAGAAGGAAAGCAGTCAGTAAATTAAAGCTTCGCCTACACAAAGGTTTCTTAAAATGACAATATATAAAAAAACATCTCTGCTCACCTCAGTGCGTAGTTTTATGCCAGCACAAAACTGCCTACACCAGTAAGGCTTATTTCCATAGCAAGAGGGAAGAAAGATGGGGAAACAGCTGTGTGTGAAGAGCCTAACCCTGAGTAAGGAAGCTCAGTGCTCACATCACCAATTCTTGAATATCACTACAGAAGGCAGGAGGAACAATCAGTACTAATCCTTTACTAAAGGATTTCTTATCCTTCAGTCAATGCAAAATTTGCAATATTTTGTGAGCTATATATTTCATCATGTGTTTTTTACCTTCGTTCTGAAAATATTAGGTGGTGGTCTATTCATTTTGATCTTAATAACTAACTAATAACTTTGTTTTCAACAAACAGCAAAAATGAATAAACACATTTATAAACATTATAAAACGTGCCTAAAAGAACAAGAATAAAAAATCCTTCCACCAACTAGGATCTAACGCAAAAAAGCATGAGGCAATAGACAGTTATTATTCAACTTCTGACACATGGCCTTACTGTAAACTTTTTTCAATACTTCTAAAGAGCCAATTAAACACATGAGGATGTTTAAAAATGAGCACAATTCCCAGACTTGTTTTCTTAAAGGAATTTAGTGAAGCCAACCACTGGCCAGAGTGTTTCTGTCCACAAGGATTCCATAATACCACTTTCTGCTGAATCAGTGTTTTTGTTCTACCACAAGAAATCAAGAACAACTTCTTCCTTCATATTTATGACCCTGGATGTTGTTTTCCCTAAATCATTCCACTATATTTAAATTGCCAACTGTACATGGCAGTAAGTTGCTTCCCCCATTATTATTACACTACTTGCAAGTCAGAGATGTGAGATGATGTGGAAAGAATTTTAAAAAATAATTTTATATATATATATATAAAATTTCCTTATTTCCTTCTTTCCTTCTCAGTGGAGACTCCAGGAAAAGCTTCCAACATCTGACAACTAAGCAGCACGTGCACTGCACAGAGCTGCAGGCAGGGAACTCAAGCAATGCTGTGGAAACGTGATTTGAGATAGATAAGCATAGATTGCACGCTCATCCACACTGTTTGCTGCTCTTGGACAGCTCCATATTACGTTTCCGAAATGGTGCAAGCTGAATATATTTAATTATATTTATTTCTGATTAACTGAACTGCAATGCTTTAGGTTTCCTAAAAATATACAGGTTCTTTTGCCCTGAACATGCCAAGCAGCTGGATCTTGGCAATCAGACTATGGTCACTAATAATTTGAACAATCTACAGCTTAGCTCTTTGAAAAAGCACTGTAATTAACTCTGCTTAAAGGTTTCACATCCTTGCATTATTAATGCTGCATACGCTCAAAAGCATCATGCATACGTGATCCACATAGCTCCTATGTAGAAACCACCTTGTGCAAAGCTATACAACTTGCAATCTCCATAGAGTACAATCTAAATGTAGAGACTTCTGCAATTTGTAACACACTGAAGTCTAGAAGATGCCTGTTCTTTGGAGAATGCAAGTATTACCCTACCTTCCAGTGTTCTACAGTGAAATACTTATCAGCTTTCACATTCAAAAATTCTTTCTGCATGACAGCACAGTGAACCAATTGTAAATGAAGATTCCAGTAGTTACACTTAATATGTAGTTTACTCATTCGATCCCTTTTCAAAGAGAATTTGGATTTTTCACCAAATTACAACTAAAGCTTATAAAATGTCTTCATCTTTTGCAACTGTACTTATTGTAACTATCGTCCGTCTACTCCTTAATCAAGCATGTATTAATTTGCCTATGTAACCATATCAGGAATTGTCTGTACAGAAACTTACTGGATTCCTAACTCATTTTTGAATGCCAGCAACCACAGCAAGTTCAGTATTGCAGCCACAGCAAATGTGCAAGTAAATTATGAAGAGCAGATCGTTGACAAAAAGAAAAGTAGTGATCCCGGGTGGCAAGCCAGCATCCTTGCAAAGGTAAGCTCATGCAAAACTAGCAGGTATGAGGAAGCTTTGAATCCTTAGACCCAGAAGTCATTGCCAAGGGAAAACAAAGCTTTGCTGCAATTTAACAGTGCTTTGTGCAAGGTGACAAAATATAAAACCAATAAAACAAAAAGTGTATAATAAAAAAACACAATTCTGGAAATTTTTTATACAATGTACAATTTTGAGGAATTTTTTTAAATCCAGACTAGGCAAAGATACTTACTCATTGACTTCATACACAAACCGTTTTACGATTGTCAATAGCAAGACTCTGACAAACATCTGTAAGAGCAGGGAAACTGTAAAAGCTAGAAATCTGGGCTTTGTTAATGATATTTAACTTACGTTTAGATGTAAGTTGGTCTAGAGTGGTTCACATTTGGGGAAAGATTCCTGCTAAAAGCAACCAGATCTACCTAATGCTTTCTATGATTTTCAATCCATCCAGTAGTTGAAAACAATTATGTATGTATAAATGTCTCACTTCTGCAATGAAGTAACTCAAATATTGAAAATGGAGACTTCTTCTATCTTAACTTTCTATAAAGTTTCAGTGCAAATATTAGAAATTAGAAAGTAGCTTTCTGACTAGTTAAGCTGCCCTCTGTATTCTCCCCTTTCAAGTTCACTCTATTTTAAAACACCAAATACAATCTGTATAGATTTGGCTATAGTATCACACAGTTGGGACTAACTGTCCACAGAACTCTTACATCCAGAGTCACTACAAAGACAGAAATCTTGTTGTCTTTGCCAGGTCCGTACTGTTCTGCATTTAACTGTATTTGGTTGTATCAGCAAACTGTTTTGAAAGGCCTATAGTTAAAAAGGCCAATCAGGTATGCTAGCATATCTTTACTCTTCAGCAGGTAAAAATGAAATTTGTTTCAATCACAAATACTATCTTATATTACTTGTCAAATACTTAGATTACTGATGAACTTTCCTAGATCAAAGCTCTACAAATAGTAATATTCATAATGTGTTCTTCTTTTGAAAATGTCACACAGGATAATTCATTTTGAAACTTGTTTTAAAATAAAAATGGTCAGGAAACATTTAAGCAAAAGGAACTGTCAATATTGACATATAAAGAAGCACTGAATATTTGCATTTCATTTGCTCTGGCTTTAAGGTCACCATTTTTAAGAGACCTGTGAGATCAGCAGCGTTCCCTTATCAGTGGTTCACTTCCAACCAAAGCAGCAGGCACTAACCCAGCACTGCGCTTTTTGTTTCATGGGACTCAGGTTCACCTAAAACTTTGCTGAGAAACACTGATGTTTGAAAAAACAAAGTCTGCAACTGAATACAAAATTTTCAGGTGACAAAGCAGAGAAAATTAACTGCAAATGAGTTAAAATTGCATGAATGATTTTGTATTAGGTTTCAATAGTTAAAAATAGCAAAACCACCATCAAGATAAGCATTCTGGTAGCATGATGTGTTTTTCTAGTCTGAAATAAAATCCAACAGTATGAAGCATTATACTTTCTGTCTAATGCTACTTCACTACTTCAGAGTATTTATACTCTTTATAGAACTTTACATATGCTTTTAGGATGGTATGAATGTTATTTTAACAGGAGACTAGAAGTTCTTTCAGTACAATTCAATACCTGATCTATTTTACAAAAAAATAAAAATAAAAAATCAGTATTTCAGACAGATGTGATTAAAATCCAGATTGGCACCTCGAGTGTGGCATGCAGTGTTTCTCTGTGCCATGAAACTGGAAAACAGCTCAGTACCATCACTTAATTCTGACATATCCACTAAAATGTCAGGAAAGTACTTACTGGCTGAGGCTTGAGGTTGAATGCGAGGTATTCCTCCATTTGGCACTTGGAAGTTTGAGTCACTTCTGCTGTTTTTCACAGACTCAGCTTGGATGTTAGATGTCCTGGACAGGTTTGGAAGACTACGCCTTAGTTTTTCTGTGTGAAACAACACAAAGATATCACTACGTGTAGCCCAATGCCTGACAAAGGTCATGTTATTAACCAATAGCTGTACTCAGAATCTAAGTGACACAAACAGTTAGCTAAATGAAACTAATTTAAATGCATACTTTGCTACATAACAGTTCTTTGATCATCTTGAAATAAAGTTTTACATTTATATATAAAAAAATGAAGAATATACAGTTTTCACCTGTGGGAAAAAAAAAATAATAATCAAGAATGGGGTTTTCCAAAATTGAAGCATGTCTAAATTATAATTCCTTGGGTTTTGTTCCTACATTACAGCAACTGAATACACAAATCTGTCACCCAGTGTTGCATACTTTCTGAAGCCTTTATCTAGAAAACTATACTATACAGTGCTTGCCATAAGATTAAAAACAGTGATTTTTGAAGCAATATTTGTCACCACTCTGTCCCATATCAGCACGCTATGTAACAGACACTCACTTGGAAAGAAACTCATATCACTCAGCATTCAAAATTACACAGTGTTATGATTCTTTCACATATGACTCAAGTATTAATTCAGCTAATAGTGATTCTTTAAGGAGCTTACAGAATTTGTACAATTTCTCACAGAAGGCAAAAAGATGCCATTAAATTTTTCTCAATTCTTGTGGCATTCCGCATATGTCCAACACGCAGAGCTGGGCTGATGACACTACATGACAGAAGAGCACAGCTGACAAGGCACAATGAATGGCCAACCTAACTATGAAGAGTGATGCAGGGAAGAAGTACTCTAACCACACACAAGCACTAAAGGTGAAAATGAAAGTAAGCATCTTTATAGGCTGAATATTCTTACAAGTTAGCATTGCAGTCTGCACGTTCCTGAACATTCAGATTTCCCATTACCCTTTCTAGAGCAGAAAAAAAAATCCCGAACAACATTTTTGCCTCTGAATATCCAGGCAATATCCAACCGGGCAAAGAACACTGCAAGGGAATTCCTTGGAAATGTTTCAGAACACATCATTACATGCTCTATTTTCATCCCTCTGATATTTGGGATAGCAGCCCTTTGTACCTGGCCTCTCATGGAATATTTTTGTTGTACCTCATCTAGAATGCATTAAGAGCTTCATGAAGCCCTAGTAAAGAATGGGAAAGGAATTCTCAACTAAGTCACAATATAGGCATAGTTTACTAGCCTTTCTGTTGACTGCTTTCCTACATACCTAACATTTCTGCAAACCTTTAGACAAGATTTATGTCAACCCTTCCAAAGATATTCTTGAATAGCTAATTAGATTTGCAGGGTCATCTTCCCCAGAAGCTCTAGCCTAGCACATTTATTTTCTTAATTAAAAGTCGAAAATCTCTTAGTGGAATTCTCTAAGTGATAGAGACTGCTACTGTACCAGCAGGAGAAAAAAGAAACAGAAAAACTGTTAAAAAATATATTTCCACATCAACCCAACTTCAGACACTTTACATCTATCTTACCTTGAAGAGAAATAAATAAGCTCAACTGTTTGAATCTAAATGTATTTCTGAATTTAATATTATTTGCCAAATACCTACCTTTTTTAAAATGGAATATGCCTGTGGAATTTCAGCTCCGTTAACGGAGTTTTCACTGGCTTGCTACTAGGAAGTACATTCAAGAAGTAAAATTGTATCAGAACAGCATTATTATATGGCAATACGATTGGTGTGAAGTTTTCTGCAGTTTTACTGTTTGGCAGTTTCCACAGCTTCAACATTTATTAAAATAGTCAACAAAGACAGTATTAATATTTTAAGGCCATATTCATGGTCAAAGAGCTCACAGTCCTGCCGTGTCAGAAGAAAGCACACAGCTATCTCACAGGCTAGAGGCATGCCTAAACCGCAATCTTACTCTTATTCTGAGCAGTTATACTCTCTTCGTTTTATTCTGCCATCTGCAAGGCCTACTGGTGAACGATAGTTTCCCTTGTGCTCTCCTTTATCACACTGCATTTCCCTGCCACAGACAGAACTCAGTCACAACAAAACTTGACTACACTCATTGACTGGATAACATCTGAGATACAGAGGAAACCTATCAACTCATCTGACAGCTAGAGCTCCCCAGCAGTATTTAAGCTTTGCTTACTGTACTTTTTCTTAAACATATCTGAGATTA
This sequence comes from Tragopan temminckii, assembly GCA_028571105.1. Classification (NCBI taxonomy): domain Eukaryota; kingdom Metazoa; phylum Chordata; class Aves; order Galliformes; family Phasianidae; genus Tragopan; species Tragopan temminckii. Next base: position 41,703,403 of record JAOWBP010002392.1, read on the forward strand.
AACCATGGTATTGTGCAAGCATACAGTTTTAGCACTTCACACCAAACAAAATCTCTCAAAGGAATTACACGACTACCTTAGCTACTTGTGTAATGAATTTGAGAACAGAGCTTATTACCTTCACTTTTGACATTACTGGTCTGCATATCTGTAGGATGGCCTTGAAGTGAAAGACGAGGTTGCTGTAAACGGCTAATCATAGGTTGGGGTGACACTCTACTGTATTCTATACTTCGAGCAGGTGATCGGGAACGAGGAGAATTCCTTGGAGACTGTTTTGGTGAAGGCCAGGGAGAACTACGAGGTGACGGTGAGAACCTGCTGACGGCAGGGTGCACTGTGTGATGTGTGCCATCTTCTTCATCTTCTAAACTCTGTGCATCAAGCTCCTGGTCACTGAATGTGCCTCGCCTCGTAGAATTGCAAGAAGAACCAGAACTACGCCGAGAAGCCGACGCTGCATACTCTTGCCGGAGGCCTGGAAACAGTGAGTAGATTGTTACTTTTTATCAGCCCACATATGGTGCAGACTAGAAATCATTTACACGAATACCTGCTCAAGCTAACATTTGGCTCATCTTCCCTCCTTTTATTTGAGACATAAAATTAATTCCAGATTAGTATCAAACAAGATTGTCTAACAGCTGAGTAAGTAGATGACTTTCTTCCTTTTCATACTATAACAATCATCAGTATATTTGTGCTACTTGTTCATCTCCTCTCCCAGGCTGGACACAATTTAATTTGGTTATCATGTATCACTGTGTAAGAATTATAGAAACTGCAATAAAATGCCTCTTGAGATACATTAGTAAATATAACAAAAAGCTACCCCTAGAGAATCTAGAGTTCAGTTAGACCAGTGATCTCCCAAGCTGGGTGCACTTAGCCCAAGAGGTACACAAAACAATTCAATCTGATAAAGGGAAGAACATTTTTTGGTATCGTTAAGAGATAAAATAGTGTTTGTAATTACTGTCTGCTTCACTTTTGCACCATCCTTTTAAAATGTCTACTTTTGTACATGCTTATAATGTACATAATGTACCAGGGCAGGAGTACATGTATATAATGGTATACAATTCCTTTCCTTACCCAGGAAACAGAAGTCCTTAGCTAGTCTTCTCAGGAAAACTATATTTGTATCTATATTTGTACTCTATCCCTGATAAAGACTTCTTTCCCATTCCTGCTAAGGAAGTTCTCCTGCAGTTGTTTAATTAAAAAAAGATCAGTTATCCCACTTTATTTTCAGGATGGAAAATACTTACTTTCTTCCTGCATTCGTGCTAAAATTTGCACATCTGTAACATCATTTAGCTTGTAATTAGATCCAATAGAGTCTTCATCCATCTCTGATGCACTTAATTCACTGTCCACAGAGGACTGTGGACTTAGTGGAGGATTCCTATCAGCTGAGCTTTTAAGATAACCTATAGAAAGAACATAAAGTAATAGGAGATGTTAAAAAAAAAAAAAAAAAAAAAAGATACACATCCTGGTAGAAGAACCAACAATCTGAAAACAGATTACGACTTAAAACACTGAGACAAACATTTGAAATATCTGACTGCAAATCTATGCTGAAAATGAGTAACTTCATAAAAATCATTATAATGCTGACAGATGAAATTAATGACATAAATTTGGTCCATTTGTACTAAGGTTTCAATTGCCATGTCATCTGTACAGCTCTTACAGAAAGAGCACTGCATGCCTGTTCCATTTACGTCTTCGTTGTTATTTCTACACCCGATGAGGGCTACGCTGAAAGTAATGCCTTCTATTTGATTATGTTGGCCTGCAATGTCAGAAGTGGATGTTGGTGGTATGGCAGTAGAGGCTTGAGCTTTTTCGCCAATATTCCATTACATTTTGTTGCTGTGTGACAGATGGCAACAGGACTGTAGCACATAACAAAGACCAGAGCTAGATAAATGAAAACAAAACTTGGGTAATGACTGGTGAATATACTGCAGTGCAGGATTCTCTTTATAAGTCCACAGCAAACTATGGATAGTGGAACTTTTAATTAAATGGTTTTTTTCTTCCCTGCAAACTAACTTAAGTTAAAGTAAATAGAATGAGCCAACATTCTGATTTCAGTGTAGAGAGATGTTCCACACATCAATTTTGCTAAAGCAAAGAAAGTGCCTATGGTGCAGAATAAAGGCAGAGAAGGTTGCCAGAAGTTACTGTTTATACTGATGTCTGCAGAGCCTTAAGGAATATCTTTAATTGAAATACGTGCTTCTTTCTTAGATTACATTGTTCATATCACAGCTGTACTGATGGATGCATCACATATCAAGTGATTCAGTAAATAAGTAATACTACAATTGCAAAGACTTTACAGCCACCAACAGGTAATGTCTAAAGGTAGTACACAAGGTCAATTCCAGAAGCTTCTTATGTGCGCTAGGACTTCACAGAAGCCACAGTAAGAGTTTTGGTCTAGCTGTTAAAATGTAACCAGTTATCTTAGGTACATGGGTATCCAAGGAAAACATTGTAAATGTAACTCACGCCAAAAGGTGTGTGTATAAAAAAATGCCTTTCCTAAAAAGCTTAAATAGGGCATGATGCAAACTTCTGGCAAAAAAAACACTGATGAGTTGAGGTGTCCTTATTCTAGCTTCCATGAAAATGTAAAGTATTTGAGCACGTATTTCTGAAAGAAAGGAAGAGGGGGAAGGAAGGGACCCCCCTAAACACACACACTTACCTGAGGTACCCGGAGATATGAACTGTTTCGCTAATGCAGATTTCACTGGTGTTGAGGAGGGAGAGTTGAAACCACTACTGTAGGGGCTACTGGTATTTGGACTATAGGAGCTGGCATAGCTGACTGCACTGAAAGGACTATTGTACAAACTCTGTCTCTTCACAGCTGCACAAAAGAGGAGGAAAACTACAAATTATAATGCAGGAACAAGCAAGGAAAATGCATATAATACTACGGTAACTTCAGTGTGATTTAATTGCTATACAATTCAAGCAAAGCACTTAAGTCAGCAGGGATTTTTTTTCAGCTTTCTTAGTCTCCTAGCTACTAATCCTAACACAAAAAAACTACAAGATAAGACAACAAGCACTTTCTTAGTAAAAATCAGATCTAAAATTGCTACACTCATTTTCTTCTGTTCAGCGTGCCCAACCAAGGAGGAGGGAAGTGACTCAAAATTTGACTGTAATAGCTAAGCTATGCTAACATAGAATCTATGCACTACATACAAATCAGAGACACCATTAAGTATCAAAGGCTACAAAAACCATCCTCTTTGTAATTAGCTGTAACGAAAAGAGACATCCCTACATATATCAAGGTAAGAGTACATGAAACACAATTGCCCCAATTACAATCTGAATGAGTACTGGATGCAACCCTACCTTGGAAAATGACAGATGTTAGAGCAATAACAGCAAGTGCCCACTGAAGACAAAGAGTCCTTAGCATGTGTAAATACTGACAGAAAAAGATTGCTTTTGGCTACTCCTAAGTAGCTGCTGCAACACTGCAGTTATCCAGACAAAATCCTAATATGATTTCCACACAGAAAACCAAACGGTAAAATGAAATTTCTGAAGCAGTTATCTTTGATTTTAGCCATTTCAAATGTTTTTAAATATCAATTGACCAAAACAACCTTGTTCTCATTCCCCCTAGGTTTCATCTCAGCCAGTCTTTGAGAATCACAACTAATCCCTGGGATGGTGTTGATATATAGACAGAAGTAAACCAGCCAGCATTCCTATACCTCCTGCAATTGCCGTTTAGGGTGAAAGAGTAGTTAATATGTATATAAATCATATGGGAACACAATTTATGTCTGGTTCTCCAGAATTCAGAGATTCTGGATTATGCAGTATTTAAACAGCAACATCAAGACTGGTACCACAGAACTAGAAACACTGCATATGAAATTTCCCAAAGCATAAGCCAAAAGAAAAAAATCGAAGTTAAGCATGGCAAATGCTTGTTTATATTTCTGGATACTCTGAATCTGTTTGGGACTATAAAGCAGAAAAGATGGTCATAGTTTTTACTGCAACCCAAACTTAAGTGGTAGATTTATACAGAACTTAAAAAGGCTTCTCCAGAAGTCACCAAGACAAGCCATGTGGTGGTTATACTGTTCTACCAGTCTTCAGTTTCCCAAAGAATGTAACTCAAGCAACCAACCATAGGACAACATCACTTACTCAGAGAATATTTTTGAAGGACTCCAGGATGACACAAATCACTACACTGCCAGGCTGGTTAGTAAAAATGCCAGATATTTACCAGGTTGGACTAAAGCATCACTGCTTCCAATGCTTCCATCTATACTAACACTTCTTGTAAGAGCCACTTTCTCTTTTGGTTGCTCTCATCAACTATTTAAGACTTCAGCCAAATTAATTTCTTAAGGGTATGCCAGAAAGTTAGCTACCTTAATGTGAAATTCATTTCATTAGAATCCATAGTCACATTTACTACATCTGGTCAAAAATCCCTTATCAAAATAGAGTCCTTAATGGCTCTTTCAAACTGTAGGATTGTTCCCTACTTTGGGATTCTTCTGCCAGTGGGCTTAAATGCCACATACAAAGCAAGAGCTTGAATTTGGCAACTGCCACTGCTATTGGCCTTACATGTTTCAATCCTGAAGTACTTCCAGATGAATTTTAATTAGCAGCATACACTTCCACTGTTATACCTTCTCTCCCACAGCTGCCAGCTTACGATTTATATACCTACTTAAATGTTTTGTTCAGAAATTCAGTTTTCATTTCAAAATAATAGAAAATAGAACTTTGATGGGGAAAGTGGGAACCAAAGAAAATATGATCAGTTTTGGCAAAACAGTTTCTTCATCGTTGAAAGTACTTTATGCCAAACTGACAAAAAATTGTATTTACATTAGTAGCCAGCAGCTCAGTGAGCTGCAAATTAAACTGTAAGGCATGACAGTTTTGAAAATATGCATATACAGATTACAAACTGACAAGAATAGGCTTCACAGATGTGTGGCAATATACTCAAGCAGACTCTAGGGGAAAGAGAAAAAAAAGCAGAAATTGAGCTTTTCAAAAGAAAAAGAAAAAAAAAGGCTATTGATAGGTAGTAGATGAAAAGATAAAAATAACTGAATTCCACTGTGCCATGGCAGGCAGTTTGGCATTCACTTGGTTTACTAAAAATTCCTTTATTCAGTTTTTATTGATCTTTTTAACATTACAAGAAGCCAAACAGAAACAGTTGAGCTTCTCCTCCCATCCCACTCTGCTCTTGTCACTACTTCCTCACTCACTCAATACAAGCAATAGAGGGGTTGCACTGCTACCCAGACTACTAAAGCAATGTCAGTAATAACTGATCTCATCAGAGGACCAGCTTTTAGTAGCACCCCAAGAGGAATTGTGTTACCACAACTGAATGGCTAGCAGAGGGCAGCAGAGGCAGAAACAGCAGGAATTAAAGCCAGCCTCACAGCAGATTCCTTAAACTGCTCCGCTTTCACTTTCATTATTTTAGCCTGAAAGTGCAAGCTATACGCTAATTTCACCAGCTATGAAATTTCAATGAATTTTAGTAAATATTCTTGAGGTGCTTCCACTTTATCTTGTGAATGCCACAAAGGAAACCTGAGCTTTATTATCAAGCCCAGTCAACAAAGAAGGTTATTAAAAGTGGCTGTATTCTGGTCGACTCTGATGAGACAACTCAGTGCTATTTTAGTGTTCATGCAACAACTCCAGAATACCTATTCCAAAAACCCCTAAAATATAAGTATGCACAACAGTTCTTTATTTTGTATTTATTACACAAACACTAAAATATCAAACACAAATTTGGAAACAACCGTACTACTGTAAAATCTTAAAGACGGGCTCTTTGTACATATCCACAGTGATACTATTTAAGACACGCAGATTTCTTCAGATGAAAGCAAGCATACTTTCATTATATGCAGATAAGTACTCCCTGGTACATCATGAAATTTATATGGTACAACATTTGTCATCCTAGGCAAGTATGAATTTCTACCTTCCTCAGCACTGTATTCCCCCCCCCCCAAACAAACAAACAAAAAAACCAACTGGATTCAAATAATTTTTCCTGGTATAGAATTCCAATAGGGATTTCTACAGCATAGGAAGGCATTAAGTGTTTTTCAACAATGCAAAATATGGTCCTTCTTAGAAGTGACAATGTTAGTAAGTAAGTTGGATAAATTTTAACATGAAAACAATTCTCTATTAGATGAAACATCAGCTTTGATTAGATCATGCATTAGCTTTTAAAACATAGAGGAAAGGATTAATGAAATGATGAGCATTTTTATATTAATGCATATTTTCTTTTATAAGATTCAGAAACAGCATTCACCACCCAGTTTATTTTAGTCAGCAGTTGGTTAAATTGGTCTTCAATTTCTCTTTTGCTCTAGAATAGAGAGGAAGAGTATTTCTGGGTTCCTGCTGCTGATTTCTTCACATGCTCATTCATAAAACCCAATCTCATTTTAGACGCCCTTGTGCTCAAAGTGCTGGTCTCCAGCCAACATGAAATGTGCTTTTTGCACTTTTGACCAGGGACTGGAGGGCAAGGCTCAGAGAAGATTTTGCACCAGGACACGCCTAAGGTTACCTCTAGTCTGGATTCTCTTCCAACATTAAGCAGTCCTCTCCCTGCAAATGTAAACCTGAAATCAAGAGCAACGAGCACCATGCATTCCGTGTTCTAAGGAACTGTTTGCATGGAGCTGAAATTCCCTCTTCCCTTCTTTACCATCACGCAATGGAAAAAGATTATTTTATAAGAAGAAAGGAAAAAATCTGGAAAACAAGAGTGCATTTGAGACTGAAAAGAGGCAAAAAGATTAGAAACGCATAACAGGAACTGCCAAAGAGAAAATAGTCATGGCAAAACAACAGGGATCAAGGAGAGAAAGTAACAGCAGTATGAAAAGCCTTATCTATGGAGACTGGAACTGAAATTTATTAACTGAATCACTACCTCATAGGTGAAGAGATGGGCATCCTTGAGGCGGAATCAAAGAGAATGTAAAATACAAAACCCAAAATATTTTGGAAATTGTGGGGTAGGAAACACACAGCTTACAAGAGTGGAGCTTCCTGCTACCCTATTTCTGCTGTAGTCTGGTTGGTCTAAAGGATAATCCAATTTTTTGTTACAAATTCACTTTTCCATACAGTCTTCTCCAACTAGCAGTATTAGTGCCCATCTCTTCTACCAGAAATATTTTTCCCTGTTTGTACCATAGGTGAGTTGCTGTACTCTTGCAAGAGTAACTGCCAGAGGTAGATTGTTGGGGATATGGAAAAAAGACAAAGTTGCCTAGACACACTTTGAATGGATCAGATTTTCAAGTTCAGCCATCTCATACAGCAACATCCTGCCATCCTGCTCCAACTACAACTGAAATTCTAAAAATATTCTAAGTGTTACAGAAGCTGTGATACCGGCTGAAATGAAATAACTCATTGTGAAGGCAATTTCAGCATTAGGTTTGCTAGTTTTTGTAACAATAAGAACTGGATTTTTCATATTATCTACTAGCAATTTTTCAAATTTTATTAAGAAAAATCTTAGTACAAATCAGAATAAAGACTGAATTGCTCCAAAGAATCCAAGGAAGGGGAAAATGTCATAATAAAACTCAGCAAAATGTATGCATGACCACATAAAGGATGGTTGGGAACATTTGTGGAAATAACTGTTCAGATATTCATAGGTCAAATCCAATCATTCTCTTAATTCCTGCGGATAGTGGTAAAAAAGAAAAAAGTAGCACAAGGCTGTAAAAAAGATGGAAATACAGAGCAAGAATAAATATTAACAGTAAGAAAGGTATTTCTCAGTATCATTTTTTTTTCCCTCCCAGTAAAAATAGACTTAAACAAAGAAGTTAAACCAAGTTTTGGAAAACAGTCAGAGTTTAAAACGGTCAACTGAGTGTAAAGCATTCACAGGACAAAGTATTACTGGTAAGTTAACAGGAAAAATAATGAAGAAATTAGATGGACAGAAAATTCTAATCAGACTGTCAGCATTTTGCTGCTAATTGGACATCAGAATGCTGTGAATGAAAGAATGAAGGTGGTAGGTTTTCCTCCTCAAGGGCCAGACACTCAACTCTTCTCCAGTTTGGAATATAACCAACTACGCTGCACCAAGAAGGAAAACAATATATATCAAACTCTGGATTTCTGAATCTAATGGTGACATCATCTGACGCTACTGGGGACGGGAGGAAAACAAATCAATATTATTTCCCCATGCTACTCAAGAACTTCATTTTCTTAAAGAAGATAGCTCATCTAGAAAAAAGAATGTTTTAACATACTGACAAGCACCTACCAACTAATCAGGTGTAACAGCTAGTATAATACAGGCTATTTTAAAATAAGTTCTCCAAGTTAATGACGTCGGTCAGGAGGTTTCAGAAAGGAACACATCACAGCTATGCAGGGAGCCTAAAAGTCTGAGATCCTCCTTCACACCTAATGCTTCTTTTTATTCACAACGTAGAAAATTATGACAACGAATTACTCTTTGTAAACCATGACAACTTCAGACAGAAATAACTGCTGCACCTCATTCTCTTCTTTCACAACTATTAGCTGATTCTGATCCCTCTAACTCTGTTTAATAGTACATACAACCCAGCGGTGTTAATATTCAGAACTCACCTGACATCATTTGTTCCAGCCTGTGGATCAGTGACTTTTTACCACATTCAATGTCAGGACTTGGGTAATCCAACACCCGCCTGCACCAAACTAATGGGCTGACACATTTTTGCATTGGAGTCAGTCTCTTCTTTGGAGATGTGTGTAACCTGAAAAGAAGAAAAACATTATGAAGACAAACCAAATGTGGATAAATCAGGCATGTAAAAAAATACCACGCACTCCGCTATTTCTATTCTTATACTATACATACAGTACAAACCCTAAATATGAAGAAAGCACAAGTTTTAAATTTAAATGAATGATTTTGGATACAGTCTAATACTGATAACATGTGGCTATCTAAGGATTTTTGTCAAAAGCTGATGCCTATATTGTTACGCCTTCATAAACCAATTGGTATGCCAGAAACACACAAACCCTGATATATGGACAATTTCACTCTGTTACATAAACATACAACTGATACTTGATTTAAGTAACATTTACCTTAAAGAAGAAAATGAAGAATCATGCAATGTGCAACTACAGTTTTCCTAAATTCAAGGAAGTTGTAAGCAATAACCGCCTTAAGTGCTGAAGTACACAGGACACATCTCCTAATTTTGTATCCTTGAATGATAAATGTTTTCTTTCTACTTATGACTTGTACCCTGGCACCTGATTCTTTCGTTTTCCTTTGCGCACTGAACAAAGAGACTTCTCTGTCCTAAGGGGTACACAGTCAAGCTTTAAAAACAAGGAAGAAGAGATAATGCATGTAGGGGAGTAAAGGGAAACAAAGGGACAATATTGTTCTGAAGGACGTGCTGAAGGGCCTTTGCCCATTAGCACTTCCATTCATTTATTCTAAATTCAGTATTTCATAACTGAAGAAACAAGGATTCCATTTTAAAGGCTCTAAAAATTCAGCTGAAAATGTATCACCCCTCAACAAACAGTTCAAAGGCAAAGCCATATCCAATCACTCACTCAAAACAGGGATACTTAAGCCTTATCTTTGGAACAAAAACAAATCTGGAAATTTGTTTGAGCATAAGACAAAGTAAACTGCAAGATCTACAGCACTAACCAGAGCATTTGCATTTGCAGAGATGGTTAAACATGTGTTTCTTCTAGGAGCACCGAGTGACAGACCTCATATTCCAGTAGCTTAGGAACATTTGAGAATCATTTTAGTCAGCATGCTCGCATACAAAACAGCAGAAATTCCTGTTTCCTTGATGCCAATGACATCAGAAATTATTTTTCCATAGCCCTATTAGGAGATTATTAACTAATCCCTCATCTGTAATTCTAGAACTTGATTTTTTTTTTTTTTTTTTAAATTACTGCCCTTACCGTCTTGGCAAAGTCTGTATCACAATGGCTGCTTCTTACACAAGCTTCCCAAGAGGCGTATTTAAAAATCACCATGAACATCATGAACCTCCCATGCAGAACACTGATCATTTTGTTCAGAGCACGCTCTAACACATTCTTCCTCAGACACTGAAACTAAAAGGCTGTATCTACAAATGCAGGAGAGAGGATTTATTCTCACCTATCAGGTTTTCATACAAAAACAAAGCGTTTTTAACAGTGCAAATAGCCACTGCTCCATGCAACAGTACACGTGGCTTACACTCTGCCCACTGTTACGCTGGTCAGTAAAAGTAGTTTTGCAGAGATCCTTACAAGCACTCTGCCCACAAGAAAAACTAAGAGCCCATCACACACTTACATCCTTGAAGATTCTTAGAAAGAACAGGATCTGCTTGATTTTCATAGTTCTATTGCAACAATTATACTAATTGCTGTACTTTATGCAATTACCTGCATATAGACAAAGTCAAAGTTTAACACTTAACAGCACTCAAACGCCTTGAATTCGCTCCTTTTAGCATCTCATGTACTCTTTTTCATCCTGAGGTAGGGTTACACAACACAAAAGAGTCAAGGGCAGCCAAGCCAACCTTGGTGCTGAGCAAGGAGACTCCCAGCTCCCTGGCAGCTAGCATGCCTGGCCACGTTTGAGATGTTCCATGCACATTTGAAGTGTTTACAGTAATACCCAGCACCATGGGCAAGAAGTGCACGTTCTCTTTTTATAGATGCACGTGGTGGGTATCTTGAACAATCCTACAAGACTAATTACAAAGACAAAAGTTATTATTTTCTGCAATTTCCAACTGTTGTATTTATTTGACAAGCAATTTATTTACTGATACAATCCAGGCTCACACAGTTCCTATTTTTGCACTCACCCTCTAACCAAACCCATACTGCAGATTCTCCCACCTATTTCCAGCCAGTTGTTTTTCCTTTGTTTCACTCTCCATTTAAAAAAAAGACAGAACTGTAGAATATACACATTTCATGCAACTCCTCTACCTCACCATAAGCAGCACACATGTGCCAATGCAATAACATGATGACTCTTTCAAGACAGTTTCTTCTACGTTGTGCCATTGTTAATTCTCATTGTTATGAAGCAGTGATCTTTATGCCATGTCTGACAAAGAGCAGCTAATTTACATTTTGAAACTGATGCAAGTCTTGCTTTGCTTTATTTAAGTTTAAAAAATAAAGACCAAGATGTGAAGCACTGGAGCAATGCTTCTACTTCTTCCTCTCCTCCCAGTGGCAGAAAGGGAAAATGGAACAGAAAGGACACTATGGAATTAAAATAAGCATGTAGATATAACTTCACAAAGCTCAGTGACCTTCTTTGTCCAGCTGCTGTAGGACTCTAAAGGCACAGGTCCTCTCTAGCTGAAGAGCTTCCCAGAAAAGACTTCTTTCCATCGATGACCATTGACACATTCAACAGCAAAATAACTCTGCTGAATGGCAGCACAGCCACATTAAGATTGAAGATTGCCAGTGACTTCATACATCTTTAAACACCATTAAATCACTTTCTAAAAAGAGGAAATGGAACATGTTTGAGGAAGCAGGCAATTTACAGTTACCACCCAGACTTCAAATATTAACGCATCAGAAAAACTACACTCCAACTGATCCACAAGAAAGCAAAGACGCAACTACAGCTTAGTGACACAAGATCAAGTAAATGAAAACAGTACATGAAAAGAAGCTTGGGAGCGCCGACCTATTTTCTAACAGCTTTAAGAAGCTCAGGCACATGACCATGCTACACAGGAACATTTCCTTCCTCCAGCTGTCACTAGCCAGAGTGACAGAGCATTCTCAGAGCAGTGCCAGTCTGAAATGTAAAGCAGTCAGGGGCTCTGCTGATTAGTTCTAGAAGGACGCAGCACAAAAAGGGAAAGGCTTTTGCACAGGGACAATCATCACTAAGCACTCGTAGGACAACGCCAGCCTAATATGGTGAGTTGTAGCATGTTGCACTGGGGCACAGCTGAGCTGGGAAAATCTTTGAAGTAGGAAGACACAGAGGAAGGAATGGAATTTTGCCATAAGGATTACCTCACCTGATGAGCACACCTCCCACCACATTAAGATACAAGTGGCTGGTTGCCACGAGCATGAAGCCAGAAGCCAAGATTCCAACTAGGAAGAAAGGAGGAGTCTTTGTACCAAAACTCTTTTATAGTTCAAGTGCATGAGAAAAACATGCAGATGAATAACAAGGTGAAGATCCAATTAGACGGGATACACCAAGTGCAAGAAACTTGACTTAAAGCTTACTTATTTTAGTCGGGTTAAGCAAAAACAGGTACAAGAGAGAATGAAACAAGGGAATGGATAAAACATGTTCCAGGCAAAAGCAGGATGAAGAAAGCTACTTGATGTGAAAGAAAAACAGATAAATTTCCCTAAAATATCCAGGAAAAAGCCCATGAGAAAGAGCTACTAAAAGTAAACAAATCTGACAAGAATACAGGGCAATCTGGGAAACACAGTTCTGGGCACAGCAGTATGAATCTAGACTAGAGAAGCTTCAGAACTCCACCAGCACCTACAAGGAGGCAGAAATGTGGATCATGCCAAAATAAGATGTGATTATGAGGTAAATTTAGGGAATACCATTAAGACAGTAAAGGAAATCTGTGTCAAAGCGTTCATGATAACCAAATATAAACCATATTTAAAAGCCATGAATATCACACAAGAAATTAAAAATGGGAAAAAGTTTCTTCTTTTTCTCCAGTCCCGGAGCATCCATTCCACAATAAAAAAGAAATCTCAAAGACATTAGTCTTTGATGTTATGAGTTATTACACTTCAATAACTAATAACTTGTGTAACCCTTAGTCAACTTAGCATGCTACTTTCCACATCTTCCTCATAGTTGGAGGAGCTGTTATCAGAATTTGGTTTAAAAAGATAAACCTTACATCCGATTTATACTTAACCTGCCAGCATCACCTTCTCTTTTACTTAAAGCCACAAGCCAGAAGTTGATCAGAACCTGTCCAGGTTCCAAGAAGGCAAGGCAACACAAGGCGACTTTAGCAGCTGAGTACACTGCAATGTAATTCCAGCAATGGGATTTCATTCAGGTGCAGCTCTGGACTGAAACACCACATTTTACCAGTTCACCACGGCAAACTTTAGGGTGTTCAGTGGATATCAAGCAATTAGATGAAGGATGATCACTACAGATGACAATCATATTTTTATCCTCTGTATCTCAAAGCAGCAACTTAGCCAGCTAACTGGAACAGATGACTAGACCAGAAGTGTAAACTATTAAAAATAGGTATTACTTTAACAGAAATAGCTGCTGAATGACTGTGTATAGCAGGAAAAGCACTCGCTTTCCATTTCAACTAAGGAGAATACTTAATAAATACACTGAAAATATCACTTTTCTCTATTAACATAAGCAATCCACA
>JAOWBP010002392.1:41720201-41730521 GCA_028571105.1 Tragopan temminckii
CCCTCCTCCCGCGGGGGCAGGGCCCGCAACGGCTGCGGGGGGGCACCGAGCTGCTCGGGGGGCGGCGGCACCGCGCCGCGCTACGGGCGTCCGGGCTCGGAGATCTCCCTCTGGTGCGAGGGGAGGAGGGGGGGTGGGAGTTCGGAGCGCTGCTGGGTGCTGGCGGTGTCCCGGTGGGACTGGCAGGAGGCGCCCAGGGACGATGCTAAGTTCGGCGCTGCTCCGTCCGTGCTCGTTTCCTTGCCGTTAACTGAAGGAGAGCACGGGATGAGTCATCGGCGCTGGACAGCCCGATGGGACCCAGCTCACTGCAGCTCATTCATTCGTATGTTGTGCTCCAAGCCGCTGGCCAAGGAGAGCACAGGGCCAGGTTGGCTTTCTTGGGCTGAATGTTCCAAACTATAAGTGTTTCCGCTGTATGGAATGTGCTTCAAGTGTCACGCTGCTGAATCTTCTCCTCTCCCTCATGCTGCCGGTGCTTGGCTTCACTTCCCTTATCGCACCGTCCTCGTGCTGCGGTGCCCCACGGTTCGCTGCTGCTGGAGGCGTGCAGGCACGGTGCAGCAGCTCACCCAGCAGGTGTGGGTGCTATCTGCCACTGTCACTGCCCAGGCTGGCTGCGGTGGCGGGCAGATATTCTATGTCATAACGTATAGCACATCCCATGGGCAGCGGCAGGAGGAGGCCGTGATAACCCAGCTGTGGGCTCCCCAGCTCCTGGCAGCACCTCAGTATTGTCACATCTGGAGCAGTGCAAAAATGTTATGCTTGGCACTGAGCGTGGCGGTTATCATCTCTGCAGCTGGCCATGGGCTGGCATGGTGTGTCATCATGAGGGTGCAGGCTGCAGCCTGACCCGTGCACGGGGCACTGCAGTGTGCCTCAGTCTGTGCTGATTGCTGCTGTGAGCGGGGCACACACTGCCTGCCCGCAGCACAGGAAGCGCCGCATCGACTGCTGGCGTGTTAAAGAGATGGCAGATAAAAGCCGTCGTCTTTTATTCTCAATTTCTTCCTCGTTATTCCATCTGCTGAAAATTGGGTGAGCAGACAGGTGGTGAGAGCAAGGAGTGGGAAAGAGAGCAGCCACTTGTGCACTGTTTGTAACCGTGGTGAATAGCGTTGTCTCACACTACTCACAGAAGGGGCTTGGTTTCTGCAGGGGAACGTGCATGCTGCGAGCAGTGCTGACCGTACTGTAAGGAATGTCCCAGGCCTCCTCACTGCTCGTTCAGCCAGTGAGTTCTCAGCACAGCGCATGGAGCTGTTGCTGAAATGCTTTGCTCCTGTGAGAAGCACTGTGCCCTGCACTTGTCAGTGCTGGGCAGTCTGCAGAGCAGTGGTGGGAGTGTGGACAGGAGAGGAAAGGCCTCGGGGAGAGACCTCTGGGCCTTGAGGACAGCAAGACCTATGTGTTCGTTGCTTCTTATAACATGGATCCAGAGTGGTTATTTCTTGTGGCTTTGGGGAGTTAGGAATCAAAATACAAATATGCAGAGTTGCTGGTGATTTTGATGGTTCTTTCATGACTGTCTTTGTGCTGGTAAGGCCACGTTGGCTGGTGCTTGGGTAAGCAGGGCCTTCTCTGAGTGGGTGGCTCTTGTTGCCTCTTTCAAGAGGGAAGGTTGCACCTTTTGTCACCCCCAGGACATTGGTCAGGACGTGCTAATGGATGGGCATTACTTCTACCCCAAACCTGTCATATTTCAGGCAAAAGCTGAGAGAACCAGATGTGTTGCTTCCCGCCCTCCTTTCTGGGAGCCACTGCAGGGGCGTGGTGGCAGGATGATGGCAGTGTCCCCTCATGTGCCACAGGCCTCCCTAGCAGCATTTGTGCTTGCCTACGTGTCCCAGTCACTGCAGCCTCTTCTGCTGTGGGACTTCTCTTTTGGTTCGTCTTGCACTGATGTCATGTAGCTGCCTGGCCTCACAGCCTGTTTTTTGAGTTTCTGGGTGCAGCATCCATGTTGCCTCCTTGTGCAGATGGGATCCCACGGAAGCGTTTCTCCTCCATTTGACCTCCCCCATCCATTGCAGTTCTGTTCTCTTCTTCCTCAGACTCTTATTTCAAATCATAGAACCATAGACTGGTTTGGGTTGGAAGGGATGCTAAAGCCCACCCAGTTCTACCCCCATGCAACCAGCTCAGGCTGCCCAGGGCCTCATCCAACCCGGCCTTGAGTGCCTCCTGTGATGGGGCACCCACAGCTCTCTGGGCAGCTGTGCCAGTGCCTGAATCCTGCCCACAGTCTGCACTCTATTTATTCCCTCCTTGAGAAGTGCTCTGACATTCGTAACCTCTGAGTGTTGTTATGAAGTTGAGGTGGTGTGGTAGGGAAGAATCTGGCCACGACCTGAATGCAGCAGCATGAATTTCACTGCTGTGCTGTGGATCTCCTCTGTGTCCCTGTTGCCTGCTGTATTTCCTCTGCATGGCTGCGGGCAGTTCCTCCCTTTGAATCACAGACCTGCTGAGCATTTCTGTGTTAGCAGTCCAGGGCAGAAATTACTGTTGAAATAAACCCCACTGTTGTACTTGGTGTGCCCCATGGTTATTTTTAAAGCACCTCAAGCCCATTAATCATCAAATGAAGTACTTCAGGACTCAGGTCGCTGTGTTCCAATATTTCAGCATTAGGACTGAGCGTCCTAACTATGTGTGATCCAAAACTGAGAGGCAGATCCCTCTGCCAGCCATCCCATTACAGACAGGCTCCTGGCCTGTGGGAGAAGGGCTAATCCTGCAAATGGATTGCTGATGGACATCTGCTGAGGCGGTTGTACCCCTGCAGCTGTAAAGCAGATATTAATAGTGTGTGTTTGGAGGCTGCCTTAGTACATTTTTGTTTGCAACTACGTGTTGCGTGTTAGATACCTTTACCTGAGTTTAAATAGGAAATCATTCTGCCTCAGGCACTGCTGCCTTCTGTTGCTGTCTGAGATCTTTTTTTTTTCATGTGGGAGCACTATCAGCATCATGATGAAAGGCATAATAAAATAAATGACCGGATGACTAATGCACGTCTCAGTGCAGAGGAGCCGGAATTAGCTCTGTGCCCAGCCAGGCAGAGACAGGGAACGACGGAGCTGGGGATGGCAGGGCTGGGGGTGGTGGGGCTGCCTCTGAAGCTCACCCCTGAGCTCAAAGCCAGGCTGCAGGCACAACTCTGCCTTTGCGAGGCTCTGCTGGCAACCCAGGGTGAGCCTCTGGGCATGGGGCTGGTGGGGCTGGAACACAAATGCATTGTGCTGTAGGTGCTCATGCAGAGTGAGATGACTGCAGCGTGCTGATGATGGGATGTGCGCAAAGTGACAAGTGGTGGTGGGCTGGGAGGTGCTGTTCCTGGCCCTGACCCAGCTGGGTTAGAGGATTCTGTTTCCCATTGAGTCTTGAAGCCCCACTTCATTTCCTATGCAGGAACCTAACCCAGTTAGGGACATAAATCATGCGAGGTGAAGCGCATAAATGTCGTCTTGTGCCTGTAAAATATGGGCTGTGGTTTGGTTTTGTTGTTTTAAAGCCAGGTCAGAGTAAATGACACTGAGACTGCATCATCCTACAGAACAGTTTGAATGTCAAAAGATACAGGAGAGAATTTAAAGACCCCTGCAACACATGCTACATGGAGTGTTAATTTAATTGAGGAAAGACATCCTAAAGACGAATCCCAGGCCTCTGCTGCTGAAGCTTTCTTCAGATTGGAGATGAGCCCATGGGACAGGTCAACAGCAGCAGCACTGCTCTGCCTCAGGTGGCACAGAGCCCTCTACACTCCACTGTCATTGGCACTGCTGCTTCTACGGCAAAGCTGCATAAACGTGGAATAAAAATGGTCCTTGTCCCACTGCCAGATTTTTACAGAATAATGAAAATGGATATCTGTGGGACTGATCAGCACATGAACAAAGCAAGGCCAGACCACAAGCCAGGTGTGCTATTACCTAAATTAAATCTCCATTGATTTACAAAGAAATCTCAGGAGAATGGGAAGAAATAAATCTCACACACAATGGGAAGCTCTTAATACTCCTCTTCGAGAGTGTTGTACATTGATCCCATGAAAAAGAGCCCTGACACACAGTGCGTGTGCTCTTCTAAAACCTCGCTGAGATGAGACTTTTTAATAACCTGAACAATCTTCATGCTGATCCTGTGATCTTAGTGGGATTGCTGTGTCACTGTGGTCAGGGAAATGCATTCTGGATGTTATGGCCCTGCTGATTCACTGGGAAGGTGATTTGGGTCAGCAAAGGCTTTTGTTTCTGTGTTGGGGTGCCAGGCAGGTATTGTATAAGAAGTGTGGAGCGATGTTCCATCTCTGGGGCTGCTGACCCCACTGCTGGCTGCAGGCAGGTGCTGCAGACAGACACAAAGCCCCCATCAGCAGCTGTACGGACAGGTGGGGTGCTTCATCCACGGCCCAGAAAAAATCTGGGTAGCCAAAATCCTAAGGCCCAAAGAGTGGTGGTGGTGAATGGAGTTAAATCCAGCTGGCAACAGGTCGTGAGTGGTGTTCCTCAGGGGTCAGTACTGGGGCCATTCTTGTTTGATGTCTTTACTGATGATCTGGGTGAGGAGATTGAGTGCATGCTCAGTAAATTTGCAGATGACACTGAACTGGGAGGAAGTGAGGATCTGCCTGAGGGTAGGAAGACCCTCCAGAGGGATTTGGATAGGCTAGATTGATAGGCTGAAGCCATTTGTATAAGCTTTAGCAATACCAAGTGCCAGGTCTTGTGGGCAGTGTGCCCAAGTGGCCAAAGAGGCCAATGGCATCCTGGCTTGTATCAGGAACAGAGCAGCCAGCAGGAGCAGGGAGGTGATTGTCCCTCTGTACTCTGCACTGGTGAGGCCACATCTCGAGTACAGTTTTGGGCCTCTCAGTACAAGAAAGGCATTGAAGCCCTGGAATGTGTCCAGTGAAGGGCAAGGAAGCTGTGAAGGGTCTGGAGCAGAGGTCTTATAGGGAGCAGCTGAAGGAACTGGGATTGTTCAGTCTGGAGCAGGCTCAGAGGAGACTTGAGCTCTCTAGAATGACCTGAAACAAGGTTGTAGTGAGACGGGAGAAGAATTTCTTCTCCAAAAATGTGGAATGGGCTGCCTAGGGAGGTAGTGGAGTCACTGTCACTGGAGGTGTTCAGGGAACATGCAGGTGTGGCACTGAGGGACGTAGTCAGTGGGCATGGGGTGGTAGGTTGGCAGTTGGACTAAATGTTCTTAGTATTCTTTTCCAAACTTAATGATTAAGGATAAAAGGTGAAGTGCAGGAAAGGGACCCTTGCCTGTTTTGAATGGAGTCATAGTGCTGTGTAGGAGGGGCAATTCTCATGCCCAGTGGGGCAGGAGAGAAAACAGGAAACCAAAATTAGGAAATTGAGCAGTGCTTGTTGGAGTGACAAAGGCATCAGAGCCGGACAGTACAATGGAGGGGCTGAAGGCAGAGTGGAGTGGTCTGTAAATGTGATCTCTCTGTTGTTTTAGTTTTATCACGAGAGCATTGATAGACCAATTTCAGTGATTCACATCGGTAATTAATATTGTTTAATTATCTTCATAATGAGAAAGATGCCGGAAGTGGGAACACACTGATAAAGAAAACATTCTGCTAATGAAAAGCTTGGTGGAGGGGAACAGCACTGAAATGTGGGATGGGAGTGCTTTCAGTGTGCTGAGACATGGGCAGTGCTGCCCACAAAGGCTGTGGGGTCTAAGCCCAGTAATGAGCATTGCTTTTTATGAGTTAGTTCTGCAGCGGAGGCATTCAGCCCAGCTCCTGACCAGGAGGACTGAGCCAGGCCTGGCTGCTGTGCAACACAGGTTCTGGTGTCCTGCAGTGTTCCTGTGCCTAGAGTGCAGCCTAGGCAATGCCAAGCATTGATCCAGGCCTGTGTAAATAGCAGCATAAATACAGGAACCAAATCTTTGCTAAGATTTTCACCAATCCACCCCCACACAAAAAAAATAAATTCTATCAACTCTGACATTTACAATAGATATTATCTTCTCTGTGACATTTGGTTTTATAAACAGATGTTGACCAAATTTCCATTTGTAGCTCACCTCGCTGCCACAGATGAGAGGATGCCCACAGCTGACCCTTGTCTCTAAATAGCAGAGTGCCCACCCCTTCTTCCTAGCCACAGGCTGCTGATAAGGGACTGAGCTCCCAGGAAAATACATCAACATCACTAGCAGCGTGTGGCAGAGAAGGGAACCAGAGGAGGGTCTCCTGCAGCCCAGTGTTATTAATGATTCTTTGATCCTGAAGCCAGGTGACAGCAGTGACACAACACTGCTGCCTCTGATATCCAGGCACTGCTTGAAATGGAATCAGGGCAAAGATTTCCTAATTCCTTTGTATTCAAGTCAGCTAGAGCAGCATTAGCAGGGTTTGTGTCTGCATTAGCCTGGGGGTGGATGAACATAAATAGCTTAACCTTGTGCTGGGCTCCACATCAGTGAGTAAGAGCAGAGATACGTGGAAAACCCAGAGATAAGGCAGGGGCAGAGGGTTTGCCTGATGTTCCCCAATTCCTTCATCCCTGCTGAGGCTCTAAATGGCAGCACCTGCTTCAATGAAACTGCATTTCTCAAGGAGGAGCATCAGGAAGATTTGTCATGAGCAGCACCTGTTCTGCCCAGCTTCATTCTGATAAAGAGAGCTCTTCTCATACAGCAGATTGGGTTGGGATCTTGCATGTGGTGTTTTTTTAGATTTAGCTCTGACCTGGAAGCTCTCAATTAGAGCTTAGTCTGTTGCTTTCTCCTATTGGTATTCTGGCTGCTACTAGAGCGCGCTGTAAGCAGCAGCAGTGATGAGGTGGTTCAGCTGTATTAACGTAGGGTTAAAATTGAGAAGTGAGTTAGGTAATGAATTTTTTGTTATTGGATGTATGGGTTGGTCTGGTGGTACTAACTGAAGGGAAACAAAACACCTGGGAGATGTACCTTGAGTAAAGTATCATAGAATCATCTGAGGTGGAAGGGGCCTTCAAAGCCTTTCTAGTTCAGCTGCCCTGCAATGATCAGGGATGCCTACAGCTCAGTCAGAGTACTCAGAGCCCTGTCCAGTCTGACTTTCAGTGTAGGGTTACTATGAGCCCTAGTCTAGCCTGGGAACCTGCCTGTGGCTAGGGGGCCTGCCTGGGGAAGAGTGATACAGAACTTTAATCTATAGAGGCCTTATAATTAGCTGATTGCAACAGAAGTGGAGGGTGCTGAAAACCCCTTCAGGTAAGGAATCACTTCAATTACCTGTGCCTTTAATTCTGCTGAAGAGCTGTAACTAAGTGTAACCACCACAGCTGTGCTTTGTTCCTGCAGTGCTCAGTGCAGTCACAGCAGAGCTGTTGTGTAATGTGACCGCAGCGGTGTACGGAATGACTGAGTGAGACGTCGGGACTGGGGATCCCATTGTAGGATGAGCAGTTCTAGGGAATGTGAGCCTGAAGGAGTGTTGGCTTCTTTCAGTTCCTGAACTGTAAACCAGGGATTAACACAAGGCTTTGGGAGGGAAAGGTTTTTCATTGTGCTGAAGTTGTGTGTGAAGCAGTGCCCACATCCCAGCTCACCTTCCTGGAACAAAGCTGTGGTCAGACTGCCTGCAGGTGTCAGCCTTGTGCTAGAGGACGGCCAATGCTCATGAGTAATTCTATGTGTTTTTCTGTCTCTTTGTTTCTCACTTAAAGCAATCTAACTTCACGCTTTTTAACTTAATAGGTTTTAAAAAACAACAAACTCCTGCTCTTACAGATCAAGAGGCAGAACTAAAAATACATTGCTGTTGTATTTGCTGTGATTTCTCTTTCTCAGAAATATTTGTAGTAGAAGTTTCAAATGCTCACAATGGAGTGCTCTGCAGCCAGTAACAGACAGCAGCAACATAAGCGCCTTCTGCCCCACTCGCATTTACTTCCCCTCCCCAGCCCAACGTGGGTAATGCACTGTCCTGTAGAACCTGCCCCAATGCTTCTGCACCACCGATACAGGAATGCTCACACCTTCCTGCAGCGTAAGAGAACTGTGAAGAAAAAATACTCTCTTCCCTTTGAAATCATGAGGTGCTGAGGGATGTAGGTTAGTGGGCATGGAGTATTGGGTTGGCTTTTGGACTAGATGATCTTAGTGGTTTCTTCCAACCTTAATGTTTATTTTATTCTTAGTGTTGGCAGTGTCATGATGCTCAGTGTAAGTTTAATACAGAAGAGTTTATTATAGAAACCTACTAGGAGACATGCGGAAAAGACAACTGAATTGCCTATGATTTTGATGCTGCCCTAGGTTTTCCTGAAGGAGCATGAAGCAAACCATGTTTGACTGCTGAACCAAAAGGCAAAGGGAAGGAGCAGCTCACATCCAAGGGGCAGGAGGAGTGAAGTCAGTTCTGCTTTAGAAGGTAAGCTGCCTCGGGGAAAACATTCTGATCTGGATGTTTAATTTCAAACCAGGGGACTACGCTGGAATACACGGTGAGTCTCACTGGTTGAATTTCATTGTACGCATCACGCTAGGTCTGTTTACCATATAGAAGTAAGCTCAGCTTAAATATTCTACTGCAGATGTGATGAAAGGATGGCATTTGTGTTATGGAAACAGGCTTACTTAATCTGGTAGCTGCATTCTTGCTGCGGATTTGTATGTGGCACCTCCATGAGAACGCTTTGAAGGCCTGTGAAGAGCCTGAACATTGGTTACTGCAGACATCTTGCTCAAAGGGTCATGGATTTCACAGCTATGAAGTTGAATGATTTCCAGCTACTGCAGCAGTAAAAGCAATCAACCACCTTTAATACAACAGCAGCATTAATGATTCAAGGTGTGGAAGAGCGTGCTGGCTGTTGTTTATGTTGTGTTGTAGCAAAATGCACGCTACCAAATTTAAAGCAAACTTCTTGCTGCTGTGTGAACAAAGCAGGCTGCAAAGAACAGAAGATACAGTACAAGCATGCAATATTGCTTGGGAGAAGATAACAGAAAGCAATGGGTTGGAAGAGTTGTTGGCCTGTACTGCTCTTAATCCATATATCCAGTTTCTTGTTCACATATTATCAGTCGTAACATAAAGGCATTTGTATTTGAACTAGGGAAAACGTAACAGCTGAACTGAGGCTTGCTGGATACACTTTTTAGGTTGCTTAATTTTCTACACAAATTCCCAAACTTTTCTAATGAGAATTCTGCTTCTTTTGCTGACGTGAGCATGAATCCTCTAAAGATAAAAGGCAGATTCTGCACTTAAAGACTTACATAAATCACTGGGATGAAAATTCAGAATACAGCTTTTTGTGTAATTTATTTAGACTTGAGTAAAGCCTTTGACTCTGTCCCTGCAGTACTCTCCTAGAGAAGCTGGCAGCCCATTCCTTGGATGGGTGCACTCTACTGGGTAAAAAATTGTCTGGATGGCTGGACCCAGAGGGTGATGGTATATTAAATCCAGCTGGCGACCGGTCATGAGTGATGTTCCTCAGGGGTCAGTACTGGGGCCGATCTTGTTTAATGTCTTTACTGATTATCTGGGTGAGGAGATTGAGTGCACCCTCAGTTCCCAGATGACACCAAGTTGGGAGGAAGTGAAGATCTGCCTGAGGGTAGGAAGACTCTACAGAGGGATCTGGATAAGCTGGATTGATGGGCTGAGGCCAATTGTATGAGCTTCAATAAGACTAAGTGCTGAGTCCCACCCCTAGGTAGCAACAAGAGTTGCTGAGAGGAAAAAGGTCTGGTGGTGTTAGCTGACAGCTGGCTGAATGTGATCCAGCAGTGTGCCCAGGTGCCCAAGGAGGCCAATGGCATCCTGGCTTGTATCAGAAGTAGTGCAGCCAGTGGGAGCAGGGAGGTGATAGTCCCTTTGTACTCAGCACTGGTGAGGCCACATTTCGAGTATTGTTCAGTTTTGGGCCCCTCAGCACACAAAGGCACCGAGGTCCTGGAGTGTGGCCAGAGAAGGGCAAGGCAGCTGTGAAGGGTCTGGGGCATGAATCTTGTAAGGAGTGGCTGAGGGAACTGGAGCTCTTTAGTCTGGAGAAGAGGAGGCTCAGGGGAAACCTGAGTTCTCTACAATGACCCGAAAGGAGGTTGTAGTGAGGTGGTAGATCAGCCTCTTCTCTTAGGTAACAGTGAGAGGATGAGAAATTATAGCCTTAAGTTTGCAGCATCAGAGGTTCAGGTTGGGTATTAGGAACAATTTCTTCTCAGTAAGAGTGGTGCATTGGAACGGGCTGCCCAGGGAGCTGGTGGAGTCACCATCCCTGGAGGTGTTTTGAGAACTGTGCAGATGTCCTCCAGTGCTGCATGGCTTAGTTGGCATGGGGTGATGGA
>JAOWBP010002392.1:41733618-41746185 GCA_028571105.1 Tragopan temminckii
ATTTAATGATTGTTATTATCCTTTTAACTCTTTTATTTTAATTCAGGGAACTAATAGAAGAATTACATCCTATAATTAAGGAAGCACTTGAAAGAAGGCCAGAGGTAATTAGATGTTTTTCCTATATTCAGCACAGAGTTTTAGCTATCTTCTCAAAATTGATAGTAAATAACTGTTAGTTATGCTTCTGCATCTAAAAGCTGTCAATATACCAGGTAACGAAATATTCCTTTTTGAATTAGTGTGAGCTGTTTACAGTAGAAGAGTTCTGCTTTGAACTCTGTATTATTCTTGTATCAAAGGAGTTTGGTTTTAAATGACTAAAAATTATTTTAAGCTTTTCTACATACTTTAATATGTGTTGCTTAAGCATAGTATAACATAGTTAAATACTGCCTGCATTTAGTTGTTCCTATGATGGCATTGATTTCTACTGTCAACCAGCTTTGTTTAGTTCTTTAAAATGGAAATGGCTGTGAGCTCACCTGGCTCTCTGCACTGAATAAAAGTCTTCTAATGGAGAGGATGTTTTACTGTAGGGTTTAGAAGCCCCTGTAGGTATCCACAGAAATAATGAACTCTGTAAACACAAATGCAGATGATTATTCAGTATTTTTTTATGGTAACTGTTGTATTCATATTTGTAATTAAATTCATAATTAAATACAGATGATGAGAAGGAACGTGACTTTTGTTTCAGAATGTTACTGGAATATAGTGTGTTTTCTTAGTCTTGCACGCACAGAAAGATTGGTTTTGTACTTCAGTACATTGTTTTGCATGTCACACTTCATGACAGGAGAGTGACAAAATAAAAAGTGTATTATTTCATTAATATGTGTAATAATAAACTTAGTGTATCTCGCAGTTACAAAAGGAGTAACTTTTCTTCACTGCCTGATCTGTTAAAATAGGTAGGCATTTTGGTAACTGCTCATAGAAGTTTTGCACCCCTGATAATTCATGCTAATTGTTGTCTAGATATAATAATGCTTTTTTGTGCCATGAAGTTTTATGTTTTTTTCCCACTTCATCTAATTCTGTGTTTCCTTTGTTGAACAGAACATGAAACGACGCAGGCGTCGAGATATTTTACGTGTACAACTAGTACGAATATTTGAACTGTTGGCAGATGCTGGTGTCATTAGTCACAGGTGGGGGCTGCACTGATAAGCAGGATCACTATGTAATATAGATATCTGTACTGAAGTATTATTAATTAATTTGTTGTGTTTCTAAGATTGCAGTTTCTTCATTAACAATTACTCCCAGTGTAAGAACTAATCCTGTGGAAGGATGAGTGAGCTGTGAAAAATAAGACTTACTTATTTGTTTACTTTCACTGGAGTTTTTTGTTTAGCAAGGAAACAAGCTTAAGGAAAAACTGACTTTGAATTCAGTGTTTGCAACAATGAGGTTTTACATCTATTAAAGAGAAAGAGATAAGGATTGTTTTTTGTTGTTTTTTTCAACGGTGTGTATTTAGCATGCAGTTTAATATTTTTATTTTTAAGTGCAAGTGGTGGCCTTGATAATGAAACACATTCCCTCAACAACACTTTACTTGAGTATGTTGATCTAACAAGACAACTCCTAGAAGCAGAAAATGAAAAGGATTCTGACACATTGAAAGATATCCGATGCCATTTTAGTGCCTTAGTGGCAAATATCATTCAAAATGTTCCAGGTATGTAAAGAGATCTTGATAACTTCTGATAGACTGTTTTTATTTTATTTTATTTTTTTTAAAGCATCAAAAAAATTCTACTTACCTGAATTTGCAGAATACATTAATAAAAATATACCGTCAATTCTGAACATAGCTTCAGCAATGAGAGTTTTTAAGAGAGGTGTCTAATACTGTTTAGAAGCTACAAGTAATTTTCTCATTTAGCAAAAGTCTTCTTGGCTGGCAATGCATTTACATTTTTTAGATTAATAAATAGCTTATCCTTATACCTCAGTGACATTAAGCATGATAACAGTAAAACTACATCCAGCTATTATGATTTTGAAATAGTGTCTTTATTTTTTCCCTTTTATAGTCTGATTCTCTTTTATGTACATTATTTTAAAAAATGATACAAAAAGTGTTTCTAACTTTATTTGCTTTTCTTTCAGTCCACCAGAGAAGAAGTGTCTTTCCACAGCAAAGTCTCCGCCACAGTCTATTTATGTTGTTCAGTCATTGGGCAGGTCCTTTTAGTATCATGTTTACTCCCCTGGATAGATACAGTGACAGGAACATGCAAATAAACAGACACCAATACTGTGCATTAAAGGTATTTTAATACTTTCTGAACTTTGAAAATAAATTCCCATGTTGATTTTGCTAATGTATGTTTAACATCTCGGCTTTTTTCATATCCTCATCATTTATGACTTTGTTATTTCTCTGTTCTACCTACTTGCTCGGTTTTGATAATTTGTTGATTTGCATACTGTAAACCATCGCACTTAGTATAAGAATTACTTAAAATTACTAGTAAATGTTGACTTCCCATGACTTCTCATCTGCCTAAGGAGAAAGATTTTCATGTAAAGTTTGTTAATAATAAAAATGTCATATAAACTCTTGCATAAGTCAGCTTTTCACTTTTACCTTTTACTTGGGAGTTCAGAATAACCTGATTTGATTGAAGTATTTCTTTAACAAAATGTTATTTGGTTTTCGTTAGCCTTAGTCTTTCTCGTCTGTCAGAATAGTCTATAGTTTTCTGGGATTTTAATGGGCTTGATAAAAACGCATCTGCTGTATCTGAGTTATTGAAATGTAGTGTTTTACTTTATAAAGGCTATGTCTGCTGTACTGTGTTGTGGCCCTGTGGCAGATAATGTTGGACTCTCATCTGATGGCTATTTATACAAATGGCTGGATAATATTCTGGATTCACAGGATAAAAAGGTAATGCAGGCAGTGTAAATATTGGTTTGCAGCTATCAGTACTTTCAACATAGGCATTCATGAATTATTGTGGTCACATTGACCCAAGAGCTTTAGAGTGGCTTATGCCTAAAGCTCTTAGGAGTGTGTAGTTTTGCCTTGTCCTTGACACACACTATCACCAAGTTGAGGAAGGCAGTCACCAGGCACATTCTGAGCACAGACAAAGCAGAACTAAGGAGGAAAGGACTGAAATAGTCTTCTTATAATTTATAAACTAATCAGCTAGTTAAAGTTGTAGTAATAAGCACAGTCTTCAGAAACTTGAAGGAGACAAGATTTTTAAGTCTGTGAAACTCGAGTCTATTGATGGGGTCCTATGGAATTCTGAAAACCAAACTTTACAGCTATTTAGTAAGGGAAGCTTTACATCTAAAAAATAGGGCCTCCATTGCACTAATACTGTGATAGCATAAAATTACTGCTCCAGTGGGATAGGTTCAAGGGATTATGCAAGTCTCAAGATGGATCAGTCCCTTGTATCCCACTATGGAATACCTGTCTATATTTAAGTGCTTTTCTGTATCTGACTTCAGAAAAGAGTAAATAGCACAATATGGGGCTTGGAACTGAGAAAAAGGAACATTAGAGCTATCTAGTTATTTACTTCAGTAATCTTTTACTGTGTGTACAAGTTGGATGTTAAACAGTTTGATAGGTTATCTGTTGTTATTTTAAACTGTGGACTCATTATTTTTGGCTGGAATAATTTTTGTGTATTACAGATGTTTTGGATTAAATATCTATTTCCCTCTTTTATGCCATTTTTATAAGTTGGCCCTTTTTTATTTTTTTATTTTATGTTATTTTATTTTTAATTGGTTCATTTCTGAATACAGGTTCACCAGCTGGGCTGCGAGGCAGTTACGCTGCTCTTGGAACTCAACCCTGACCAGAGTAACCTCATGTACTGGGCTGTAGACCGGTGCTATACAGGTTCCAAGCGGGTAGCAGCTGGCTGCTTTAAAGCCATAGCCAGTGTGTTCCAAAACAGGTACTACAGAATTTTTCATTTTCCTAGGATAATTTCATTTAGAACATTTTTTCCTCCCTTAAAGAGTAGAGATCACTCCTGTTCATGTGTATGTGTTACTAGAGAAGCTTTCCGAAATGTTAGGTTATTCCATTTCATATCCCCTATGAATTAGCTTTTACTTAATAAATTCAAATTAAAAAAAAATAAATCAAATTAATGTTATTTATTTCATGCTTGCAATTTTTCCCTAGGGATTACCAGTGTGATACAGTGATCCTTCTAAATCTGATACTGTTTAAAGCAGCTGATTCCACTAGGGCTATCTATGAAGTTGCAATGCAACTATTACAGGTTTGTAAGCTAATTTTGATTCAATTGTTTTTGTTTTAAAAATTAGAACAACCTCTGTGCATTGAAAATAACAGCAACAAAAACCGCAAAGATATTTCTGGTAGCATTTAGTTGCTCTTTCAATAAGAAAATTTGATGTATGTTTTTTTTTTCTCTGTTTTTATACATAGTTAGCCCAGATTCTTACTTGGCCTAAGTAGTTGTCAGCAAAATGTGTGTTTTCAAGAAGTAAGCCTAACGACTTACATTTTCACAACATATGCTTTTTTAAGATACATAACCTAAATGAAGATTTTTCTGATTTGACACTACAGAAGTGTTGTGCAGATCTGTTTTTCTAAAAGCTTTTCAGAGAGAAATGTGTTGCTTCTGTTCCTTTGCTCTCTTTACCGATGTAGCTGTCAGTTTCCTGATTTTTGCATTGGTGCATTCTCCCTTTCAGTCCCATCTTTCTTATCAAGTGAACGCTTCTGCTTAAGACCAGCCAAAATTAATTTTGAATTTGCTGAACTGCTTTAACCTCCCTTTGCATCTCTGGCACATCAAAGATTGCATTTCTTCTATGCTTGTCTCGAGCAGAAATAATGTTGTTTGGAAATAAAAGTGCTCAATGGTATTTTTCAATTTGTTACGGAAAAATATGTACTGGATAAGTTATTTTGAAAAAGCAAACCTCAAGAATTTTTCATTGAGAATGCATCAAATGAAATGAGTGTTAGCTATTCAGTGGAATTGCCACAGTGTTTGTGAATACAGGAGATGTATGGAGACTTATCAGATACGAGGCATTAAATGGGAGTAGATGCATAAATTTTAAAGGTGATTTTTAAATAAAAACTTCTCATATAACTCTGTACAGAGCTTAAAATTCTGAATGTTGCTGTTGTAGATCTTGGAACCAAAGATGTTCCGTTATGCTCACAAACTGGAAGTTCAGAGGACAGATGGAGTTTTGGGTCAGCCTTCTCCTTTACCACATCTGTATTCTGTGTCATACTATCAACTATCAGAAGAATTGGCAAGGACTTATCCTGAGCTAACTCTTGCCATCTTCTCAGGTATGATTTAAAATAAATCAATATAAAGATCATCAGGTCTGAAGCCTTTTACAAAATGTACAGTTCATAATTCACTAAAATAAGGAACACAAGATAATGTCTTCATAGTAAGTGGAGAAAATTGAATTTACTGAGAAACAATTTTTGTTTATTTCTATTTTAATATATTAAAGAGGAAACAATGAATCAAAAGATATTTTACTGACTTTCTAATATATTAAAGAGAAATCATGTATTAATAAAATAATTTCCAAATGATTTTCAAAATTATTCTTCTGCTATTCTTTCTAGTATTTTTGTTTACTGTAGATTACTTAAAATTAATATTCTATAGCATCTTAATAGCTGCAGAATAATAGCCTCATATAAATTTTAAAAAAAAAAGAGCAAGGTTTGCCATGTTTTTAACCATGTAATGTGCAATGCATATGTCTTTCATCAGGACTCAGTTTTGTCCTGGAAAGCATTACTTGTGCTTTCCTCTCCACAGAAGTGAAACTGGCACATAGAGATTGGATTTTGTTTACCATTTTCAATGAAAAGCTACTAATAGAATAAAACTAACTTGTATTTTGCAAGAGTTGGTAAACGAAACAAGCATAAAGTAGAGAGAATATTAAGCTTACTTTATCAGAACTTTCAGCAATTAAGAAAACTATCAGAACCTAGTGTACACTTTCTTGTTTGTGCATGCAAATCTGTGTGTGTGTGTATGCATACAGCAATTCAACTTCTTCAACCATGCTGTTTGTCAGAAGAGTCTTCACCTAGCTCTACTGAAGAATAGATGGTTATGAAGTAGCACTAGTCAGTTAAACAAAAAAATTATGTCAGTATCGGTGTTTTTTTATGTTAGTGTTAGATGTACTGGATTCATAGTAGTGATTGTTATTAGCAAAATAATTCCAATTAATGATCCACAGTTTATCTATATATATATAATCTTTGAATCACAGAAGTAAGTCAGAGAATCCAAACAGCTCACCCGGCTGGGAGACAGGTGATGCTGCATTATCTGCTGCCATGGATGAACAATATTGAGTTGGTAGACTTGAAACCTTTGCCAACCATTCGGCGGCAAGATGAAGATGAAGAAGATTCTTTGAAGGATAGAGAAATAATGGTAAACAGTAGGCGCTGGCTACGAGGAGAAGGCTGGGGATCACCTCAGGCTACAGCCATGGTCCTGAACAACCTTATGTATATGACTGCAAAGGTAAAAACTAATTGGTATTCCAGGAGACTGTTGTGTTTAGGGAGAGTACTGTTCAGAGATACTGTGTTACAGACTTCCAAGAGTTACTGCTCATATTAGTCTGCTTACTTGTGAATACACAAATTATAGTTTTGAGTTGTTATAAGAAATATGTAATATAAATAATTCAGTAGCTATTGCATATAGCAGTTACATATAACTGCTTTTCTATGTAGGTGTCTATTTCAATAGATAATACCTAGTCCACTCTGTACCTATGATCTCAAAATGGAATTTTGGAAGTAAATCTGCTTGATAGAGGAAATTCTTAGCTACAAAACAATATTTTTCAACATAGGAGCCACCATTAGCTATGCATTTTCACCAGCAATAAACAAGAGCCTGCATACCATGCTGGTCAGAACCTGCACCAGCGGAGGTGATCCACTGTTGCCACTTTCTGAAACACACCACTCACCGCCTCATTATACTCACATGCGCTGTTTGGTCTCCATAAATGTTCCAGGTGTAGGGAACGTGCTTTGGCAGAGGGGTTGGACTCAATGATCTCTGGAGGTCCCTTCCAACCCTTATGATTCTGTGATTCTGTGAACATTTATGGAGACCAAACAGTGCATGTGAGTATGATGAGGCGGTAAGTGGTGTTCAACAAGTGTTGATGAATGTCAATGCGTGCCATTTTTTTCCACATGGGGAAATTTGGTGACATACCTTTGCTACATATGTACTTCCATGTCAGATGCCATTTTGTCAGACTGTCCCTCTGTTGCCATCCATCACACGGCAACAAAATATAGTGGAATATTGGTGGGGAAGTTTAGCCTCTACTGCCATTCCATCAACACCCACTTCTAATGTCACTGAACAGCATAATAAAATAGGAGGCATTGCTTTTGGAGCAGCTTTTGTAAAATAATATAGTTACTGTATATAAATAACAAAATTATTTTATTGCTTTAATAACTATTAAAAACTAAAATAAAAAGAGAGTAATGAAAGCATAAAACTAGTAAGATATCATCTGATGGGATATACATGAGGGGTATTCTCTCTTATAAAAGTCTGGTAAGGAGACACAGTCAGATTTTCTAGTTGAATATCTGACTGCAACTCTGTACATTCCGTCTGAAAAATTTATTTATCTTGAATGAAAATGAAGTTGTAAATATATGAAAAAACTGATGATTTTTTTTTGGCAGTCTTGAAAAAAAAAAATTCTGCTGGAGTTTTCAGGAGAGATATTTACTTTGTTTTCCAGTATGGTGATGAAGTGGCTTGGTCTGAGATTGAAAATGTCTGGACTACTTTGGCAGACAGCTGGCCGAAGAATCTGAAAATAATTTTGCACTTCCTGATCAGTATCTGTGGTGTGAACAGTGAACCCAGCCTTTTGCCTTATGTAAGTACACTGTGTGAGTCTCCTTATTGT
Organism: Tragopan temminckii; assembly: GCA_028571105.1. Classification (NCBI taxonomy): domain Eukaryota; kingdom Metazoa; phylum Chordata; class Aves; order Galliformes; family Phasianidae; genus Tragopan; species Tragopan temminckii. The sequence goes on from JAOWBP010002392.1 coordinate 41,741,593, forward strand.
CACTGATGTTTTAGAAATTAACTAGCAGTAAAGATCACCAAGCAAAAAATACGAGGTAGTATTTCTGATACCCATATCTAGCAGTGTAATAGTATCACTCCATGTTTTATGACCAGTGTACACTGTGAATAAAACAAGTGCAAAGTGTACATAAACCTGAAGGGAAGGTACAAAGCAAAGAGACAGACTCTCTTTGGTTGTGCCCAGTGCCAGGGTGAGGGAGAGGGCGCAAACTGAAAAACAGGAGGTTCCCTTTCAGCATCAGTGCTTTACAGGTAAAGACTGAGTGTTGGCACAGGTTGCCCACAGAGGCGATGAATCTTGAAGATCCCTGTAAGCTGTCTGGGCCATGCTCCTGCGCAGCATGCTCTGGGTGACTCTTCTTGAGCAGCAGGACCTCCAGAGGTCCCTTGCCAACTTCAACCTTTCTGTGATTAGTGTACTAATTCTAGAAATAGGCTTATAGGATTAAATGGACACTAGCTGTCCCTGGCAAAGGAAACCTTTTGCTATTTCGATGACAAGAGGCAAGAAATGCTTTTCAGTGTAATAAAAATATGGTATGCTGAAAGCCTGTAGAACTTTTGAAATTAAAGAAGCCTGCCATTGAAGATGAATGATTCAAGTATTTGTAACATGAAACAAAAGATTTTGAGAAAATAATTTCTCTGATGCTGGTAGTTTTCTGTTTATGAAAGTAGCAGTAACTTACTGCAATTTACCTGGTGATCAGTCTGAAACAAAGCCATCTATCAGTTATGAGCTGTCAAAATTCAGGGTGTCCTAGATGGACTGTAGACATTATTTAGTAAGTAAATTTTTTAAAAAGGAAAAGATTTATTGAACACCTGTTTTTGCGTTTTTGTTCCTTTGTATTAAAAAAAAAGAAACTTGGAGATTGAGTGCTAATTTTAGATTGGTTTCATTCCATATATGCACTGATCAATTCCTTTCCATCATAATATGCAAATCAGCAGTTCTTTAGGAAGAAATAAGATGGCTCCATAATTATTATTTTCATCAGAGAATTGCAATTGGTTTTGCTAACAGTCCAAAAAAGTAGATATGAAGTAAACAAAGAAAGAAAGAGGTATCTGTGATAAGTATATATTTTTGTATGTATGTGTGTATGTCTGAGAATATATAGGACTTAAAGTATTGTGTTCTTACAAAGGTCATTTTAAGTTCATTGGGTGGCATTTGTTTTCACTGCAAATCAGAAAATCTAGCGGTGGAGTCCCAGATCTTTCCAATATAGTTTGAACCAGGAAACAAAGTAATTCCATGAGTCAAACATCCTAAATTGCTTAGCATCTTACTTATCATTTCTTAGTGTCATTGTCCAAATCTTAATCTTAGGTGTTGCTAAAACCTTTGTTAGAAAAAACTATTTTGTTTCTTAAACAATGGTCATTGAATTAAGATTATTTTTTGTGATGTTTCTCATGCTTGCTGGTGTTCCTGTCTGTGAAAAGTGTTTTTGTTTGCTTTTAGAACTAGAATAAGTTGCAGGTATTCTCACTGGCACTATAGGTAGATAGTAGTTCTAATGAGTTGAGATGATCAAATCTTTTTTTTTTTTTTTTTTCCCTAAATCACAATGGTAAGAATTGTATTTATGTGTATTACTATTTTATGTACATATACTTTTTTTATTTGATGGCAGGTAAAGAAAGTTATTGTTTATTTGGGTAGAGACAAAACAATGCAACTATTGGAAGAGCTGGTGAGTGAACTTCAGCTTACAGATCCTGTCAGTTCAGGAGTCACCCATATGGATAATCCACCATATTACCGCATTACTTCCAGCTATAAAATACCTTCTGTCACTTCAGGTGAGAATTTATTGAACTTAATCTATTATTGCTGGCAGTGACAAACATGTTTCTATTAATCACTTAAAATATTGGGGTTCATCTGTAAATATTTAATAGAAGTACAGTGTTCTATTTCTTTTAGTTGTAATATGATAGAATTTCTGTTTGATTGACAGATTGGCAGGTTTTAGATTATCCAGAGTTCTTATTAAAGTGTATCTGAAAGACTCACAAGAAACAGGATTGTATTGGTGTTTATGTTAGACTTTGTCTGCATTCAGATCTTGTGCTGTTTACCCTCAGCATATCACTTTTATGTCTGTTCAGCTAAACAGTGGGGACAGTTTACATCTTTAAATACAACTTTAAACCATGTTTTTGATGAAGCATCTTTCAAAGAGAGCCACGTAAGACTTGGATGGGAGTATCTAAGCAAGGATTTAGCTTGTCTGCTGCAGAGCTGTCAGTAATCTGAAGCAGCCGGGCCTATCGCCTAGGGATTATCTGGATAACAAGGTGGTTGCACTGGTACTTGTTCATGAAAGTATTTAAAATGTATTAAAAATAGTATGGAGCACTTATACTTAAGTGTTCATTGTAACAAAGTAGAAGGTGAAAATTTTTTCCAAATTATGGTCAATTATGGTAAGCGTGATGCTTGATAGTTTCTCTTAAAAAGAAATTGATATAAGCTTCATTGGACGCTGTTAGGTTTTAATCCCTAATCTGTTTGTGTTTTGAATGAACTGCATACCAAAGTCCAACTGCATTTTACAAATGAATAGAATAAAGGAAAGAAAGAAGGAAATATCTAGGTCCTGCTTAAAAAAAAGCCTTTCTACTTCATGTACTCTGAAGAATTAGAGATTTCTGGAATTATTATTATTTTTTTTTCCAGTTAGATTACTGTAGCAGTTCAGAATCTTTTTGTCTACACAACAACTTTTTTTCTCCTACATGAAAGTAATCACTGCTGCATGGTTTGTATTTGTGCCTGTTGCTACAGCATGTGCCTGTTTAGGAGTCTTGGAATGGACAAGTAAATAAGGGTCGTTGTATATAGCTTAAGTCTGCTTTGCTTTTTTATTCAGTTACCAGTGTCTTTGTCTGTAATTTACAGGTACCACCTCTAGTAGCAATACAATGGTAGCTCCCACAGATGGCAACCCTGACAGTAAACATATAAAAGACAGCATTGAAGAGAAGTAAGTATCTCCTCAGAGATCAGTTAATAATTAAATTACAAGAATTCCTGATAGCTTCTATAAATACTTGCATCTCAATGGCTGTGGTAGATCTGTGCTGCAGGAAATATATGTTGAAGTTCTGCAAGTGAGTACAATTTGATTTTAAGCAAAAAAACTGGAATACTATTTGGGATTAATGGTCAGGCTTTGCACTGCTGTATCTAAGTGTCCGAATTAGTTATTTATCACAATAATGCTTACCTAAGAGAAATCATACTGTATGCGTGTATGAATATGTTGAAGGCAAAACGACCAGTTCATTAATGTAGTAAATTCTGATAATGGTTCCCTAGCTCACAAGAAATCACTGATATTCAAATGTTGATAGTTTATTCTCCCATGCACATGCTAATGTCTATGTGTAGCAATAGGAGGATGCTTCCCTCCCCAGCTTTTGAGATTCTTTAGAGTCATCTTTTGGAGGAACTTCCCAAATAGCAGTACTGGTGTGACTATAGTGGAAAGCAAAAAGCTGATGTGGAATTAGTTGGGATGTAAACTCAAAGTTGCTGCGAGCGTGCTTTCATTGTGTGTCACATGTGAGCTAGCTAACCTTACAGTGAAAGAGGAGCAAGGATTCCTTTGTTAGCGTTAGAAAATGTGTGCACATAAAAATGTGTGCACAGGCCATTACTGTAGAGTAATGTAGCTGTAATGTAGGTTATTTTGTGATGACTTGTTTTCAAGCCTTAGAAATATTTCTGCAGCAAATACAAAAGTAATTGTATTTCTCTAATTATAGCAATGTAATTTCCCATTTGAACAATTTTCTTCTCCAGGATGATGATATCAATATAATTAGATTGGTAAATATATTGACAGAGACATGCCTCATACTTCAATTAAAACAAATTATAGAAGATTATGAAATCTGAGGTGTCATTCAGAATTTGTCCTACCCAGGCACAGTCAAGTATTTGGCTGCTTTTCAGGCTTGAGATGAAGCAGCTTTTAAAGTAATGACGACAGGTTTGAAAGTCTGTGAAAGTTTTGGCATCTGTTGTAGTGTTGTCTAAAGTCTCCCTAGAGTAAATGCTTTTTGATACGATATACTGTGTATATCTTGGGCTTGGGAGGAGGAAGGAGTTATAGAAGCTGTGTCAAAAGAGCTTGGAAATTATGCTTTTAGCACTTCAGTTTCTCTCAGATTAATGAAGATCAAAGAATCATTTCATTTTTAGTGAGAAGAATGTGTAATGGCAACACATGTTAATATTTTAAATGCTAATGGAAATGATTTATCAAATTGATTTGTACTGGATTCCCTCCTCAAATACTCTTATGTAGCATTGCAGCAGGAGGTCTTACACAGCTGAGATGTTTTATATCATATTGTATAATTGTCCTTGTGAGATGAAACATTTTTGCATAACAGTTTTATTGAAATACAGAGACCCCTAATCGGTTTTTACAACAGAATGTCAATTGCTCCATCAGAAGAGGGGTGGCCAGCAGGGAGGTGATTGTCCCCCTCTACTCTGCTCTTGTGAGGCCCCATCTGGAGTACTGTGTCCAGGTCTGGAGCCCCC
>JAOWBP010002392.1:41764635-41777375 GCA_028571105.1 Tragopan temminckii
CTAACCTAAACCTCCCCTGTCTCAGTTTAAAACCATTCCCCCTTGTCCTATCACTATCCACCCTCGTAAACAGCCATGCCACCTCCTGTTTATATGCTCCCTTCAAGTCATAAGGAAGGCCTTTATGTAGCTTTATGTTGCTCTGTTATTTTAGCTTTTTCTAAATAAGTTTTTAATAGGTGAACCTCAAAGCTGAAACCTTCTTGTCTATGGCACCTTGCCTTCCCAGTCTGATAAAAGCATAGTTAAATCGTAACTTGACGTTGTAAGCTGCAGTTAAGGGAATGAAGCCCAGTGATCTTCCCTCCAGCCGTATGCTGTAGTTACTGTAATCGTTGCTCACTCCCTTGGAGACTTTCAACCTTTTGCTGCCTTTACTGGTACTTGCTTTCTTTGTTGACTTAATCGGATTAAGTTGCTTCTGTCGGAAACCATAGGTTGTACGTAGATACAACTGTAGTTGTATTTGAAGTTTTGGACAGCACTGCAATGTGAAGTTTATTGTTACTCAGTATGTACGACTGAAAAACTTGAAGACAACTTAAGTGAGTTTTCATGGGCCTGCCACTCTCTGAACCTTTTCTGGGTACTTTGCCAATTAAACTGAAATTGCAGCATCCCGTCCTTATGTTCTGTCAAGTTAGTTCTCAGTTTAATTTCATTTTCTCCAGTGAACAGCTGGGCTGTTGGGCAGTCTGCTGGGAGGAACGTGGGGGATGGAGCACAGAGTAGTGAAGAATGGGTCTGATTGCAAATCACAGACTGATTTTGTGTGTTTGCTCCACACAGTGTGAAGGAATGAATTGTGTATCTGTGAATGTAAGGTTTGAGAAAGTGAGCTACGATGTCCGTGTGAGCCGTGGTGAATCTCTGCTCTGATATGCTTTCAGTTTTATCAAGAGTAATGTCGTGTTTCAGTTGTCTTTGGGAGCTGTGAGCATTTGGTGCAAATGAGGAGGAGTTTAAGGAGTGCCAACTGCTCGTTCCAAACTGGAGCAGGCATGTAAGGCTTTGCATGGGTTGATTGAAATGATTTTTTTTCTGAGAGAAAAAAAATAAAGGGAGAAAAAAGTGAGCAGTGTAATTACTGGAGACAGATTGAAAGGCCCATATGTTTCTGTTGCACAGAAAAAAACATTGCCCTAATAGTCTAACGAGGAAAAAGTGATGCTGATTTTATGCACTGCACTGTCCAACATGCAGACAGTTGTCAGTCTTATTAAAGAGCAGGAGTTTAGCAGGTGAAACTCAGATTTGTATCTGTCTATAAACACATTCCTTTATGACTGCTTACCTCCTTATAAAACATGACCAGGTTTGTTCCCAGGTTAGAAGAAGTAAGCATCACTTAGCTTGCATCCAATATGCACAAGTTGATCTGTTTTTCTTGCTTTTCTCTAAGTCTCACTTCTTAAGTTGTAAAAGCGAGTTGAACTTCAGTATGGGGCTTTTTAGCTTTAGGTCACGTTTATGTGAGTCTCTTCAGAAATGGTAATAAAGAATTAGAAGGAACAGTCTCTAAATGGGTGATGATTAAATAGTTATCGCATCCCTAAAAGAGACTAGTATGTTCTTGTGTCTGAGTGCTGGTAAAGTCACGTTGGGTGTACAGTCTCTGAATGTACCTGCAGTTCTTCACGCTATGACTTGAAATATTTTTTTCATACAAACGAGATGATCAGAAGGTGTGGATTGCTGCTGCACGTTGAGACTTGAGTTGTTCAAAGTGCTTGGTCTGCCCCCCGGGTGAAATGCTTTTGCTGTAGTTTGGTGGTGAAGGAGAACAAAAGCAAACTCGGAGACTTAGGCAAGTTGTGACAAGTATGCGAGTTACATGCAAGCCTCTGTTGTAGAGGAATCTCCATAAGTTCTCAGGGCTTTGTTAGAAAGACACAGCTGAAGTACAGACTGTTTCTTTTTTTCCTGACCTCATCCCTGTGCTAAAGTAGAAGGGAAGGAAAAACAGGAAAGAATCAGAAGGACCAATATGAAAGGAATGATTTGGAATGATCTTCAGTTGGGAAAGAGTGCGTGTATAGATATATACTATTAATAAAGCCTGTTCCTAGTTTAAATGTCGCTGAAATGTGTGCATAAAGAGTAGTTGTACATTTTATTTCAGTATCAGACCTCCACCCTCTCCCTCCCTCCAAAAAAAACCCCAAACTACTCATGAATTAAAAATCTTTAACCCCTGAGCAAAATAGCAATTTTTAAAGACATCATCCAGATCTTTTTGTGTTGGTGGCTTTTTTTTTTTTTTTTTTCAAATGAAAAGGTTCAGAATAAAGCTTTTGGAAAATGTTTTTATATTTATTAAAATTGGTGTCTAACATTTGTTTTTTTTTTTTTTTCTTTTTTCTTTTTCAGTGTTTTATACTTCATTTGTCTGTACTGTGTTTGGAGATCACTTTCTGGTATTTGGCTACACACCAACTGACCTGTAGCTGTTTACACCTTTATCTATTCCTCTCATCTCTAAGCGCAAGCTGGACTTGGGGGAAAATGTCTTGATGGATACATCCTGAGTGTGATACGTGAGCGGCTCATGTTGGTGGTTAGCAATGGCTTCTAAGTGGTAAGCCCTTCTTCAGAATTCTACCATAAAATGTATTTTCACATGTCCATGCTTTTTTTTTGTCTTTTTGCCTTGGTCTTTGTAGTCTCCATTTTACTGTAAATACATGTCCAACTTTGCACTAGCACTTCAAATGTCAGTTACTTGAATGGAAATTAATTACTACTTTAAATAAGAATGTTTAACCACGTTAAATAAGGAAATTTGCTCTGTTACTGTATTGCATTATGGACAGATGTGAGCCTCTGCCAAAGAGGATAAGAACAGAGCAAGCAGCATTCAGCCTTTCATTCGTGAACTTCCTAAGTCAGGTATACTTCCCATACTTTCCCTAGGCTCATGTATACTTATTAGTTTTTATCAAATAATTTGTGTGTTTGGTAATTCTGTCAAGTAGTCTTTCATGTATTTGTACAAGCAGTGAAAATCTGACTTTGTCAGGTCTCCTAGAATGTGTGGGCAGGTGCCTGAGCTCTGTCCTCTTGTGGAAAAAGCCAGGTAGTGCAGCTAATTAGCAAAGGCCCTTGCAATCCCTTGTATGGATTTTCTTTTTCCTTACTGGCCTTCGTTTAAGTATTTTATCTCAATTAAGTAGGTCTGTATTGATATCAAGCACGGGGTAATTGTTGCACATAAAGTACTTCTGAGCTGAAGTGGGTGCAGATAGGTTTAACTATTCTGACATAAATTGTCCTTAGAAAATAATGTGAGATTTTGCTTCCCTATAGTCTAGCAATAAATCGGGTAGATTATGCTTCTTTAGCCTCTTTGAGAACAGAGGGTATATGGGCAAAATACTGAAATGCAGTTGTTGCTACTGTATTTATTTAATGGTCTTGTGCATTCAGTACCTTAAATATTCTTCAGTGTTTTTAACATGGCTCTTACTTTCCTTTAGTATATTATCCTTTATGTTCTTCACACGAGAAGGAAACAATGAAGTAGACTTTTAGTGTATTTTAAGTCTTGGCGTGGGATCATCTCCGTTGTATTAAATTGCTGTTTGCCTCAGTTGCACAACTTTCTGACCTGCCTCACTTGCTTTTGTTAGAACTTTATACTGTATTTTTTCTGATATGTGCATCCCTTCAAACAGTAACAAATTTGTCATTACAGAAGTCTTCCTTGAACATCCTTAGATTCTTGGTGCTCAGGGGAGGCAAGTGTACTTTTTAACTTTAGAGCAGAGACTCCTGCTCAGTTCTTTATTTCTTAATGAAATGAGGCAGAAAAAAATGAGGCAGAAGACTTGAGGACATTAGTATTGTCTTTGCTGTAACTAGTTCTTCTATGAAAGCTTATCATGCTTCTAGCATCTCCAGTTATGCCTCACTTTAAAAGATTTTAATGATTAGGTAACATGTTTCTAGATGTTAATTTAAAAAATGTCCTCCAGTGTCATTTGAATATTGGTTCTTCTCTGCTTCCCCATTACTGGGTGTGTTTCTGCTGAAGAGCATTGCAGAAAATGCTTGCTTACAGTGACAAATGAGTTGCAGAATTTGGAGCACTTGATGCCTTACGTTGTTTAAATAATGTGGAACATCTGAGATATCTGCAAGAAAACAGTTGAGAATGCTGATAGGGACACAGAAGAGCTGCTTAGTTCGTCAAGTGTGAAAGCTGTGTGTCAGATTAGTGGGGGGGAAAAAGATTAATAGTTGAAACTGTTATAGGATTTCCCTTCTCTGGGATTCTTAGAAGTTCAGAAGGTCAACTATGTGGTATGTTTTTTTTCTGTTCAGTTACATCCAAAATCTGTCAAGTTCCTTTTTTAATGTTCTGTAAAGCTCTTTCTTGTTGAACCTATTTTCTGTCATGGAGAACAACTCTATCATGAGTGATAATTTTGGAGTTCAGTTAATTCCTGAAATACCTGAAATTAAGTACATTTGGTGTTCAGAAGGACTTGAACTTCTGTATATTTCTTTTAATAGCCTGCTTAGTAGACTGCATCATTATAAGGTAGTGGAAAAAGAAACTTGTCAGCCAGCTTATTCTGCTCTTCTATAGCTCTGAAACTTATTTATAGCATTTTGCATGCGTAGACATCTGAATCTTTCTTTTAACACGTTTTGGTCAGACAACTGTAATGGGGATGCTGTTCTTCTCCATGAGCAGCCAACAACTGTTTCCTTGAAAAGAAAAATACTGGAGTGTTCTCTAACTTGAAAGAAACAACAGGATGTAGAGCGACTTGTACAGTTACTCTGTAATAAGAACTCTGTTACAATTAAAGTCTATGATAATATGTGTCTGTGGAGAAGTCTTTAGGGAGCTGGAAAATCCCTATCCCTTGGCTAGTAGCTAATGAAAACAAGTACTTCAAAGTCAGAGAGGTGATGATAATAGGCAGTTTGTGAGGTTTGGGCAAAGCACAGGTGATGCAGCTGTGTATTTCCGATCTCTCCTGTGCAGTTACAGGCCTTTCCTGTGGAAACAGTTCCTCTTGGATGTGCTTTTGCACAGCAGGGTTTAAAACCTCTACCATTCTTTGCTCAGAGGCACTTGGCACCCCTGGTTTTCAGCAAGGCTTTTCCCTCCATAACTTCATCCTTGTAAGTACCTATTAAAAAAAAATAATAAAAATAAAGGGTCCTTGCTCCTTTGATTTGAAACACACCTTAAGGATGCAGGTTAAAATGTATAGTGGAATGGATGAATCAACAGCTTTAAAAGATATACTTAATTTTAACCACATTTGACTATCTATTTTGCATTAATTAATGCAATATACTGCTAGTGTGGATGAGACAAAATGACAGTACCAAAACCTTTGTGTTTCCATTTGCAGATAGCTGGCTGACTTGAAAAAATCTGACTGTATAAGCAGACCTCCTTGTGTTAATGTGTTGACAAATCTTTTTTTTTTTTGTTGTTTGATGTAGCAGATGAATTTGAAAATAAGGACTGTTTTTGAAAATTAAGAAATGGAAAGCAGTAAAGTTTGTTTAGCACGATCTTTCTCAAAGTAGTAGTAATCCTAACCTTTATTGTTTTTGAGAAAGAATCCTCTTGTTTTTGACCATGACAACTAATCTTTTATTTTTTTTTCCTACTTAGAAAGCCACAGGTGTGGAAAGAAAGGCTTTCTTTAGCTTTTCTATTCCAGTCAGCTGACTGGGGCCTGGGTTTCTTTTGCAATCAAGGAATTCTAGCTTTCCTGAGTGATCATGCTCAGCTGTGTTTTTAAAGTCAGTATTTGCTTCTTTTTGCTCTTTGAAGGTAGCTTTTTTCCCCCCTTGTTGCTTCTTACAGAAACAGGCTTAATATTTCCTTCAGGTATAATAGAGCAATTCTCTTTCAAATTTGAAAAAACTTTTTTCCTAATTTTTCACAATTACTTGCTAGTCTCTCAGGTAATTATTCTGGTATTAGAAATGAGAGTAAATGTGTTGAATCTGGTGCACGTTAGTTAAATGTGTACAAACACTCTTTGTTAAAATCCATATTTCTCAAGATCTCTTTTCATGGTGCGTTAATCTTTTCTATGGATATCTTAATTTGTGGTCCTTGTCTACAGCTAATACTTGAAGCTACTCTGAGCTTTTCTGTTACCACTAGGTAACAGAACACTAGGTAACACTAGGTATCTGTGTGAAGAAGCAATCCTTCGTCTTCATCACTGCCCTTTAAGTAATGTCTGTGTTCATCCAACTTCTGAAGCTGCAGTTAGTGTGCCACGTATTGCTTGGCATGGTAGTCTCATTTAGCTTTGTGCAATTGTGAAAATTTTACTGTGATAGTAAGTCTAGGGTTTATTTTTATTTTTTATCTCAAGCAAACCTGCTTGGGTGTGTATAAATACATAAGGGTTCCATGTATATTTAAAAATGGAAGCTTTTCTTGGAAGGAATTCAACAATTGGTTGTTTTAGGTTCCCTCATCTTCCCATGCATTTGTTTTCCTGGTGACTTTGATATGCTGAGATTTACTTGTAGTTAGCAAGTGTTCTCTTATTTGCTGGTAACCCAGAATTGCTGTTTAACTTATTCCCCTCTCTGCTTAATAGAAACATCTTTGAACCTTAATTTAGTACCTACTTTATAGTTGGATCTCTTTCTTTCATCTCAAAAGTTTTCAGGTTTCCCAAATGAGCAGAATAAGTGAGACGTCAGCTAGCATCTTACACTGAAAATTAGTATTTCCTCTCCTGTGCTCAAACCCTGAAACTTGGATTACTAGAAATTAGGAAAGTTTAAATTTCTTGCTTTTTCTTTCTTCTTTTTCTTTGCCTGGTAGGAATGGGTACGATCTCTTAAATTACTTCATTTCTACCGTATCTAAATATACGTGGGATTCAAAATTAACTCTATTTTCTATAAAATTATATTTAAATATAGTTTACAAATGTTTACGCGCTGGAGTTATGATGTTGGAGTTTTCATAGGCCCACATAGAGCTCCACTGGGAGCACCCTTTGCTGCATCTGCTGATCTGAGTCTGTGCGCTTTTTAACACCTGTAGACAGTTGTGTTCTGTCCACTTGTCTAAATACAACTGGACTTTAAAACAATTCTTTCAATGGAAAAAAATCTATAGATGTTCTATGTTTGGCAGAGAGGTCTACATTTTTAATAAGAATTCAAGTGCTGTTGGCTTTACACTGGAGGAAGTCTTTTATTTAGGATTTAAGGAGAAAAATTGCTACTGCTCTTAAACCTACATTTACAACATTTCCACTGGAAAAAAATTTTCTGAAGATTTAGAAGGAGATGAAAAAGGGAAACTTCAAGTTATTTTCCCTTCCTACTGGCACGCAAACGTTAGATACCTTTTGGATAATATTCCATTAAGAAAATAAGACATTAACTTTAAGTACATACACAGGTAGCTAAGAGAGTAACCTGCTGAAGTCCCACGTGTGGTTGCTTTTTCTGAATCATTCCTCAAGTATTTTTTCCAATTTCAGCCTATTTGCTTATGATTGATCTAATACATCTTTTTCTCTTATTGCAGTTCCTTATTGCTTTTACTGATCTTTGATTGATATTTACTTCTTAACCAAAGAACTGTGACTTCCTTTTGCATCTAAAACAGTTGAATCACTGATTGTATTTTACACAGGAGTTTCATTTGGGGAAATACAGGTATTTTGTCTTCTCAGATAGATGAACTTCTGAAGTGTGTCTTGCGTTTCTTGGATGCAGAAATTACTTATTTCTTAAATAGCTAAAAAATATTCTAAATTAAATATTTGTCTGCTGTCAATGGCTGTCATTTGCATTGTTTATCTTAGTACAATATTATTTTGTGGGTGAAGTTATACAACCACTAGTCAATTTCTTTCAGAGAGAGAACATGCAAGTTGGAAAAAAAAATAATAAAAGATGAATGTCAGTGTAACCAGTTCTTGAAAAGAGCATGTGGAATTAATGCAAGTTGTATTGACACCTCTGAAAACGAACTTAATTATCTTTCTAAAATAAAGTAGTAGTTAACACTCTTGTATATTGTTCATAAGAGCTGCCATGGGCAGGAACACAATCAGGTGTGTGTATGTATATATTTTTTCTTTATATTAAAATGCTGATCACTCCTTGTGAAAGTGGGGCAGTTGGAGACTGTGTACTAGAAACAACTTAGGGATTCTTGAATAACTTGAGGCCTCAATTCCTGCTTGTGTAATAGAGTGCTTTCAGTGTCCAAACCCTTTCTTCAGAGAAGCTAAATGGCTGCTGTCTTTGTATTTCCTACATATTTTTCTCCTATCGTGATTAGTCAGCATAGAATAAATGAGAATGTAATTTGCCCCCAAAAGATATGAGTGGCAAATTTGCAGATGGTTTTCAGTGCGTCTAGCATCCGCAGTACAGATCTAGTATTTGCTGAAAACATTGTCAGCACACTGCTGACAAATCTCTACACATGGAGAACATTGCTTTATCAGCACAGGGGTACAGGTTTCTACAGGTAAGGCTTGACTGATGGTGTTATTACACCTCAATACCATTTATACAGCATTTCTTAACAGATGGTATACTGTGATCTCTAATTACAGTCATCAGCATAAAACGTCCTGCTCTCTAAATTTGAAACTGGGGATGAACTTGGAAAATATTAATGGCTTCATAATTGGAGAGTCTGGTGGCAATTCTGACTGCCAAATGTAAAACTGATATACAGTCTTAAGTAATTATTTTGTTTCTTAGATATGTAATACAACTAAATGTGACATTACATACAACAAATACTTAATAGAAGTAAACTCCTTCACTGAGGAGATTCCCCATGCATTAAATTATTTAGATTTCTTGTTGAAAGTCCCTGTTATGCTACAATGCAAGTAAATGTTGGGTTAGTTATGAAAGTATTTAGAGATAACGGCATGAGCTTTCAGTTCTGTTCTTTGCAGAAGTTGCATTGTTTAGCTAGGTTATTCCTTTAGAGTAACGTGCACAAACCTTTTAAGGGTTTTTTTTAATGTGAAAATTTGATGTTGGAGAGTTCAGAGTAGATTAGTGAGAATTATCAGAGATCTAGAAAAGATAAGCTAAAAGACTTGAATGAAATTTCTACAAGAAGACAGAGACAGGCATAAGGTCAGTTTCCGAATACGTGGAAGACTACTGAAATGAAGAGAAGCATCACTGGATATTAGTTTCCATGCTGAATAGGGTGATAACATGAACTTGAACTGTAGCTGAGTGTATACTTTAAGATGATAAAGTAATGAAATGTAAGTAAGCAAGAAAAATTGTGGACTCATCAGAGCTGCTGGGGAATGTGAAACCTGTGTGTTTGAGTCACCAGGAGTATAGAGGCTGAGTATGAGTGATGAATTGAGGAGCCTCTTGAAATCCCGTCAGTGCTGTCTTTTCTTATTTGTATTCTGTAATTAGATGTCCTTCGCTGCTGATATGTACTATTTTAGCATAAGTGAAAAGCAATATAGCTCATAAGGCATGTGATTGTAATGGTTGAATGTCAATTATTTTATAAAGGCATCAAGTATTTGTGTCTTGAATATCAGTGTGGTTTCTAGCTTTTTGTTAATTACAAAATACACCCAAACATTCATGAGCTTTCCAACTCCCCCTTCTGATTAGCATTGTGTTCTAAATGACACTGGTGTATCTGTGTGCCTCTGGGGAGACGATTTTCGTGGGTGCTTATGTTGACACACACTCTCCTACTTACAGTAACAGTACTCACGGATCTCTTTTTGTCAGTAGAAAAAGAAAAGAGGAATTGGGAGTAAAAAAAAAAAATTCCTTTGGGCTGCTGCGAAGTAATTAGTGCCTTCATTTCTACTAAGCTGCTTAAAATTCAGTGCGAGAATATCATGACGTGTCTTGTCACACTTCAGTGCTAAGTTTTGACTGCTTTTAAAGCTGTATTGTAACTTACTTTGTTATATGCAAGTGTGACCAGCAGCTTATTTTTGGAATGTAGAGTCTTAAAATAAAAGTTTTTTGCATGATTTATTTTAGGAGAAGAGAGATCACATGCAGCATATCGAGAAAAGTAATAAAAATAACTTCTAGTACCAGTAGAAGCAGATTCTGCTCTGCTCTATCCTATATATAGACTTTTTGCTTAGAGAAATGATTTCATTGTTAAAGCTAATTGTCTCAAACGTATGTGTTTTGTTGGTTTTTTTTTTTTTTTTTTTTACTTCTGTAGACAGTTGGAATAAGTGTATGGTATGAATGCTATCAAAGCTGACTGCATTACTATATTTATATGACATATGTGAACTAGGATATATTTTAAAAATCTTATTTCAAATATTCAAACTTTATGTGAGAAACAATTCTGTGTGTGAGGGAAGACCACAGAAGTGCGGCTCTGGTTTACTGTTAATTGATCAAACACAGCATAACAGTGACTTTTTTGTTCTCTGTAATATAGATGTGTTTGTTCTTGAAGGCGAAAACATTTGTGTGTATACACTCATGCGCATGTTATATGTATTATATGGAGAAGGATCTGTTTTTTCATTAGTCTACATAGCAAACAATTATTTGATGAGTTACAGAGGATGACCTTTAATTAGTTTTTGTCGTTTGAACAAGACCGTTTCTAGAACTGTCCCTGTTGAAGCTGTCTGAAGTACTCAACTTCAGCATACGTGATCATTCTTTAAACTTTTCTGCATAATTGAAGTTAGAAATTATCCTTTTCCTTTGTACTTCCAGTCAGCACTCACTTAAAAACTACTCGCTGAACTGTTGCATGTTTTTACCCATTTGATGTCTAATCTAGGTGCAAGCTCTGAATGTGGCAGCAGTTCTCAAAAAGTTGCCCTTAACAAATGGATTGTGGGTGCAGGAACTGCCATATTTTTTTTAATAATCTTTTAAGAACTTTTGGGTAATTGTTTCCTGCTTTTTCTCTGGAGATGCTGCTTCATAGCAGTGCTGCCGTTGTTCTGGATTGCTGGTAGTTGTACCACAGAGCCTTTGTTTTTAAATACTGCTTCTTTTTAAATTACCTTTGCATAAATATGGTTTGTCATCATTCATTTTAATTGTTTCATGTGGGGAAAGATCTGGCCGCTTCCATTGCCATGGAATGGTTTAAATGTTTTGTTGCCAACTGAAGTAGTCTTCCTACTTGTGTGTGAATGAGTATGACTCATTGCAGGTACTGCTCTGGGATTTGCTTTGAAAATGCCAGTCCTTATTTGAATAAAACTTGCCAGTGGAAGAAATCCATAGGTTTTGGCAGATCTTGTGTCAGAGGTCAGAAGTCCCAAGAAGCAAGAAGTTAGTGACAGGAAGACCTGATTGTTATCCTGGCTAAGGTCTGTAGAAGCTGCAGAATAGACAATTACCTCAAACTTCCCAGAACTCCTAACACATTCAGGAAAGCATTGTATTCTTGCATACTGTTTAAAAGTAAGAGCAATTTCTATCTAATACACAGACATTAAAAATGTTGGGGCTTTTTTATTGAACAGGATATTTTTGCTTTCAGTCGCTGAACATAACAGTTTTATTTTGTGTTCAGCTTCTGACTGATTTACTTAGCCAAGTATTTTATTGCTACTTTTGGGTGTGTTCACTTCCAGTGATGCTAAATCAAAATCAAGCTCATAAAAACAACAAGAAGTCTCCAGAAATCCCCAACTTTACAAAGAAAAGACCCCGTAAGTCACTGAAAAAGCCCATTCCCGTGTAGAGCAAGTGCAGCTTAGGTCAAGGAAAAGAAATTGAAGCTTTACCAAAAGCTGGCAGATGGATCTTACATTTCTCAGAAACCTGAAAGCCAGAAATTCTTTCAGAAAAGCATGGGGTCAACTGAAGCGATTTTCATGTCTACGTGAATAAAAACCGAACTTACAAATGGTTGAAAAATTATATGACTTAGGTTTAAAATAAAAAAAGGCTGTTAAGTCATAGTTCAAAAGCAAAAAGGTTTTTCCTTTTAAAAGAAAAAAGCCTACATCATAGAGAGAAAGAAATAGGGTTTGTCTTCCCCCTACCTACAGACTTCTGTGTGAGATTACAGCAATGTCCTGTTAATTGGCTGACAACCATAAAGTAGGCATCTGGTACCTCTCATGAATTTAATGCTGGTATGTTAACTTACAGGCTGGAGTGCAGGTTTGATTTCAAGCTGAGCTGTTACATTCTGTGTTCAATTATGACTTCAATCTTCACTGGAGAAGAGCAGATTGTTTTCATTACCGTGAGACAGATACTTGCAGATCAAGCTTCTATCCTGAGATTCAAGGGTGAAAAACTTCCTATATGTGGGTGCTATAGTGGCTGCTCTATTTCTGTAGCAGATTGACTCCCACTTGAAGCAGTGATGTTCAGTTTGAATTGGCAAGTTGAAGAAAATAGCGTGTATCACATGAGGTTCGCTGCTAATAGTACGCCCAGCACGGGATCAAGAGTGCATAGCTAAAACCCTTTGGCTAAGTAAGAAATATGATTATTATTGGAGATCGGTAGGCTGAGTTAGAGACCTCTGAGGTGGGATATAGTGGTTAACTGAGGACAACTCGCATCCTGTGGCAGCCAGACCCTGCCGGCACACCGGGCCTGGCCGCGCTCAGCTGGAAGCGTCCCGTGCGAGCAGACCGCCGCCCGCCGCCAGGGGGCGCTGCCGAGGAGCCGGAGTCCGGCTTCACGCGTTGCCCCCTGCGAGCTGCGGGTTGGCAGCTGGGTGGCTGGGAGCGTTCTGGCTGACAGAAGTGTCTGAATTTCTC
>JAOWBP010002392.1:41777446-41792575 GCA_028571105.1 Tragopan temminckii
AAAAAAAAACCCACCAACCCTATAAAAATAATACTGTTGAGTGATTGCTTGAATTTGTAATGACTCAGTCTTTTGTAAGCAACGTTTGTCTCTGTGATATGATTACTTGTTCTAAAAACATAAAACGCTTCTAAGATGTATTCCTTGCAACTTTTTTGTATTAGTGGAAAAAAGTGCATGAAATCGTATAAGGACAATTCTTTGCTTCATCTCCCAGATCTTTTCTGCAGGAAATGATGTTCTAGCAATGTATCTTTTGTGGCAAGGTTGGGCCACCCAGATTTCTGTACTCATTTACAAAGGAAATTTAGACTGAGTTGAATATTTGGGGATTTTAATGCAGATTAGAATGCAAAGATAGTGCACATTTTCAGTCTACATTGTGTTTAAGAATGTGTCTCAGGTGACAATTTCAGTGAAATTGTACTGCATTTTTCAAGTGGCTCCCAGTCCCTAGGGAGCATCTAACGAATGGAGCTGTGTGACCTCCAGCAGATTATGCTGCGTACACTTGATAGATTTTAAAGTAATTTTGTTTCTTTTTAAGAAGAGTTGCAGTGGTGGATGTGGCATTAAGTAGTTTCTTTTGAAGTGTATTGTAGTGCTTTGCACCTAAGTTGGATAATTGTGTTGAATATGTTCAGAAACATCTTGGACTGGGAGCTGCTGTCACAGAGGCTGCCCCTGACTGTAGAATGAGTGCACGTCAAGTTGCTCTGTTTGAGCGATGACTGTAATCTACAGTGACAAGGTGAGGTGTGGATCTACACTTTACGTCTAGTAAATAATAGTTTCAACCATACACATTCCCAAATGTAAAAAGCATTAAAGAACGCTTTTCTATGCTAATGTCTCTCTTCTTTTTCCTTCCCCTTCTCCCATGAGCTTTCTGCTCTAAATGCAAGACATCTTTCATAATGGCTTCTCTAAGCTAAATATAGAACGGTGTTTAAACTCTCTTCCAAATGAAAACAAAAAACTCAGTTAAACCATATGGATAAGTAGCCTTAGGGACAGTGAAAGTTTGGTCAGAATGGGACAGCTTATTTCTGTACTTGTTGTTTTATGGAAGGCAGTTTGAGTAGTTTAAGTGGTAAATATAGCATCAGAACCTCTGGAAAGTGGAACTCTGTGTTTAATAAACGTTAATAACTTAGTGATTAGTACTTAATGCCATGTGAGAATGCAAATGGCTTAAATTGTGGTGCTGCTAGACACTTTGTAAAGCTGGTGAAGAGGCTTTGAGAACGATAAGTGTTATCTTTCAAATGCAGATGAATGCTCTCTTTGCACTTCATGAAAATTAAGAGCTATTGAACTCTGAAATACAACTTTGAAATACATGTGCATTTTTTTAGTGCTCAAAAGTGTTGCGATGCTAAAATGGTGCTTTATCCTAGTCAAGAGTTTAATGTATGTCGGTTGATAGACTGGCTTGTTGTTGTTTGGTTTTCTTATCAGTCTGTACAGTTAGACTTCTTTAAAATCTGCCTGGGAGCAGCTGGCAGCTGACGTGCTGGGGCTGGCACCACCCAGGTCCAACATATGACATCACTGGGAGAAAGAAGTCGTGTGCGCAGTCAGTCTACCTCTGCCTTCAAGGAAGTTAATGTGGGAGCTGCAGTCAGTAACGTGCAGCTTAAGTAAGTTCTGAGCGTACAGAAGGCAGGTAAAAATGGAATTTCTGAAAAAAATCGTTCCTGCAGTCGCTTCTGGAGATGTTGTGTTGGATGTTGGAAGTTCTGTCCGTGAAAGCTCCCCAAGGCTGCTGAAGATGAGACGTGTCAGTTTGCTCTCCTTAGGACAGACAATAGATGAAGACGAGGAGATACATGTTTTACATCCTCATTTCTGTATGTATCGGTGCCATCAAGCTGGTAACTAAGCTTTCTGCAGGTCACAATTACTTTGCTAAATTGATGGATTTTGTAGTAATGCTTCTTTATCAGAGTCACTATGATGATGGAGTTGCTTAGGTTTAGAACTTCTTTAAAAATGACACGCTGTCGTGTCAGTGACCTATTTTGAAGTAATTTTACAGGATTTTTCATGTGCTTGTTGATTATACTCCCCTGTGATTTTGCGGGCAGGGGGAAATGTGTTTCACTATTAAAGTTGTGAAATTGTGATGTAGCTATGAGTAGACGTTAGGAGTTGTCTAGACGGGTGTGCTGGACAGATATGTATCTGCTGTGCAGGATTCAAGTTCTATGCCAGCTTTTCTCTCCCTGTCTCTGAAATCCCATGTTTTCTGAGGTGTTTCCTTTAAGAGGTTTTTTTTTTTTTTTAATTTCAAAAATGTTTGTGCTTTCTTTTTTTAGTGTTTTGAAGACTGCAGACTTGGTATAAATGTATTATGTTTATAGAATTTTTGATTTAGGAGCGTGGGCCGTTTTGCCTGTGTTAAGTAGTAGTTACTGTATTGTAATTTGTAGACATTGTAGTATTTAGACCTTTGCAGGTAGGAAAATAACAATGAGTTTTAACTCAAAGAATGAGTTAATGTTACTTTTTTGGACGGTTCAGCTGAGTTGCAGTGGAAAATCTGGTTTTACTTTATTTTTAGCCAAAGCTCAAATGCAAGTAGATTATAGATACTTTATGGTCTTGGATTCTGATGGCTGATTTTACCCTTTGCTATATGGCGGCTATTTTTATGAATTAGCATGGCTTGAAATGTTTACGTGGCTAACTGCAAACATGGGAGATGGTGGCACTCATCCTGTTGAGTGGTGAACTTAGTCTAAACTATGGAATTAGTTTCCTTACACTTTTCTTAGCTTTTCTGGTTGTAATATAAATGTTATATATATTTAAATGTGTCAGACACTTAACATCAGCAGTTGGAGAAAGCTGGGACAGTTTTAATTTACAGACAGGAACAATTTGTGTAGCAAATTGGAATGAATCATAAAAATATGGACTGTTGAAGGCTTTGTGCAGAGTAAGGTCTGTTAAAATGACTGTAGCCTATATGTTTGACAACTCTGATCAGAAACTCGTGTTCTTTTAGTCATGTTTGAGCCTATGTTTGGCTTTAAATGCTATATAGGAATGAGATTTAAAGTTGGATATCACTGTGAAGTGCGCATCTTAAATATCTTCATAGGCATGTCTTGCCAATTTTGCTTTTATGCTACAGTATGATATTCTTTGATACTTAAAAGTATGCGTTATTTTCTTTCAAATATTGTAACTTCAGAGTTATAATTTAAGAACAGAGTTGTCTTTGTGCCAACCTAAAAGAAAGTGTTGTAGCTGAAGCGTGTGGTCAAAACATGCTTTCATCTAACCTTGTTCATTGTTTTCTTGAAAGCTGAGCGAATGAATGTAATAGACAGTACACCACTTTGAAGGTGACTTTTCTTTTCCTGCTCATTAAGTATTTGTCAAAAGGTCATTTCTACCAGTCAGTAGTTTCTGACCACTATCATCTAATACCGTGATGTCAGCATGTCTGTCCTGGGATCATGCTTTTACCATAGCAGATAGTAGCTGAATCCTCTTTAAATTATCTGCTTATTTCTATTTTTGTATCTTGGTAATGGAATGAACTGCTCTTCTAGAATAGAGCAAAAGAACTGCAGTGTTTACCAGTTGGGTATGCAGCAGGCGGCAGGTGACGACGGAACAGGTAATAAAACAGGAGAATGATTAAAAAGAAATGAATTGTAAATGGTTGCTTAATGTCAGCAGAGTTGGTGGTAATGCACCACAGAATTTAGTATAATAATACTGTTTGTGAGCTTGAATAAAGCTAAATTTTTTTGTTCAATAGGTACAGTTGAATTTGAGTTTCTTTTGTTGTTGGCGGTGTTTTATGCTTTTTTTCTCCCTCCTGTTCCTTTTGTGTTTTTTTTTATTTAGGAAAGTTTTTGTATGAATAAGACTCTAGGTGAAATTCGGAGTCTGATAACTACTTAAGAATTATTCTAGAAGGTTGCTAAAAAACAAAAGCAATAACAGAAGAAGAAAACAATAAATAAATAAAAAAAAAAACAAGACTTGCCAGCGTGTATCTGATTTAAGTATTTTGTATGGAATTCAAGAGATGAATTCTTTCTTTCTGGATTAAGGCATGTTTATCAGTGTTGCAGTCCAAAATATGAACTGAATTGGCTTGTATTTCTGCTTTATAGCAGAAAGCAAGGGCTTATAAATTTACCTGTGCTCTGTGAATATGTATCTTTTAAAACGATACATAGCGTGTCAGAATACTTTCAAGAGCTTTTTCAAAATCTTTCATAGCTGTCTTTTGAAATTTATTAGATTTTTGGAACACTGGAAAAAAAATCTTACTTGAAGTAATGTATATGTATATGATCATATGTGTAACAACATGTGAATGGTAGTGGTAAAAGTACAGGCAGTTCTGAATTTGCAGTAGCATTTAAGAGTTCTCCATTTAAAAACTTTGTCACAATAGTCTCTCTACAGAAAGGTACAATTAGAATCAAACAAAGAGGGGATCTGGAGAATCTAGAGAAGGTATTTTCATATAGATGATTACCAAAAATACATACAGACATGTATGCGTGCTGACATGTGTCTGTCAATTTTTTCATATTCTCCCTGTTGCAGTGTTAAGGAAGATGACTACTCTGTGCAGGAGGGCTTGCAGCATGTGATGTGCACTTCGGGGCTGGATTGTAAGGCAGGGCAGCTAACGTTGTGGAACAGGTGTCATGACAAGCTGCTCAAGTCAAATCTGCAGTAACCACCCCAAAGCTTTTGAGTTTGTTAGTGGGCAAGTGTTCTCACTGCTCCGTGTCCACATCATTTCTGTGTATGGAAAGTGTCTCCTGCAAGCATTAATCCTGTTTCCCTTCTAATGCCTCTGCTAGAGAGGCAGAAATAAGCTGCTGGTGCTAAATAAACGAGCAGTAGAGCTGTAGCTTCAAGGGACTAACAGCAGCAGCTGGGTAGATTTGAACTGCCCCTGAGCAGCATCCCTGGTGTAGCATCCTTGTCAGCTCTCTGGTGAGCAGACAGCAGAGGATGTCTGGAATAGAAGTTGGGTTTGGGATCCATGTTCTGAATTTCAGTTGGTGCTAGATTAGTTAGTAGGCAACTGAGCACCGCTGCTGTTTTTTCCTTCTTCCCTTCATTCTCTGTTTGCTTCTTGTTTACATTGAGACTGTTCCGTAATACTGTTTGGGATCCAGAATGCTATTTACATAAAAATCTCTAAACCTCTCTCCTGTTCTCTTATCGCTGTAGATAGCATTGTTTTGCTTGAGTAATGCCCCAGGAAATTCTTCTATGTATATTTTCCATGAGAAGTAATATAGAACATTTCTTAAGGGCCTCTGGAGCCTTGTCTTGAAGCCTTTTGCAGCAGGACAGGGGATTTTTGTTTATTTTTAATGTATCTTGTTGTTTAATGTATGTTGTTGAGGTGAATCAACTGATCAGAGGCCTCTTTGGTCAGTAGTGGGGATGGCACTGCATGGCTGGCCACTGCAGGTGGCAGTCACCTTCTGGATGCCATCTGTTTTTAATAGATTGATCTGTGGAAAATTAACTTTTTAATATTTTAAATAAGTAGGAACATAACCATCTCTCCAGAGCTTTATTTTAAGTGCAGTGATGATCCCTTTTTCATATTAGTACTTGAAAGCAGATATGAACGACTCTGTAATTCTGACCACTGGATGAATGTTTAAGTAGGGCATTTGCTTAAGATTGAATCACTAATGAACTGTAATAAAGTTTAGAAATGTGCAGCATGTCTTTTAAAAAAGACCTGAATCTTTTGTTGTATACTTGGCTGTACACCTAATACACTTTTAGCACAGTTGACTCTGTTTCATCTGAGTAATGAGCATGGATGAATTCACCGTGGATAAATAATGGATAATACTCCTAATTTCCTCGAGTGTGTTTTTGTTTTTCTTTGCTAACCAAGTTCTTTACATCATCCCAAAGAACAACATAGTAGTTTTGACTTGCTTCTTCCTTCAAGATGAGTGTCGGAGTGACTCAGAAGTATGCCTGAAAGGCTGTTTCTTCATACCTGAAGATACTTAGGTAGACTTAATGAGGATGTAATGTGTTCTCCTCTGAGATACAGTGAATAGTATTTACAGTTTTTTTATATGCTATCATAGATTACCTCTGCATCGTTTTCAATGCAAAGGTAATACAAGTAATACTTTGCACTGATCTTATAATACATTCTTTTCTGGCCTTGAGACACTTAAAAGGTTTTCTGAAGCTTAAGTATGTTACTGTGGTTTTATTTGACAACTGAACCAATATAATGGCTCACTGCTTTAAAAAGGAGACTGTACTCTTCCATCTGTATAGTTGTACTATATATTCATCTGTGGTGTTCCTGGTGCACACCAGGCCTAGGTGGGGAATGGTTCAACTTGCTAAACCAACAGGTAGTCATCCTTCCCTCCCAATACAAACTGATAGACACCAAACCAAAATACTATGAGAGTGAACCAACAGCAGGTTTAGGAAATAAAGATCAACAATCCTAACATTCAAGCTGTTTTTTCTGTTCTTTTTTGTTCTGTTCTGCAGAAAATATTTAAATTGAAAAAGTAATGAGAAGCCCCTTCAATTGAATTAAAACAAAACCAAAACTATGTTATGCTGCAAATATTCTTAAAAATGTTTTCTTTAGACTAATTCTTCAGGATAATGCAGTTAAAAGGGGAGTTGTTTTAATATAGCAAAACCATCTTTCCCTAATTAGTTTGAAGTTACTTTTCACCAAGACAGTTGAAAGCTACAACAGATACAGAGAACACAGTAATACTGTTTGATAGAGCAAATTCTCAGCTACAAAGCAGATTTTTTCAAATAGTCACCACCATTAGCTATGCATTTTCACCAAGAATGAACAAGAGCCTGCATGTCATGCCTGTAACAAATGGCACCTAGTGGAGGTGACCCACCACTTCATTGTGCTCACCTGCAGTGTTTGGTCTTTATAAACATTCAGCAAGTGTTGGTGAATGTCAATGGATGCAATTTTTTCTCCATGAAGAAATTCAGCTTTTGCTTCATATGCACTTCCATGTCAGCTGCCATTTTGTCTGACTGCCCCTGTGCTGCCACTGGTCTCCTGGCAACAGAATGCAATAGGAAATTGATGGGAAGGTTCAGCCCCTTCTGCCGTATCACCTACATTCGCCTCTGATATCATGGGCCAACATAATAAAGTAATACGCATTACTTTTGGAGTAGCTATTCTGTGTCTTCCCAACCCCAGGATAGAGTCTGTAAAAGGCTGGACAGTATAAGTAATAAAAATCTTATTTTACAGAGGCATTAAATATAAAACAATTTTTCTTTAAAATACATTAAAATTTCACTGTGCTTAAAAATCCAGAATGATGCTCCTATAACTCTCCAAGGTCAATGGAGTATTTACCAGCAGGATAAAATCAGCACTTGCCTATAGAGCTTATGTAGCAGTGTTATCAGCAGTGTGGACTTAAATTCAGCCCCTATGAGTAGCCCTCCTGTGGGCCTGCTCCTACAGTACCACATCTTTCTTGTGCTGGGGCCTCCAGACTTGGATGCAGTTCTCCAGGTGGGGCCCTACAAGGGCAGAGCAGAGGGGGACAATTGCATGACTTCCTTCAATAAGACATGGTCCTTCAGTGGCCCTGGGCCATTTCTGCTGGCTTTACTTCTGCTAGCTGTGCTGTCTTGATTTGTAGACTTTCACATTACTGTTTTGTTCTTTAAGCTTTTAAATAACAGAATGCTCTTTACTCCATAATTGCAAAGTTTATATGTTTTTCCTCTGAAAAATGTTACATGGGTCCAAACTAAGAGAAAATAATTTCAAGTATTTCATCTGAATAAATGGCTGATTTCAAAGGCTTTCCTCTTTCAGCAAATGGTGTTCTTTGTGCCCGTGGAAGCACTGGGTTCAGTTGCCCTTGAAGCAAGCCACAAGTATATTTTCCAGTTGGGAGTATGTTTTTCTCAATTTTTAAGTGTTAGTGAGGAATACCTGTGATTTGGGAAGTAGTGCACATGGTCTCATCTGTTTATTCTGAATGCATCTTGTTGCTCCTTGCCAAGTTGCAAAAGGTCCCTGTAAGCAGAAACCCCTCACAGATCTGTGTTTCTGAGCTGGCTTACTCTAAGTCTAAAGTTTTTGCTGGGTATACTCATAAAGGAAGGATTTTTTTTAGGAGAAATCCTGATGCATTATTCATTTGAGGAGGAAAGCTAATGTGGAGTAGCTTTCAGAAAGCCTGATCCTTTCAGCAATGATACTCTGTAAAGATATGAAGTTTCTGTGTGCAGCTGGTTTCTGTAAGACGTTCCAGCTGTGCAGGACTTGGCTTACCCTCACTTCATAAGCTCTGGGATGCCCCTTACAGAATGATTCTGTGTAAGTAATTTGAATTCTGTAGCCCCTTAATGCTAGCTGCTTACTGACAAGAGCAGTCTGGCAAACTGAGCTTGAGGAAATTTCATCATCATTGTGTTTTGTTGTTTTTTAACCAAGAGAATGCTTTTGCACAGCTATGTTAGATACTGACCCCAAACCTCATCTATTGACTCTTTGCATCTTTAAGATGCACTGGAGTGAGCCTTTTCTCAGTTATTTCTTTGAGAATATGACTGTATGAAGAAGAATGCTTTTAATTTTAAAGTATTTTTTAACTTGAAAACAGGAAAAAGGTAAGCAGGAAGAACAGAAAAATGAGCGGCTGGTAACATGTATTAAAAAACACTGCACTCTCCAGCATGTTGTTTTCTGCTGGTGAGAGATAATTTAAAAATGCTTTTACTTTATGGAAATCTGAACCGGAGAATAAATTGTTGTTCCGTGGAGGAAGTATTGCAGAAGTGAATATTTTAATTTGCCCAGTAGTTGATGTAATTATGCCACATACATTCATGGGTAGGCTGTGTTTTTTGAAAGCTAACACATTAATGTCAATTACAAGGTGGTATTTTGCTAAATCTCCATAGAGAAATAATGTGATTGACAGAGCAGCCAGTTCCATGAATAAAAAATGTCTTAAGGATATTTTCCACTTGTCTTGAATACGTTTTGGCCACTCAATGCCAGCTGTGTGCTTTCTGTGACTAGCAGAGATGGCAGTGGGTGCTGGTGCTGTCCTTTGCCATTCTCTGTGTCACACCAGTCTCAGGTGAGCACACAGGGAGCCATGTGCAGGGCTCCTGATAAGGCGATAAGCTTCAGAGCTGCCGCGCGGCCTCACCCAGCGTCAGGCACAGGTGCCAGATGCATCTTGCTTATGGAGGCTATATTGTACCGCTCCGGCTGGGGCCCTGCAGAGGACTTTGTGCCGTGAACTGTTTGCAGAACTTCCAGACAACCGTGGCTTTGTTGTAAACTTCCAGTGTTTGTTAGGTGATTAGAATCCAACTGTTGCGTTCAGCTGCGCTTTGGGGTTTGCTGTTGTTTCCCATTTTCTTCCTTTCTGATTTTTTGTTTCCTTTCTCGCTTTTCCATAAAGCAGCATGGTGAAAGGTATAGAAATGGTACCTTGTACAAATTCTGTTGATTTTAACTCTTAAATCAGTTTAACTCTCAAATCTGTTGGTTACCTTTTTCTCAGTCCTAAGAGTTTCTGGTTTGTACCGCTGCTTCATGTTGCTGCAGGAGCATCTGGTGTTTCACTGATATGGGCAAGCTGTAATAGTTAGCCTTAAAAATGCTTAAATGTTTGAATCTTGCCTTAAAAAATGCACTGTAATTATGCGCTGTAATTTAGCAGTGTGTCTTTGGAGTGAGGAAATGTGCTATTTTGGTTTAACTAAGAAGAATGCTGTATTAATGACTTTATATCTTTATGTAATATTGACAAGCAGAGCTCCTTATGCTCCTGCTTGTGTAATTGAAACAATAATGGCATTTTCATGGAGTTAAAACATGAAGACAAAATCGGTTGCCTGTGCTTTGTCCTTGCTGTCTCTCTGCTGTTTCCAGGCAGAGCTCCTAAAGCCCTCAACTCATGTGTGTGGGTACTGCCTCAGCCCTGCCAGCTGTGCAGCCTCTTGGGCCGATGTGCTGTGCGTGGCGCTGCCTGGAGCTGGTGGGCTCGTGCAGGTGAGCAGCCTTAGCAGGGACACACAGAGCAGCTCTTCAGGCCCTGCCAACACGTACCTCTGTGACAGAGGTGGGACAACCTGCTGTGTACCCTGCAGCCTGCATTAGAGAACACTGTTGCTCTTGTGAGCCCTAAGAAACTTGGGACTTTACTCTGATTACTAATACACTTAACAAACAAAAAAACAAACCACAAAAACTTCTGTATGAGTCCCGAGTTTATTTATGTGTTTTTCATTGTTTTTTTTTTCTTCCTCAATACTTTCTGTATTTCCATAATGCAAATAAGATGTTCGTTGTAGAAGTGGCACAGACTTTTAGCAGCTTGGGAGGAGCAACAAAAATAGAAACATAACTGATTCCTAACAGTTGTCCTCAGGCCTTGTAAGGTAACAGAGTTAAGCCTTTCCCTGCTCTATCCATTTAAATGCCCAGCAACTAAGCAGGGATTTTCAGCGTAGCCTCAAAACTGTTCCCAGTTTCCATTTAAAAGGTTGGTGAAAACTTGAATGCTAGTTCTCCAAAAGCAGTGCATTGATATACTCCTGCTGAAGCACACTAAAAAGACTGATGTGTTACAGAACCTAGCACATCTTCAGGCAGTTATTTCTGGTGGTTTGATGCAGAACCATACCAATCAGTCTGTACCTTTAAAGTTTATTTTGTGGTCATGAAAAGTCAAAATTGAGCATCTGGGAGGCGGTAAAACCTCTGGGGTTCTGTACGTTTTTAACAGTAAAAATGACCATGAAAATCAAGAAACTTGGATTTGTTATATTTATGAAATATGATAACAGCTATGGCTTTGTGTATTGCTTCACCTGTTGTATTTTCTTTGAGAGACATTAGTTAACATCTCAGAACTGCCTGCTGGGGTTTTTTTGAAGCGCTGCAACTTTTTTATTACTGATTTGCTTCCTTGTTCAGTGATCTGGAAAGCCTGATTTCTCGAGGAGGGCCAGAGTGAAATCTGTTTAGTGAAAGCCTTTGCAAAGTTGGTAAACTCTTTGTTAAATTACTTGAAAAGCAGTCTGATTTTTCAGGATTCTTTTTTTTTTTTTTTTTTTAAAGTTTGGAGACAGGGAAGGTTGGAGGAAGATAGGATTACTGTAATAAACATAGGTGTTTTACTGTAATAAACACAGACTTCTGCTTACTGGAAAAGTTAAATATTAACACTATCCTCTTTGATCTCATTCAACGGCTGTGTTTGGTCAGAAATCTGTGCATCTTCAGTGTCCTTCCTGACCTGGTCAGAAAACTTGTAGTTGAAACTGACTTTAAATAGGAAATACTATTTGTAGTTTACTCTTAATGTATTTTCAGTTAGTCTGTATCACCTTGAAGTTGAATGTAGTAGGACTGGAAACCTCAAAGAAATATGGAAGCAACACTGTCTTTTCATTTTTTTTATGCAACTTGAAAGAATGACTTTAGCTGTATTTTTTAAATGAAATATTTATGCTGGGATGATTAATGCAGATAACTTTGTGGAAGGGAAAGCAGAGAAATCACATTGTTATCTCTGCCATCCTAGTCGACAACAGCTTAAGGGGGGGGGGGGGAGAAAGATAATATGGTGTGATGGACTCCTACAGAAATGGAAGTGTATTCAAATAAACTTGGGACCACACTGCCTTTTCAGTCTATAGGGATGAGGCTGAAGCAATGCTGTAAACCATATATATATATATATATATATACACACACCATATAAACCATATATATATGTATATATATATAACCTATATACTAAGAGAACACGTGATTTTTATCTTGCAACTTGATCTTTGCCACAAGTCAGAGCTCTGACAGCTGCAGAAATAACAACTATTAGATGCTGTGCTTATTTTTTGTATGTTTATGTTATTCAAAATGTTTGCTAGCAATTTTACCAGGTAGCTCCAAGAAAATGGCATAATGCTACTCTATTAAAGGAAAGCTGTGTACACCTCTTTTGCATAGACGTTTTTAGTAAATGAATTGGTCCTAGTATATTGATATTTCCAGAAATGTTTTGATTAAAATTTCAATCTCTATGAATAAAAGAAGTTTGAAACTTTTGTTATCTAACAGTAGCATAAGTGTCTGATCTTTCATACTGCTTGGATCCTATAGCTACTTGCAACACCCAGGAGAGTTCTTCTGTGTTTTAGTACTGGTTGTAAAATGCACATACTCTTTTCTTGTTCTGAATAGTACATCTGTAAGGTGTGCCCTCTTGAAACAGGAACTCAGTTCAGCACTTTGAGTGTGCTATGCATGAACAGTAGAGTAGTACCCCAAATGGATGCTCTCATACTTCGTAGAACTTGTGGGCTTACTGCATGAGAACTTTGTAATGTATGGGGTTGTTTCCAGCCTGAAGTCAGCAGACTTGTTGCTGAAGTGGCTCAGGCAGTTTGCTTCTAGCCATCTTCTTTTCTAAAAGGTTTTCATATCTGAACAAGAGCAAGGTGTGAACTGACGCTGGCATTAGTTATTCCAGTGGAGTGCAAACAGCTTGTGTTGCTGATAGAGCACTTCTGCTTAGCACATCTGCAGTCATATTCTTCTCCTTTAAAGAGCTCACTGGCATCAGTGTGCTCATTCACTGGTATGCCTTATCTTGAGTCTTGAGAAAATATCAGAGACATTCGCTGATTTTATAGTAGTCTGCTCTCCTTAGTAATGAAGTTTACAACTGGTGCAGTATCAAATGGTTAGCAAACTTCAGAACCAGTGTATAAACTATGCATTTATTGCAATCATGTGAGTTGCTACTTTGTATGGAACTCTTAAGTCCAGCCAAGCAATATCCTTATTTTGTCGAGGATTTCTTTTTGGTTTGTTTTTCTTAAATAAAACAGCTCCAGTTCAGAGCTCTTGCCTCATAGTTAAATAAAAGTGCTCTCTTTTTCCATCTTTTCTCTAGGTAATAAAGTAGCGGGCCAAGTATCTTATGAAAGACTTCCCATATATGTACGGCAAAGTGATAAATATTTCTAGACACTTCCACAGTAGACATACTTGTTGCTCTCAATTTTAGACACATTGTAATTTCCTGGCCAGAAGTCTGTTTAATTTTCCTCTTAAAAAATAAATCATAAAAGGAATTGATGCTGTAAATAACATTTTCTTGCACACTTTTGAAATGCATAATGATGATATCTCATAACTCTACACAGTGAGTTTTATTGGGCTCTGTTTAGTGAATTAGCCTTGTCTGTGCTTGGCAAGCTTCAGGGGCTTTTAATACATGTTTTTCCTTGCTTCTACTGCTCTTCATTTGGCTTAAAGTAAAATAAATGTTACATCTTAAGTTTTGTGATTTATCCTGAAATCTTATTCTAGTCTATGGTGTCTATATTAACTCACTGGCTAAACAGAAACCATAAAGTCCAAAGTTGCAGTAGTTGTCATCTATATGCCTTTGATTATAAAGAACATAAAAGTTGGGATTCTGAAGAAGTGGAAATGTTAGAAGGCTTGTAAAAGTGACAACATGATTGTACTTATTGCAGTGATGCTTGTGATAATGCTGATACTGACAGATGTGTGTTTCCCCTCTTGTTAAATGAACTGGTCATATAGATAGTCCTAAGACATACTTATTTTCAATATATTTTTGTTCCTAATATTGAGTATTCCCAGCGTTCAGTCTCTCTACTGAAGCATCTGGGAAAGCTTATAGTTCCTTGTACATACAAGTACAAAAGTACTCTTAGCATCTTACAAGTTCTTAATGGGCTAATGTTGAGCTAACTGTATTTAAAAGTAATTATTTTCCTTGAGGAGAACACCTACCAGAATTAATCAGGCCATGGGGGAAGGCCATATAACTTGCTGGAGCACACACACTGTTATCGCAGACAAATGCACAGTCTTAAATGTATTTTCTGACTTCCATTCACTCTTAAAACACCGCTATGCAGAACCACTGGCAGCTCTTCTTAACAGGACTCCAGGAGGTGGAACGCAGGGATTAGTGATAGTTTTTTATTAAGTTTCTGGTGGTAATAATTTACAGAATAAAAGCTTAGTGGTGGTGGTGCAAGTACAAAGAACCCAGAGTGTATTTTAAAAAGTCATTATTTTTGAGGTGCTGGGAGAGTTGGCTCATGATTTTGGAATGTGTGCTGTTAACAAGGCCTTCTTTGAAGAACTCTCTGTAGCCCAGTGTTAAAGGCAGTCAGAGACTAACCATAATTAATACAGCCTTTCAAATTAGTGGTGAAATTCATCAGCCAGTTCCAAAATTTGACCTTTATATCTCACTGATAATGAAATACAACCTCTTTTTTTTTTCTTATTTAGTAAGAGGAGAATGAAATGCTTGAAGTATAACTCTGAATGCATTCATAAGAGAGGTGATGAAAAATGAGTATGAGGTAATGGGAGGCACTAGGCTGGATAGCATTACCTGAATCGAGTGGTGAAAGAAAGGTCGGTGCAGCGTCCTAAAGTGTCGCTCGGTCCGCGTGCAAGAAAATAAGAAGCTGGCAGGGACAGAGCAATTTATATGGCAGCTAAAAATACCGTTGAATATGGGATGTGCAGCATTCTTACAGACAGCCCTTGGAGGGGCCGTGTGTGTGACTCCCTCCTCCCGGCTGCTTTACTTCTCGGGCAGCGTAGGGGCTGCAGGGTTTTTTGATGGCTTTAAAGCGGATTTAGTGGAGCGTACGCTGGCCTCCTGTGTGCTGCGTTTTAGCTGGACCGCGTTGTGCGAGCCAGCTTCTCGGCCAGCGACCCTCCTGCCGCGGGCGGCCGGTGCTGCAGCGACCCGTGCCCGGTGCCGCCGTTCCGCTGGGCTCATCCCGCGCTGTACGGAGCGGTGCTTGGCGCTTCGCATTTAATGGCATCGTATCTAATGCTCTAATTGTTACATCGGTTGGAAGTTTTATTTAAAACTCGGCAAACCGCAGACGGCTTTTTATACTCCCGTATAGTTTGAAGTAGGGGTGCGGATGGGCTGGAAAGGGGCCTTTCGTTGGCCGGCCGATAGCAGCCGTGAGAAGTTATGGCAGCGCGAGCGCGCGCGGCCCCCTCCTCCCGCCGTCCGTTTCCGCGAAGGGGCCGCGATGGCA
>JAOWBP010002392.1:41806107-41834330 GCA_028571105.1 Tragopan temminckii
TGTGGATGCCCTGTCCCTGGAGGTGTTCAAGGCCAGATTGGATGGGGCCCTGGGCAGCCTGGTCTAGTATTAACTAGTATTAAATAGGGAGGTTGGTGGCCCTGCCTGTGGCAAGGGGGTTGGAGATTCATGATCCTTGAGGTCCCTTCCAACCCTGGCCATTCTGTGATTCTGGATAACTGCATTGGTACTGATGGAGACAGACCTCCCTATAGCAGATGACTGTAAAAGTCAGTGCCTTATTTGGGTTCAAACTGTAATGAGAGCATGTTTTGAATCCCAAAATAAATTCTTCAGAATTCTGAAGAATTGTTAGGTACTTGAGAGAAGCTGTCCTTGCACACTGCCCAGAAGAGCTGTGTCTGGCTGAGCATGACAAAGGTGCAGAAGAAAGCAGAGTAGTAGAGAAGAGAAATACAGGTGCAAGATATGATTAAGAACACTCTTCTGGAGAAGCACAGGGGTGAGTGAGCTTACTGTTAGGCATCTACCACAGCTACAGTGGGGGCACAAACTCACAGGTCAGCTGGGGCCCATAATGGCATATTTGTACTCATAAACATGAAAAAGGTTTGGGTTGTCATTTTCTCAAGGTTACAATAAGTTGGCTACAACAAAACACCATTCATTTGTTACCTGAGCTGAAGTGTAACCTCACCTCTTGTAAGTTACTTTCAAAAGCAGTAAGCGTGCTGTGGAACATACACTAAGTTTGCCCCAGAGGTGCTCCACTGACTACTCGGAACAGCATGCCTTGATTCACTTCAGTGTGTGTTAGAAACGTCAGTACAATCAAGTCTGACTGCAGGACATGCGCACCTAGGACTGTTGAAATCTGCTCACCTTGGAGGGCTTTACAGTAGAAGAAATACGTGCAGAAAGTACGCACATAGCTGTTCAGCTTTAGAGAAAACAAAACTGTGGTAGTTGTGCTGCTTTCTTCACACTGAGAAGTGAAATCCTAAATCTCAAACACCCGCTAATTACCTGCCATTCTTCCCTATTAAGAAACAGAGGCAGCCAAGAGTAAAATAGGAATTAGTCTATTCAAGAGTCAGATAATAAGCCAGGACATAAAAATACCTATAACACCTTTTTTTTTTGTGCATAGTGAGGACAGAGTTTAATGTTTTACTCAGAAATACGTTGACTGGTTTCCACTGTGTCTTTTGATGTCTTTTCATTCACCCTTAGCTTCTATTCCCATTAGCATGAGAACAGTGCCCTGTGGTGTAAATCTTATGTAGTTTTCCATGCTCTGAGTGTTTTCATTACTGATATTTGTTATTTTAAACCACACTTTCTTACATTACTTCAGGTTGTTTCTCCCCCCCTCCCAATAGATCTTTTTAAAAAGCGTTGAACAGTCTTTGTGACTTTCTAATAGACAAACAAACCATTATTTATGACACTTTCTATAAGTTCCTTCTTATTTCACATGCTCTATGGATACACACAGTGTTTCTGTTTAAAACCCCGTTAGGAAGGCTTAGACATTGGTGAATGTGGTCAGCCTCAGGGTGGTGGCAACCCTGCAGCATCTTCTAAAAGGCTTTTCAGACGAACAGCCACAGGCCCTACGCACCTTCTTCTGAACTGTTAAGTCTCAGCTCCTCAGCTTCCTTGTAATCCGACAATAGCAGATTTCATTGGTTGTGACTTACTTGCTTTGTTTTCTTTTTCCTAAAGCTGTTTTCTGTCTACTGTCTTCTCTACATTATCACAGCTCTAAAGTACTTCCACATAAATCTTAAGAACAGAGTATTTGAGTAACTTACTTAATTATGACAACCAACTTTTCCTTTGAAGTTAAAATTATAAAGAACTCTAACCTGATTGGAATGCTATGACATAATGGAATTTACAGTGATAACAGTGGGGTAGCAAAGTCTTTGGCTGCAGCAAATGAGTACAAACCCAAACACTGCAGCCACAGACGAAGAAACAAAGGGAAAAAGCTACTTACCTTTAGAAGGCCTCAGGTAGGCAGGGATCTCCAACAAGATACTCTTGCTTCCACTGGCAGCCCATAAATGAGGTCTGGGAAGGGGTGGATCCTGGGTGCACCCCTTCTGATCACTCTGTTTCATTGCTTGCACCTGAGCTCCACTGAGTCAGCCCTGCCTCCCCACCAGGTGTTCAATCACTGCTTCAGGCCATGACTTTGCATTTCTACTGCACTGATTTTTAATAGGCACTGCTGCACAGGCAGGTGCTGTGCTATCCCCAGGAGCATGTGCTCTATGAGGAAATTATTGTTCTGTTGTTCTTTCATTTTGTGACCAGTTTAAGCCAAACCAACTAGGAAATTATTGGGTTTTAGGGATTCATGCCACATGGGATTTGCCTGTATATTTTATTTTTCATAATAGCATTTAGTGAGTACCTATAAATCTTTCTTTCATGTGTGATTTCAGGGATACCTCTTAGCTCATAGGAGATGTAGGTGCGCTTTTAAGAGCTGTTTTAGGACACGACCTTTGCAAAACCTGCACACAGGACGTTTAGCAGCAGCAGAGCCAGTGGCTGGCTTGGCTGGTAAGATGAGATAATGCTCTGGGGAAAGGGGCTTCGAGCAGCCAAGGCTTCTGAAAGATGAAAGGCTTCTTGAACCTAGGAAAATGAACTGTGAGTTAACTGTCACACTGATTATGAAATACAGATGGTGAGGTCACACATCAGGAGGAATTATGATGCTGATCTCACAAGCTATTCAGTTCATGGTAAGTGCTGAGGTGCCGTTAGGGTATGCTACTAAAAACAACAGTCTCCCTGTAGGAAAGAGAAAAAATAACAGCAAAAACAAACAAACGAACAAGAAACCACTCCGAACTGCTTTTATTAAAGACGAAATGCAACAGTACCCCGCACGGCCCTGGCGGCCACGGCCAGGAGGTGGCGGTGGAGCCCGGCAGAACGCATGCAAGATCCTCTGATAGGAGTCTGCCGTGTGCTCAGCGCTCGTATTCAGTTCGAGAGTGTTTTGTTGACACTGATCCTGTCCCTTTGCAATGTTCTTGCCTGTAGAGCTTTCAGCTTTCTTCCCAAGTGGGAAAGCTAGCACGAAGCTGCTTAATGGGCCATCGCCAATCTTTGAGAGTGGCTGAGAGCAAAGTAGAGCCAAGTACTGAAAATAGTTACCAGTTCTGCAGGTTAGCGTGGATGCAGTG
Organism: Tragopan temminckii; assembly: GCA_028571105.1. Lineage (NCBI taxonomy): Eukaryota > Metazoa > Chordata > Aves > Galliformes > Phasianidae > Tragopan > Tragopan temminckii. The sequence continues at coordinate 41,809,278 of JAOWBP010002392.1, forward strand.
CATAACTGACTTTTTACCAAGGTGAGAGAAGGTCGTGTTGCTTCTGCTCCATCGCTTAAGAAAGCATTGCAGTCTGAATGCCCAGTGTGTGCGAAGCAGACACTGCATGAGCTTTACAGCTGTGTATCTGACCCCAAGATAAGTGCAGGAAATGGTTTATGCAGTAATATTCTGAATGCCAAAAATCATTCAGGTTATTAAATTGTTGCAAAATGTTTCCTGTTTAACTCTGTCCTTCCCAGTTGCTTTAGCCTTGCTCAGTGCTGCAGTTCTGAGAAGTTACTTTCGTAAAAGCAGCAGCACTTTCTATGTTGATAAAGAAAGTGCCAGACTGTGCAGCAAAATGCAAGAACCAAGACTGTTCATTATCTACAATGTGAAAATGGGTGGCTGTAGGCAGTAAAAGCATCTAATTGTTATGCTTACAAAATTACAGACCAGTCAGGCATAAAACAAGTTAGAGTTCTGTAGCAGACAAATATTCTCTTTTTCCCAAGGCACTTCTTGTTTTATGAAGCCTAAGTATTGGCATTCAGGAACAGGTACGATGGTAGGTGATGTGCTCTTACAGAAAAACACAAGCATTGCAGCTAGTTTTAACTCTCAGCTGCTGCAAAGAATCCAGAAAACAAATTTCAGATGACAACTGTCCCATACGTTTTAGATGCCCAGTAATGATACTGTAGGTATTGGCAGCAATCTCTTGAAGCGATATAATCTATTGATAATCACATTTTGATACCCTGGGTGGTAGAATGCAAGGACAGAACAGTGGTAGAATGCAAGAATATTAATGCTTTTTTATCAATAAAAAGGAAAGGGAGGAAGAAAGAGCCAGTCATTAACTGAAGCCAAACCTGATGGAAAGCTAATTATTACGAAGGTGAAGCCAATGCGATTGAAGTCTTTTGATGCCATGAATATGTTTAAACTGATCAGAGAGAAAATCAGACAAGTCAGGGCTGAATATTTGCAAAAATCTATTCTTGTTGAACTTAAATTTACTTCTGAATGGGGCAGAACTTCATTTTTAGAAACTACCACACTGTCTTGACTTCCTGCAGTTTTCTTCTCAGAAAGCGGCAGTGGCTCATGAGAATTAAAAGGCTGACAGAAATATAGCAATGTACTTCAGGGGTAAGGAGCAACTGTGCTGGGTTTGGAAAGTATAGATCAACAGGATGTGCAATTTTAGCCTGGGTAGCTCTTTCTGGTTTTGCATTGGGTATTAAAGTATTAAATCACACTGCTAATGACAAAACAAGGAGTTCTGCTTGTTTGGATGCCATATTATTTGTCTACTTTAGTTGATTTATTTCCTCCTGTGAGGTTAAATTCAAAAAGCCAACTCAGGCTTATACTTTCAGCCAATGCTCTATTGTCCCATCTCACAAGCTCACAATGCTGGAGGAATTGTAAGGGTCTACAGAGAATGTAAAGAGGAAAGTGTCTGGCACAGAGATGAGCAATCCAAACTTTTTCTTAACACACCAAGAGTGATTTCCTGATGTCATTGTGAAAATTGGCTGCAAAATGCCACGCCATTTATTTCAATGCATCATTTCTTGTCAAAATGTTACTGAGTTGACTGTCACCCTAGTTTGAGCTGAGCAGTATATAAGATTATTGGATTGGATTATCTTATAGTATAATCATTACAGGTAAAGGTGGCTGAATTAAACTCTTGTTTAACGTTTAATGAGCTTGAATAATAATAGAGTTGGCTCTATTCATGAAGACAATTACTAGAACAACATTAAGAGTTCTTTATCACATACCTGTGCATTTGAATGAAAGGGAGGCGTGGCCACGTGGCTTGAGATTGTGTAATTCTTTAGATGTTAGAACATCTTAAAGGTTAGATACTCAAGGGTTTAGTGCCTTTTTAGTCCACCGTGTCAGGTTGTCTCTAAATTATATATTTTCTGAAAGGAGAAAATTACATATAATGCATTTCCTCCAGGTGCCACAGCATCTGTCTGGCAGAGCATGAACACATTCCTCGCCTCAAAGAGATAGTAATCTGAACAAGCAGGTGTAGCAGCTAATTTAGGCAGCACACCAAATTAGTTTTTAAAAGATGAGTAATGTATTCAGCATTATAATCATATAAAACAAGTGTTTAACATATGAAAGTTAACAAGTGAGTAACAAATTCTGTCTAATGTTGTACATTTGTTCTTCTTGTTCTCACAGCTCTTCCTTTGCCTCTTGGGAGCATGCTTGTCACCCAGGGGCTAGTCCCTACAGGTAAATAGAAAGAATACACGGTGGGCATAAGTTACAGAGTTCAGACTCTGGAGTTTATACTGAACTGCAAATTTCCCTGTAGCCTGCTGTTTTCCAAGATCAGCGTTCTTCTCACTCGTCACCATCATTGCTATAATGATTTGATCACTGTGTATTAATTGCTGCATTCGTTCATTTGAAAGAACATGAGCTGTGGAGAGAATTCATTAATTCAAAGACTGGCCACTAGATTCTGTTGCCATGCTCATGTGTGCTCAGGTTGGGTATTCTCTGGGGCTGCTGATGGAGCAGAGCACTGCACAGCCTGAGCAGGGCGCCAGCATCTGGTATGCTAACTCCCTTTGTCTATTCTAAAAAGGCAAGCAGTGTTCTTACAGTGACCACATACTGATATGAATACAGCTTTGGTGCGGAGGGGCAAGGAATGCTGCCAAAGTGAGGAGACAGAGAGCTCTTTATAGAGGTGGCTTGCAATCCGCAGGCTAACATAAAAGAAAATTGTATTCTGTTTATGTGGTGAGTGAGCCTGCTGCTACACATTGCCCCTTGAGGTTCCCCCTGGGGATCATGGCTAGTAAGAAGATTGAAGATACCATTCTGGGTAATGGGTGAAGGGCACCCACCCTAAAGTTTGCCATGGTGGGTGCATCCCATAGGAGAAAATGATCTGGTCCTCCAGCCCATGTCAGTAGCTGGTTACAGGAAACCATGGGGCCTAAAGCATAAAGGAGAAAGTGAATAAGCATTCTGACATTTTCCTTTTATTATAGGCATTTTTGTCAGCAAACCCAACATTTGGAGCATTACCTAAGATGGCAAGTAAGTTGGACCTAATTCTAAAATAAAGGAAAGGTTATATGAAGAGATCTGCAGACCTCCGAAATCTCTTTTCAAAGTCTCTGTTTTTGTAATCTGTGAGATATTACCAGAGTGATTTAGGAAACAAGAATTCTCTTGTGTTTAAAAATAGATATATGAAATGCAGTTAGTTTAATGTAAACATTTCCAATGGTAGCTTATATTTACTTACCTATCCTCTCAAATTGGTCTAACCTTTGTTTTAGAAGTAATGTCAGCCCAGTTATCGTCCATGCTCAGCAGATCATTAAGTTTTGGGTATCAGTGGATCATCGTAGTCTGCTATGAAAAGGAAGATAGGATTTTCTGTATGTTCATTTGATGCATTGTGTTTAATTTATGACCATATGATAAAATGTACAATACTGTAATTAGGCTTTTAAGTGGCAAGAAAGGAAATCGATTCCCTCTTCAGCAGAAGTTTGGTGAAAAACTGGCCATGTTGAAGTAATCTCTTTGTCCTAATTCTGTTCTGGTTTCACAGAAAAACTGAAAATTTAGTGCTACATTGGCAATCACCAGAAATACCACACTGTGCATACAAGGGTGAGGGAAATTAGTGCTGACAGTGTGATTGAATTTCGTCACAGACTCTATATGTAGTCTTTTTCTCTGAATCTAAAGTCTTGTAACTCAGTTGGCTACTATAAACATTTCCTGTATGCATTTTTCAGGGACCAGTTGCTGTGGTTCATCATTGTCAAATGCATTTCTAAAAATCCTCTCTGCAAAAACTGATCTCATCTGTCTTTTCATATATTTCCCACAGACCTCAATGTGAGCTTTTATGCTTAAGAAAATGCCTTACTAATAATGGAAAGCTTCACTGTTTTTGTATTTCTCTCCCACCATTTTTCCTCACGTGGTGCTACACAAGGTGGCTATTTGACACCCTTTTGTATTATGCCCTAGCTCTGCTTTATCACTACTGATAGGCACATTGGCAAAGAATGCTTAGAAATTTCTATTATTCCTATTATTTTGGTGATTGCTGGAAATGGTAGTTAGGACTAATAAGTAATGGAATCGTATTGATCGAGACATTTAGATATCATCTTTTGCAGTTTACGTGCAATTAAGTAGTCATAATAATTGGAGAATATAGGCAAGAGATTACTTCCTCAAAATGTCAATGTGGTGTGTGATTGTATTGGGAGAAATCGAATTCTCAAATGCTTTGTTTGCTTTCAGTATTGTAGGCATCATACTTGCAAAGAATGAGAAGCAAAATGGAAATGAAAGGAAGAAGAAGGATCTGTTCCTTTGGTATCTTAGTCTCACACAGACAGCCTTCACACTTAAAATAATTTCATTTTCTTTTCCATGCCAAATCTACTTTTCGTAGTCCCTCATTTCTGAGAAATCCCTCATTTTGCTGTATCAGCCTTAAGAACACCTCACATTCACCCGATTGGAATTAACTTGTACCGACTACATGCATGAAAACATATAATTCTGTTCTATTTCTAACTTTTTTTACTTAATAATCAAGTAATTACAGATAACGCTGATATTTCAAAATGCATTCAATCGTTAAGATTCTAAAAGCAGACAGAGCTGAAGTGGGTAGTACATCTCATGTCATGGTTTGGCCAGAGCCTCAGCAAGGGTGCTACATGAGTGATGCTATCCCAGGAAGTCACGGGAGTGAGAAATGAAAGAACCATGTGGTGGGGTTCTTTCACCCCAGAACGGGGAAAGATTCTTGTGAGAAAAAAAAGAGGAATTACAGACTGGAAAACAGGGGAGTGGTTAAATGAACTCCCACTCTCTGTCTACGAAAAACAGGCCAGCAGCTGGGCTCTCTAAAAACGTTTTCACACGTTCTGCTTGTGGTAATCTGTCCTACATTTCTCACAGGCAGGAGAATGTGTGAAAGTGTTTGCAAATAGCTTGGCTGCCTGGAAGAGGGGAGGGCAGAGGCCTGCTTGAAATCCTGCCATGTGAGTTTCTTAAGGCTCCAGTTGCAGCTCAGGGCAGAAGTCTGATGTGGAAATGATTGGATTGAGCCTCTCTGGCCATTATGACATAGGAATTTCGAGAAGAATGTCGATAATGGTCCCTTTCTAAAGCTCATTGCTGCAGTCTGTAAGGAACATCCTAGCAGAACCCACTTAACTACTCAAAAGCAGAGATTTAAATGAATGTTACAACAGTAAGGATTGTTTTAAAGGAAGACATTAGAACAAATTCCCAGTTTTAATCAACTTTGCTGTTTGAGCATTTTACATCAAGAGTGGCAAGTGCTCAGCAACTGGCAGAAAATGCTTTTTGGCTCAGGGTTACCTAATAGGGATGGCTTTCAAAATCGGCAGTGCTTCCCTTGTGCCAGCTGGAGAGATCCTGAGCAATGTGGTCAGCCTGATCAGTTTGCTGCTCTAGCTGGAAATGAAGCCCCCAAGGAAAGGGGGGGAAGAAAAAAAAAAAAAAAGCAAAAAAACTTTCTGAGAGGTATCTTGCTAGTAACGACATGAAGGGAAAATGCCAGACACAGCTAACTGTGATTGAATGACACCCTAAATCCACCAGCAGTCATGGGCTTCATTAAAGCCTCGGCCAGCTGTGCTGATGAAGTGCCTTTGAAGATTTTCTTTCAAATTAACATTTGCTTACATAGGCCAGCATTCCCACCTGTTTCAAATAGACCCCAAAACATATTTAATTGAGGATGGTCAATTACAAGTAATTACTGAGTAGTGCAATCCAGGCTTTGATGGCTGCAGTGGGATTTGCCTTCACTGTTTGTCAGAGCCCAAGCTTGCTGAACCTTAAAGCCAAATACAAGAGACCTTTACTTTTTCATCCTTTTCCCTCTTTCAGATATCCCATGCACTGTGTGAGAATATTTTCTTCTGGTGTGTATTTGCCAACTAATTTTTAAAATAATTTTGTCTCAAATACAGAGAAATATTGCAGCTATATGAAGGGAATAATGCAGAATATCACAGGTGTCTGTATTTGACTTACTCCTATAGTGGGTCCTGGAATTTCTGCTGTGTGACCTGCTCCCTTTTCGAGCCCGGATGTACAAAGACCTTGGCTGCTGCCCTTTTAACCAGGTACTTAGGTGGTGTCTGTTTTTCAAAAAGGTTAGAAAACTCAATCAAATGTACTTATTTTGCAATTGTTCTCAAAATTTTTGATTGCTGGAAGGAAAAATACCTCATATTTGGCCAGTATAGTATTTTGAATTTGCCAGGAATCAGTTTTAATGGACAAATTTTATAGCATTTCATGTTGAAAGCAAATTAAGCTCAGATTTAAGTGATGTATCCCTTTGTCCAGTTTAAAGATGTAGCGAAGATAAAAATTTTACTGATCAGCTTCTTTCAAGTCTTTACTGCATAGAGAAGAAATAACTTAATTAGTTCAGTGTAAATCAGTTTGTCTGAAGTGGTTGTGTAATGTTAATATAGTTCTGTCCATAGTGAATAACAGTTTCTTGTCATGCAATTTTTAGTATTTTGTCTGTTCTCTGCATGTTATTGGTTTCTTTCTCCCTTTGGTGCAATTTAGATCTTAGTGCTGAGAAATTAGGTTTGTCTTTGATACTTAGATGCTGGTAATACTTTGCGTAGCTAGGAAAGTGACATAGGCTGGAAAGTTTGCAGTTAAGCAGCCATTCAGACCCTGAGCTGGCTGTTTACAGAGTGGTCTGAAAGTAGTAAGCTATGGGAGTTCATTATGGTACGATCACACAGCAATTACTGTGCCAAACCAACTTTTGATAGGCATCATATTTTAAAAAAGCATCAACAAAACACTTTACCAAGGGTATCAAAGATGTGCCAGATTCATTGTAGACCAAAAGATAAAATATTTTGAAATTGTTCCTAGTTCGCGCACAATCCAAGACTGGTAGGTGTTGGAGAAAAAACCAGAGGGTGCGTTCTGTACATAAACACCATGACATACAAACTTCCGTGAAGTATCTCAGAAAATCAAGAGCAGACTTTTTGCCAAACACGGTGATAGTGTTTACTTGGAAACCAGAAGTACAGCTACTGAGAAGTTTGGGCTTCATGTTCAGTTAGTGAAGCCTGTCTTCTGTGCTTTGGGGCTTTTTTTTTCTTTTTGTGTTATGTTATGCCTACAGCTCATTGTGCCTCTCGTTTGTACCCATTTTAATCTATCTGCTTTGGCCATTTCTATCTGGACAAAAAGAGACTCCGCAGTCAGGATACGTAGGATATAAAAGTAGAAAGCAACTACTAATTGGTTATAATAAACAGAAGACATTCCAGATTTACCAGCCTTCTAGATGATGTCAGCTATCAAGATAACAGTAACAGGCAGCACCAACTCACACTTGGGTTACCTGAGGCAAGCCATGGCACACACTCGTGGCAGATGGCATTTCATGGCAGATTCTCAGGGGTTGCTCCTGTGGTCACTGGGGTCACCTGGCGGTTACTGGATGGGTGAAGATAACTGAGCAGTAACAGCTGCTTTAGGTGTAACATTGTTTAGGCTTCTTATTACTTTGTTGTAGTAAGTCTACTGTTATACAAAACACTGATATCTTTTTCTCTAAATTAACTTCCATACTCTGCAATAGGCAATAATATTCTGATAAGCTAATAGTGTTAGTCTAAGTTAATGACTTATTGCACTACAGTTGTGAGAAAAGGCCTTTTATGAATCTAAGCTGTATTAGCACCACACTTGTGCTTTTCAAATTAAAACAAGCACAGATTTTGGGAAAGTTCTTCTTTAAAAGATGTTCAAAAGCTTTTTTTTTTTTTTTTTTTTGGTACCTTAAAGAGTTTAAAGCCAAATAATTCTCTAAGCTTGCTAAGTTCCACATAATACTCCTTGGTTTGAGAATTAACAGGGCTGTAATCTTCGGTAGGGTTATTATTTGATTTTGTGAAAATAGAGTTTCTCCAGCATTGCAGGATGAACAAATCTAGTCAAGCCTGAAGCTGAGTAACAAGGCTTCATTATAGTAGTGTTGCAATATTTCTGAAGCATAACTTCAAAAGTTTAAAACAGCATAAATTTTAAGTTAAGTGATTCTACAAAAAGCAAGAAATATAAAAGGACAGGGAAGATTCACAACGCATTTATGTACTGTGATAGTTTGATGAAATGAGAGCCAACTGGCTTTCACTGTGCTTTGACTTCCAGGTGTGTTGGTGTTTTACTGGTGGCTGAGCATGCATTCTAGGGATGGAATCAGATACGGAATATTTAAATTGAGTTGTTTAGAAGACCTAGCTAAACTTTTTCAGAGTGCAAGAGTGTCTCATAAGTTTGTGGTAAAATCTGTATAATAAACAGATGTCTGGACTGTTAGTAGTTATAATGCACGATGCAGAAACATTTAAATGCATATTGGTTATCTTATGCTAAAGAAAAGAATGACAGGAAGGGCTGGACAAAACTTTCTATGCTTTTATGGTCAGACCCTCCACATTTTTCAACTTGAGCAGATAAGCTCCTGATGATAAGCAGAATGCTGTGAGAAGTTACCAGTACAGCTATTTTATAGTAATTATGCACAAACTCATTAGCTATCCTATGTTAACTGTTATTATTGGTGCATTCCATGCAAAGTGGTTAAAGAATTTGTTTTCACAAAGAGGAAGCTGAGTACACCGAACTTAAGGATTACCTATTAAAAACAACAGAGAAAGATTTAAGGCAATCAGTTGCTTCCATAAAATGTATTTGTCTAGAGGAAGCCTCCAGGAGAAAAGTAGTTGATCTTATAAAGGATCAAGTATTGCTTATATAGTGCTAAAATATTTCATAGTGTTCTCTTGTAGTACATGTGCTGTATTGGCAGGAAGATGTTACAAAAAGTTTAAAATATCCAGCGAAAACAGACTCCCATTAACAGTTGTTACCTAGAAAGTAGAACTTACTTCACCTGGAGATTAGGGAGTGCAACTGTGTGTTCAGCGGTATCACAGCTTCATGAAGTCTGCGGCCTGGGAAGAAACAAAGTATTACATATCTGATAACTAACATCAAGAAAGAAAATACAGCCTTCAGCTGTAATGCATGTAAAGGGAATGGCCTTATGTAAGCCTCAATCTACTGCATAAAACTATGAATAGCAAAGGATTGAGAGTAGAAGAGGACAATGTCTTTCCTTCCTTGGGGAAATTTCTATCAGTTGTTTTAAATAATTCCACTAATTTTATATGCAGTTTTAAAAAGTTAGGTTGTATTTTGTAAAGGAATTATGGATTGGAAAGAAAGTATATTCCTATTAAAATACTGACTTATTTTAACTTTGGGTGAGCTGGTTGGGCTGCAATTCTTTTCTAAAACTGAAAATAGAAAGATGAAAGTTGACCAGTCAAGTATTTATAAATCATATAAATAATATTTTGAACTTATCCTATTACTTTTTGAGAGGATGTAGTGCTATAAATCCACAGAAAGCACAGCAATAATAGCAGGATAGCAAAGTCCTAAACTACAGCTAGTGAGGACAAGCCCAAATACAACAGCCACAGAAACAAAAGGGGGGGGAAATTGTTTACTCTTGAAAGGCCTCAGGTATGCAGGGATCTCCAACAAGGTACCCTTGCCTCTACTGCCAGCCCTTAAATGAGCTCTGGGAAGGGGTGGATCCTGGCTGCTTCCCTTCTGGTCACTCAGATGTATTGCATGCACCTGAGTTTCCCCGGGTTGGCCTTGCCTTCCCATCAGGTGCTCAATCACTGCTTTAAGCCATGACTTACATTTCCACTATAGTGGAGAATGAGATAACAGAGCATGCTGAGCACCCACAGCTAACAGATGGGCAGAGCTGTGGCTGTAAGTGGAGCACGTGCCCTGGGACAGGAGCCTGTGGGGCAAGGACAAAGGGAATGGTTGAAGGCACAGCTAGATCAGGTGCTGCTCTGGTGCCTCTAAGAGCAGTGTTGATTTGGGAACACAAGCTTCTTTGACTTGACTTTCATGACTGAACAGCTGTTGGTTGTTTGTCCCCCACAGCTGATTTGCTTATATGGCATTGCTGCCAGGAGCTCTGCTTGGGAGAGTGAAAAAAAGGGATCCAACTTCTGATGTGAGTATTGCAGCAGGTCCTTGGAAATAGTAAGCTGCTTCTACTTTCATGCTTGGCTTATATGAAGCATCTTGTTTTCCTAACTGTACTTTGTTTGAAAAACTGCCTCCAGAACTGGTGAATCTGCAAAGTCTAAAAGTGTTACAAGTATACAAGTATATTATGAATAATAATTCTTCATGATACCACCTGATTGTAAAAAATCCTTACAGCTTTCACAATAGGATGTTAATGTCTTATAAAATTATCAGATTCTGAAAGAGTGAATGTGTGTGAACAAAGGGATCTACTCCATACTGTGCTACTGCTTTATATAGTTTGTCATATTTACTTTTTACTGATCATATTTTACTTAGCATAGGGTTTTTTTGTTTGTTTGCTTGTTTTAAGAAGGCTTTTAAGAAAATTAGGTTCTCAAGAAATAGTGAGATGGTTCTTAAGGGCAGTTTAAAATCTAGAAGGCTTGAGAGGGCTTTGGGTCAACATACTAACATAATCTGGCAAAGGAAAACGCAAGCATGTTTATTTTTAGAGACCAACTAGGAAAAGTCCTTGCTACTGTGAGGCTGAGCAACGAGCTTCCTTGTCATCAGTAGCACAATACACAGGGGACAATTCTAACTGCATCACATGGCTGGTTTAAAATCACTCTGACTTTCTCAGCACTGAGCTTTGGGAGTCATTCTGCCTAGTTTTCTGCAAACAGCAGATCAGTGCTCTATGACATCCAAAAGACAAGTAGAACATTAAAAATGGCTAGGAAAAAAAGAGAACTATAATACAGAGCACTTCTATGGCATCCCCTTATTGTGAGTACCGAGAAGGAGGAAAAAAAATTAATTGGAGGTACAAAATAGTTTCTTCTCAAAGGACTGAGGAGGTAACTCTCCAGGATGAAAGCAACTCAAGGAGTATTGTGTCTCTGTCATGAAAGATGAAAAAAGAATGAGAAATTGCTGTTTTTTTTTTTTCATAAAACGATGACCTGAGATGCTGTTAATATTCCATCATTGGTGTTTAAGTATCAGCTACTGGAACCAAAGCCACCCTTTTCTGTATCGCTTACGCTATTGTAAAATGGTAGTTGTCCTTAGTTAAGAGTAGCAATCATATTTAAAATACACGATTAAACCGAACGAAATTATTGTGGCATTAGATTTGCATAGAACTTAATTTTAGTTTAACAATTAAAAAAATGCATTAGAAATGTGCTCCTAGTGAGGATTAGAAACAATAGAAATGAATTTATATTATTCCACGTAAGGAATGAATTGGCATTTTTTGTCTTTGGGAGTAGGTCATGCCAAGACTGCATATCCCAAAAGGAATCCTACATCATCACTGAGCAACTGCAAGAACAAAAAAAAGGCTTCCTGCTAGGGATTTTTAATCCTGTCTAATTTACTCAGAGTTTTGGCAGAGGAAATCTATCGAAGTCTTCATTTCCCCTTCATATTAATGTTGTCTTTGTTATTTCAAGAATAAGTCAAAGTTTTACATGATTGAATATCCTTTGTATCAGATGATTGCCCAATGTTTTTATCGTGAGCCCTGCTTGTTTTTTTTTTCATGCAGTATCAGATTATGAAAGTGATTCTTGTTTTTCAGTTTGTCAAAACTTAGATTCTGTTATAGAGAAGACACCGCGACTGAAACGATATATTGCCATTCTGCCACAGATCTTAACATCTCAGGAAATTTTGAATCAGCCAATTGAAGAAATAACTAGCATAGTAAAAATAAGTAAAGTATTAGAACACACATAAGAAGCATAGCATCTTCAGCATTGGAGAGAACAAATGGAACCAAAAGCCCTAAGAGACGTCTATTCTTACTGTTTGAATCTGTAAGAATTTACAGTTTTTATTTATCTGAAGTAATTGCAGAAATTAGATCTCCAAGGAACTGACATCTACTCTCCAGCAGCTTTTCTCAATAGCTGTTTTTTCTGTCACATTTTATAATCTGAACATTTATGCATTTCTAATTTTGCTATAGTGCATCACTTACTTAAATAAAAATACTAGTTGTTTTATTATCTTCATTACTTGGAAAGAAATCATGCCCTTGATGCTTTTAGGAATTGGAAGGTTGTTCATAGCTGAGACATCCTGGTAGTCTCCTGGCTCAAGGTTCTAATGCAGCTACTCAGAAGTGCCCCAGAACTGCTCTCTGCTGCTGGCAATTTACATCAACTTTTTACATTTACAAAGAAAATATTTAAACTATGGACTCCAGTTACATCAATGTGCACACTTGCTTTGGCTTAGCTGAACTAGTGCAAACCCACATGAGCAGCTCTGAGGCAAGAGCCTGAAATAATAATGAGATGCAAATTGCCTCATTCGTTTCCTTGAGCCTGAAATTCAAACATGATTTATTGATTTCTATAAACCATTTAACAAGCAATCAGACTACAAAAAGGGTTATTTATAGTGCTGTTGTGTCATTTAACAGATAACAGAGATAACCATGCTGGTTGCAAACCGGAAAAAATGCACTGCAAGCAAAGCCTGCTATGGCAGGGCTGAGCTGGCTGCACATCAGAGCTGTGAGCAGAGCCCAACTGAGCTACTTGCTGAGAGCAGCCAGCCCAGCAGGGGCAAGCCAAACAGGTCCTTGGCTTCCAACAAATAGTGGACAAGTCAAGATTCCCTCTTGAATCCCAAGTAGGCAAGAGATTTGTGTGTTCTGTTTGGCATAGAGTGTACTATTTCCCCAAGGTTCCACAGATCTGCTTTAGCTTTCAAGAAGCAAACCACCTTAGTTTTCATTTATGTGTTAATCTTCAATGTAGGTGCATTCCAAACAACTTTAATAGGAACATACTTCTAAAAACTCTTTGTTCTTACTTCAGCTTATGAAGGCATCCCTTGACTTGAGCAGGGACAAAACATGCAGGACAAGAGTTTTGGTAGAGCGTTACAGTCTGCAAAAGAGCTGAGGAACATTTACCCAATCGTCTCTCTGTGCTCAGGCACATCAGTAACAACTGGATTTTGGATAATACTGGTAGCTCCTTTAAATTGGCCATGCATCTGCTGCTTTTTAAGAGCTTTAGGAGATTGTGAGAGCAGTTACTTCAAAGCTTTTCTAGAAGCGTTCCTAGTGAAGCATTCAGACTGATTTGCTGATGTTTGCTGCAGAGTACAACAGTTAATTTTTATGTAGTTTAAATTCAAGCAATAAAAGAAAACCATTAGCTTTACAGTGAACACGAATAGAGTTAATTCACCTTTATTAACGAACAACGGCCCATACGACAACTTCAGTTCTCTTGTAATGCCATCATCTTTGTTGTTAGGTCAGATTGTAAATGCAGCCAAGGGGAAATATAAATGCCAAGTGAAACTCTTACTGTAATTTTTGAAGAATAGTGGGGGATCTATATTCTAGTAAAACAAGGGACCTGGTTAATGAATTAAGAAAGAATATGCTTTGCATTAGCTGGAAACACATTTAAACATAAACCAAGAGCATCTGTCCTGCATTCTTCGCACCATTCTTATTCTTTATTAGACAGACTGCATACATTTATTCATACTGCGGGCGCAGTATAAATACAGGTAACTAGGTAGCTGATATGAAATGATGAGAGTAGAAGAGAATATTGAAACTCTGTGGAAGAAGTGCGGAAGAAAAGGATAAGGCTCAATTTCTACAGCTGTTCAGTGATTCAGCGGTTTGATGCACACCAAAAAGAAAACTGAAAGTGACCCTATAATGACAAAATGGGAGTTTTCAATAGCCAATCAAGTTACCAGCTATGATTGTGAAAACTCTTGTATTTAATGCTTACTAAGCCAAATCTTCAAGTGAAAACAAAGAACTTGAAATTGTACTTATGGTAATCCCAATTTGTTCCTCCTAACCACGTGCAGCAGAATGAGAACCTTACGTTCAATTTAGATACACACAATGTTACATTAAGCACAGACAGTCGGTCTTTATATCAACATTAATTATATATGCCTTTTATTTTTTCACTAAGGAAAGAAGTCTAATACAATTCATGTAAAATGCTGAATTTGCCCACCTGAAATATTAATTTAAGGCAAGACTAAGTCCCAGTTTTAGAGCAAGGGCTTCTGATCACTGTACCAACTACTAGTAGTCAGTCATGAGCATATAAGAAGAGCACTCTCCAAACACTACAGTTTGTGAGAACAAGAGGGAGTCTCACTTTTCAGTGGAATGGCTGCACTGCTGAGGTATCTGCATTAACTCATATAGGCAGTGCCTGAGAGGACCATCCCCTTACATAAACAAACATCTAGTTGTGTAAGGCATTAAGATTCCTGAGACACGCACCAAAAGTTACTATGTCCTTTTACCTTGTACTTAAGAGAATGCAGTATTGCTCCAAAAAGAAAAAAAGAAGAAAAACACAAATGTTTATTATTTTTTGTTGTTGACTACTTCTTCAAGAGCTGCGTCTCCTAGTGTTGCAGCATTTTTTTTCCCTCTCAGTGCCATAAGTCTGCTCATAGGTTTTCTCACTTCGAGGCTTTTCATTTGTCCAAAATTTTCATTCTTTCAAGTGAAAATGCATTTCTTGTAACTTGCTCTGTTTTAACACGTAAATCTTCTGTCCCTGTTACTTTTTAACTCACAACTCAGAAATTTTGTATTTCCAAGAAAAATCTAACTAGCTTTGGAACAGTGCACTAAACAATTAACAGAAAAAAAAAACCAGCAATGTAATTCTGGCAAGCTTCCTTAATTTTCAATTTTAATGATGGCCACTAGAAATACTCTCTGAGTTACATTTTTGATACACCTTCAAGCTTACCTGATTAGCACACTTTAAAATTTTTTTTTTAAAGTAATGATCAGCTTATCTGAAAAGCATCTTCATGTTTTGATGATTATAAATAGAATTTCTCTCTGAAAGTATTTTCTCATCTTTTCCTCATTTTTTCCCCCTCATTCCAGCTGATGGCTCTTACCTACCCAAAACAATCTTCTCATGTTGCTCTGCTGTAAGTCCACTAAATTGATGAAATCTTCAATAACTTTCTTCTTAGTAGGCTATTTTTCATCTCTAATAAAGATGTCAGGAATGCTTTACAGTATTAACTTCACCATGGCTTTTGCTCACCTATCGCCAAAGAGCCCAGAGAAACACAATGCTGTGAGATTTAACAGCACAGCTGAAAATGAAAGAACTCAAATGGACAGAAGATAACATATTAGTATTTTGACTTAGAGCAGATGATGCATACGTTAGAGAACACTTTTCCGTAGTTTTGCCAGTGTAGCTCTGTTCTGACAGGTAACTGCTCCATTGCTCAGGATCAACAGTTTCAATTTTTTTTTTTTTTTGTCATGACACTCACAAAAGGAAAAGTAAGATTTAATGCATAAGAATTAACTCTAACAGTCAAGATATCATTTACATTTTTACCAGTCTGTCTGGTTTAGCCTTCCACTTAAATGTGCAACACATGCAAGTCAGAACAACAGTCCAAATATACTGCTGTCACCCTGAAACACTTTTGAAAAAGGGAAAGTCCAATGTTTACTCATGTATTCGGCTAGGTTCCACAGCCTTTTTTCTCCAACATATTTCCAACACATTTTCAAACAAAAGAATGTGAGAGGTTATTTCTACAGGTACCTTTTAATGCAAATCTTGAAAATTTCAGAAGATTTTGACATTTTTCCCATCCCAATACAAGCAATTGCTTTTATTTACATACATTTTACCCTTTCTTATACACTTATATAGGTTATTGCTAGTTACCTTCTTCATTCTTAAATAATTGCACAAATGGTTTACAATCATGACACCTCACATCAGCCTGGCTCACCATTTATGCAAAATAAAAAATGACGTTAAGCCTAAATATATTCTTTTACATCTTCTGGCAAGTCGAGATTTTCTCCTAATTTATTAATAACTTTGATTGGCAGAACACACCAAATGTGCCAGCATCCATGACTAATACAGATGAAACTCAATTGAACTGACAGAAGAGGATTTTCTTCAGTTCTTCATCCAGTTCTTACTCATCCCAGGTATCTCCATACTTATTTACTTTAACTAAAGAAGAGAAAGAAACAGTAACCATGATATTAGTTTTAAGTGCAAAAATTACAGTGTCAGAAGGTATGGTGCATTGTCATAGAAAGTATTGAGTGGGGAGAGCGTCAGTCACAGCACAACAGACATCTAATTAAAGATACTTTTGAATAAATGGGGAGAAGAGCTCATTTGTTATTCTTTAAGAATTTATCCTCAGTCCAGAGGCCTACTGTGCTCATTCCTGCCCTGCAGAACTCGTAATTACTTGGAAACAAATGCAACACGTGGATGAAACAAAGACAATTGGAGGAAACAGGCAAGGAATGTTTCAAGAAATATGTGGCTACATAATGTAGTTACGTGCACAATTGGATGGATTCAGGATAGTTCAAAACACAAACAAAGTGAAATCAGCACTCCCTACTAGGAAACCACTCAGCCATTATTATTTGGCAGCTTCCTTTAGTATAAGTGAGTCAGAGAGGGAAAAAACAGGCTAGTGGTCTTCAAGAATTTACTCAGATACATTGTGCATAAGTGAAAAATGGACAGTAAGTGAAAAGATGCTCTCCTGAAAGTGAACTGGAAAGTGTCTGTAACTGACTGCCATTGCTGACAGTGTAGAGATGGAACTATATGATACAGAAAGAATGCTGATGCTAGTTAGGCACTCTTTATAAATTGACTTGCAGTTTAGTTACTAAGCCCAGTTATTAACGCCTATCTACAGCAGAAGCAGCGTATTGTCCTTGTTTCAATGAGAAGACAGCAAACTTGGCATAACACACTGACAAATCTGTTTTAAGCAGATTGATATCGCAGGTGAGGCACATGAGAAGCTGCCTCCAACCAATTTGATTTCCAGTTCTTTTCACCACAGCTCATTTGTTGACTGGAATGGTCCAGTCCAAATCACTGTGCAGCTACACAAATTCATACTGTTATAACAAAGGGAAAAGAAAAGGCACCAGCAGATGGAAGCTAGAGACTGCTTACAACTAGCTAAAGCATGGCTAGTTTCCTCTTCTGTCCCTGCCACAGAAGACAGAAACCTCTGTCTCCTGCTGGCAGTCTGGGTCTGGATACAGATACAGGAGATGAACAAAGGGTAACAGATCAGGATGCACAAAGAGGATGTAAGTAACATGTCTCATATGGCACAAGAAACTCTAACAGATTTTAGCTCACAACATCAGAATCCCTTAACTGTAGATTTAAATGTGCCTCCACTTACAGGACATTTCTCAATTTTTGTACTCCCTTCTTACTTTTTTTTCCTAACAATGGAAATAAGGTACTCATAAAAGTTTATTTATAAATTTCAAGCATTGCTCAGTGTAGCTCTAGTCTCAAAGCCTGACTATACTCATCAAATAGAACACAGAAATTTAACTGAATACAATGCTGTTGATCAATATTTTATAATAAAAGTTTCCAGATAACTAAAACTACAATAATTATTGCATTCTCATTTGTAGCCATAAGATTTGGCATGCAGTATGGCAAGGCTTGCAGAACGCTACTTGAAATCTTAAGTGATGTTTCTAGTGGTTTTGTGTTTGTGAAGAAATATCTTGAAAATAAGCATTCTGTAAATCAACTGACAGCTGATTGAACTTACAGTCTGAAATTACAACTTCAATGTTTTACTTGACTGAGTCACATGATAAAGAAAAAAAAAAGGCTGTTATTCTCTTAATGATGTATTTAAGTCTTTGCCCAATAATTTTAATTTTAAGTTTTATTTCAAGACTAGAAGATTTTTCTAAAGGCAAATGATGTGGAAAAAATATTTCACAAGTATATAACAGACTGACACTCCTAAAAAACACTGTTCCAAAGTTTACTATTACTGCTTCAGATCTTTTTGCATTTACATACCTTTTTATACATTTATTACAACCTAATATGCCCAATAGGTGACACTGTCTATTCTTACAAATCTTTTTACATTATCACTGAGAAGACATTTGGTTTTGCTGCATACAAAACCAAATGATTATAGCTTAGTAGTCCTGCAGTCTGGTATAACACTTATACTGGTAATACCTTCTTCCACAGCTGTCACACTAAATAATACAGTTCTAGAGCAGGTAAGTATGAATTGCTACTGATGTCTCCTTTTAAAAACAACTGTTCAAGTCAGAAAGTCGATTGGAGTCTTATTCTTCAGAGCACTGCATTCTTATTTTGTTGCGTAAATTTTTGTTTCTCGTTGTGAAAACAAATCTCGGTATTGTTGCTAAATACTGTTTCCTTCCTTTGCATTTTAATGTAGAATAATGAATCTCTACAAACAATACCGCTATAGAAATGTACTAATTCCACAAGAAACAATTCATAAATACCCCTCCACTTCAAAACCATCAACTGTACTCTATTCTTTGAGAACAATGCTATCTGAAACACCCCCCTCCCCTTCCATAGCTAAAACTCTTCAGTAAAGCTCAGAGTTCAGAGAATTCCCTGTTGAAACACATTGCTCAATGTATTAAAAAATAAAATAAATTAATTAAAAAAAAAGATGAGATTTTCAGAGTCTGGCACCAAGCTAGAGAAGAAGAATTGTTATTTGCTATTGGAAGATGGGTATTTCTGATAAGAACCTATTGCATATCACATACCTGGAGATGCTGCAACTGTAAGTTGCTTAAAGGGCAGGCAGAATTAAGCTTTGGGTTTGTAACTATCTTTAAAACTATTGCTACTGTTTGAATTTACCACGTATTGTTGTAAATCAGCACCGTACCTTCCTTAACTGGTCTTTCCTGGGGAAATCTGCCTGCAGTTTCTGCCTTCGGTGGTGACATTACTTCATATGTCTCTCTGTGTTTATTCCGTAATTCCTCATATGTGACACTTTTTTTTTTACGACTTTCTTCTGGAATTGGAGGAGCTTCTACAAACACAACAAACACAAAAATACCAGGAATGGCATCACACAACAAAACTTGTCTACAGCCTCTTTCAAAATGCCAGTTAATTACAGCTCAATCTCAAATGAAAATGAGCGTGACAGCTGCAATTCTAAATGCAACTGAGAATCTATGTGGTCCTTTCATCCATTCCTTTTATCCTTTTCATTTTGCCTATCTGGTTAAATCTATTTTAACTTAGTTTTGTAATTTTACCCAATGAAAAGCCTAACAAGCACATGGTACCTGACAGATAAAAGAGTTCTAGTCACTTTATATAAGATGAATGCTCAACATACATTTGATACACCTGTAATTTCTGAAGAGAAATCTGGATGAATCTAAAGTGTTTTTAGAAAGTCTTTTAAATTCTGCTATCAAAGGATGAGGACCACAACCATCATACGTAAATTGAAGTGTATATCAAGTGACATTTGGAATGCAGAATCTTGGTACTATAATTAAGGCTTTACAAATCATTGATATTTGTGATGAAGTATTATTATAATTCCCATGACACATCAACATACGAAACTTTTATATAACTAAAAGTGAGTTGCACAAAAGGGTTTTTTTTGTTTTGTGTGTGAAACAAAACATTTTCCATCAAGAAATTAAGAATCCAAACTAATTCAAAATATGCAACTCTGCATTGCATAGCAACAGACTCCTTTGTGTACCACAGAGGCCAGACTTCAGAATAGTGTTTCCCTTGCAATAGCAGAGCACACAGTTCATGCTGGACTGACAGGAACAGCTGCACAGAACAGTACTTTAAAACCGTTTTACTTCTCCATGAGAAAACCAGCTGTCACGTGAGAGAACACAATCTGCATTCAGTTCTCAGAGAACTTAAACATTTATCACATTAAAAACAAAAACACAGCTTTAAGTCATGGAACTAGCAGTATACAGTTAAAGCACCATCATTAGTAAAAATTAAATAATTCTGAAAGGCAAGCAGATAAATAGTAAAGACTTTGGCTTATGTATTGCAATGAAAAGACTGGCACATTCATCTTAATTTAAATTAAAAAAAGCTTCAAGTCAGAACATGTATTTTGCAGGTCAAGTTTCCTAAGAGACTAAGCCTTGCAAATTCATTTACTTGCAATTAAAGCTACAAAATAGAAAAGCACCTGCATTTGGCTTACAGTTAGAAAATAATACATGTATTTGCCTTCTGTCTCAAAACAATTCTAGGAACTTCAAGGTGTTTCACCAAAAAACACTATTATGCCACGTATGACTTCATGGGATGAAATTAATTTTACTGAGAAAGCTAAGAGAAAGGCAAGAGTACTACAAATTGCTAAATGTTAAGACAGATCCCACCTTGAACATTATAATCGGTAATTCCTGTAGGTGAAGATTCATTCAGGGAAGCACTGAATGGAACGGGTTCATAACTAGAGAGGGCTCTATCTGTGGAACTATAATCATCTGAATAGCCAGAAGACGGTGGGAATCCAACTTTTGGAGAAGATTCAGTAAATGATTGAGAGGGCATATCTGAAAATTCAGATTTTCGACTGGAATAGCTGAAAAATAATACAAATAAACATTAAATACTGAAAGCTAACATTAAAATGAAACTATGAGTAACATGATGTGCAGCTCAAGAACTTACCTGTTTAACAGTTTAGTTTTCAATAAAATTAACTGAACTGCCTTAAAAAAAAGTATTCTCTTTAAACACTGCAAAAATCTCTATGTATCCTTCCCCAAAACTCTTTGATTCTTCCCAAAAACCTAACTCATAGCCCCAAATCCCAAAGAGAAAGTGTTTTGCACTTTAAAATACAGAAATGACAATCCTTTCCCTCAGGGACTCTTCAGACAGAAAAAACACAATAGACACAAATAGTACAGGGTGTGTCCATGTAACAAGCTATAACGTGCAAACAACAGTTATTTCTGAAGATCTTTTAGGAAGAATTTGCAGTTAAAAACCGTTTATTATTACAAATGCTATACTGATCAATAATACAGAATAAAAGAAAAGGAGAAATAAGATCTATCTTGGGGAAACAAAACTATAATAATTTACTGAGCTGTTGAATTAATTTTTCAGAAGAAACATTAATGAATATTCTCTTGAAAGAAAAAGTTCATACAAAAGTACTCCTGAAAACGATGCCTGATGCTACCTACTCAGAATGGCCTGATAGATCACTTCACAGTAGTGTGTCAGGTCTATCAACAATGCCATCCTCTTGGTGCCACCAGTCTTTCTTTGTTCATTTTTTACTTTAAATTTTTGCTTAGCTGTATATTTAACTTCATACAAAGACTTGCAGTTAATATTTGTTTTGTTCTCACATAGCATATTGCATAAACATACACAGCTAAGCCATCTTTTTCTCCATTATATTTTTAAAGTATTTGCAAACACAACATTAAAGAACGATGTAATCCTTTAGCTCCCTACTCCTTTTTAACTGCAAAAAGAATTACACGTTAATTAGCAGATGTATAATGGCCACAAATAAGAGCGCAACGATTTCTGTCACTGGCTTTAAAAGCTAGTATACATGGATGACAATGTAATTTGAATGAATTTAAACTCATCGTTCACCGGGGAAAGAAAAAAAGTAGAATGTAGCAAATAAAATAGATTTCTCAGATACCGAAGAAAGGACTATTACAAGATCAAGAGGTGTAACGATGCAGCAGATGATTGCTCATCTATAGTGAGCAGAGCTAATGCTCATGATACAGTCCTATTAAAAACTGTGGAATGGTGGGAGAGAGGGTCCAGCTGAGTTTATACAGTAGATGTATTAAGCGGTCATCACTAAAACTCATCAGAAATAATAAAAAAAAAATCAGAATAAAGGTAAACCTTGCAGACAAAACTGATAAATATTAATTGATAAAGAAATCAAGAATTTAATCAAGTCCTACATAAACACCTGACAAATCTTTGCACAGAGAAGCAGCAGGGCTACCATTCCCTATCCAAAGACTGTTCTCTCGATTTTAATTCAAGGGTTTAAGTGAGACATTCAAAAAGCAATTTGTAATTAAAAAACAGTTGAGGTAGAAAACATTCTGGAACAAAACAGGAAATAGTTTTAAGAACTTGATGAGTTTCTCATATGCACAGCATAACTTTGTTACAGATGTAAAGGATTTAAACAAACAGCCACAAGTTTGACCACCATGCTTCTTCCTGCACTGATATTGTTTACTGAGCTCTTTCCTTTGATAAACACTGAAATCATTTCCACCCTCTTCCTACTTAAATCAAACTAAACTATGAGAAAAGCTTCCAGAAGGTAACACTATTTTATTTCAGTTAACTTAGTTTACTTCTCAGTTGAGGAGGGCGACTTCTGATGTCACACTACCACAAGTAAATTCCACAGGAAACCAACGTATCTTAATTTACAGGGACTACATTTTCATAAGTAAAATGTTTATTTTTGTATTTGTCAAAGTAATTTCTTTTATGTGTTGAGTTCAAAATGTGAGTTTTTATAGCTGGTCAATTGATACAGATGATACAGCTTCCAGAAAGTGGTAGAAAGGGACAGAAGGGGAAAGAGGGAAGGTACAGATATGAAGATCTTTGAAAGCTGCCAACGTGGCCTTGATCTCTTTGGTCTTCAAAAAGTCTTATCCTAGAAAAAAGCGTTACATTTAAAAGAGAATTAAATTCTTACGAATGTGAACTGTGTCTCTGAGCCTGTCGCAGAACATCTCCTATTGGGGAGTCCTTCAGCTTCTTAAATTTCTCACTACAGATTGGCAAGTAGGATATCTTTCCAGCCAGGTATCCACACATTCCAGCGACTTTATTAAAAGAAGAAAAAAAGATGTTTTTATACGCTGAATAATAACATTCAACGTAGTTTTAAAATAAATAATATCAAATGAATTATGCAGCATCTTGAATAAGAGAATAAAAGCAGTTGACAATCTGAAACAGAAAAAAAAATACAGTAATCATCTCTTTGCTACTTCTGCAGACAAAGGGTACTAAAAACAAATGCAAGAGCTAAACGAAGACATAAGGCAATGACTTAAACATGACATGAGCATCAGGTGATTTAAGATAACAATTAATGACTGAAAGGCGACAAGGAATTCTAATCAGCTTTTCCCAAGCTTCAAAAACAACAATCGACTATCAAAGATGATAAAACGGTCAGGAGTAAACAAAGGTAGAATACTGTAAGCATTTAATCCATTGAAACAGATAGATCTTGAAAAGTATGAAGAGAAATCTATGATATTTTGTACTAGGCTCTAGTACTAAACTAGTTATACAACTGAATTGGTGGAACTCTTGCAATCTTAAGGCAAATGCTTTCAATTTAGTGCATGAGAAATTTTGTCTGCTAGGCAGGACAAAAGTCTAAACGATCACAGTAGTTTTTTCTGGAATGAAAGCTGTTGATTTCCATCAGTTGGTCCTTCAGGTTTATGAGTGGGCACAAAGGAGCAGAGCTCAGTGGCCATCAAAAGAATCTTTGTTATTTGTAGAAGAGGACTAGATCCCTTCCGATGCAAGGAGTATTTACTAACTACGAAGGCTAAAGACTAAATCATCCTTAAGGCAGGTAAGAGTTAACTACCAGTCACGTTAATTCCTCAAGACCCTCACACTGTAGATTATATTACCCAGGAATCACCATAGCAGGGGATTTTACCCTACCACACTGAAATTGTGATGCCTGTTATAAAGCCCGTATTTTCCAAAAAGGTTAAAAAAATGTTTTCCAAGGGAAAGAACAAGCAAAAGCATAGGTTACAAATATTTACTGACAAGAAGCATAGGGGTTTAACTGCTTGGAAGAAAAAGGAAATGCAAGATACATAACACGTGCAGACAGAAAAATTAAAAGCCCTTAAAATGCTAACAGAAAAAAGAACTCTTAAACTGTTTTATTGTTGTTTTACATCAACTACAAGCTAGCACCAGTACTCGAAATTGCACATGTTCTTCTTTCAGAGCTCATGGGGAAAAAGAAAACAAAAATAATTACAACAGTGCTCCTTCCTTCAAGCAGATTTCACTGCAAGAGGAACATACAGTAAAACTGTGAGACACCAAGTGGAGCTGGCAATAATTTCCAGGAAGAACCTGTAGACAGCAGCCACATCTGACTTAAACAATGAAGATGGAATGAGAATTGCTTAACTCAGGCTTTTTAAACCACAACTCCATCCTCCCAAAATTCCAGTACTGGAACTGTATCTGCTAACCCTCATGAAGCTACCTACTGAAATGCAACCAAAACACTTTTTTTTTGGAAGTTTTTCTCATTTAAAACGAAAGCCTATATGTCCGTCAGTGTACGTTGAAGATAAGCTAGAAATATTTCAGCTTATAGCCACAGTTTCAAGAACAGTTGGTCTGGTCCATTTCAAAACTTAGTTCTGCTAAATAAATGGAACATGGTCTTCAGCGACGCATGCGTAGGAGGTGTCAGGGAAATAGTAATTCTATTATTCATTGGAAATGTTTGTACTGTTTAGTGCTCAAAAAAAGCAAGTAGAACTCGCTATAAACAAATGGCAGCCCTGGTCTCTCACATTCATTTATCTGCCTAAACAACACTTCCTTCACCACAAATCATGGCTTTTGCCCTCTTCCCACTGAAGTAAACTGTGATAATAACTGGCTGTAACTGGCTGCATCTGGGCAGATTGGCAAGATGGCAAGTTCCTGTTTTACTGTCATGCATTATATTCAAACGGGTAATTTATTATTATTATTATTATAGTTAACCCAAAATCATTCATGAGAAATTGCTGTCTTCCCATAATTGTATAACAGAACATCCAGGAAAAAAAAAAAAGCACTAAAATAGCATGAATGGGACAAGTGAGACACATGAATAATGACCTTCAAATTAGGAAGGGAGGGGTGGGTGTACCCTGGCAAAGTCCTTCAAGCCAACTTCACTGCAGCAGCAGTATACTTCTCCGATATTTTAGGAGATATTATTTGGACCTACAAACTT
>JAOWBP010002392.1:41838429-41850473 GCA_028571105.1 Tragopan temminckii
ATCATTTGGGGGTTTTTCAGGAGGAGATCAAAGGGGGCTGCTGACACTGATGCAGCTCAGAACTGTTCTCACTCTTCCCTTGCAACCCACCAAGATCACAACATCACTAGATAACATTTTGGTCCCCAGCATTAGACTGCATTGCGTGCAAACTACAAGCCTCAGAGCCTGTCTCATTATTCACTATGGAAACACAGAGATATTTTAACTCAACTGGTACTGCTGGGTACCACTGTAGAACATTCTATCAGTCAATGAAATATTTGTTTAAAGCCACCTTTTCCCTTCCTCTGTTCATGCATCAGCAGGGAGAACAACATAAAACAAAGATTTTAATCCTTTGATCTGGAGCAAAGCAATTTCAACAGACCTCTCCACTTCTGTGTATCGTAACATCTACTTCCATAGCTCCCCAAGCACACTCTGTCAGCACACACAAGCAAAGATTGATCTTTGTAGCACTGCAGTATCGTTGCAGGGTCAAAGAGACTTGTACAGGGTGGATTCTGTATGCTAAATACTTCCAGGCTCCCACTGACAGCTACAACTCTCACATCAGCTCAGTGCTGTCAAAGCTTACCAGAATTAATCTGGACAAGAGCAATTAAGTTACATTCACATATTACAGATTCTTAACATACGAGCTTGATGAAAAATTACACTGTTGATTTTGGTGTCTGTTAAATCTGTAAATGAACTGCTTTGTCACCAAGATACAATTAACATGTTTCTATACAGGAACTCCAAGAGCAAGTGCTCAACAACAGTTCAGAAACAGTTTAAGCAGACTGCAGCAGGATGAGAAGTAACTGCTGCAGTATGTTTTCCTTTGGATAGGTAGCACAGATTAAAATTACAAGCTCTTATCTCATCCCTTAGGAGCTGAAGCATCCCATTATCTGCAAAGAAAATGTGGGAGCATAATGAACAGGGTAAGAGTTCTGCTGGTGGAAGCACGTCTTCAATATCTTTGTGTCGTAGTTAATTAACTGCAGAATTCATGTTTTATTTCACAGTTATAGCTGAAGATAAAATAACTTACTCATAATTTTCTTATAGGCCCTACGTGCTACATTAGGTATAAAAGCTGGCAAACAAGGAAGATGGGTGTAGTGTAATGCAGAAGTGGGTACACACAAAACCTCTCTCAAAGCCATTAAAGTTGATGGGCAACCAGAGATTTGATCCTCTAGCATTATGTTACATCACAGTGAAGTAGCACAGAAGTTTTGAATATAATGATCTTACTTTCATTGTCACTTTCCCCAGTGCTGTTCCCTACCCAAAACACGGCAAGAGAAAGGCAGGATATTGGACAGGAGGAGAAAGCAAGAAATAGCACTTGCACCTGAAAGAAACCAGAATAAAAAAAGTAGTTTGCCAGAAAGCCAGGCTGTAAAGGAAGCACAGCAATAAATACATGCCTCATAATACAATTTGTATGTCTTTGATAAGCAATGGAATAGCATCAGAAAGCCAAAAATTGCATTCTCACATTGAATAAACTCATGTAGTGCTATTAGCTGACACAGGTTAAGTTCACAAGTTTCTTTTTGCCAGAGAGAAAGTTATAACCATCTCTGTGTTTCTATTCAATGATCCTGCCAGGTGAATCAATCACAAGAGTATTTCAAAGGAAGTGATAGAGAGGGATTTTATATAATAGCTTTTCTTTTCTCAAAGCATTACCTAAAAAAGCATCTAAAACTTCCCTACCACATGCTTTCTTCCTATAACTCCAAAAAATAAAACTAAATGAACTGAGGTAACAATTTCTAGAGGTCCCCTGGATTACTTACAGAACAAAGCAAACTACAGTAAATGTAATGGAACCCTCCTCAAAATATAACAAACCAAAATCCTGAGTGATTGCTGAAATTCGTGAAGCTCTATATACAAACTAAGAAACTAGACTGGAGGAAAGTGGCTGAAAGGCATTTCTGAAATTTGAAACCACTGAAGCAACAAGTCAAGCATGGCATTCATTAATCCTTTTGAACGACAACATGGGATAATGTGTCACATTTTCATATGCACCGCACGATTAGCCCAAGTTAATGTTTAGCACTCCTTAAGTGTTATTAGTGAAATATACTATCGAAACACATTAATACCTACTAAGAAAATTATTTCAGAGACAAAACTGGAAAGGGTTGGTTTCAATTCCACCTCCCCACTTTAATCAACGCATCATTTTGCTAAATCCTTTGTATTTGCTCACCTCAATTCTTCCTCACTGGCAAGTATCTGACAATTTCTTTTCTTCTCCCATCCCTCTTCTCTTTGTCCACATATTTCTGATACTGCAGGCTTATCAACATTCCTCCAAACATGCTGGTATGTCCACAAAGCATAAGTTACAATTATGTGGAAATGAAGCTCAGGTCTCAAGTGCAGACGAGCTAGATGAGCAGGATGCTGCACTTTGGTCCTCAGAGCAGAACTAAATAATGTGCTGAATTATGTTACGGTCCAAGAAAGACTTAATAGCCTTCCTATACCACCAAGTTTCCAGCAAGCACATTACCTGAGGTACTAAAGCACTATCAAAGCTAGCTAGCCCACAGATGCAGTCATGACCCCGTATTTTTGGGGTGACTGATTAACAGCTTTCTTTCTCATGTACTTATTTATCAGGCTTATTTATCCACCTTTTCATTTTCTCTCAACTACATTCCATTTTCTGCCCACATTTTAAACTATGTCTGACAGTAAAGAAACAAGTAGATTTCTGTCATGTTTCACTAACTTTTTCATAGGAACTCTTACCACAGAGCATTTGAAAAAAAAAAAAAAAAAAAAAAAACACCTATACTGTATATATTTTTTAAAAATCTGGTTGAGGCTGAAGCAAGCATATTAATATTTGTTCACAGTCATACATGTACCTAAAAGAAGATGGGAGCTTTCTCTAGCGTAAACTCCTCCAGGTACAAATTTATAAGCTGTACACCATACACAGAAGAATAATTCAAGAACATAGGTGAACATGGCTGTACTCATGGCTTTTCCAGGGTGCAGACAGCCAACAAAGCGTCCAACCAGTTGAGGCCACACACACATAGTAAAGACAGCAAGAACACTGCCTGCAACAGCAGCACTCCAGGTGTGTAAGTAAAGGAGAACAGCTGAAGATGCCATGCCTGTGAAGGGACAGAAAAAAACAAGTCAGTCACAGTCAGCTATGTTATCTGCCCTCTTCTTTAGAGCACTCTTACCAGGAGGAAAAAAAAAAAGCAGCCTAGGAAATGTAATTGTGCTTTGCAGTCATGGTATCACTAGAAGGATGGTTACTGTCTAGTTTTCTCAATGTCTCATTCTCTTACAGGTTGCTCATTGATCTGAAAGAATGCAGCAAAAAGACTGCAGAGAGACAATATCAAGAGCCAAATCTGAACTGCCTTTCTTACCCAAAGCTCTTCCAGCACAACGGTTATAATGCAGTTTATGCATAACAACAGATTATGTAGATTTCAAGATGTTTATAGGTCTGCTTGTTTTTAATGTTTACCGACTTTGATGTGCTTACATCAAAAAATCAAATTTCATACATTACAGCCTGAACACACATTTCTTAAAACTAACACCTGCACCAAGAGGTTAATTATTAGGGCGAATGACAGTTTAAGCATCGTCAGCTCTTGTGCTTTTACTGAGACTGTCCTGGTATTTGTTATTTTATTTGGCTTCTAAAGAGAAGTAGTTCTAGGAGTAACTCGGTTCACATAAAACTTCCTGTCTTCACAATTGTGAAGAATAACTTGAAAGCATTGGCTCTTCAATGCTCCAAAAGAGAAGGTAAGAAAAAAGCAAAACGTAATGTACCATGTCCTTTGGTTTCCGTATTTTGAGGTCCCAATTATTAAACATTTGTGGAAAGTACTACCTTGTCTTCCTGATGAAAATGATCCACAAGCAACTAGCTAAGACCAAAAAGCAGCACTGTTTTGTTTTGTTTTTTTTAAATAGCATTTATGTCAGTCAATTTCTCTTAGATGTGTCTACAACCTAAATCAAGCTGCACCTATCCATGCTGACAAAGTATGGAAAAAACACCTCTCTAAGAGAAAATTACAGAACAATTTTTACCTCCTCCATGGCTTGCCCCATGGCTGTTATGGCACATCTATAATTTCTCTCTGAAAATGGATGTGCAGAACCAGCACTCAGACCCCTTTTCCCACCACACTCACTGTACGCAGACTGATTCACAAATGCACTGCTTCAGCACAACTGCTTTTGCGTTCTTATTATTTTATTGCCAAGAAATCTTGGCAACTAAGGAAGCAAGCCGTAACCTTGCCTCTAGGTGAACTTCTCATCACATGACAAGTTATTGTGCCTCCTGCAGAATCCAAGGGCTTGTGTCACCTCAGCCCCATAACCCTAGCTGTAGCCTTGCACAATGCAGATGATGAGAGCCGAAATGCTGCTCATGGGAACAGAACTTCAATGAGGGATTCTGAAGAGAACAATGCTGCTCTGCAATTACCTAGAGATTTGGCCTGTAACCCTTAGTCAACTGGTCAGACATGCACGTGCTACAGCCAGTGATAAAGCAGCTCTGATTAACAATTCACTTTTCTCGTATGGGATGTAGGATCCAAAGGCATAACTAAAGGTAATAAAAACAAAAATTCTGCTCCAGACTTGCTCCTACCTATAAGAAACCAGGCAAAACTGGCAACAGAGGACCAACTCCAAAATGAAAGCATCAGTCCATGAGCCAGACCCAACAGAACTGTACCACTAGTAAGAAAAAAGAAAAAAGGAAAAAAGAAGTCTTACTTTATTTTTATACACATCTGGCATTCAGAAATAAACTTTTAGACATAGAAGGATGGTTGGTAATATTTTATAAACCTTTTATTTTAAAGAGTGTTCGACTTCAATGTATAAAGTATCTTTATTTCATACCCTGCTACGCTTTCTGCCCTTCACTGGATGTAAAAAAAAACCCTCCAGCTGAAAATAACAGCTGTCCAACACAGTGTATAAAATGAGCTGTGTTCAGCAGCATAAGCCTGCCACTGAAGCCATCTTGAACAGAAGTATTCTGGCCACTTCAGAGAGGCTCCCCAGGGCAGTGGTCACAGCACCAAGCCTGAAGGAGTTCAAGCAGCATTTGAACAACGCTTTCAGACGTAAGGTCTGAATTTTGGGTAGTCCCATGTGGAGCCAGGAGCTGGGCTCAGTGATCCTTGCAGGTCCCTTCCCACTCAAGATACTGCATGATTCAGTGAAATTAAATAGGGACTGCGTAGCATCTAAAATTGCTAACAATCCTGAGTGACTCTTCTAAGTGCTAATTCAAAATTATTTACTAACTCACCTACAGCTACACATAAGTGGCTATCAGAGTAACTAATCTACTCTCTTTCTAGATTTTGGAACTCAGGTGAGCAGTTGACAGCCGAAGACTAAATTCTTAGCACCTAAAATTTCTACAGAAACATATCCTTTAATATTGCACATTGATGCTTAATAATAAAAGCAGTCTCCAAAGTATATAATTTCCTATTACCTTCTTGATGAAATCAACTGCTAGATTCATTTACTGTCTTTTACAGATGCATCTCATTCATAAGCACTTCAACTTCAATCCTAATTTTAAAGTAATTTCGCAGTCTGGCTGATCAGGTGTTATTATTGTGGACGTAAAAATCATTTTTGAACAGAAAAATTTAGGATTTATTTGTATAGACACAATGCTTGGAAATATGAGAAAACAAGTCAGTACTACTTGACCCCAATTCTTAAGCTCTCTGTGAGAAGTATCTTGTACCCAGTTTATTCTACACGAACATACCATCAGTCTCTTTCTAGTAACCAAGCTCCTTTCAATAACGCACTAAGTAATGTAACAAGTCTGTTCCCTTCCTTTTGGCAAAAATAAGTGAAGTTGAACAAATGTTTCAATTTTCACTGTGACACTGGTTTTTGATTACTGTTTTGTTCAAATAATTACACACCAAAAAAAACCAAACCAACCAAGCACAGACACTTACCCATATGGATTAGGATCTGGACCTGTATGTGGATGTCCACTTACTGCCCATCTAGAAATTAGCGAGACCTCCCCAAATATCCAAACGGTGAGGAACATGAGGCTGCCAAAAGCAACTCCTGACAAAAGCCAATTAGGCTGCGAGACAGTTTCCCTAACTGTGTTACCAGTAGTGTTTGCTCCTTGCTTCCTCTTGCCTTCAACTAGAATAAGAATAGGAATATAACTGAGCAACGTGTCAAACAGGAACAAAAAGGGTTATTAAGAAACAGCCAAGATTACAAAATCACCAGAACAAATTAAACAGCCACAAAAGCTAACTTACCTGATTGTTCATGAAAACTGGTAAGACAAAAATCTCTAGTAAAATTCCTAGGTCTACCAGGAAAAGCTGTTGGTCTTAAGTGTACAAAAATAGCAAACTGCCCATACGATTATTCTTCTTCATCTTATTGGAATGTAAAACATTGAAGAGGCTTTGAAAATCAGCAAAAGTTATTGGAATTTGTTGAGAGGATTCTGTTCTCTGAAACTCTAAACTCTGATAAGAACACAACCTGACACTTCCAAAGAAGCCAGAAAAACTCCCTTCCTTCTCTTCTCCTTTTTCCTCACTTATTTAAGGAGAAAGGAGTGCCTTTAATTGCATCGACATATTGCTTTGTCACGTAGGAAGAAACTCCATTCCTCATTTCCTGCAGTAGATTCCTTTTTAAATTATTACGAAAGTCGAGGCTTAGCTTAAGTCAGAAAACACAACACAAACACACAATGCCAACTTATACCCACTTACACAGAGACAAGGTTTTATCTTTCAATTAATTCATTCATGTTATACTGAGAAGGAAGGAACTTCTAAGGATTTAACATGAGCTGCTTTCACTAACCAAGCCAGCCTCACTGTCCTTGGCGATACTCCCTTCACACTTCTAAAGCATGACTACCATTTGCCAGCACTGACTGCCATGCATTCCACCCAGATGCTCCAACAACTTGGACAAACTTTGACCAGGACAATTTGCCCATTTTTCCAACTCTTTTTGTCTGCTTTGCCACATCAGCTGTTCCTTAGCTTTATCTCATTTCCCTTCTCTGTCAAAAAATTTGTACTGACGGAAAAAACTGAAAGAGCAGATTAAATTAGGAAAATAACAGCAACAGCACAGATGTTTTCTGCTGTGGAAAGGATAATCCATTCTGGTTTTAGTGAGCTATGTTATTTCTTTATTTTACTGCTGCATTATTGATACTACAATTAGTCGGTATGTCCAACTTACTACAGCTTGCATGATTTGTAACACAGATTCTGTCTTTTCTGAGAAAATGAAAGTACCCCACAGTTTGTAAAGTCTGTAATACTTGTATACCCAACTGCTTAAAAAAAGTCATACATAGACAGGTACACCTTAGGACGCCTTCGTAACTGCTTTCTTTGCTATAATGCGTTTACCTGAATAAATTCGCTCGACTGCTGCTACTAAACCAATTATCAGCATGACAGTATTGGCAGCTTGTGAGCTCCACACTGGGTTCAGTGATGTATACCAGATTCGAAGAACAAGGAGCATCATCTTGCCTAGAATGAAGCCCCATATCCTGATGAACCTGCAAGAATCATTTTTAGATCACTGACACATTTGAAAGGAAGGAAAAACAATCTTGTTTTCTCCCTCAGAAAACAAAACCATAAATACATATTTTAAGATAGAGAGATGTCTTTCATAATTCTATCAGTATAAAAAAAAATACCTTTGCAAACTGTTTCCTGACCACCATGTTACTGTTTGAACCAGTAATGAGGATGAAACACCAGCAGCCAAGATGAACAGCCTAATGGAAGCATTTGGAGCCTGGTATGATGCTAAACTCCCTGCAAACAAACACACACACACAGAGGTTGCTTTAGTGGGCAACAAGGAACTGGTAATGAGGATTTCCTGTGCATTAGTTCAATCTTATCTATAACTCGAATGGCTATGCCATTCATCTGCAAACACAACACTATGTATTTTTAAATAAGCTAAAAAGGTTTGGACAGAGACTGGGGATATATTATATTACCACACTTAGCATTTTCAGGAAAAAAAAGAATAAAATACAAAGACGTTATCCAAGACTGCAGTGATTGCCTTAGTTTAAATACTTGTGGTTATTGATTCCATAAATAAAATATAAATAAAGTATCTAAGCATACAGACATCTCAGAACTGTGCACTTTCTTGTGCACAAATCAAAAGTTGAGGCCTATCCTTTTTTTTTTTTTAAAAAAAAAAAAAGCAGTCATAATGCATTGCGCAAGGATTAGAAGGTAGTTGGTCTTACTGGATGCAGACAAGACCTGCTTTGGCCCAGCATCTTCTTCCAGAGTCACCAACAACCACCTGTTCCATCTTGTTACTGAAAAGTCTAACTCTCCCACTTACCGGAAGAGACACTGCACACGTCCTCCATTTCTCAAGGAAACAGAACCCTCATTTTTATAAGCAGTTTTAAATAGCAGGTTTACTGTTCAGGTGACTATGGGTCAGTCACGTGCTTTCACGTAACTTCAGTGTGTGTGGCAAATTGTGACCCAGCACTAACGACAAACAGGGAGAAGAAACACTGCTTGCTGGCAGCCCTTTGCTAAGTTAGCATGAATTAAAGTTGAAGAGATATTAAGCAAGGAAGGGTAGAAATGGAGTTGTTTTGCTTACAGCAAAAGATGGCAAAATGAAATCAGTGAGTGCAGTGAATAATGTTTGTGCACAGACTTCAGCACAGGTTGCACATACAACGCACACAGATTTCTTGCTGCGCCGTGCTGAATTCTGCAAATCTTTCATCATTTGTGCTAGTCAGGTTAGCGCTAGTGTGGGTTTGCCTGTTTACACTAGACACACCTTTGGCTGCTGAGCAAATACACCCAAAAATGTAAATATCTAACCAAACATGTAAATCTACTGTGTGTGTTGTCTGAAGACAAAGACTCACAAGGGCACTGCCGGAAGGGCTGTTTGTTGTTTTTTTGTTTTGTTTTGTAACAGAACACAAAGTAGCATGAAAGGATATGGAAATCAAAACTAAAGCTTCAGAGAAAATAAAGCTTCCTGGCAGGATAAAAAAAAGCAAGTGAACAATAACAAAGAAGGGAAGGTCTTTTATTTTTTATTAAAAACAAATTTTTAAAAGTTCTAAATATTCTGAGTTTAGCTAAGCATGAAGAGCTTCCCAAATTTATTTATTTAACACTGTGAAAATAAAGGCTGGATATTTCCAGTGGAATAGGTTGCAGAATGCATGGGGTCTTTCTGAGATGGTAAAAAAGATCCAAAGAGAAAGAAGCAAGAAGTGCCGAGCCATGAAGATGGAAAGAAGGCAAAATGAGTCGAGGGACAAGAGAGAAAGAAGCACATTATGATAGGACAGAAATTATTTAAAATACAAGTGATGAAAACCAAGTAAAAAAAATTGATGCAAATATTCCTAAAACCCAGTGTTGCCTGTGCAAGTGTATTTGGATAACTTAAAGGAGTTTGAAAACCTTGGGAGGCAAGAGTGAGAATCAGCACCTGATGCTAAACTCTTTGCTAGGAACAAAGAAGGTGAGCAGTGTCCTTTCACATCTTCCCCAAATGCTGTTGTTCACTGTAGAGCACTGAAAGGTGAATGCAGTACATCAGAACTGGCAAAGAGCATAGTGTACAGTAGCCAAGGTGGTACAAAATTACGAGTGTTTGGAAGGTGGAAATAGCAGGAGACACAATCACTGATAGTCTAGGCAGGAATGAAGGGGAGACCTCACCTGTGTACAGCAATGCTCAGGGTACCCTGGCTGAGGATGCTTACAGACTCAGCCTCCTCAAGATCTGGAGCCCTCCTATGAGTATCTTCTTTAATACATCCTTTCCCCACCTTACTACTGAAGGTGTTAGCTTCTCATTCATAATTAACACCTTCACGATTGTGGTGAGTAAACAGGTATAAACCAACAGACTTTACAGAGCTCAACAAGCCCACCACCGCTCTTTTTATTTAGCGGAACAAGAACTACGCACACTTCAGCAATTTCCACCTCTTCTGGCAAAGTGAGTTACTAAATGCAACAAGATGATCCAAATGACTGATCTTCAATAAACACAGCAAGTTGTGTATTACTGTGATATCGGTAGGAACACAGAGTGCAGTTTGAAATGC
The DNA here is from genome assembly GCA_028571105.1 of Tragopan temminckii. Classification (NCBI taxonomy): domain Eukaryota; kingdom Metazoa; phylum Chordata; class Aves; order Galliformes; family Phasianidae; genus Tragopan; species Tragopan temminckii. The sequence continues at coordinate 41,848,613 of JAOWBP010002392.1, forward strand.
CTGCTCATTTCTACTCTCTAAAAGCAAATCTCATAGAAAGCAATGCACTGAGGAGTGTTGCAGAAAGGTAAAGTGCAACATTCCACTCACTGAAAAGCTTACTAAAAGAAGTATTAGAACGGATGGGACAGAAAGAGCAGAAAAATAAAAGAACTCCACTTCATTTGAAATCACGACGTGTTCAGTTCTAGAGGTACGAACCAAGGATTCTTAAAAAAAAAAAAAAAAAAAAAAAAAAAAAATCAAAAAAGCAATGCAAATGGAGTAAATAAGATCATCCTCTTCTGTTCTCTACCAATAAAGAGAGGAAAGTGATTCTCTGGTTATCATCCTAAACTGATAAATAAGGAGCCAGGAACTGCAAGCAAGAGACAGGAAACCATCTATTAGCAGCACTCTCCACCTATGCAGGATGGATACCCTCATCTCCGCTGACTTCATACAGGTGCTGCAAACTCATCAGTAATAACCTGCCTCCCAGCAAACTTCCAGAAAATCAACAACTTTTGGTTTGCTTTAGCGTTCAAGGGAACCCAGCACGTCTTGGCTTAGGGCGGAACATGTGGGATGGGTAGTGAGAAATTCTATTCTGAATTTATGGTCAAACCCTTTTCTTATGCAACCGACAGAACACGTGAGTCACTTCCCACCCACGGTGAGCCTATAACCCCAGCAATACAGTGCATGCATACAGATACACTTAATGAAGAAAAAAAGTCATGTTTCAGAATTTCAAAAGTAGATCCATTAAAAAGAACACTTAATTTGTGGCAGATTATGTTAATAATACCCCCAAATCTATCTGTTGTTAGAGACAAAGAAATGCTATACAAAAAAAAAAAAAAACAACACTTACTTTACTGATCTCTGTGCAATACTGAAAACCTTTTTGCTCTTGGACACTCGTACTAATTTAAAAGCTTCTAAAAATAGAGGGTGAAATGAGATTGCCTTTAATTATGCAGTACTCATCTAAAAACTACCACAATGGCTGCAAAGAATATTCCTCCGAATGTACTCAAGAGAGAAATAATGCATGAGTTTGGAAGAGGAAGAACTTATTCCTGCATCATCCCGTAATCCTTGGAGTCTTGAGGAAATTCACAGCGTTTATTCTCATGCTTTGATAAGAACCGGGGGGGGGGAAATCACTAACTCACAGCAGTGCAAACTTAACAACCACAGTCAGTATCAGAAGAGCAAGGATGTAATTATTGTTAGCCAGCCTCCAACAAGGACCAATCATCAGGAATACTGGGGACAAGAAGGCAATTGCAAAAACTTCTAAACCCGTAAGCGCCAGTGTCTGCAGAGGGAAGTAATAGATCATCGGTGGCAGGGCATGGTACAGAGACCAAGAAATGTAGCCTAAAAAAGAAGAAAAAACCCACACATATCACACACAGTATGGTTTCCTGGGGTTTACCAAATACATACCATTTTATATCTCCACGTGCAGAACACTAAATAATTTTGAAAGTAATTCAGGTAACAGCAGGCTGTAGTCACCTCCAAAGAAAGCATTTCTTTACAGAAGAATCTGCCGTTTCAAGTTAATCTATCTTCCCACGAAACAGGGTAAGAAAACAGCTCCTCTCCCGTGTGACGGCAGCAGCCGCTGCTTTGGCCGCGAGCGAGGATCGCGCAGCCCGGGGAAGGGTCAGCTCGCAGAGGGAACCAACGCCCCAGCAAGTGACCCGCCGCGATCCGGGGCTCCTCAGCGCCGGGCCGGAGGCTGACCAGCGCGAAGCCGACAGGCTCGCCCGCGTCGTCCTCGGCCAGCACGGCGAAGATCTCGGGGAGGTCCAGCAACCGGGCGAACCGGGCGGCCAGCACGTCGGCGTCGTCGGTCTCGGTGTGG
>JAOWBP010002392.1:41850573-41866869 GCA_028571105.1 Tragopan temminckii
CGCCGTGCCCTCACCCACCCGCCTCCCCCCGCAGGAACGCCAGGGAGCAGCTCCGGGCGCTGAGCGGGAAGGCGGCCGGAGGGCGCTGCCGCTCAGAGCGAGCGCCGCGCTTACGTCCGTCCAGGGACGGCCCGGCTGCACGGCGCTACTCCACACCGCAGCACCGCTGGAAGGAGAGTGCTGCGGCACTGCCTCGGCAGAGTAGAATCGAAACTGCCCACGCAAAAATATGCATACGCTTCCCAGAGGTTAAGTTAAAAGAAAGGCAAGGGCCAGCCTTAAGGTAGTCGCCACTTAGAGGCAGCGCGTTAGCACGCAGCCTTCAGTTAATTGCTCGCACACTTGTTTTTTTTTTTTTAAACGACCCTTAACGACTCGGTGAAGCAGTGAGACTTCACGTCTTACCCTGCCCCTTTCGCTGAGTAGAAAACTCAGTAAGAGAACGAATTACCTCTTCAGAGATCACATACTAAGACATGCAAAGAGCCCACTGTTTGAAATTTCAAGGAGTTAGAAAACAAGAATTATTTCTTTAGACCCTCCTGCCCCTATCTATAATACTATTCCTCCATCATCTTAGCAATATTTTACAGTACCGCCTTTGGATAAAAGAAATGTGTATGGTAGCTTAAAGCAGCCCACAGCCGTCGGTGCGTTTCACTTCTCAGCTCTGATGCCCCACGTGCCAGAAATTCACACCTTTGTACGTCATCCCAAAGGCTTTTACCCAGTAGGAGCACCAAGTTGTAATTCAGCTGATCTGTTCCAATTCTGGTCTGAGGAACAATTCCTTTAGGAGTGCCTGTTTGTCACACTGAAGTACATAGACCACTGGTTCAGAATAAAACATTCTCTCTCATACGTGCACAAGAATCTTCTCTCAACCCTCATGCAGCTGTGAACTGATAAATAGCTAAAGAAAGGCATCTCATACAGAAAGACAAAACTGTCCAGTTTTAAACTGAGGGCATTTTGACCCTAGAAAGGTTTAGGGTTTTTTCCCCCCCATTTACATTAGTCTAAAATAAAAGGTAATATTTGGCTTTACAAATCTTTCCTTAGACTATAGCTTCCATCACTACTGCTATTCACAGCTGTAAAACTAACACCACTAAATGTGACAAACAAAAGTTCAAAATATTTTTGAACACATGAATGCCCAAGTATAATCTCTGATCCATAAAACTAGATCTACAAAGAAATCCATAGGGAAAAACAAAAGAGACATTGTTTTCCACTTCTGCCTGCCAAACAATGGAATGTGTGCTGCAGCCAGAAAAGGCCAGTCCCACAAGAACCAGCCCATTATACCACATACCTTCACTCCAAACTCAAGAAGGTACAAACCTCCCCTTTGTTACCATGCAGTGTAAAAGCCTCCAGGCAGGGAGATATTACGTCAGCAAACCCATATTTATTTCCAAGTCCGTCTCATTTCTTTACGTCTGAGTTTACAAAGCAGAAATACTTTACATAAAGCACATCAATTATGTCATGATTCATCCAGCATTCTCCCTGAACAGAGACAGTTTAAAGGAGTTCCTCTTAATTCTAATTCTTAATCCTCCCAATAATCTTTTGTGTCAATACAACCACTTGGACAGTTAGATAGCTTGCAACTGGTAGATCAAAGAGCAAGACTGCCCCTGCCCCACAAAAAAGGCTGTCTGGTTGTTTTGGTTTGTTTTTACCATCAGATCAGTATCTTCAGTATCTTGATACAGCTCCCCACCCATGCATGCAAATGTTCCCATCAGCACCCAAAAGAGGAATACTTAACCATATTTAACCAAGAACGGGAGAGGGGCAGGAAATGCATCTACCAATTTACATGCTGCTAGGTCAAACTTAAAACTGCATTCACTTTCAAATGCCTCCACAAAGAGAAAGTGCACTTTTTTTTTTCCTGAGGAAGACTGTTGTTTACCTTTTTATGTTTGTGTTGCTTTTTTTTTTTTTTAAACAGTTTTTAATGGTAATCACATGAAAAAACACCATAGATTTTGAAAAATACTGGCTAATGTGTAGAGAGAAAAAAGCAACTCTCAGTTTTCTTCTTCTCCAAGGGTTATCAAACTCAAAACTGCTCAAGTCACTATCTCCCAAATACCTGTGTCCACCTTGTCTTACTTAGAAATAAACTTGAAGACCCATTTCAGGCACCACAATCACAAATCGCTACATGTTTTTCAACTCAGAGAGGGGAAGAGAACTGCATTGAAAATAAAAACATTAACATAGCCGAACTTGCTAAACGTTAACAAAGCAAATTAAGTATCAACAAAGCACATTACAAGGCATTGTAAGAGACGAGAAATTGTCAACCAAGAAACCCAGCAATCACAGTTCTAAATCATTCACAGATATGAAAAAGTAACTGATACCCAACTTAATACAAACAGCTTTACATAATGCTTTTGAAAAAAATTTTCGTTTTCAAAACTGCAACGAAGCATTTCAACTGTGTGTTATTCTTGTACATACCGTACTCTGTCAGCAGAACGCTACTGATCAGGGATAAAAGAGGACCTCAGGTGGCAGAAAGCAGCAGCTGCAGATTATATAACTGCTTTCAAGACACTCCTCAAGTAACTCAGCTCACGTTAGCTGCTATGTCCCATGAAATCATGCTATACTCCTTGCTACTTACTTTACAGATGTACAACTTTGACCCTAAGGACCCTCCTGTTACACCACAGAAACAAATGTAATATTCATTTCTTCAGGGCAGTTAGTACCTCATATTTAAATCCTTAAATTGGATTTCTAGTTGCCTTCAACTTCAGTTTGAGATTCTTAAAATGATCTGCTTAACTAGTAATTAGAATGTTTAAGCAGCCTAGATTTGGAGAACAGCTCTGAATTTCTGCCTAAACCCCAGAGGTACCTGAAATCAACCAGCACCTCTGTCTGTGACCACAAGGGTCCCTTCCTTTAAGAGGACCTGAATGTTTTCTGCATCCTGTTTCAGTGAGCTACACCTGCCACTATAGCAGAACCAAACCTGTTTATTTTACTAAGAACAAGTCCAGCTGAAAACTGAAGGGTGCTCCCAACTTTGTTTAGTAAGCTTGTAGCTGCAACACTCCTGAAAATAGGAAATAAAACTTTCAGATCCTTTCTAGCCCAAGAGGTCTGAGCTGCATCTCCCAGGTCTCAGGGTGCTCTGTCACAATCCCTGGACTACTGCTTCTGAAGCTGAGCTTGCTGTACACACATTAATACCCAAATCAAGAGCCCAAATTGGAAGTGTACATAAGAGGAGTCTGGAGCCTCCACCCTGCTGAAGAATCCAGTACAATTACACTCAGAATTTTCTCTCTCACACGTTAGAGACCTTCTGTCTTATTCTGAGGTACAGACTGATGAGATGTCTCTTCCTGTATATCCCTAGAAACTTTAACCTACACAGAATATCAGGGAGAATGGAATTAGAAGTACCACCGAATACACTATTCGGAAATCATAGAAAGGCCTGGGTTGAAAAGGACCACAATGATCATCTAGTTTCAGCCCCCCTGCTATGCGCGGCGTCGCCAACCACTAGACCAGGCTGCCCAAAGCCACATTCAGCCCGGCTTTGAATGCCTCCAGGGATGGGGCATCCACAACCTCCTTGGGCAACCTGCTCCTACACCTTTTGCTGACAGGAAAAAAATCAAGTATTTAGAAAATAAAACATTATTTTATACATTTTATCTTTTCATGCTATCTCTGAAGGTACAGTCAAAGACACACACATACGTTCTATTTCATAACATACTACCTTATGAAAGCTGAGATACAAAGAGTATGATTAGAAAACAGCAAGATCAGTCACATGCCCCTGCAGCAGGACCTGTTCTAGCACATTTCTTTCATAGTTTGAAGCATTGATTGCAACTAAGAAACGTGTTCCACATTTTTCTAAACTAATCAGATGAAGGGGATTAGAACAACGCAAAGTTTCAAGGACAAATGAAGTGTAGCTTTAGCTTCCAAATTCTAACTGCAGAGTAGAAGCACTATACAGCTCACGGTCACTGTTTCTCTTAGTCATTCTGAGATAATAATCCCGCTGCTGACGTATAACCAATACACATTGCATTTGCATACAGCATGATATTTAGACACTGTGAGGTACAAACGTACCAGCAATACAATGCATAAGCTACTCAAAGGAACAGAGTATTTAAACCTGAGATTTTATGCATGTCTTTGTGAAGATTTCTAATGGGGAGAACGTTTCTAAATCCCAAGAAAAGCCATTCAAGTATGTACACAGACTTTGACTATTGCACACAGAGATGATGTATAGTCTGATCTGCTAGTCATGCTTTGGAGTCTGACTACGAAAAATGCCCTGATTCTGTTTTTAATTGTTAAAAAAAGGAAGTTTCAAGCTTTTATGAGTACTATTTCCTTCATCTCACATGAATAAACTGTTCCTATTACAAGATATCTGTGGAGTCAGACTGTGGAAAATAACAAGTAATGTGGCAAGCTAATGTTATGTTTTGTACAGGCTGTGGAAAGGCAAACCTGTGTCTGGACATGAGTCAGAGCTCGCATCAGAGCACGCTGCAGAGAAGTGAACATACTCTGTACTACTGTGCAACGTTGGTGCCAGTACATGATGAAGGCTGTGAGAAGAGACAGGCTGCTGGCATTTGTAGATGAAAACTACTGTAAGCACAGGGAATACAAATTACAACCAACTTTTCTCCCTTCAGAGAAACTGCATTATGGTAAGAATGATAAAAAATAAAAAAATAATAATAAAAAAAAAACCCAAGAAAAACTTCCATGCTGTGTTCACATAAATGTCATAGAACAATAGCTGTTCATGCACTTTGTAAAAACACTGCAGTGTCTAATATCTTGTTAAAGTCTGTAAGAATAACAGTTTTCACCAATGCTCTATCAGTCATCTGCAACCTGTCCTAAAACTGCATTTTTTTAAGAATATAATGTGGAATAAAAGAAGATAGAAGTGAAAAACGTGCACGCATTCAAACAGAGTTGCATATCTCCTAATTAAAAATAGTCTATTTTGGAAAAAAAAAAGAAAAGGCAGCTAAGTTTGTTATTGTAATAGCAACAGAACTACAAAGTGCAGCATGTATCAACAGATTATCTTCACTCCCACATTATTTTGCTTTGTCACCAAAAAAGTGTGGAAGTTTGCTGCAACTCCGTGCCTATGACTGTTGCAAGGAGCTATTAAGGGAGGAAAGGGGTCATATCTTAACACTGAAGAAAAGGATAGATCCATTAAAACCTGAAACAGTACAACATACGATATGTTTAATAAAATTGAGTAAATTATTGCCAAAGCAAGTTCCCATTTTTTGCTTTCATGCATACAAAACAGATACCTGGCTCAAGAGGATTCCAGTTTATCAAAATATATGCAACTTCCCTCTCACGGCAGTGATAAATCAAAGAGTAGCCAACTATTACACATATGTTCATAGTGTTATACAGCATGGGAACTCCTCATCCTTAAGCAGTGTATTCTTTTTGGCTGCCAGTTCAGTATCAAACAACAAACCTTTCTTGTTGGTCCCCATGACACTTATTTTCTTACTCTAATTTGTTTGTTTAAAATATTTAGGGGTGCTCATATGAAAGTGATGTATACTCTCATCATAATTATGTCCATCTTTATAAGATCCAAACCTGAGAAAAATATTCCATAAGGCAAAAACATTACAACAAAATTTAATTCATGCAATTAAATCATACGCTTCTATAGTATAGTTAATATTTCTTCTTAATGTACTAGACAGTTGATTTCAGAAACAGGCCTGTATCCAGCTTACATATAAATCATAACCTAAGTCAGCTATCTACTTAGAGGTCTGTGAGGATGGAGACATTTAATTACACTGATTGGATTAATGCCATGGGCACTCTATAAATGGAACACCAACTGACCATGGTAAGAGATACTTTTATCCAGTAAAATCCTATGCTCTTTAAGTTTTTCCCACTGACTTCAGTTGGGATATTATTTCACCCTCTACTTTATACAAATATTGAGCTCTATTGTTAATATTGCAGATCTTTCACAAATTATGTCAAAACCTTTTCACGTTCTGTTTAAGCCTCAAGATTTTGATTATTGCCTACAAGGCAGATAGATTTGCAAAAGTAAAATATAGTGCTAAATAACAGAAATAGTTGCAATACACTTCAAAAGAAGTGTAATTAATGGGAAAAAGTTAAACTAATTCCTAAATGCTATTTTTTTCTCTTTTTTTTTTCTGCTTATAGGCAGACATAAAGGAACTAGATAAAAAAAGTCTCAACTGAAATCAATTTAAGAAGTCTGAAATTGTAATTCCAACCTTGGGCAAGTTTCATCTAGGCAAATCTCTGCTTAGACAGGAAGCCAGTGATTGAGATGTAAACAAAAAAGTAACTTTAACTGTAGGTGTATATAAAATACATATCTCCATATGTATTCTGTACTGTGTAAATTAGAAATCAGTTAACTTCGTAAATTTGGCATTGTTGGAAATTATTCCTCTGTGGTAAGACATTTCTCAAACCTCATGATTCTCCACAGATACTCAATCTAAAATAAACACTATTCTCCATATTTCTCTTGGTCGTGCAATGCCAAAAGAAAAAAAAAAAAAGAATCAGCAATCAAGAAATAATTTCTCACGTTAAAGTCTTGTCCTTTTTATCTCCTGACACACGTAACGAACTGCATCAGATATCCTTCTTGACATTTGCTCAAGTTACATAATGTATTTTAAAATACTTATACAGAGAGCATTTAACACACAATATTGTATTTTGTATTCTACATAATTGTGTATTAAGATCTTGATCCTTAGTGTGCTGAGAAACATAAGAGATTTGTCATCTATAAAATGAATTACCACACCACTTGGCAAACATCCTTATCAAATAATCTCACAGGTTAATCATCTGGGTGAAATACCCATTACCTTCAACTTATGGTGCAACACGGCAGGCTGATTTTCCCAAGGCACATGCCAAGTCAGTGAAAAAAAGTGGAATCAGAATTCAGAATTTATTGCCTCCTTACCTTCTGTTTGATTTGGTACTGACCACCTTAATAACTAGCTTTTTCCTAGACATTGTGTGTATCATCTCCTTAATTTTTTATAAGATATACTGACCTGGGATTGAAATGGATGTCCTCAGGAACTTGGTTGGGATCAATGACAACTCTGTCATTGTCAACATAGTTATCTAAGTCATCTGGGATTCTAAATTTGGCCATTTGGACTTCTGAGTCACTTAAACCAGCGTGAGATATGCGGGCGTAGCCCAACCTATCAGATACAAGAAGAGTTAGCTTGAAGAAATAACTCAAGGCAGCTTCATCACACTCTTAATTTATGTCTCTTTTTTTCTCCCAGGAGTTATTATTTAACCTACCAATACAGTTTTTCATTTCTCTGACTGTCACCTTAAAAATCTTGAAGTGCACTGTGAATATGAGCATCATTACTCAATGCCACAAGCAGAAAAAATGAGACATGAACCTGTGCTTGACAACAAAAATAAATCCCAGATTTAGAAACTTAATTTCAGTTTAAAGTTACAGTTTTAGCATATGCATACTGGTATAAGCTCACCAATGTCACTGAAGAGATTCTGAAATTCAAGAAAGGAACTCAGATATCAGTGGCATGAGTAACTAGAAAAATGAGATTGCAAATGGTGGGGTATTTTTTCTCAGTACAGTTACTTACGACAGGTATCTAGTTTATTGGGTATGCTCTTCTTACCACTGCAGAATTTGCAGTTATTTTGGAATAACCTGAATTTCATTCTGGTACAAACATCAGCAAGAGGATGATTTACGAGAAATTTGGTATTACAAAATATGGAGTGCATACATCCCAGGCAGAGGAAAGTACTCCAGCATGAGCTTTACACTGTTAAAATTTCCACTAAATCCAGCATAAAGCTTGGCTGGATTAGATCAGCATTTTGTTTGAACATACCCTGCAATCATAGTTCATAATTTATATCTTCTGTGTCACATAAAAATTAGGGCTTAGCCTTCACATTTTAGAATGAAGCTGCAAAGCCAGAGCTTGGATCCTGGAAAAAAAGTGCTCTTATATTAACAAAACAGATTAGGTCTGATGGTTTTTGCAATAGAAGGATGAAACTCCTAACACTGCCTTTGCTAATTATATTTAGAAATACACCAATTCTTGTCAAGTTTGATGTTTCACATTACTTCATTACACACTTAACTGCTCATACACACCTGTTAAGGAATGTAAGAATCTCACACAATTAGCTACAGAAAAGTGTAAAATTTATTGTCACAAGCTGAATTTAACATACCTTATTACTCCACGATACATAATATAGCTACACCACCTGTCACGATCTGTAATGTCAATATCCTATGAGCAAGAGAAAAAAAAAAATCAAACAAGGCAAACTTTCCTTATGGCTAGGCTTCAAATCAGTAACAGAACCAATGTAACCAGTGTATAAACCTGCTGCAGAAAAATGTTTTGCCTAAGACATGACAGCAAGGTAGAAAGGGGAAAAAACACAGTGTCTGACAAATCAGACTTTTTGACAAATTGCAAAACTCAAATTTAAAACAAAATAATTATATAATTTAACATTAGAAGGGGCCTTTGGAGCTCACTCATTCCCAACCCTATGCAAAAAGTAACTATGAGCATGTTGCTCAGTGATTCCAAGCCACATTTTTAATATCTATGGGGATGGAGGTTTCACAAGCACTCTAAGCCCCTCTTCTCAGTCTTGAAAACCCTCATTGCAATTTGCTCTTCTGTTAACTATTTGGCATTTCCCTTGTGGCAATGGATGTACATTGTCTCATCTACTCCATCTACTCTACACATTTCATTAGGTAGCTGAAGACTCTGAAAATGTATGTATCTCTTTGTATGTCTAAGTTACCCATTTACAATTCTGAATTTAATCTTTCAAATATATATTATCTCTAACTGTTAAAGGAAGCACTGTTTTTACATTACCTGGACATTTCCATTTTCTATTAATTCAATATAATCTCTGGATCCAGGAGCTGAAGTGATATATCCTAGAAATACAACTTGCTTAGAGCTTGTCTTCAACAACTTTGAAACAGCTATAGCCTGAAGTTTTCTGTCCAAGTCCTCTCTGAAAGAAGTAGAAACTAATTTAATATACATTTATTTTAGCTCAGATTCTTTCTGCTATATGACAGTAAAATCAGAAATGAGGCTGATGTCTTTTTATATTCCTCAGCAAAATGGTCACTATGTTGAATAAAAGCCACATGGCAGTGGTAGATGTAATCAGGGTTCTCTTCCCAATCATTATATGAGCAACAAATTTCTAAACCAGAAGTTTCAGTTTTAATACCTATCTCATTACTAGGCAATGTGAGTGTAATTGCTTCTGGTTATCTGAGGCTTTGTCTCTGCCTGCACTTGAAATTTAATTGTGCTACCACAGACTGTCTGGTGTATAATAGGGGCTTGACATGCCAACAAAACCTTTTACTCTTATGATGGACAAATCATAGCAAAAAGTAGTCTTAAAGTCTGGGTCACATGGTTTATGAAATGTAATTTAAGATCTATGTCATCCCATAAGCATTTACAACATTTGCCAAGTATTCTCCACCTTTTTAACAGATTTACGCAATAGTTCCAACATGACCAAAAGTAATAGTGTAAGTACAGCCTGGTAAAGTACTGCCTTGGAAAGCAGCCCTTGTCCTTGTAATAATATTCAAGGCACTTCTCTTTCACTGATTCTTCAAATTAATCACTTTAAACACTTTGTAGATTGGGCTACAGACCATTGATTTTAGAATTTGTAATCCCAAAATAAGATAGGAATTGAAATGCTGCTGTGCTTTCTGAATAGTAGTAATTCCGACCGGAGCAAATGCATTAGGGAGAAGGAGCAGACAGAGAGAAGATAAAGACTATTTAAATAGCAGCCTGACCTAGATATATGAAAAGTTGCCAGCTCACTCAACAGCTCCTTCTAGAAATACACCTCTCAAGAAGATGGGTTCTTTTAAAGGACACCATTATAGAAATAGTCTTTAAAAATCCCTAGATGTCCAGTCTCTTAGTTTGTGCCATCTTAATCAGCGTTAATAGATGAAAAAAGCAGTTGTGCCTGCCATTAATTATAAAATTCACTAATCTCAAAACACAATCTAATTTGTACTTGTTTCTCATGTGTCTCCCCCTATTTTCATCTTTATCTCAGGTCTCTGTGGGGTAGAGCTATTTTCTTCTACTTTCACAGTTTCTCAGAGAGGCAATCATCTGTGTGAGAGACAGAACGAATTTCTTTTGAGACTTCAGATTGGGAACAGTTTCTGACATACATGCTTAGTAAAAGTGAAATCTGTAAACACACTTGCAGCACAGCTTCTACAATGGGGAAAGGGAAGAAGCTCAATACAGGACAATGGGAGCTCCTACTGCTTTCTGAACAGCTTCTTTGTGTCATATAGTCTGTATCCAATTCATAAATTTATGTTTTCAAAAATTGAAACAAATATTAAGGAAATAACAGAAACAATCTTAGATATTGCCACAAATAGAAAATGCAACTGCATAGAGCATCACAAAAATATCCCTCATTAATATTCACCACATTCAAAAAAGAATACACACTCTTCATTTCCAAAATGTGCAACAACAAAATCAACCAGTCTCCCCGTGAAGTTGACAGTCATGGAGATGGCAGGTGCAATCTCTCCTTCTGGAGAAGGGAGAAGGTGATGGGTAGATTTTACAATTGGATATCTTGACAGTGCCATAATCCTATATGAAAAGATGGAAAGAGTTAAACTTCCTAGTTTGCAATTATCACTAATCTGAACAAAGCAGATAAATGTGACCAGAAGTCTAATGGTCCCTAAACTCAAGCTATCAGATCAGAATTTGCACCATTTCTAGTGGATATTTCTGAACTTCAGTGTTTTTTCCTCTAAAACATTACTTAAGCACGAGTCTAAAAATGTTCACTGAATTCATTCGCAATCCAAAATTGGTAACAAAGGTATATGAGTAGTTTATAAATAATGCAGAAAGAAAACGAAAAATAAATATGTAAGCCCAGACATCTTTATAGATGAACTGTGAATGGAGCGGAATGTTGCTTTAGTATCTCAGAGGAACACATATTCAAGTCCAGGCTGTCAACAACCCAAGGACACACATCCATCTACAAAAGAATGGTGGTCTTACGATAGGTTTATCTATAACACAGATAGGTGAATTCTTACTTTGAAGCCCTTCAAAATTTACATTCCCAGGCAAAACAAAATAGTTTTATACTACCAGTAATTTAAAAGCATTTTATTTAAAGCAGAAGCAGGTGGAAATGCATCTTTAAAGCAGGAGATTTCTCATTCTTTCAGCCTCTGATTAGAATCAACCTTAAAGCCATTTTGCATCAGATTTTTCAAAATAGGCAATGAAGACAATTTCAGAGTTACCTGTCTGTCCCATTTTGCATCATTTAAAGGTACAAGCTTTGAGAGAAAAAAAGTTTCTGAATTCCCCGCACATACAAGGAAATTTAAATAACCACTGCAACAACACTAGAAGTTCCATCTGCCATACAGATCCATAAATCTCATTGAAACAAAAACTAACAAAAAAAGCACACATCATAAGACACTATTTTTCAGACTGCAAAGATGTTCAAAGACATCCAACTGGTGATTGTTCAAGCATTGACATAGAAATAGACACAAAAAGTTCTGATCAAATTAGACGTGCTCATTTCCCAACTGTGCAACTCAATCTGAATTTAATAAACTCAACATTCTAATTACAGTTACACTTTCCAACTACTATCACATTGTTAAGTCTGAAATCTAAAGTTGTCAATGAGAAAGGCCGATCTGATTTATTATTTGAAATGTCATACTTCCAAATCTGTACATTAAGGGGCAGGATGCCATTCTCTGCATCACCAATACTGAAGTAGCTTGCAGGCACAGGCATCAAGAATGGCTTGCTGTTAACAAAGAGACAACTTCATCTGCATTGCATTGCAGTGCTAGTGAATCAGCACATGCTCTTGAAGTCAAGCTCCAAAAAACAACTGTTGTCATAATTATTCCAATTATTCTTTGTCTGTGTTTTAGTGGAGTATTTCCACTTATTTACTTTCCCCGTGCAAGTAAAGATGACTCACCCCCAAGTGTGATCCCTCGTACTTGGACCAAAATCTGTGTAAAATCCTAGTCTTTCTCCTAGCCACATTGTTGGATCATTGTTCCCAATGAATGGTTTAGAGGCATCGCTTTCCAGAACAGTGATAAAATCTGCACCTAAAATGGGAAAGAAAGAATTAGTAACTGTGATCTGTAAACATGATCTATATGATTACAGAACATAGTTATTTTACTTTTGATTGGATTTTACTTTTGATGGATGGACACAAGTCCTTCAGGAGTCAAACAGGGCCAGTCCTACACTGGTAACAAACTGATGCCCAAACTTTTGGTCACCACAAGCTACAAAGCCTCTAATGGAGACATACTCATACCTGGATGCCATAGCTCCTCCCTGCCACATGGACAGACACATATTAGACTGTGCTGTACATCTGGCCTGCACATACATAATGTGATGCATTTCAAAAGCATAAGGCATTCATTGTGTACAAAGATTAATAGCACAGCATCAAGCCTACTGCTTTCAACTTAACCAACGTGTGCTTGCTACACAGTACATCTGCACTTACCTCATCTACAAAGCCCAATTCCTCTCCAAAGGATCTTATGCAAGAGGAAGAAGGCTGCTGCTGTCCAAATAATTCATTAGCCTACAGCAATTTGCATCTGCCAACAAGCATAGTAAAAGAAGGGTTCCCAGCCCCATTTCCCACAGAAACCTCCCCTTTTCAGGGCACCATGGACCTATGTCTGCATGTTGAGGAGTAATTTTGTTACATAACAGGTCCTCCTGAAGTTTTGCCCACAACAAACAGGAAGAGCTACCTGGTTCCTAAGGGAAGTAGCAGCTAGGAAAGGCCTGCCCATGCTCAAAGGAAGGTTATTTATTATTTCATTTATGCAAAGGCTTTTTCTATAGATAAGTGACTGTTCAGCAATATAAGAGAAAAAATTATATTGATGATCAAAACCAGTATTTCCTCCAAACAAAAACCCCTTTAATATCTAAGGAAAAATAACCATCTCTGCAAATGGATTTTTAACTGAAGTGATTGTATTGGAACAGCTCACAAATTCCAGAAGAGACACGAGATCTTACGTTAAAGCAAGAAAAGACTTAGCACACATTCCTGCTTCTCTCTCTTTCTTCATATGAAGCCTCTCAAATATAAATGAAGTGGGGAACAAAGTTACCTGTCTGATTAAGTAACGTAGCAGATCCTTCCAAATTGGACCACCCTTCATTATCATATGCAAATCTAAAAGGCCAGATCATAGCAGAGAAATCTCTTTTTGGAACCTCAAAAACAAGATAGACAAAAAAAAAAAATCACATCCTACATACTATACCTTTGCATTCAACAACATCAGATATACAGCGCTATAAAAGACACCCAGTGGAGATAACTTAACCAATATGTTTTCCTAATAAAGCTGTCAGAATCACAAAGTCTTCAGGTATTTTTAGAAGAATCAGCAATATTATCTGGAGGCAAAAAGTCACTGTAGTTCAAATGAATTTGCAACTGTAGTAGTAAATACATGAACATGAAAAAGACAAAGAATATTTATATCTTTCTAAGAGTAACTACCTATTGTTTGTACTACACCTCTCAACAAGTTCTAAAAAGAAAGCCAACTGTATGCGCACACACATACTTCCTACTCAGTTCTCATATTTTCTGCATCTTTTCCTGCATTTGCCATCAGTGTTCTCTCTAGGATAAAATTCACCGACCAAAGAAACATGTCAAGAGCAAGTTTCAGATGGCTATGTCAGGATGTTATCAAAAGAAAACAAGTTTAAGTCATAATTGCAGCCACTTGCATCAGAAGTTTCAATTTATAGGAATAATCAGTTAAGTCATAGATTTATATATGTACTGATATAAAGACTTAAGTCTGAGTTATCAGAGGCACATTTCACTGTATATTTGAAAATTGCCACTTTCATATACACACTACTCACCCCTCGGCCCAACTTCTTCTCATAAGTTCTGTAACGTAGACCCAATCCTAGCAAACCAATACCAACAAACAGCCACAATACTTGAAACAGAGAAACACAGAAAAGCTGGTTTTAAAGCAGGAAATAATGCTACTGCAGTTAAACAGAATTGAGTATACTGCCATTCTAAGGTCTGCTACACACACAGTGGGGAATTAACGTATTTATATTTCCACATTTGCCAGGGATAACACTATTTCAAAGTTGTGTATTTAATATCTGTATACGTATGGATACGCTTCCATTCTCCAAAAGAGAACAGGCTGAGCAGACACATACACCAACACTCCTTGTAATATTTATGTAAAAAATATACTTACTGAAGAATACATTACAACACAAGTAAGAACATCATGTAAACTTCCTCTCCACGTTCCAGATATGCATTTGTAGTATGCAATTTTTATTTTGTATTAACATAATGTGTGGAAGAAAATTTAGTTTACTTCTCAAGTTTCCAGATGTCAAAAAGATGTGATCCCTGCCTGAGTTCCAGAGTAGTCCTTGTTTAAGTGCATGCATTGACAGTTGCTTGGAAAAGTACTGCAACTTCACAGAACGCAAATTCAGAGCTCACATAGCCTCCCAAATATCCACAATGAACACTTACAAGTTGTCAGGGTTTGGCACATTGTAATTTGATGATCAAATCCCTCTGTGGTTATTGCATTTATACAGTGGCATCCACAATCTACACCAACTTCAGTAATCAATTGTAAATCCTTCCTCATCATGCTCAGACTTGTATTATCTCTGATCTGACCCTGTAAACATCTTACAGAGTATGAAGTTGCTTAACATTTGCTAACATCAGGAGTCTATTCTTTCTTCTGACATCGTCTTCCACAATAAAATTTGTGTAAATCTTACAAAAATTTTTTCCAGAAAGCTTGCATGAAAATAATTACATGTAATTAGATACTGAGAAGCCTCCTTCTCATGTACCAAAATGAAACCACAAATGATGCCAAATCCTTGTTTACATTTTCTTTTGTCCCCATTTGGTTTTTTTGGTCATCATTTAACACATTCTAAGAGGTATCATAGCCTCTCTCACCACCATGATCACAGTGAATCAGCTCCTAGGTTAGTATATATCTCAATCAAAACTGGAGCTAGGACAATACTGGCAATACCAACTACACGCCTGGGTCTAGAACTAGCACCAAAAAACACTTCTGAAACATCTGAGCAAAACATTGCACTGCATTATGCTTTGTCCTCAGATAGCATCTTAGAGTCATGGAAGAGATGAAGTAAAATTATACTTACGTAGTTTAATGTATTTTGTACTCGTTTTAAAAAATGACTTTTGGTTGCTTTTCACTTCAAAGATGGAGTTCAGATCTTTCTTGGATCCTGTTAGAAAGTCTAGCCCAACGCATAACATAATAAACCCTGTAAAAACAGGTTATTAGCTTCTTTGTAGAGCTCTGACTTATTAAACATTGCTCATAAATGCATCATTAGTAAACTTCCAGCTACTGTGTGACATTCAACCTTACAAATCGAACAGCGAAGACAATTCAGTCAGAGCACAAACAGATAAATGCCATAGCAAATGCAGTAATGCAGGCAACATGAGATTAATTAAAGGAGAATATCCTACTTATTGTCAGAGCAGTCGCCGTACCTATGCCTGCAAGGTCTTGTAAGCATACTGCAAAGCAGTAATAGTTTTAATTTACATTGATGACACAGACATTGCTCCCTTTAAAATCAGTTTGTGACATTAAGCACGACACTGATAAGTATTTCAAAATAATTATTTCAAAACAGTAGTACTGCAGTGAGAATTCAAAGCCAAAAGATTATTTGAAACTCCACTGAATACATATTCCACACAAAAATAATGACAGAAAGATCATGAAGCTCAAGACTATAACACTTCTTGTTTGGTATTTTTCCAAATAAGTTGCAGCTACACTTTAACACACGCGAATCAGAGGGGTGAACAAACAAATGGGACCTGAGAGACAGACAGCATGCTGCAAACACAGTAAGCATGCTGGTGACTAAGAACAGACTTAAAGCTAACAAAAATACCTAGCTAAAGCCCCTTTCATATCATGAACTCTGTCTTCACTACAGTGAGCTCCAAAACACAGATCATTTGGGGGTTTTTCAG
>JAOWBP010002392.1:41869049-41889000 GCA_028571105.1 Tragopan temminckii
CAACAGCCAAACCCCCAGTACATTATATGATGTTATGATGTGGAATACTGATCACCAAAAGTCATAAAACCATGACAATGATCAACTTGAACTTATTGAAAAACAGCTTCCCTAGTATAGTCTCCACATAAGAATATTACTTAAAGACGAAGATATTTACACCAAAATATTGTCAAAAACCTTCAGAGTGGTAGCTTAAGTAGTGCACAAAATTTAAAACAAAATCTTGAGAAATGTATCCAAAGTGTATATTTTATTCATTTTGTCAGGCTTTAAAAGTCTGTTTCCTATTCAAAATTGGATGGAACTCTGAAAGAAATATAAAATAGTAAGATTAACTAATGGATCCTTTTAAAACTAAAGCCAAGAATGTGTAACATACATTTAGGCTGCAATTTTCATGTCTTAATGCTAACAACTTTTCTACTGCTCTGCTTAGATATTATCACTTCTGCTTTAAAAAGATCAACTCAACAGCCCATTATAAGTCAAATAATCAACAAAGTCTTTTAAAAGATAAGACATGTATTGAACTCACGAACACACTTCCAGAAATAAATATCACTAAATTCAAATACTAGTAGACTGGTCTTCTCTTCCAGTGTTACATTTGAATAATACTTGCAGTTTTCTTTAGCATATGCTCCATATCACAGAAAGGATGAGGTTGGAAGTGACTTGTGGGGGCCATCTGGTCCAGTGTCTATTCAAGCAGAGCAGGGTGCCCAGACCCATGTTCAGGAAGCTTTTTAAGATCTCCAAAGAGGAGATTCCAGTCTCCCTGGACAATCTCTTCCAGTGGTCCATCACCTTCACAGCATAGAAGTGCATCCCAATGTTTAGAGAGAATGTCCTGTGTTCCAGTTTTTGTCCATGGCCTCTTGACTTAGTGCTGGGCACCACTCAGAGGAATCCAGCTCCCTCTTCTTTGCACGCTCTCTTCACATATTTGTACACACTGATGGGATTCCACACACTGAACCTTCTCCTTTCCAGGCTGTACAACTCCAGCTCTCAAAACCTTCCCTCATATGAGAGGCGCTTCTTTCCCTTCACAACTTTATGGCCCTCCACTGGACTCTGTCCAGGAGATCCATGTCTCTCTGGTACTGAGGAGCCCAAACCTGGACAGAGCACTCCAGGTAAGACCTCATCAGTGCTGAATAAAAGGGAAGGATCACCTCCCTCAACATGATGAAGACACTCCCCCTCATGCAGCCCAAACATTAATTTTCTCTACCACAAAAACACATTGCTGACATGGTTCAACCTGGCATCCTGCAGGACCTTCAAATTCCTTTCTGCAAAGCTGCTTCTCAGCCGGTCCAGTCCTTGTATGGCACTTGGGATTATTCCTCCCTTGCATTTCCCTTCACTGAACTTAACATGCTTCATACCAGCCCATTTCTCCAGCCTGTCCAGGTTCCTTTCAGTGACAGCACAACACTTTGGTGTATCAGCTACTTGCTCAGGGTATGCTGTGCCCCATCATCCAGGTTGTTAATGAGAATGCTCAACAGGACTGAAGCCCAGCCCAGACCTGGGGCATAGCACTAGTTACAGGCCTCTAAATGGACTTTGTGCCTTTGATCACAATCCTCTTAGTGCAGCCTTCAGCCAGTTTCCAACCCACCACATCATCTGTTCACCCAGACATCATTTTGCCAGCTTCTCTAACAGGATCTAAGGGGAAGACAGTGTCAAAAGCCTATGTCAAGATAAGCAGGTAACAAAGATGCTTCTTTAAGATTCCGTCCTGTAAAAAGACAGGCAATTTCAGCAGCTTCCTGTTAAAAAAAAAAAAAAGAAATTGTACAACAGTACTGCTTTACATTCACTCACCCCATTTGAAACATACCTGTTTCCAAATGTTTTAAGTATTAATTTGCTGTAAGATTGTGAATAAGAATCACAAGATTGTGTATATTCTCCTTCAACAGAATTTTGGAGCCCAACGAAGTTCTCTGCTAGATGATAAAGGTTTCCAGTGGAGGAGAAGCATACTCACATTAGAGAATTTCTGAAGCATGAACGACAGAAAAATCTTAACTCAATTTCTGAAACCAACACAAATACTCTTTATTTGTGGGATTCTATTTTACATCAACACCAGCGAAAGTCCTAAAAATTAACCAGATGAACTCATGTTAGGTGGTATAACAGCATTTCCACCAGTTCGTAAGTCATAGGAGTTTAGCACACCTTATGCGTGTAATACCCAAATAACTAAGACATAAAGCATTCACAGTTACAGCTTAACTGCTGTTCCAACAGCAGCTTCATTAGGAACAACTTGGTGACAACACACATACATACACACACACGCACATATATAGAGAGGGGAAAAAAAATAAAACATATTTTGGTCTCAGTTACAGACAATGACCTATTTAGTTGGTGAATGGGTTCTATACACTTACATAGCAATTAGAATGGGTAAAATATAAGGCTTATAAAGAGGTATTTTAGCACTTATAATTAAAAGCAGGGCACATGGTAACCTTTAAAGCTGTCTATATGAATTTCAAGAGCATTTAACAACTTTTTAGACTTGTGACTAAGGGTCAACAGAAATCTGGGAGAACTCTTACATAACTGAATTCCATTTCTTTCCCTCCAGAAAATGTAATTCAGGAATATTAACCAAGTAACAATGAGATAAAATCGATTTTGATTGTGCAAACATTATTTGTGTTAAAATAAAATGTATTTAATTGTGACAAAACCTAACAACAACAAAAAATCAATAAGAATTAAAATTAGCACTTTAAGCTACAATATTTTTGCTGTATAATTAAATATTCCTCGAATTAAATCCGTGTATATTTGTTACTAATACTCTCTACAGTTATTTTGGACAGTAAAGAGCTCTAAAATGTTTGTTACCTATCAGCTCCTGTCCAATACTTAGTCTCTGGTTTCCTTTAATTAACTGTCTCTCCATTTTACATCTTCCAAGTACAAACCATGAACTGCACATCAATCATCAAATTTCTGCTACAAATGCAGTTATACTACATCAAAAGGATAAGCACAAGACCCGTGAACACATCTGCCAGAAAGACCTCCCAGTATTCAAGAAATTAGGATTGTATACTACTAAAGTGTGCGTGGGGGGGAAGAGGGAGGAGGGGAAGTACATCAACAGTATGATAACATAAAAACCGAAAAGCAAACAACAAACTTGTACTAAAAGCAAGGTAAATTGAGTGGCTTAGTTAAGCTTAAACAAACTTAGTAACATTTCTACAGTTATTTAAAAATGAGAGAGAATTCCTTCAAAATACAAGACCTTGCAGTGTTAGGGTTCTCTGTGGGTCAGAAAATACAGCAAAAACAGAAGGATGGATAACGGGTAGTTATTAAGCCATACTTTTTTTTTTTTTTTTTTTTCAGACCATTTCTGTTCATTCCTGTACATTTTAGTAGAGTTGCCAACAAGCTGTAGTTGCATTTGTAGTTTATCTTACTTATGCTCATTATAAATCAGTCACTGAACACAAATTCATCTTGGTTGTGAATGAAAGATAAAATGGGCAGTATCTAATCTGTTCCCAAACACATTCTTCCTTTTCAGCGCTCCCAATTACTTTTATCCAAAGAGGAAAATGGAAGGTTTACTCATACAGAGTGAGCACTTTGAGGTTTCTTTTTCTCTCTTTTCTTTGCTTTCAAACTTTGTATCCTGCAAAACATTATGGAAACCTTGAAAAAGAGCACCCAGGTAAGCTGAACAGATTTCTGCTGACCCTGTTATGTGAAAATTACACCTGTAACAGTAATAGATTAAAAGTGTCTTTGGCTCTTGCTTCCACTACTGGAAGCCAAATTTTTGTGACATACAAAACTTTTAATGCAAACCTTGTATTTTAGCAGTATTCATGCTAATTTGTGCTAAATTCTATTGTCAGTAACTAGCCTAACATTTAAAAAAATTACAATATTTCACTTAAGATTTTAGCAAACACAACGTAGCCTGATGTTACAAGTTATATTGCTTCCAAAGTCATTCTTTAAGAACTAAATTAGCAGTTCCACTGATATTTACTTACAGTTATACTATGGTAATATACACATTTACATCAGAAGTCTTCTTAAAATGTGTGTGTAAGAGGCTTATTGTAAACATTAAATACCACACTTCACTGAATTAATTTCTTGTGCAAAACTGGCATCAAACATGGATTTAAGATTACGTGTATTAATAAAGAAAAAGCAATGACTATGTATGTTTTACCACTACTAACTTTAAATGATGCTATTTTATTTAGTGTCATGGAAATCCAAAGGTGATTATTTCATGGGAAATGGTAGTACTTTCTTCTTAGCTTCATGAAATTCCGGGTTTTGTATATGTATACATACTGTATATTTATGTATATACAAATATACACAAACACACACGGACAATTTTTGTCTTTGGCAGCTTAGTCTGACAAACAAAAACCACCAACAAAACACAGATTTGAATACAATTAGACCACCCATACCAACAGGTATAACATCCCAGACCAGGGCAGTAAATCAATATGCTTCTGCAGAACTAATCCTGAAAGTAGCCGAGTTAGTGACAGTTGTTCCTGACTTCAGTGATATCAGAATGGGACAGCTGAAAATTTCACATTCAACCTAAAAACACACCCTCCCCCTCACATACCCTGGATTGCATTCTGAAAAATATCTAAACTGCCAATACCTCATCAAATATTTCTACAGAAAAGTAATGTTATTCTTTGTTTTGAAGTGTCCACTGGCCCTTTTTTGTTACATGTTCCATGAACTAATATGGAACGTTTTATTAAATCCTTAGAAAACGAAGTTTAATAGCACCGGATCCTTCAAGAACCTATCTATAAAAGTTAACGCTGACGTTTTTTAATAAAGAAGAGTAAGGCAAAGACAAGGCAACAAAAATATAGAAATTAAGCATCATCCCACTCACTCGGTCATTTTTCTCAAAGTAATCACTAGAACTGTCCTACACAGATGAAGCAATCAGTGAAGTAGGAAGCGGTCCCTAACAGAAAGTAGTAATTTAATACTGGTGTTTAACGTGCCCATTGCCTGCAATGGACATCCTGCTAGGGAATTTCAATCCCCAGCATGAAAGAAAAAGCAACACTTTGACAATATGTTTAATTACTCAGAAACAAAGTTAGAGACCATTTGAAAGACCAACGTTACAAATCAGAAAAGAGAAATCTCTATTACCTATGCGCTAGAGGTGAGCAGATTTTATTCCCCAGACCACTATTTTTAGCGAGAACTTTAAGTTTCACTATATTGCAACAAAATCCAAACACTCTTGGTACAACAAAAATTAAAAGGAGTATGCCAAAGGCAATTTACAAAAGTCTAAAACCCATTTTTTAAAAGGTACTTTAATTTGTTCAATTGTACCTGCAACGACTACTGCAGTTTTAACATTAAAAAGTCAGTACTTTTTCTTCAAATGGAAATAAACTGTGGCATGTACAACTACTACAGTGTTTTAATATTTATATGTGATTTTTGTTGTTGTTTTTAAGACATCAGTGATTCACTCCTATTAAGCAATAGGTCAAGTTTGGCGAATTTCCATTAAGAAAATCACTGCATGTCTTCTCCCCTCAGAAATTGGCATCTCAAATAGTAACATTAAAATTGACAATAGTTCTTCACCATAACTATGTCCAAGCAGTCTGTTAATTTTCTGAAATGCTACATTTGAGACCAAAAGAAAAGCAAAGTAACTAACGTTTCAACAAACATGTAAGTGATGACGAGAAATATGCCACAAAATTATTTTAACAATACATTTCTGCAGAAATAATCCCTAGTTGAAGCTTTCTTTTTTTTATACACATATACAAAATTTCGACAGCAATATACACATAATCACAGTGAAGACGCTGGCAAGTTCACCAATTTGTAGTGTAAATACAAAATGCAAAGCAGCCTTCAAAGAGAACAATGCTACACAGCAAGCATAGCTAGCTTGTTAAATGGCAAACACCAAAAGTTCCCTGCAAAAGGAACGCAGTGCAAGAAAAGCAGCATGCACTTTGATACAAATAGCAGTTTATGGCTAATGGTTGACATAACTGTGGTAACAGTGACTCTTGAGTGGCTGTGCATAGTTGAACTCCTACGTCATCTGTTTTCCTTTATACCATTCCACAAACTCATCCAACAATACTGGCCCTGTAGAGAGATCAAATAACTGTATTTTACAAAATTTCATAAAAGAGCACCAAATGATTAAGCTCAGAGAAATAAATTATTTTAAAACACCAACATATGGTAGTACTTACAGGCTCCATCTTCGTCATAGTTACTGAGGTCAAGGTTGATTGTTCTGCTGAATTCAAGAACGTTACACCATTGGTCCTTATTGATAACTTTGTATTTTGATTGCTGCTTGAGGAAAGAAACCGAAGTTACTGAAACATCTTCAAATCCTTCAAATTCAGGTTTTTGTGCAGGAATTTTAAGCCTTGGAATGAATTATCATTATTTGTATCTCATCTAAAACTAAATAGGATTAAAGAAGCCACTAACAACCAAATTAGTATTGAACAATGTATGTTTCACTTTAAGCCATTTTTTAGTGGACAAATATCTATCAATAAGAACAGAAGTCAAGAAGTAATCAAAGACATTTTATACTCTGTCTTGCATCAAATAAAGATCAACAGCATAAGGATTTGAGAAACAAAAAGAAAGAAATGATAACCAGTTACAAATGCTGTTTTGGGGGCGTTAGTGTAATTTAATTCAGAAAAAAATATCTATTCATTCTATATCTAAGTCAAATAGTGTCAGACAAGACAAAGTCTATTTCAACATCCTTACCTCTAGAAACTGATGAAATACTGGAAAAAGAGACCATGTCTTTCCTAAAAGAAGGCCCAACATACATTTGGCAGTATTTATGTCTAGGCTGCGCTGGTCCTTTTCCTGCATGGAATGCAAAAAAGTCAAAAGGGAAAAAAAAAAAAAAAAACCATAAAAAACATTTATTTACAGCAATATCTAACACTTCTTTTTTTTTTTTTTTTTTTTAATTAAAGCCCAACATTTCTCACAGCTAATGGCTTGCTGTAGAGGATGCCTTCCATAGCAGTGACAGTTA
This sequence comes from Tragopan temminckii, assembly GCA_028571105.1. Lineage (NCBI taxonomy): Eukaryota > Metazoa > Chordata > Aves > Galliformes > Phasianidae > Tragopan > Tragopan temminckii. The sequence continues at coordinate 41,876,164 of JAOWBP010002392.1, forward strand.
TCTGAGAAAGTCTTACTGATGAGGCATGTATTCCTGTTTGTGACTTCCTAACTTTCTAGAAAACAACAGTCATATCCAAGTTTGCATGCATGCATCTGCATGGCCGTAAGTGTCTTTAAGTAGCATCACTGCACATATTTCCTAAGGTTTTCTTACAACCACACAAACTGTCGGAAGGTAACTAAGCAGCTACCAGCTAACAATGACTATGTGAAAGTGATCAGAGGAGGTTCCTTGTTCTGTTTTTCTACTGATCACATTAAATTCAGATTAAATGAATTATCAAACAAGCACAGGTAACATGATACTGTAACATATAGCAAATGGAGACTTCCCTCAGAACTGTTGCAGTTTTATGCCAATTTAAGAGCAGTTACATTCAGGCTTGCAGGGCCAGGAATTAATTTCTTGCTGTTTGTTCTTACTTGTGTGTTACTTTGTCTTTTAAAGAAAAAACATCACCATCTGTATCTAGCAGATTCATTACACCTGATTAGTAGGAAAGTTTTAATGAACTTGATAACATGACTTTGGTACATCTCAGAAGTTACACACCTATACATGTACTATTTTTGCCAATGAGCACTTCCCTGAAATGATTGCCTTTAAAATGAAAATCAAACAAATTTTCCAAGTAAAAACCAAAGTTTCTCCCATTAACTTTTTTTCTATAAATTACTTACATCATTCAGATGAAAAACATATTCATCTGCTTCACGTAATTAAATATATGCTTTCTTATTAGCATTCATTTCTATTTTTCTAGATGCCACTCTCTTGTACGCCTTCTTTGACATTATGCTATTACAAGTTCAATAACTCTATTAATCTAATATAGATTTGCAATCATATCAACTTGCAAATCTACAGTTTTGTGGTTTTTTGTTTCTTTCAAAAGATGTCAGAACATCTGACTGTTTGTGTTAGAAACCTTTCTTGAGAGCACTATTTGCCAGATCCATTTGTACCTCCTGAAAACAGTCCATCCACCGACCTCTTTAGAAGTGATTTATTTGATGGCCTGTCACTTATTTTTGGCACAGATTTGTTATTAGTAAAACATTTTTTTTAATCAATTCAAAATATTTCACCAGTATCTTGAACTTCTTTGGCAATGTTAAGTACTTCTAACTTCTGTATTTTATTTTCAGCAAAATTAGCAGAATAAGCCTTCACACAATGTACTTGGTTCCGGCTGGGACGGAAATAATTTTCTTCACAGCAACCTGTCTGGTGACGTGTTCTATGTCTTCGACCAAAATAAAGTTGATAATACAGCAATGTTTTAGCCATTGCTAAATTGTGTTTGCACAACAAGAAGTCCTTTGCTGTTTCTCCCTCTGCCCACCCAGTGAATAGACAGAGCAAGAGCTTGGGAGGGCAGATGCAACCAGGCAGATGACCCAAACCAACCAAAGAGACACTCCATGCCTTACAGCATCATGTTCAGCAACAAAAGGGAGAGAGCAGATTTAGGGAAGTTAGTCATCTGTCTAGGTCTACCTGTGGAAGACAGTGAACAACTGTCTTTGCGACACTTGCTTTTTTCCTTTTTTTTTTCTATTTCTACTTCTCCTTCACTTAATGAACACTTACTGCAGCCCACACATTTTTCTTGCTTTTACTCTTCCCTCCGCTGATATCAGGACATTGTTTCATGTTGTTCCATAAATGTTAAGAACACAACTGATGATCTTCCAAGACTTTTAAAAACCAATATTTATATTATAATCACCTCTTATCATGTTTATTACTTTTACCGCTCACAGAAAAGACTGAAATGTCTTCCTGTTTTAAATGTTTAAGCACAGAAAACTCAGACAGTAAGAAAAAAAAAAAAGTGATTATAACAAGAACATTTGTTAGAAAGAATCTTGAGTGATATCTTAAGAAAAACATACTTACTCTTAAGCATTACCTATCAAAGTGAAGTTTAGTTTTATACGTTAGCATTCTCCAGTACTTACCCGTGCAAAGTCAAATGCATATCTATAAATAAGTTTAAAATTGGTAGGCTCATTTAATAAAGATCTCAAGCAATCCAGAGAATTTCTCAATTTTTCCGTAGTATCACATCTGAAAGAAAAGCAAAAAGTGAATTCATAGTCCACATTCTTACACAGATGTCTGGTGTTCTTAGAAAAAGAATGAAATGTATCCCCATTACTGCATAAAACATGAAGGCATAAGTTTGCCTGCTTAAGATGCCTTGATTTAACCCACAGGACAAAACATGTAGATAAACTAGCGAAGTGTTATGCTTGTACTGTGATAAAAAATTGTTTGAAGCTGTAGAAAATGCACTCCCCATGAGATTAAGCTACAAATTTGTCTACAAAAGGAAAACCACCAACAAATCATAGAAGGGAAACAATACTTCCGTAGCTTCAGCAAAGCTATAGAACTTCCTAAAGTTTTGGTGATCCTGCTCCGTAAAGACAAGCCAAAACATAGTTCTTTCCCAACTCTATGAAACGTAGTTATTCAACTGTTTTTATGTTAATTACGCCATAAAGATAAGATCGCAACTGGAGAATGCAACTCTTAGAAAGAACATGAAAATGCAGTCACAAAAAAACATTTGCAATGTTTAGCATTTTAAACTGAATATGCTCTAACAACATACCAATATCTAACACTCATGCAATGACAGTAAAGTTCAGAAATAAATAGGTCCTACCCAGTGACAAAGACAGATGTTCTTGCAAATGTCCCTCATTATATTTCTGTTTTCTTGAGGCTGCAGACATTTTAAAAGTATTCAACAAGCAGCAGCCAGGTTTCAAGTTATCTTTGAATGAGCCATATCACCGGAAGCAGCAACAAAGAAATATTGCTTCTGCTCTACAGTAGAGCACTCTGTTTTAAGTTATGATTAAAACATCAAAGTGCATTTTTTCTGTAACAACCTGTATTTACTATTAAAAAAAAATCTTAAGAATTTTTTCATAGCACTTACTGTAGTGATGTCATTCCTTTTAACCATTCTTGTAACGTAAAGTAGCCCATGTTTTGTGCGTCCAACTTCCATGCTAATACAAGCATTACTACCTGTTTCAGAGGAAAAAATGTGAAAGCTGAAGAGAATCAACAAAAATATCTGCATATTTTTCAGTTGCTGTTTAGCAGGCTACAAATACTTTACTCAAATAAGCAAAACATTCAGAACTTTGCTATTGAGCAGCTACTTTAAAAGTTAAATCTGATTACAACAAACCTGCACATGGTTCAAACCATAAGATTCCAGCACAGAGATAGAAAGTCAGTTAGGTTAGTCACATTACTTCAAGGGAGCATGCACAGAACGTCAAAATAATAAGCTAGTGTGCATTGTAACCATGAAGAAGATGAGCCGTGCTGGTTCAGAAAAGGTTTCCCAAAATTATTAAATCTAAGAGACAAGTTACATTTGTTAAATTCATCTAGGTGAGCATCCATTGCAATCCACAAGCTTTATGAAATCCAATTGTTCTAAAGGTGATAATGATCCCACATGAATCCAGCTACCACAGGGTACTGTCTACCCCATCTAATTCTGCAAGTCTGAACATGAGGTATAATTCAAGTAGATGTTAAGCACACTGAATGAACTAACATTAGCACATATCAATACACAGGCTGATTTGTAATTGCTTCAATTTTGCCCCAAAGGAAACAGAATCTTTTTCATATCTCACATTGAACACAGAAGCAATAAATTTGGAAAGGTGGTATTGGAAAAGTACTGTCGTATTCAGGATACTTAAGATATACGCATGGAAAAAGTGGCAGGCAACTATCCCTGCAGACTAGAAAGAAAAAGTGTAATCAAGCAATTTCAGTTTGCAACTCTGGCTAATACTAGCACAGCTCTGTACTGTTAATGCAAAGTCAGAATATCTACTTATATAACTGAAACATCTCTATCAATCTCAAGGGTTTATCATACTAATAAATTCCAAAGGTAGCAAATTACATCTTATATTACCAGCAAATCATTCAAAAACATAACTCTCAATTTAACCAATGAGAGATGATGATTTACAAATCTTGCAAAAGATGGGACTTGCACATATGTTTTTAAAAGCACATATTAGACACCAGAAAAAAGCTGTAAAAGGTATAGCTATTTGTTTCCTAAAATTCTCTCTCCTTCATGTATATACAATATAAAAATAAAATTTCACCTTACTTGGGTTCTGAAACAGCATAATGGGAGTGCTAAGACTGCTCATAGTATTCAAAACACCTTTCTCCCATAGAAAACATTAGCTGGTAGTTGTGTTAAATCTCCAGTGTTGTCTCAGAAAAGATGTCATCACTTCTTTCTAAACTTATTTCTTTCTTTTGGTAGCAGGAGTGAGGGAAAAAATGGGGGGAAGGTGTGGCAAAGGCAAATTTTAGTCAAGTTAACAGTTCTAGTTTCAGAACAAAGGCAAGTTGGTTCCAAATGTGCACTTAAACCTCTCTGGTTTATTTTCCTTTCTCTCCCAAAAATTCTATTTGAATTTTTGTTATTCTTGATGAAGAGCTAGGAGAAGTTAGTCAGATTCATCAACATCATAACACACTATGCATCTCCTGAATGGACCTCAAACTCACATTTTCTGGTTCAACTCCAATGTCTTCACAAAATTTCTCCATACCTTCCGGCCCTACAATGTCATCGGTGCCTGCAAAGAAAATGCACTTCACATATCTCTGAGAATTATAATGGAATGATCTTTAGAGCATAAGAGAAATTTAATCACACTGTACAATCTGAACTTTCATAAGCTTTAGTTTGATTTATTTGGCATGCAATAAATATTTCCCCACTTACAATCAGACGTGGATACACATGTATCTTTATCTCACCTTTGGAAACAAAGACAGAAAAACTATAGAACAAATTTTCACTCTTGCTAACATCTTTTATTCCACCCAGTTACCAAGACAATCTTAGAATAGTACACGAATAAGATCTTTAACAATACAGACTAGCAGAACATCCAAGTAATATTAGCACGGTTAAATGAGTGAACAATGACTACTGAAACTCGTATCTCAGCTTGAATCTCTACTGTTATCACAGCGTTGTATCACATAAGATTACGGTATCTAGATATCTATGATACAAGAGACTATCATTACCAGAATCTTATTCCTTACTGTTCCATTCATACGCTAACTCTATAAAATGTTATCCACAAAAAAGACTCTGAAATAAAAATGTCATGTTCCCGTTTATTTATATGGCAGTAATACTACAGCTGCACATTACGTGAATTTTAGTAACTGCAGGGGGAAATGAAAATATGAATTACACATAGCTATATTTTTGCTGACTTAAAATGAAAAAAGGTTCAAAAACAGATGTTATTAAAATATTCTACTTTTGGAATGCTGTTCAATCAACATGTTTGTAGCATCTACACAACACTGTTGAAAAAAGTTATAGGCATTAATTGTACTGTGCTTTTTTTTTTTAAATACACTACATATTTGGACTATTTTTTTAGAATTATTTCATGCACATTAAGAAGGGCTTACTTTGGGGAGGAAAGCATTAGTGGTTGACATCCGTACTTCTATTCAGTATAAAGACTACAAGAAAGAGGTGTGAAAGGGAAAATAATTCTAAGTTTTACTATTAGGTGACCTACTTCTCTAGAAATAACAAGGTTTAATTAAATATTTTCCCATCTTCCTATGACATCCTCCCATTCACACTTCTGACTGTAATCAAACACCTTCAAAATAAAATTAGTTTGTAATAAAGACACACTAGGGAAAAAAAAAAAAAACAACAAATCTAGTGCTAACTGTCTGCAGACGTAAAGGAGAAGAATTTAAAGAAAGAGCACAGAAGAGATTATTACTTGAAAAAAAACTTTCAATTTTTACAATGTTATTCAATACAATAAACAAGATCATACTCTCCACTTTTCTGTTATAGCTTGGTGTATGCAGTCAATGGAAAACCAAAAGATCTTTCATACACATCCTTCCTTTCATCCCTTCTCTCCACCAAAGTCGTGATAAAAATGAGTTATCCCTGTTGCTAGAGTGAAAACAAAAATACATCAAGCTGATCAGAAAGGCGCAGAATCTAACAGATAAGGTTTGGCTTGAATTTGTCTGAATCTCCTTTCACAGGCTGCCACAGACATGTGAGATCTCAAACTACTTAATTTAGCATATATAATTTTATTAGAAGAAAAAAATAATTTATTACATCAAATTAAGTCATTCTTCATTACACATAAGGATAGACAAAACAGAACAAACTGTGAGCAGTGTTATCCAAAACAACAGCAGAAAACTGCAAGATGACCTTGTTTCCTTTGTCAAACACCTATTTCATTTCCTTTTGGTCTTCTTTATAGTCATGATTTTTTTTTCCCCATACTTGAAGTTCTCCCCTTCAGAAAAGCACGTGTAAAAACAATGAAAACAAATAATAATCGATGACTTCACTCACTGTTAATGGATGAGCTGTTGTAACCATTGATCATAACCAATAACCCTACAACATTTGAAGAAAGTTCTCATACAAGTTCTCATCTCAAAACTATTCAAAGACTGTTATGGGACACTTGTGTTCATTTGTTTCTATGCTAGAAACCAGAACCACGAGATTTGGCAGCAACGGTTAATTTTGCTACCTTTTTATTTAGTTTAGTTATTTTTACATTACAAACATACCTTCCCTAGGAAGGGTTCTGCACTACTCAGTGTTAACATGGCAGATGGAATAACTTATAGAGCCAAAGAGGTAACATTTTGTACAGAAGTACAGTTTTAAATATAAATTAGAATAGTCAAGTATGCTCATTCATTCAACTCACTTAATGCAGTTTTTATAGGCTGAATTGTTATTGAGAGGAAACTTGCATTTCACACTTACCTGCATATTCATAGAACCATTCTAAGCATCTTTTACTCGAAAAGACTTCCTCTTCTGCTTTTATTCTAGTTGAATCATATTTTCTGTACATTCTTAAAAAAAAAAAGAAAACAAATAATTAGTACTGCAACATTTAAAAAGCAACAATTTAGTCAACAGCCACTGTAAGCAGCAACACATTTACTTTCACTAATGAATTTACTCAACATTCTGACCTTGTATTGGGTCATTTAGTGAGCTGCTTAGCAGTACAAGAATCACTGAATCTACTGTTTGCTCAGTCTGCCACAGTTCAACTGATCCATACTGTATCCATGTGCGTGAACCACCGTAACAACAAAGATAGCCTGGTCCAGATTCAACCCCAAATATAATATGCAAGTCCAAGTAAGACTTGTGCATATTACTAGCTACCATATTCAACTGATAGGCTGCAACTTGGTTGTGGGTCTAAACCCACAGTAACTCCATGTTATTGTCAACCGTAGTCCTACCTGTAGGTGTACACAGACTTCATGCATTATTTATTAACTATGGAGAACTGAACATACTTTTTGCCTCTTCAAAAATTCTAGAAAAGGCATAAAGAGCAAAACAGGCATGACCCATAGTAACATTATTCTAAAGGCAGTAAGTTGGTAACAAGATAAAACAGAAAAATCAAACAAAGAACAGAGAGAGGAGGTTACAGGTCCTCACTGACAATAATTCAAAGAACCCCATTCATCATAGGTTGTATCAACAGTTATCTGAAAATTTAAATCAGTAGTGCTCTTTTCCTCACAGAGATGACCGATAAAGTAATGTACTCCTCAGACAAACCTAAAGAATTTTAATTGCTTTCAAGAAATAACACTGAAACACCAGCCTCCTGAATCGAGTATCTGAATCATATAAAACATACACGATATGTGATGGAAATTACTCCATCCAGTTTAAACTTTTCTGAATCAGAAAACACCACTTGTGGCAGCTTGTTAAAGAGATGAAACTCAGCAGTGCAAGTAGTTGTTCAATGCTGCACAGTCTGATCCATTTCCATCACTCTACAATAGCTTAGACTAAAAGATGGAAAAGAGCTGAGGAGCAAAGATGAGAGAAGCAAGCCGTGAACAGTTCTGTAAACGCTCCAAACATGCAGCCATTTCTCTCAAAGTATCAAACCTTGCTGGGGGCAGACAACCAAGCTGCTAACTGGTTTCACGATCATTCTGAAACAACTTCATGAAATTAAATGGAGTTGATTTCATCATCATTTTGCCAGACATGTAAAAGATCTCTCTGCTTATAAGATTGAAGTACAATCATTTTCTGCTACCAGCATTTTCCACCTAGTTGTATGTTTCTATCCAGTAAAAGGTAAACATTGCACTGACAGTAGCACAAAGAACTATTTTATGTTTATTGTCATCATTTTTTTAAAGCAACTAACCATTAGAAAAGTAATAATGGTCACAGGAAAACTATAACCTACTAATTAGAAGAAAAATATACATTAAGATCTTTAGAAATTTCAAGATTGAAAGAAAAATCTACACTGCACTGAAACATGCTGACCTTCAAGAAACAGAAACTCAGCAGATAAATGAGCCGTACATCTCAAAAACATATATTGATATACTCAAGACTCAGTTTACTCTTTATTTAATTTTGAAAACATTTTTCCTATTTGAATTACCTAATACGCATAAGCTTTATTGCAGTTGCAAAGGAACAGGATGATTTTGCTGCCCAGTAAGGAATCAACCAAGCCAGAAAGTATTAGATTAGATAAAGACAAAGCTGGAGCCATCTCCTACCTTGAACTCTCCCCACCTACTTTTCTTTTTTTTTTTTTTTTTGGAAGCAGTCTGAAAAAAAGCATTCTCATAGTTGCAGAATTAACTATGATTAGGAATGACTCATCCAACATGTTTCAGGATATTCTGAATTCAGAGGAAGCAGAAAAAGAAAGCATAGAGACAAAGGAAGGCATTCTGCTACATACAAAAGTTTAATTATTCAATATTTCCTTATTTTTGATGCAAATATGACAAAACTCCAACTGGAATATAAACCTGAAAATTGATAGTAGCAGAAGTTTCAACAAAAGGAAAGCTAGTGTAGCTCCCTAAGACAGAATGACATTCACTGCAAGACTGGGGCTGATAAGAAAGTGCCTCCCCTGATTCCTCATTTAACTTGTCTACACAGTGGCTGTCAGTAAGTGAACAGTGGGTCTGGGAAGTACCCCTTGAGAAACGTATACATTGACAGAGCTCTTGATCATCTAAGTATTACAGAAAAAGGATTCCTGCATTTTCAATTGGCAGAACTAAATAATGTAGCCTGAACCAAGACACCAGCGATGACAGGCAGAGTAAGAGGAACAGTATGTGTAAGAGGAATAGAAAATCGGAACATAAAAACGTACCTCTTTTTATACATTCACTGTATCTACACTTAGCAAGTTTTCATAGAACTGACATGGATTTGCTGTGTTTAAAGTTAAAGTCACTGTTTAGGAACTGGAGGAAACAATGACAATTCTAAGTTCACATGCCCAATATGTGGTCAGGTAACTCAGTATCTGGCCAGTGGAGTCTGACTTCTCAGAAACCAGAACTGATCACAGATCTCTCAAGCTATGATGTTAATAAACTACTTCACAGAATTCAAAAATTAGAAAGGATATCATCTTGGGCTACCCTCATCTCTGCTGTAAACTTCAACCATGCAACAAAGGTGGCTGGATGAATTCCACATGTCATTCTCTCAGCCTAAGGGAAGTAACAACAGAGCATATATTTTGCAAGACAAGGATCATTTGAGAAGGAAAATGACAGAAGCAAGCACACCAAAGCAAACCTGATATTAGTTCATCCTCACACCACCTACTGTAAATAGCAAATGAGTTTCCCCTTCCAGTCTAGACAAACCAGCTATTCCTATTAGAGATTCCTAATCCCTAGAGTGCATTGGGAAGTGAGAAGAGAGCAAGTTATAAACAAGTAACTGAGTAAGTATCTGAGATCAGAGCCCAGGACAGCTCTGTTCAGTGTCACTGCAAGCTCAACCTGGTAAGGTGGTTCCAGAGACTGCGTTCTCTGAACTATCATTAATACAGATTTGATTGCTTCAAGAATCACATGCAAAGAGGAAAACCACAAACCACCAGAAAAGTCTGGCACTGATTTTGGATCAGAGAATATTTATTCTGTCTTCAGAATTTCTCTGCACACTCTATAAGACGATGTATTTTGTGCTAAGGATGGTGCCCATTGCTACACAAATGAATACAAACTGCCAGAGTGCACAGGTTAGATATCCGAGAACAATTTGAGAACGAAACATCTACCAAAAGGATCTTCGGTTTACTCAAGTCCTCAGCGGCTCACAGCTTTCTCACAATGCCAAGCATAGTACCTTAGAACAGATATACAACAACTACACCAACTACATCACAGATTAGCAATTTGCTTATGCATTGATGGTCCATAAGATAAACCAAAACAGTTTCAGGCACACATCAGAAGCGAAAGAACACACACACATTCACTCAGACTTCCAATTTTAGTAATTGCTTCATATGTAACATAGTAAACCATGTTGTTTTTTTTTTTTAAGAAAAATGTTTTACTATTAACAAGGTGTGATAAAGACTGTCTAGAGCAACACTCAGGATAAATTCACTTGACAGGTAATTCTTTCCTATCAATGTGCCATATTCCTCCCTAAATAAAGGCTCACAGTTATCTCTTAAAACTTAAACTAACATTTTAAATTTAACAAAATTCACTTAAGGGACCGTATAACAGCATGCATCCTGACAGACATCTAGTTTCTGCAGAACTATTAAGTCCAGCTCAATGAAAAGGTACAGAAACAGGGAAAATTAGACCTGTGCCTATTTGAAAAGCTCTACTTCAAGGAATAAGGTCTAGACACCTATGACAACTGGCAACACAGGCTGCCTGCCTGCAGTAGAATCAAACCAGTTGCTAAATAGCAGTAGAATAAAGAAGCCTATCAGTACTACTGATTTTGAAAACTTCCAGGGTTATACCCTCCTGTCTTACTTTCCCACATTAGTAGCACTGACTGTGTTTTAAAAATTTAAGTTTTTTTTCCACTACAGACTATGGAGTTTGCAACTCAAGTAATAGATCTGCTTTTCATATCATCATTTCCTTATGTGGTCCACACATACAACCACGTATTAGATCTATTGATCTAATACAGCTTTCAGGCAAGCAGATATATTTCCCCAGTTTTCAACATTCTAAATATACATTACTGTCAGTTTTTTCCCTCAGCATGATTCTGGAGAAAAGAGTAGAAATATTTTTAAATGAGACTATCAGAAAGAAGACAAGACATTATGTTACATAGCTCTGTTTTTTCCTAAGGAGAAGACAGTCTTTGCTTAGAGACTGCATAACAGATATGCAGATAGACAGTAGAGACTATACTCTTACCTAGCAACCATCTTTACATGAAACTTGTTTTACCCTCTGTAAGACCCTTAACATTATGATGAAAGAGCAGCATGCAGAACACATATTTTTAAATCCAAATTGAGAACACTCTGGAGTGTGAGAATTCGGAGTACAATATGGTCAAGACTGCCAAACAGAGAAGGAAATAAAATGCTTCAAGTCATTATGTTCTGATAGGTGTGCACTGAAAGGTCTACTTTCCAATACCATTCTCTAAAATGGGATAAATCTTAGTGCAATCCAGAAATGAACACACTGAATTATCTTCACTGTTCATCTTCCAGCAAACAAGAAAATTCCTCCCACTAAAATATCACATTCATGTTTCAAGGTGAAATTATGAATAATAACTAACAGAATTCAAGTTCTTATTGTGTAAGGATGGGATGTTAAAGAAAGAAAGAATCTTTGTTTTCCATAGTTAGTCTACACATGAAATCAGTTCTCCAAATAACCACAATAACATCTAGATTTGTTCCTATAAATACTTTTCTTCAAAAGGCATCATCATCATTCTACTAATTATTCCAAAATGAGAGTGTATCCCTAAGAGCCTGAAATCAAAAGTAAAAGCTATTATGAGTTCCCTGGTACCATATTTGTTCAGAGTTTATAAAGATAAGAGCCTTTCAAAATCTTTTTTCAGTACAGAGCCCTGCTGTAATAAGCTTTCTGCAAAGAATATGCATCTCGAAAGTATTCCTATTAGTACTCCTATAACTGAAGGAAGTATAGGAACACAAAAAGTGAAGACTGAAAAGATCATTCAACTAAACTATTCATGTAAGGACATGATATAATACACATATTATATATATATATATATCTCGTGTCTGTGTAGAAAAATCAAGGGAAGTTATCAACATTTGTTTTTTTCTTTGCTGACACCCTTAACAATGACAATCCATTGGTAATCTTTAGAGTACCATGCAACATTTTCACACTGAAAGCAAATGGGAGATGAGCAATTACTGAATTCGTTAACATTCCTCTACAACACACAAAACTTAGATAATTTCAAAAACATTTCAAGTGACAAATCCTCTCTCTGATAGGAAATATCATCTCTCCTGTAGATAATACATTTTGTTTTTCGTGAAAAGTAGACGTTCAAGAAGACTCCGACTACCTTTTTTCACTTAACAGTACAGATTCCACATAGGCTAATGTCCCCTGAAATCTTATCCTGAGTTACCAGTATGAAGTTTCAAGCAAGTCTGCATCTAAAATGAGAGCAATGGTAAAGAAGCAGACCTAGAAGCCCCTTAATATATATACTGGCATTAAACTACCTGCACGATTTTTATTGTATAAAGCATTCACTCAACATCAGAAGCAATAGCTTTTGAGATAACTAGGCTCACAAGAGCACACTGCACACTGCTGCAGAGATTCCTAATTTCATATTGGTTTCTGTCTAACACACTGAAATGTCCAAACTTGGGAGGGGGGGGAGGGAGCAGGAGCTCTATCCAAAAAGCAGAGAAGAGA
>JAOWBP010002392.1:41890540-41910199 GCA_028571105.1 Tragopan temminckii
GGGCAGCCTGTTCCAGTGCTCTGTCACCCTCACCGTAAAGAAGTTCTTGCGCACATTTGTGCGGAACTTCCTATGCTACAGTTTTCAGCCGTTTCCCCTTGTCCTATCTCCACATACTGCTGAAATATCAGTGTCTTTCTCATTTGTGAGGCAATACTGGGTTTATTTGTTCTGAAGAGTAGAAGGAAGAGAAGGGGGAAAAAAATTTAAAAAAAATTGCTATTTGTGCCAGGAAAAAGCCCAAGTGCCACTAATCCAAGAACAAATAAACTAAGAATGGAGACAGATTCGTAAGAGAATACTGAACTGCAGTTTGGTAAATGTTGCCTAATTACTGAAACTTTGACGGTCAATACATCAAAACAAAATTACTTATGGATTTAAATATTTAAATATGGAACTTGTAGATCTTCACTAGAACCTTGCATCTAATACTTGTCCTTTAAGGCATATAAGGCGGAGTACCTTGAAAATCTTGGACAGAATAGCCAAGTGATTCAGGATTTTAGGCTTCAGAGTTTTTTTTCTGTTTCTTGGTAACAACACAATGAAAGAGCTGAAATTATTGATGGTATATTCAATATATACATCCATGTTTGGAGACAGTTCAGTGCATCCAGTGGAAAAAAATGAGTCAGACAACTAAAGCTTGTATAATTTGTTGTTGTGGTCAGAAAACTCTAAGGAAAATATGCACAATTATTATTTTAAATCATCCTTCTTCCAAAAAGAATGATCACATACTGATTTTTAGGTCTGTCAGTATCCTTTTGCTATTTACTATGATCCCCTCTGTTTTTCATGGCACCTTCTCTTTCCTCTTTTACCTCTTGGCAACAAGAACTCAAAATAGATGTTCTGGTGGAACAATAAAACATTTATTTGCAGAAATAAAGATGCTAATCTGGCTGAATTAAACAATTTTTTGTTACTTTAAAAATTACAAAAATGTTTCAGGTTTGACATTTCATATATGTGAATTTTGAAGGAGGTGTGTTCAAGTATTCCAATTTCTCTCTGGAAGTCGAGGTTGACCCCAGGGGAAGTCAAGGTCCTGTGCTGAGTGTATGTGATATACCTGTTGAGGACCATTGTGTAAATACTGCCCAGTGTGATCTCCCTCACTCTTCTCTTATTCTATTGCTGTTGTTTCTGGGAAACAAGTTTGGATTTTCTTCACCATTGCTTGCTCTCTTTCCAGTTATTTGTCACGGCCATTTGCTGGTGAGGGGGCCTTCCACATCTTCCTTCACCTTTCTTTTCCCTCCCATTCCATACACTATGCCTTCCAAAATTGTGAAACTCAGGCTGCCTGGCCCTAAAGCCATATCTATTTTTGTTCCAATTTCTCTTCTACCAGCTCCAGCATCACCCTTAGTTTGTTTTCAGTTTTCAGTTTCTTCCTCCCGGAAACAACACATTTCTAGAACATAGCTTTCACTTTGCTTGAATACCAAAAGAATATCTAGTTTGCAGCTGTGTATGTGATCTGAAGCCCTTCTTTGCCATCTTTTGTTTATCTTTTTTTCTTTATGTATTTGTTAAATATCTGTTTTCACAATTCAGCTTTTGTGTCGTTTGTCATATTTTGTTTAGATTTTCTTGTGTACAAAATAGTTATTGTTTCTTGCTTTGTATTTTCTAGTTTGATGGTCATTCATATTGAGTTTCTGTTCATTGAGAAAATAGCTATGCAATAGGTTTTCCATGGTTGACTTAGGAAAGTTTCCAATTTCTTTACTGCACTCCTTTTCTTTAAATGAAGCACATGTGTATTCCTAGAAATTTAGTGACATATTTATAGCTCCATCAGAATACAAAATTAAGTCTGATTTGCTGTATTATGTTAGCAGCACCTTTCATTTTGACTCTGTTTCATTTCTCATCCTCCATAGAATAATTGTGTTTGGTTATTTTGCTTTATATGACTTAATGATCTAACGTGATGTGGGTTTTTTTACTGTTTTCATTTTGTTTTGTTTTCCCTGCACTGTTCTTTTGTATATATGCTTAAGTCCAAAGGAACAGGAGGTTTTGTTTGTTTGTTTTTATTTTACTTAAAAAACTGTTTCATACTATGATAGGTACGAATTAAACTTTTGAAAACATTATCACAGAGTCACAGGGGTTGGAAGAGACCTCTGGAGATCACCCAGTCCAACTCCCTACAGCAGGTCACAAAGAAAAGCATCCAGGTGGGTTTTAAATATCTTCAGAGAAGGATACTCCATTAGAGGAGTATTCATTACAAGGACAACCATTCTGGGCAACCAGAATTTCCAGTAAAAGTAAATATTTTCCTCACGTTCTCATGGAACTTTCTGTGTTCCATTTTGTGCCCACTGCCTATTTTCCAGTTGCTGAGTGACACCAAAAGAGCCTGGTCACATCCATTTGATACCCACCCGTTAGTGTTTGAGCAATTGTTCACTTGTAGAAGTGACCAAAGTGATTTCTGTGCCTGGGGACAAGGACAATCACGCTTAAAATCTGATGTAAATAGTCATGGTTGAACGCTGCTATAGATAAACAACACACACACGTTTAACACATTTCTAATAAGACTTTTTCTAGCTTTAGCCTGGTTTGGATGTACAGTTTGTGGTTTATTTGGGTTAGAATATTTCCAACCATTCCTTGTGCCATCATATCAACTGCTTTTGAAGAGCTTTTGTATGTCAAACATGTAACATATAGATATCAATGTTGTGTGCCATAATTTGAGTCTACTTAAAATTCTGTCAAGATTTTTTCCTCTGCAGAATAAACGTAACTTGCTTTGAAGGATAGATCTCTTTCCCTACTCTCCTTTTTCTCTAAATTTAACATATATATTCTTGGACTTTTGTATAAAAAGGCACAGCTCCTGGAGAAGTCAGTGGAATTCTGGCTGCTTATCCAAGGATTGCATTTAGATCCTGAGCTTCACTGGAGGATGGACACAGTGCTTCCTGTACATTTGTAAAGCCAGGGCCTGGTTTTGTAGAGTGAAGTGTAGCTCACTCACTGAACAGCTCTGTGATGAGCAGTTGGAAAGTCCATCACAGTATATAGATTTTGTATGAAGATAAGTTAGTGCTCATCATGGATTTGTTTGTTTTTCAGTGATAATTTTGTTTGGCATATCCTAGGTTTTGATGTTTTTCTCAATGTGTTCAAGATAATCTAAATGTTGAAAAAGATTTGTCAGAACCATCTGGCGTCCTCTGAAGTAAGAAACCTAGGCCTGGGGAAAAGCAAAGGGGTAACAGAGGAGCAACTAGTTAGCCATGTACTTGTATTCTGCTAACAGTATACACTAAAATGCCTTCTGTAAAAGAGTGGGAGGTCACTTTTGAGAGGCATTATTTCCCGTGAGTTCTAGAGGGAGAATTTTTTCCAGCATGGAAAAATCTTCCTGCAGAAATGAAAAAAAAAAAAAAAAAAAAAAAAAAAAAAAAAAAAAAAAAAAAAAAAAAAAAAAACAACCCACATCCAATTTCATTCTTAATTTAGAAAGCTTAATTTGAATGCTGAATGTATAATTGAAGAAAACATATGCATTGGTTTGAATGCTGTGCCATGAAGTCTATATGAGGATGGTTTTCTTCAGAAGTTCTTCTGTATTTGGATTTTCTTCTATAAGCCAAGGCTTTGATTAAACCAGCAGCTGTTTGCTTTGCTCTTAGTATCAGATAGGCAACTGTGCTTTGCTGAATGTAGCATTTTTGGAAAGGCTGCCTCTCCAAGCAAAAAAACCTGATCCTCATATAGAACTTACATAATTATCACACTGTCATATCAGTTGAAACTTAGCCAGCAATGGCTTTGTACTGATCCTTCCATCTCTGAGTTTCTCATTGAGGCTTAGTAGAGCCCCCCAAGGGCATACAACATATTTCTTAATCTTTTCATGGAGCCTTGTGCAAGTGAATTACCTAGTCTCAAAGGGAACAAATGGGAAATCCTCTACACCTGGTCTAAGAAATAATCTCTGTGCTTGTAAGAGAAAGGAAAAGACTGGAAAGAGATTTGGTAAGGGTTTATGAAATACAGAAGCTTTGCAGCTTTTCTGGAAGCTGCCAACTTGAAGGAGCTTCTTTACTTTCAAGGCTTACAGGTTGTTAAGGAGCACCAGCGCTGGGTTTCACACCATTTCTGTTGAGTAAAATCAACTTCTTTTGATGGACTGACATGAAATAATAATCTAATAGAGCAAGCAATGTTGATATTAGGTGCAGGAAGGAAATAGAAGTCGGATATTGAGAAGAAACACCAGAGTTACTGAATCTGATTAACACTAAACTTAAAAATTTTTACTGATAAGCTCTCTGAGCCAATATTGAACAAACCTCAGGAACAAAGGTCATTTCAGAGACTAGAGAAAAATGTTGCATGTAAATTTTTTTTTACTCTGAATAGAGTCGGCATGGACTTGTGTAGATGCAATCTGATGTCAATCTCAGAAGAAGAAAAAAAACCCACAAATATGAGTATGGGAGGCAGCTGGTAAAGAGCAAAAGGATAATGAAGTTTTACATGTTGGCATCTTTGTGGTGGCAGTTTATATGTTGCAATGAAAGTCACCCAGCTTTGCCATTCTTATGTGACAGAAACTACAAAGGCTTAATGTATTAATACTACCTACTGCAGAGTAAATTCAGTAAGAAAATGACTCTCTGATGTCAGTAAAACAATTATCAGGCAGACTGAGAACTGGCTAACCAATAGATCTTGAATAACTGTACACAGGGAATACTTCTCCAAGTACAGCATTTTTACTGATGTCTTGCAGTGATAATAGAATCGTAGAATTGCTCAGGTTGGAAAAGACCTTAAAGATCATCAAGTCCAACCTCAACTTAACCATACTACCCTAACTCTAACAACCCTCTGCTAAATCACATCCCTGAGCATCACATCCAAATGGTTTTTAAACACATGTAGGGATGGTGATTAAACCACCTCCCTGGGGAGCCTATTCCAATGTTTAACAACCCTTTCTGTAAATAAGTTTTTCCTGATCTCTAACCTAACCCCCCCCTGATGCAACATAAGGCCGTTTCCCCTTGTCCTGTCACCAGTGAGAAGAGACCAACCAGCTCTCACTGTAAGCACCTTTCAGGTACTGGAAGAGAGCAATGTCGTCTCCCCTCAATCTCCTCCTACCCAGACCGATCTGTACGTTTATAGAGTAGCAAGAAGTGACAGCACTGGCAACAATGTGGCCTGTTAGCTAGGTGATCTAAGCTTGTTAAAAATAAGCATTTTCATATAGTCAAGCTACAGGTAACACACAAAGAAGTAGTGTACTTTACAAACTAGCAGCTGTGAAAGTGACTTTACTGTTGAAGTGAAGACACAGCTGAACATAATTTGATCAAGAAGCATGGCGGTGCTTGGACTTACGCACCTTTCAATGTTAGAACAAAATACCACATGTATTATGCTTACTTTTAACTTCTGTGCCACTCTTATTAGAACAAGGTGCTGATCTAGAGCTCAGGTTTTGTTAAAGGCCTCTGACAAATTGGAAGGGATGCAGAAGAGTTTCAGTAATGCTTAGAAAACCTGCTCAACGTCTAAAACTGGTTTATCCAAGATAACTTTAGAAGTCAAGTATCTTTATGAGACAAGAGCGTAATGGGATCCAGCTGCTTGAGTACAAAGTATGAAATAAGGGAGAGGTGTGTGGGGGGAGAACCACTGTTGTTATGACCTGCTCACTTCAAGTCAGCCATCATCAGAGCACCCAGGTCAGGCCAGCTTCACTACCTACAACTGCAAATATTTGTGTTGGCTCGGGTGACTGTTGTGCTTGGCCATTAGAAGGGTAGAGTTAGCTTGGCTAATTGTAACTGAAAGAAAAAGTGCATTTCTATCTTGATGTCCATGACTTTATTTTAGAATTTTAATAGTTTACGCTAATTCTTCCCTCTTTCCTTAGGGCACCAATGCCTCTGCTCTGGAAAAAGACATTGGCCCAGAGCAGTTTCCCATCAATGAACACTACTTTGGATTGGTCAATGTAAGTATCATTTTCAATGGACAAATCCTATATAGAACTATGGTTTTTATGAGTTTTACTTATTTTTTTTAATCCCGATACTGCTCTAAGGCAGGATTGCCTTGTTTTCAATAAGTGCTCTGCATGTTTCAGTTTTAGGCAGAATGGGCTGCAAAACTGTTTAAAGATGTTTTGAAGATAAATTCGTACTCTCCAGAGAAAATAATTTAGTGTTCTATGAATGTTTCCAGTGATTAGAACACAAACTTGATAATGCTAGAAGTCTATTTTACCTATAAAATACGAGGGACAGTCTCTTTAATTTTTGGTAGAAAGTGATGGAATTGTATAAATGTTTACATACGGTGATTTCTGAGGTCTCCTACTGAGCACTAAGATGGAGCCTAGCAGGAATGTACTGGAAGCAATGATAGCAGGATATATGGAAGCAAGTTTAAGGAGATCTATTGCAATAAATATATTTCTTGCAAGTGAAGTTTTTACATTATATCCTAGTTAATTTAGAACACCATAATTCCTTGTGTTTTTCTATGCATTGTTTGAATGGGTGTGGAAATATATTCCTACAGCAGCTGCCTGGCAAAATGGCTGTGTCACAGAAGACAGATGTTGAGTAGTTTCTTGTGGTATACAGAGATTAAGATTGTTTTTGCTTTTACATGGCAGTTTGGGAACACCTGCTACTGTAACTCCGTGCTGCAGGCACTGTACTTTTGCCGGCCATTTCGGGAAAATGTGTTATCATACAAGGCCCAACAGAAAAAGAAGGAAAATCTCTTGACTTGCCTGGCAGATCTTTTCCACAGTATTGCTACTCAGAAGAAGAAAGTCGGAGTTATTCCACCAAAGAAGTTCATATCAAGGTTACGAAAAGAGAATGGTAAGTATGAAACTGGAATCCTCTTAGATATCTGTAAGCTGATCGGGGAAATCTAAACATCGAGCAATGTGGTCATATTAGTCGGATGTTCAGGTTAAGTCTGTAAATGACTTTTAGCACTTTTTTGGTTTTAGATATTAGTATTATAGTACCTGTTATGCAGTATTATGCTTGAAATTACTATGTCAGATTTCCTGAGTTCTCAGAGGTGATGATTTAGTGCATGGTATGACAGACCACACTGAGCAGTGAGCTACGACTGGGAAGAGGGTGGCATTCTGCCTCAGGTTTTTTCTTACTTTTAATGTGGCATGGCAGAGAGAAATGCTGCGGGCAGCTGGCAGTACTGAAGCAGTGTGGCCTGTAAGGGCTACAGGCATTACAAGCCCAAAACACCCTGGAGGACAGGAAACTGTTCTGGGGTTGTTCAGTGGGCTGCATGTCAACCACTGCTGCTGTTCTTAGGAGCAGTGGGTGCAGTCTGACTTTGAGAAGCATCAGGCCCTTTTTGAGCACCACATTGGCAACAGCATATGCCTGATCTTTTAGTGTTTCTTCCCAAGGGATGGGAGGAATGTCTTGAAATAAGGAAGCCTGCCATACAGTTCCTTTTTTCAACCTGGATTCATATCAGAGTGGGTGTTGTACTTGGAAACAAGGGAGCTTTGAATGAAGAGAAGAAAGAACTGTGATTTAACACCTGGGAGAAATTGCCTCCTGGTGACAGCATGTAAATGGGCAGACTGCCCATTGCAAAGCAGACATTGTAAACAGTGACAAAGTCAGCTCCAAGTCATCTTAATGATAAATGCCCCTATACTGCTGGGATCACCCTTTGGGACCAGATCTTATGTTTTTGACTTTTTCAAATTAGGGCCAGATTTGGGATATATTAATGTGCTTCTGTGTTCAGGCTAGCTGCTGCAAAGCTACGGGCTGTACAATATTTTTGAGGAAATCTATGTGGGCTTTTTCCAGGAGCAGAGGGATAAAACCACACATTTCTTAGGAACACAAATTATTTTTCTTTAACGTTTTGGACAAGCTAAGCCTTCACTAGGGAAGAAGCCTGTTTTTCATCACCACTGAGGTAGTCTCTGCTCCAGAAAGCATTTTGTGTGAAATAGAAGTTTGTGCTCATCAGACTTGTGTGCGAAAAATAAGCTTTGTTAGATGACATTGCTATTATTATTATTATTATTATTATTATTATTATTATTATATGTTTGCATCCAGCATCTTCATTTTCCCCAGCCAAGGGTTGTACTGTCCAAACTCAGTGATGTGGAATAGGTGGGAATCAGTACTGTCTAATTTTAAGCAATGGGTGAAAGCAATTCATGTGAGTTCCTTCTGTAGTCACCAGTTTTCTTGTACAGTGGGCACAGATAGTTGGCTGCACTGAGAACCACCCTCTTGCTTTCTTCATTGACTATAGTAGAAGCCTACACAGCTTTCTCCAAGTACAACCCTGCTCTTTTAGACACGCTAAAGTTATGTGAGTTGAAGTCTTCCCTCAAAGTAGCCTCTCTGAAGCCAATGTACTTCTCTTTGGCATGATTTAAAGTAGTTTGCTGAGCAAGGACCAATATATGTCTTTGGAAAGCAATGACTTACTTTAGTTTGATTTCTTGAAATAAAAGATATACTCAGCTTTAGAAATCTTGTCTCTCTCCTTCACAGATCTCTTTGACAACTATATGCAGCAGGATGCACATGAGTTTTTAAATTACTTGCTGAATACAATCGCCGACATTTTACAGGAGGAAAAGAAACAGGAAAAGCAAAATGGGAAATTGAAAAATGGCAACATGAATGAAGCTGAAGAGAACAATAAGCAAGAACTCACCTGGGTGCATGAGATTTTTCAGGGAACACTGACTAACGAAACTAGATGTTTGAACTGTGAAACCGTAAGCATTGGGATAGATTTTTTTTTTTTTTTTTTTTTAATTTTGGTTGTTGTCCTTTAATAGATAGATACATTTTATATGTATAAACATATGAATCTTTTCAGACATCTGAGAATTGTGGATATTCCTGTAGACTTTACTTCTTGAAGTGAGTATATTCTTTTCTAAAAACTTATTTTTCTAGGTGTTTCTTGCCTAGCCTTTGCCAAGTCCGGCTGTCATAACATGTACCTCTACACTTAGAATCCTTACTAGTTAATCAGTATCCTTCTCTACTACCGTAACTTCGGGAGAAGGTATTTGCATTGTTATTCCAAGAACCAGTGAAAAGTTAAGATGGATTTGCATTAATTTATGTCGAAGAATGTGACTGACAAAGGATTTATTATTAACAAACAATATATGTTCTTTAGTCTTCTGAAATATTCTTAAAAGAATGGTGGAAGTCTCTTTATTTGAAGTCTCAGTAAAACACAACATAGTTCGCAAATCTTACCTAACTTTTGCTTTGTGAAATGGAGGTCAAGGATGAACTAGTTTTCTCAGCACCTTCTATAGTTGATAGAGTTTGCAAAGGACCTTCTTCAGGAATCTCTCTCCATCTGTCTCCAGGCTGTTCTGTGAGATGCAAGCCTGAGCAGTATCAGGTATTCCATCTACGCAGTACAGCTTGTTCTCATTCCAGTCCTTGCACTGAGTTGCTGCAATTGTTTGTGCAGCAGTGTTGTAAATTGGGCCAATAAACTGATCTCTCCTAAGAATGATGTTTCCAACTCAAACCAATATTGCTACTATGGAACTTGTCTATAGAAAACACAGCTTTAGATTACCCGCATGAAGGTGGAAGGAAGTGCCCAGAGAAACCATCTTCCAGACGCAGGCTGAAGTTTAATGTCTAACTCTAGGCAGCCAAATTTAGATGAGATAAAAGTCTAGAAGAACATATTCTGATAGTCTTTAATGATAACACTACTCCAAGAAAAAGACTTCTTGGAAGCTAGTGTTCAGGGACAGGGAAGAGTGATAAAGTGACAATCAGCTTGAGAAATGAGGTGGACTGAATCTAGAACAAGACTGTTAAAGAGAAAATGTGAGAGGTAGAGATTGAAAATTAATTCTTTAGTCTATTTCAATTATGATAGCTCACATAGTAATAGCAAGATAAAAAAGTGGGAGGATAGGATTCTTTTTGACAGACAAGCTTCTTTAAATAGTTGTGGCCTGTTCAAAGAAGCCTAACATAGGCCTAACATCCTATGTTTGCTCAGTCAAATTGTAATGAAGTCAGGATGTGTCCCTGAGTAACAGCAAAACCACACAACACCAAGTATGTAATTCAAAATGATCAAACTGTATGGGAAAAAAAACAGCAGTATGTGCTGCTGTTTCCTGTGAATGCAGAAATATGGTGTTCTGCACAGTATAATTCTACAGTTGTTAATGTTTTTCTTTTATTATGGTACCTTGAAATCTTTGGGAAATAATAAAATGGATTAAAAGGTAACACTTTGCTGAAATATGAATGTATTGTGCGTGAGGAATCATGCAGATTCCAGTAGTTACTCTCACAAAGAGGGCAGTCTGAATCTGTGTTTCCAGTGACCTCTAGTTATAGTTGTATTATTCTAGCTTGAATGGACTCATCTCTCCATTTGAATAATATGCTATGTGCTGAAATCAATATCAGGATTCCTAACTTCTTAGTGATATTCAGATGAAATGCTCTATTTGCCAAAGACTTCTCCAAGTATTTAACCTCCCTCTTGATATGCTGTGTGCCTGACAGAACTCTACTTCCAGCAGCAGAGACACAATGTTCTCTGAGGTTTTGTTGCTCTATTTTTGAATTCTATGTATGTGTTTACACTGCAGTTGATTGCTGCCAGTTTTGTGGTTTCCTGTGCTCTTCGGATAGAATCATATCTCAGAGAGGATTTTTGCTTGAAGAGCTGCTGTTCATTTTATTTAAATGTACTTTATGCCTCTGTACATCCTTGATAATATCAAAATTCATCCTGCTAAAGGTGTTCCTCTGGGTTCGAGGTTGATTTGGACTGCATTCACCACGTTTATAGGATGACATAACATGAAGATGAGCTCAGAGCAGTATGTAATTTCCACACCCACAGACCTACAGAAATTTGAGCATGAGTGTCTGGGGTCAGAACAGCAGATGGAACCCCTTGCTGAAGTTCTGGATTTGAACTTTGCAATCCTGTCAGATCAAGTTATTCTAAAGAAATGCAAAGCAAGATATGGAGTGTTCATGCAACATTTTATAAACAGAATTGGTTGTTACGAATATGACTAAATTCATTTGCAGTAATTCTGCTACAGTCTTAGTTAATCTCATCTGAAAAATAACCATGATGTTTTTTCTAGGCGTTCAAGGCCCTAAAAACTAATTAATGGATGAGGAGAAAATCACTGATTTGGGGATTCAACTGGTTACCCGGTCCTAATTCACTCTTTAATTTACAAAAATATATATTAAGATGCTGAGTAAGGTGTGTTGTTCTTTATGATCTGAGATGACTCAAAATGGGATCACCTTTTACAGATCTGTTTGTCTACCATTCCTGAGAGAGTCCTTGTTAATGTTTATTGGAGAGAGGTTCCAAATGTAACCAAAGTTTAGAACATCTTTGAATCTTGGAGAAGTTTTCTCATCTTTTTCCACCTAAAAAACATCGATGAAATCACAGTGATTTTACAAAATATTGCCACTTTGCCATTTTTTCCTCTAACCTCTTATTCAGTCTTGTTAAAATTATTGATCAGCAATAAAATTCCATGGGGAAATGCAGTGTGCCAACAAGAGACACAAAGCCAGGCTTTTAAATTTTCACTGGAGAAAAAATATAAAGCATCTGAATATGACATTTCTCAATGAATGCCTACATGGAAAGTATTTTCACTATTTCCTTAATAGTGGAAATAATTATGTAGGGCATAAACTGAGATTACGTAATTTATACACAGATAAAATTCTGGTATAATAAGGAGCTTGGCTGTATTATGTAATTTATACACAGATAAAATTCTAGTATAATAAGGAGCTGATCTGTATTTTCTAACAATAGAACATATGTACTACACCAACCAGAACTGATGTACAGGATGATGCTCCCTGTTTAGTGGATAGCAAAGTGCAGTCACCAGTCCGTGGTCAGTGGGTTTGGATAATTGGAAGAGGCAGAATTTGCAAACTGGATTGGTCTGGTTGCTTACTTGGCAGAATGAACGTGGTCATGCTGATCTAGGAAAAAAAGAAAAGAACAAAAAAAAAACCAAAAACAAAAAAAAACCCACAACAATTGAAATAAATACTTTGTGTAATTTGTTTTGAGAAATTTTTCCATCTTATAGCATTTGCGCATAGATACATACAGCATTTTGATGCATGAGATTTTACTAAATCTGCTTTACATGTATATTTTTTGCTACAGGTTAGTAGTAAAGATGAAGATTTTCTTGACCTTTCTGTTGATGTGGAGCAGAACACATCAATTACACACTGCCTAAGGTAAATGAATCTGACTTTGTTATATTTTCCAAATCTACTAGATGCAGAAAAGAGAAATGGAATAGGATTGTGTTTTGAGCTTTTCCTAAGCAGAAAATCACTATAAACTGGATTCTTCCTCTAGTGACAAAATACACACTAACGGATTTTGTTTTTCTCTCGTTTTCAATGTATGTGTTTGAAAGAGAAAAAACAATTTCTGTCTTGGGGAAAAATTGATTGCATTGTCATCTGGAAGAATTGCTGTAGAATAATAACTGGTTTCAAAGAGATTTGTGTGTGCTTATCTTTAAGCTTTTAGTCAAGTGCTTTTTTGATTAGGATTTATGTGCATATTAAAAGTCAAGTGTGTACTGTGTAGAGCACTAGAGTCCTTAGAGGGCAAAAGATTTCAGAAGTCTTCTGTTGTGCCATGTAAGTTTCTTATTGCACATCTTATCCTAAAATTATAATGAGAAGTTTTTAAGTCAGTTCTGCTCTTATTTCATGCCTAATTATTAAACAAATCCTTCAGAGATCTACATGATTTTCAGATTTGCATGAATAGTTACTCTGAGAGATATAAAATATATGGAGTTTTGGCACTGATGCAATAGACAGGTACCTAGGTTTAAGACAGAATATTACTGCTCTAAAGTAATGATTATCGACTGGCCAAATTACTCATTCCAACTGCAAAATTACTGGCAATGTTGAACAACTGCTGAAACTAATTAACAGTTGTTCTGGAATGCCTAGGAAGTGTTGCCTGACATTAACTATGGAGTTGCAGAAAGAGAAAGAATACAAGGCACAGACCACTCCCTGAGTCAGATGGCAGTGATTTCTCTGTGGACACAATTGTCCTGAGAAATGGCTGTTGCAAAGGTAGTTGCTGTGTCTTTACAGCTTAAAATACTACTGCATTGAAAAGGTACATAAAAGAAAATCTGTGCAATACAACATTTCAGTAAAATGAATTTCTTTCTCATATAGATGAATGTTCTTTTCAGTTATTTTTGTAGCTTTTCAGATTGAAAATGTCCTGTCTCTGTAAGAAATCCAAAGAATATAAGCCTCTGGCTTAGTCTTAACTCCACAAAGCAGACAGCTGGGCCTGAAGCAGCAAAAGTTTAGCAATAAATATAGTACGTTTCTAATATTTTTATTTCCACTAGGAGCTGCAAAGCTTACCAGTCCATTTGATCCCATTTTCTAACTAATCTGCCTGTGCTTTTTGTTCTGTTTTGTTCCACTAAGAATTCTGTCATCTATTAAAATAGAAAACTTGTACTATTTACTCATGTAAACAGTAGAAAGCATCTTCTCCACTGTTGTATAGAACCTGCAGAGTTTCTAGAAATGTGGGAGTGTAGAGGGCCAGTGATGAATTAGCATGTCTTGAGAGAGAGAGTAAATTCCTTTTTCCTGTTAAAATACCGTATAAACGGATGCAGACTGGCCCATTAATGGGACAGGAGGGAGTTAGAAATGTCTTGCAACTCATTCTGCTGTTGTAGAGAAAGAACTACAGGCTTGAGAAACCTTGTTTTTAAGTGTGAAACATGTTTTAGGAGTGCTGTGCTGAGAATTCTTGATTGATGAAACAACTACAGAAACTGCACTTTTGGAGGGCAACAAAACCATTTAACTTTCCTCCATAAATCTCTTTTCCCAAGGAAATACTTATTACTTGTATGTAGGCTACTTGTTTTGTTCTTGGTACAAACAAAGAAATTAATGTGGTGCATCAGTAAACAAGTAGTTCCTCTAGGTTCTGTGGCTGTGCCTCACCTGCTTTAGTGGAATACAGTAACAGCCTTTTAGGTAGAAGGTAGAGGGTGGTTTGTTTTAGATTAGATATTGCAAAAAAAGTATTCTCTTTGAGGATGGTGATGCAATGACGCAGTTTGCCCACAGAAGAAGCTGTGTGCCATGGATGCCCCATTCCTGGAAGTGCTCAAGGCTGGGTTGGATGGGGCTTTGGGCAACCTGATTTAGCAAGAGATGTCTATGCCCAAGGTAGGGTGTGGGAACTCCTTGAGCTTTAAGATCCCTTCCAACCCAGGGTATTTGAATGATAGAATACCTCTATTTAAAGCACAGAGTCACAAAAAACCCACTGTGTCTAAAGTGGAAGATAGGTGCTTATGTCTGCATTTAAGGTTCTCAAAACACCTGCCTAGTTGCATTGTAACACTAGAGGTGACAAAACAAATGACTCTCTTTTTTCCTTTAAAGATTTTTGGATACCTGAAGCTCTGTTCTAAAGCTTATCAACATTATGATTTCTGACACATCTTTTCTGTTAACTGCACAGCACAATCAAGCCAACTCTGCCTCTCTTCAAAAGCCCAGTCTAGAACGTTTCTAAGCATATTTACTTCAGTGATATTTACAAAAACCACTATACTAGATGAGACTTTCCTTTTTAGATATCACAAAGGTATAATCACATAACTTCTGGATAGATGTTCAAAGGTTAAGGAATGCAGAAGACTGAGTTCAATTTATTTTTCTGCATAAGAAGATTCGAGCTTAGCTTACAGGAGAACACTATAAAATATGAATTACCTGGGGTTGAAAGAAGTGCGCTTGAAGACTTTCCATTCTATAAGTAATTTTAAAAGGCACTGGATGGGTTAAGCATCTACACTGAAATCTAGGCAGCCCCTTGACACATAAGAGATGAGGATATAGATCCCATTTAGAGATAGCTGACCCTTTCCCTCCTAGGTCAGGGAAGGCCAGGTTGGATGGGGCCCTGGGCAACCTGATCTAGTATTAAATGGGGAGGTTGGTGGCCCTGCTTGTGGCAGGGGGGTTGAAGATTCGTGATCCTTGAGGTCCCTTCCAACCTGGGCTATTCTGTGATTCCCTGTATTGCACAGAGAGGGTCTCAGCACCTAATACAAAGCTGTCACTACAGCCAGATGCTGTAAGTCCCGTTGCAAATCCCAATATAATTTCTCCAGGTGTTTTAGAAAACAGGATTTCAGTGGAAACAAGATTTCATTCTGTGTGTCTTTTTAGGATTCCAGTTCCACAGTCCAAGCGTGGCACTGGCTCAAAAACATTAAGAACTTTGAAGATCTGATAATTGTATTTACTTACAGAGACTTCAGTAACACAGAGACATTATGTAGTGAGCAGAAATACTACTGTGAAACCTGCTGCAGTAAACAAGAGGCTCAGAAAAGGTAAGCGAACAGCAGGGTGGTTTCAATATGTTACTCCTGGACTTTGACAAGCCTTCTCTTTAACATTTGTTGTGTTTGTAGAACTTGAAACTCACATACATGCTCTGTGTGGGCCAGAGAACTTGCAGACAGATTCAAAGCTATTATACCAGTCAGTGTAGAAGCTATTGCTAGTATACTACTGTTACTTACAAGGTCCTTTGCTAATGCAAATATTTACTCATTAAGGAAAGAGTAGTTTTGAATTGGACAGGTCTTTACCATGTGCATTCTTATGGTGTCACAGGATGCGAGTAAAAAAGTTGCCAATGATTCTTGCCTTACACCTCAAGAGATTCAAGTACATGGAGCAATTGCACAGGTATACTAAGCTGTCTTATCGTGTTGTATTTCCCCTGGAATTACGTCTCTTCAACACGTCTGGTGATGCTGTCAACTTAGACCGGATGTACGACTTAGTAGCTGTTGTCGTTCACTGTGGAAGGTAAGGCTCCCTCACATCTATCATCTCAAACTATTACAGGTTCCAGGTATTTGTCAAGGGTGAGGCACGCCTGACAAAATGGAAGAGAATGGAAGAGGGGACATAAGCTGTACTGCTGCCTCAGCTTGCGTATATCTTGGCCAGAAGCTCTTAGCCACCCTTCCTCCTAGTAATCTGTACCTCTTTGAAAAATAGCGCTTCAGGCTCCCAAAAGTCACCAGATTGAAATCATGAGAAAGGAAGAAGAAAGCTGTCTCTTTCCTCATCACTTGGAGAGCTTGGAGCCAGGACTCTGTGAGGGCTATGGGCTGTTAGCATGCAGGCTCTGCAGCAGATCAGCCAGCTTCCTTCAGGACAATGAAAATGATAGCTTTATTAAAGCTTCTCAGAAGTGAAGCATTGTTAGACATGAAACAAACGGACAAATCTTTGGGGCTGGAGAAATATTTTGTTCTCCCTTTATCTCAAAAACCATAAGTAAGTTACTATTCATGGCTCATATTTCCAAACCATTTCCCCTTAAAATTACTTCATGTTGTTTTAAAAATATTTGCCATAGTTGATGTCAGCTACGAGGAAATTAAGTACTGTGTAGATCAATTTGCAGATGGTCATAGCAAGAATCAAAACAATACATTACAAATTTAGTTGACTAAGTCAACTAAGTCATTGCAATGAGAAAGAAAAAAAATAGAGCATATATACTGCACTGCTAGAGATGGGTTTACTCTATTCTTCTTAGCATGTAACTATAATTTTACCTGCTTTTATATAGACAAGTTACTTATCAAAATGGACCTAATAGTACTTTCTAGTGTTATGTTGGGTTTTGAGATTTTTCTATTTTCCTTTTCAGTGGACCGAATCGTGGGCATTATATTACTATTGTGAAAAGTCATGGATTTTGGCTCTTGTTTGATGATGACATTGTAGAGGTCAGTATGCAGAAGGCCATGAGCACAAGATTTGAGTTTATGTTCTCTTCTTTGTTTGGAATTAAAATTCTGATCCAGATTTGAATATAGATTACTAGTCTGCAAAGGCACAGCTTGGTTATAACATGACATTTTGCTCGACTCTGTTAGAAAGTTAGATTGCAAACAGAATGATTAATGGCACAGTTCTTACCCTGTCTGTAAAAGACAGTTGTTTTATTGTAAAGCAACATCAAACATTTTTAATATCAGATTCTGAGTGTTTAATTTGGAATGTTTTTTATACGTAATAAGATCAAGTTAATTCATTAAAACTTAAAATGTACAGGAACTATTTTGCAATCTTTGACAACATCACTTGGCAAAATTCGACTGGGCAAAGTTAGGGTTGTTTGGAGTTTTATTTCTTGAACAACTAGGAGGTTATAACAGCACCTAAATTTTGTGGTCAGACTGGGATTGTCTGGATGAAAATTAGTGAGGCACGTGGTCCACAGCTATTACAGACTGTCTAAACATAGCAGAATTCATTCCCAAGAAAACCCTTTATGTCACTGTGGCACCTGGCATAACTGGGGTCTTGAGTCCCAGGTTTAAATCCAGTGGAGTAAAGTCGAACTTCAGGACCATTGGGAATGAAGCATGTATTGAAGGGGGTTTCTGTCACTTTTCAGAAAGATCACATTTGTGCTTTTTGTTTACTACTGCATTCCAAACAGACTGTGTTATTTGAAAAAGCCTAATTCCTTTAGGATCTCCAAGGCAAATATTCCTATTGGTTTCAATGACAGCGATCAGTAGGGTTTAGCACCTGAACATTAATTAACATTTCACTGCTTGAACTGCAAAGGGAATTTGCTAACTGCTGCTCTGAAACATGTAAATGAATTTGTTCTCCATTTTCATATAGCTTTTTAATCTGTGCTTGGCATTTCTTTTACTTAGGAGTACGTTAAATGATTCTACTTATTTTACAGAAAATAGATGCTCAAGCTATTGAAGAATTTTATGGACTGACCTCTGATATATCAAAAAATTCAGAGTCTGGCTATATTTTATTCTACCAGTCAAGAGAGTGACTTGGGAAACTGTGACAACTGCACACAACAACTCTGCAGGCAAAGAAGGTGATGGCCCACTGAACTGACTTTTACAAAGACCTCATCTTGTATGGCTGAAAAATGATATATTCTGTCTCTCATTAAATGGCCTATGTGGTATTGACCATAACTGTTCATTTTTGACATACAGAACTTTCTTTCAGGAGGGGAGGGTGGTTTGTTGTTTTTAAGTCTGATTGATAAGTCAATTGCAGTCAGATTCTAGTGGAATTTATATGGAATAACATTTACACATCAAAAGAATTGGATGTCAACTGGTTAGAGCAGTATTTTATATGGAAGAGCTGACTGTGTTTAGGCCAAAGTTGTTAAAAGCTTTCTAAATGATTTTGGAGTGTATTGACTTACTTAACCAATTTAAATGTAAGAAAGAAAAAATCTGCTTCACAATGACTGGAATTGTCATAAGGTTTTTTGTTGTTGTTGTTGTTTTACATGTTACTCTCAACTGCAAAGAAAATTAATCATCCAAAATCATTTAAGCTTTTTGGGTTGTTAAAAACTTTCAGTGTATAATGTTAGGCTTATAATTCACATAGAAGGATATAAATTACAGTGGAACTAAGAAATACTGTATGCCCAGTCAATGTGATAGTACAGATAAGGTGAGATTTCAGAACTGGAATATAATCAGCAAGATGACACACGTAACACAGAGATAAATTACTTTTATAGAGATTGAGCTTATCATTCTGTTAAAACAATATAACACATTCTTGACTTCATTGATTTTGCAGAGATAACAACACTGCTCATGTGCAATGTATCCATGAGGACTGAAATTCCACAATCCAGCTCCAGGTGTGCTGTTGGTACACTACATAAAACAGGCACCATCCTACAATTTTTTTGAATATTTGACAGCATTTTAATCAGATTTAGTTCTACTGTTTCTGTTTTTACTGGGTGAATTTGGCTTGCAATTGTAATACACTGGCTAATAAGACCATCAAACACACATACTGGAATACAGCAAAGAAAGAATGTAGAAGAATGTGTCAGTAGGGTATGAGAAGAGATGGAAAGCAGAATGAGGCAGAGGTAGCACTGGATATGTCTCTTGCTTGGTTTGACACAGCTGTAGAGTGCTTGAACCTTAGCACCCAAATGCCTATCCAAATTAGATCAACGGCAAAAAACCTCCAGTTGTCTTCAGGGTGACAGAGAACTGGTTCTAGCATTTGCAAAGACTCTATTTCCTCTCATGAAATGTATGTCTACTTGTTACATTTTATTCACTCTTGTTCAGTATTTATTAGACAATGTTGCTTTTGGTACTTCTCCTTTAGAAGCCTGCTTGTCATTTTGTGGCAGACATTGTTTCAGAAAACTGCTTCTGAAGCACAGCTATATCTTCTATTTTAGTTTTCCGTAGGGAAGAGAAAAATACTTTTCACTGTAGTCTACTGTGAATGTGAAATATTTTTTTGTTGAATAATGGGGAAAATGAAATACTAGCTTCTACGCCAACACTGGTTGAACAGATGGATTTATCTATGGCTGTTTTGTAAACCAAGGAAATGTAGCACTTTACACTGAAGGAAAAACAAAAGTGAGCTTTTCATATGATGACTTTTTTTTTTTTTTTTTTTTTTTTTTTTTTTGTGGTGTTTT
>JAOWBP010002392.1:41910209-41971518 GCA_028571105.1 Tragopan temminckii
ACAAAAAAAAAAAAAAAAAAAAAAAAAAAAAAAAAAAAAAAAAAAAAGAG
This sequence comes from Tragopan temminckii, assembly GCA_028571105.1. NCBI lineage: Eukaryota > Metazoa > Chordata > Aves > Galliformes > Phasianidae > Tragopan > Tragopan temminckii. The sequence continues at coordinate 41,910,260 of JAOWBP010002392.1, forward strand.
ATGTAGAGTGTAACCTTAGGGTCCTTGGGTACACAAATAGCAGAGCTCTGCAGAGATCACTTGTGAATGAAGGTTGCTATGCAGGCTACAGATAAGCATAATTGGGATGCCATTCTTGTTCTTGTATCAATGATGAAATGAAATGTTCTGTCTGTAACACAAAAGACAGATATCCTACAGGAGACTTCAGCTCTCACTGAAGCCCAGGACGCCTTTTCCAGTGAAAAGCCATTCCTGTAAATCCTTATTTAATGGATTTATTTATGTGCTTTCCAAATTTCCAGATTAAAAATATAATAATTAATTGCCTTTTAAAACAGGAGCGTTTCCTGCTCATGAATGAAGGCAGTTTCTAGATCAGCACTCTTTAGTGTTGGTCCAAGGGTCTGTTCATCACAGTTTACTGCTGAACATTCATAGGGCATTCTTCAGTTTCCAAACAAGCAAGAAAAAAATCCTTAATGCAGCTCATGTTTGTACATAAAGTAGTTGTGCATAAAAATAAGTAGAATTGGTTCAATTGTAGGATATATTAAAAAAAAATATTTGAATTAACTTATCTGACAAAGTATTTTTAATTCTTCTTTGGACTGGATGATCTCAGAGGTCTTTTCCAACTTTGGTGATTCTGTGATTCTATGAAAATGAAGTAATATTTAAATGATAAATTATAGGATGCTCTTTGCTTTTCTCCAACTGCAAAACAGCTCTAGGTTGTAAAACATACAGATAATTGCTATGTGTTATTGAGAACAAAATTTGTAGAACGAGCTTCTTATCAAGGATGGAAACCATGCTCAAAAATGAAGCTCCCAAATCTTCCATTATAACTAATAAGAAATGCACAAGATGTATGACAAACTATTGGAAAGGTTCATCTCATGAAAGATCATGAAACTGATATGATACCAGTCCCCCATTAGTGTTCTGACATTAACTCTGAAATATCATGGAATGCTCGCTTTATGCTGGTAACAGCTAAATTAAGGGGCATTTTCTTTCGATTCCAAGAAGTTGCAGTTATAATTCTGTAAATCATATCCAACCTACAGCATGCATGCTGAATGTCTCAACTTAAGTCTGGCAAAAGCTGTCCATCACAGCCGTGTGAGCAGTTTTGCTTCTGGTGGGAGAAGTTCTGATCTATGCCAAATTAAAAACATTTGCGTGAGTTTTGCAGGATTAGGATCTTTGCAGGAACAATAGTATGATCTACAGTGTTTTATTTGATTAAATAAAATGCAATCCTTTCTCTCACACTTATATACACAGATGTCCAGTCCCTTATGGAAGAACAGTAAAATATCTAGGACAATCACAGCTTTTCAGCCAGCAGACAAAAAATAAAGAGATAGCACATGTCTAAGAGTGCCCTGTGCTTCCCTAAAATTGCTGCTTTTATAGTATTTGGTTTTAAGTGTATTAGGTCTACTGGCATCTGAAGTTCTCTACCTCTTCCACATGCTGCTGCTGAGAAGTATTGCCCATTTATTAAACTTTAAAAACTTATTATGTTCTTACTTAGAAGAAAAGAACAGTTCCATCCTATGCCATTTTTTCCGCCAAACCCAAGGAAGCGCTGCAGTGCAGATTAATCACTTATCTTAGAGGATGAGCTCAGACCTCAACTTTTCCACAGAGCAAGCTGTCAGGGTTTTATGTAATTTCTATTTCTGGGACACAGCAGAGGAAGGCAGAAGAAGGAGTGATGATGAAACATATCAGTGGAGCAGAACACCTTGCTGTAGTCCCAAAATGACTCCCGTCAATTCTATATTAATAATCTACAGTAACCACAGAGAAACAGATAGCATCTTAAAGATCTTATTCCTTTAGCAGTTGGGGTGAAGAAAACAAGGCAGTAGGCATTTCCTTCGTGTTAGACTGAGTAAAGGTATTAAAGATCAAAGCTGCAACTGAAATCTGTGTTACACAGTGACTCCTAAAGTGCTGCCACACCTCTCCTTCAGACATGACATGTCATTCACCCACCTGTTACAGCATCATGTACATGGGACTTGAGCTGATAACTTGCAGCTATCTGTGATGTGATGCCTCTCAGCAGCAGACCCTTCTTGTCTTGTCTCCTTTTTTTTTTTTTTTTTTTTTTTGCTGCTTGTGGCTGGTGAGTTGGAGCAGTATCTTGCAGCTGAATGTGTACTAGAAATATTGAGAAGTTCTAGTTTTAGCTTCATTCCATGTTAGTACTTTTTATCAAATTCTGTTTTAATTTATTTGTTTTTTGTTACTCTGTTAATGTATCTGTATAATAATTTAAGCAGTTAATATTATTAGTTCTCTATTTTAATTTTTATGTACTTTGAGTTTTTACATGTAAACAAACCCAAGCACTTTAAGCATCAATGTCAATCTTGTGAAATTCCAATCAGCTTATCACTTTGTTGTTGGCTTTTTGTTTTGTATTCTTTTGCTTTGGAACCCTTTGCTTATGTTCCAGCATATCTAGTTACAACCCAATTTCCATGTCTATGTTTGGAGTTCTAGTTGGGTGGAAATTTGGGAAGCCCAGATTTGTTCATTACATATTCGTTCTTAAGTAACAAGAATGCAGTATTTACTGTATGCCTGTCCTCTGACCTTGTATAGCAATACATACCTGATGAATGCAATAACACCGCATGTTTCACAGTCTTATTTGCACTCTTATCTGCTAGCCCATCTGGGAATGACTGCAACCCTTTCATCTGTTATAGCTATCAATGATCATAATTTTGAGAAACTCCGCTTCTTCCAGGAAAAAATCCTTTTTACTAGACAGACAGTTAAGCCAGTATTCAACTGATAATGCACATATTGCTCTTTGCCATTTTATCTGCTCTCTGTGCAATCTCAAACATGAGCAATCTGAAGAGCTGCATTTATTCATGGCCTTTGTGTGTGTACAAGCAAGGAGAGAAATCTTTTCAAATATTTCCTCTCCCCACTTGGGTTCGTATAAAGGGAAGATGAGAAGCAGGGTATGCGCTGGTGTTAGAAAAAAATAGCACTCTATCTATCAGAGACACTGGACATTCCTTATGGAGCAGTGCTGGTGGTAACCATATCGGAAAGTTACTTCGTAATTTTGGGGGCAAGGGTAATTTGTTAGGTTTGTAGACATAGTATTCTGTTTGATCAACAAAAAGCCCCAGACTTTTTCTGTTGCTGCAGTGTTTTTTCTCAGTTTAACGTGGCACTGAATATTTAAATGTACCTTGGCAAGCCTCAATAGACATGGTTTTAATTTCTTTCCAGCTAACATGCATTACTTCAAAGAGATTACTTGAACCCAGCCACAAGAACAATTTAGATTAGCACAGCCCTTTTGCTTACAAGGTCAAATAACACCTACCAGGAGGTATGTGCCCACCTGATGGGACCAGCTGGGCTAAACCAGCACCTTTTTACACACTAATGATCCTTTACCCCCTAGGAGGTTTGTTTGCTGGCTTTGCCTGAAGAATTTAATATGAGACTGCACATAATTCCCTTTATTTCACGGTCTCAGAGTTGCTATAATTCTTTAATAAATCTACTTCATTGGGCCAGGAATATTGCACGATATATAATAAATTAGCTTTTCTGTGCCATTCACAATAGTCAGTTTGGCAGCCTAATGCATATGATGAAGCCTGTTACAGGTGGCAACTTCGCTATATGTAAGATCATTGAATAGTAAGAAATTTTTGTGTTAGTGTAGTAGGGCCGTAGTTCTGGACTGGCATCTAACACCTTAACCCCCAGCTTACCCAGATAAAGTTGATGTTTCACATTTTAGATAACCCTACCCCTTCTCCCAGAGGTTCCAAAAAGGCAGAAGCAAACCCTTTGGGAAGATGCATTGCAGTTCAAAAAATACCTTGCCTGCCACAGTAGATAATTCAGAAATATTGCTTTCACTCTCCCCCATCCTCCAAATCCTTAGTACATATACATTCCTTAAAGAGGCTATGCTCAAACATCAGCTTTCTATTTGCCACTGCATTCATATTCTAGCGTCCCATGATGGATTCTGTTCAAATAGAATGTTATTTTCTCATCTTCTCACAGCTCTCATTCTAACTGCAAAAGCAACTCCAGGGCAGCTGTATTACACATTCAAGTGCTTTTCCTAGAGATGATTTTCCAGCTTCAGTGGCTTTCATTAAAGAGCACTAACAGGAGCTCTGTCACTTACCCATGTCTCCTTGGGAGTGAAGTCAGCATCACTGCATGAATATGGGTGTAGGAAGGGAAGAAGAAAGAGCAGAGGCAGAAATAAGGAAAGAGTTGGTTTGTCTGAGGCTTTGGATGTGTATATCTGTAAATATGTAGTCCCTCTCTAACTGGTCCTAAAGGTAAAACTACTTACATATTTTGTGTTAGTTTTTTAAACAGAGTAAGAGGTAGTAAAACTATTAGGCATACAACTGGGGACACATAAAAATACTGAATTTCTTGTAAAGCATACAATACACTGTGTGTGTGTATCAGAGTATCTACTCTTTTTAATCATGTACATGTAATTAAACCATGCACAACCTGCAGAACTGTAAGATAAATCTCATGTTGGATATTAAGGTTGTAACATAAGAAATCAGTATTTTCTCCTGTTAACATGTTTATATTTTACATAAAATAAACTCCCTAGCTAATGTCGCTTCCATCCAGCTTGCTTTGAATTCATCTGAAGCCAGACTAAGGCTCTGAACATTGATGTTATTGGCTACAAAAATGCTTCTGAGTGCAAGATATCTTTGTGCTTACAGATGGGAAAACTGATGAATCTTGACTTTTATTTCACTGCAGTCACGGCATTTCGAGTGGCTTCAGGGAATATTTACCACCAGGGCTGACCGTGTCTCCAGTGCCTTAAGGGAACACATTTTGTGTGACTTATCTTGGTGGAATATACACATAACTGCATGACCAAGCTGTACCTGGCTAAAGCACCAACCTTGCCAAAGTTACTGAGAACAGCTAAAATCTCAACAGAACAAACAGCATCTAGAATGTGACTACATTCTGTGACAGAGAAGAACTAAAACTCCAAGCCCTTTAGCTTGGAATCTTACTGTTGCTATTGAAGTGGAAAAGAGTTTTGCTAAATGGTCAGAGAATTGAAGGATTCCTGTAGACTGTTCATTTTTCTGGAGTTATTCATTAACAAACACAATGTACTTTCTCAAAAGTGAGAAAATTAGGGGGCCAGACATTCTTGCCCTTGCCTAAATGGATTCTTGTTATTCCTCCAGAATGTTTCAGAGAAGCAAAATCAAACAGCTGTCAGATTGTCTGTTAAATTTATAGCCAACACACCAAAAGATTTACGGTGTATCAGACTATTAAAGAACTGACTTGAAAAACACATCTTGCAACACAAATTTCCCCTAGGATAAAAATCCTGAAGCACCTTCAGATTTATTCCTAGGTTATTACAATGTAAGTTTTTAACTGAATGATGGGGAAACTAATTTGAAACATGAGAGATGATAGAAATAAATCTCAAATGCCAACTTTTAAAGCATGATATAGTGTACATATAAATAAAGCAAGAAAATATTCCTAAGAACTGTGTTCACTGTATGTGGGCTCCAGAAGAACTGGTCACACTTGCATTTTCCCAGGAGTTGTATAATGCTCAGCTATCTCCCTTATTTTTCAGCATGAGTTAGAGTAATTACTTTTAGATTAGACTGCGTTGTGTCCTGTATACCAGATAATTAGAGAGATGCCAAAAATATAATATCATCTTAATTGAAAACTCAAGTGAGGTAGGATAACATGGTAAGATTATTTGCTTAAATACACTCACTAGATTGAAAACAGTGATTAATTAGAAATAGATATATAGCATGGAAGGCTGTTTCTGAAGATGCTGTTTTCCTTGAAGGTTAAACCTTTCCAAACTGTAACAACTTTAATTCCTACCACCACACACACTGCTGTTCCTTTCCACATGTCTTCATGCATTTGAGGAGAGGCATTCTCAGTCCACTCTCCACAATAGATGACCTACATCTCTGAGCACAGTGTCAGAGTTCAGATGGGAAAGAAGAACTGATGGCATTCAGCACTGTAGAATGATCATTAATCAAAGCTCATACAGTCTTTGCTTATATCAGCTCAGCCAGCCATAAACACTTTACTTCTTACTAACAAACTGAGCATTTTATCTCACCATGAATACAGAAACAGCAGAGAAGAAAAAGCCTGGATTTTCCAGGTCAACACAGCATGAACGGAGACATTTACCATGATCAAAGAGAATTCAAAAAGTAGAAAGCAACAGAGATTTTGCCAAATTAGTGCAAATGCAAAATAGAAAGTTCAATACTGAAATGAAACATGGAATAAGCCAGAGTGAAACCCTGTTCATGGAGGTATTTGGGGGAGCATGATTCAATGATGGGTCTCAGTAGGTCAGGTCAGTGGTTAGACTTGACGATCTTGAAGGTCTTTTCCAACTAGAGGATTCTGTGATTATCCTCTGGATTTCATTTTACACACATGAGGAAAAACATGCAAGTCGTCCTAAAACAACAAAGATGTTGGAAAAGAAGATATAGTTTTCACCCAACATTGCAAACTATGCGATAGAGACCAAATTCTACCATCAACCGCATCAGCGTAGCTCTGACGAACCTCCAGATAGGTATGCAGTTCTATAGTAGGATTCATAACAATAGGAGCTAGAATAAAGTTTCTTACAACTTTCTCCCAAAGCTTTCGGTGTGCAGAGCTGTGCTTTCTAGGAGCAGTAAGGGAGAGTGATGTGTGGAATACAGTAAGCGCAGGAGAAATGCAAGTGTGATGATCTCTGGTCTCTGAGAATGTGGTTCAGGTGCACAAATAAAATGTTACGCTTTATTTTGTTGCTAATTATATATTCCTCACTGTCATTTATGAATCATTTTTCATCTTTGAAATAGTTTACCAGTCAACTTAATAACTTTCTAACTCTGCACTTCACTGGGAATTGTACACACTGTGTGATGTGTATCAAAATCTCTACATATTTGAGACAACTGCAACTTGCACTGAAGCTGGACACTCCTCATCTAGATAACTTTAAATAGTAGGGACATTTTCCTCAGCTCCCCAGTGGGCGCCTTTCTGACCTATTCAGTTCTGGATGCTGTTCAAAGTGCAGAACTTGTAGTACATGCCTAAAGCATAACCTGAACCCTCTCTACCTCTGACACAGGTTGGCTTGCCTGGAATGCTCAGGGGCAGCTGAGGTTGCTCAGGAGTTTTGTTGTGACAGTGCTTTACTTTCCAAGGAATGGATCAACTCTCTGGCAACTGCTAACTTTAACATGACATCAAGGAGTGTTAGGTAAAGCAGGGATGATGAAGTTTATTTGGTCAATTTCTCTTTCTCTATTCTGGATATTCCTACTGACATTTGCAGATCAACAAAAGTATTCTGAGGTAAGGTCACTGGACGTCTGCTGGTTTAAATTCCCACAAGATGAGTAGTTGAGACAGAGCCTAGTGCTGGCTGGGACACCAGAACAGCATCCAGTGGCCTCTCAGAAGCTGCGCTGAGAACAACATCCTCCATGTAGAAAGTTAAGCAGAATTCTTGCCTTTACAATGATGAGTTTTTTTATACACTCAAGCACAGGCTGCCAATTCTACTGTTAAAATATGTGGAGATGTGCCTGTCATACTGTGTGTCTATGTTGCAACATAGCTTCAAGTATCATTTAATTAACCACGCTTTTGCAATAGCACATCACAGAGTAGTGTGAAAGATGCCCTCTTTTCCCACCATCCAGTTCTCCATGAGTGGATGAGTACTCAGCCTCCCTCTTTTGAGGGACTGCTGTACCAGATCATCAGCCACTCAGTATTTTGTATTTTATAATTTATTGGACGCATTCACAGAACTCATATGCAGCCTTCAGCAGGGGATGTTCAGGAAGAAGAGACTGAATACAAGTAATCACCTTGCTATCAAGATCTCATCGTGTCACATGAGGCAAATGATGCAACCTCTCTCTTCCTCCATCTCCCATCTAGAAACAAGTATGTCATTATTTATGCATCTCAAAGATGCATGAGACTAAGGGTGGAGGAGCAGAGGCAGCAGCCTCAGTCACTCATGCACACAGCAGTTGAGTCCTAACAGTGTATATTTTCCTTCTCACAAAACCTTCTGTTCATATAAGCAGCTCTCCTTTCACAGGTGGGAAATGGCAGACACTAAGACTGCCTGACTGCTATTTGACAGGAGGAGATCTTTACAAGGAGATCAGACAACCACCCAGGATGACAGGAAATAATTCAGTGATACAATTACACTCCCTATTTGTCCTGAAAAGGCGATATCACTGTTGTTTTTTTTCCAAGTAACGTGCCCCATCATAACATCAACCAAAGTCAGAGAGCAAAGTCTGGGCCCAGGGTGAGTCAGAGGAGACAAAGCAATGGAAGTGCTGCATGTTCCTTTCCACTCACTGTCTCTCACAATGGCTGTATCTGCAGATTTCAAAGAGAAGGGAGAAAATTCTATGCAGACAGCCCATTAAAGAGTGTCATTTGCTTCCAAAGTAGAACAAAGAAAGTGTCAAAGGAAAAGAAACTTTCTTCCCAAGTTTACCCAACTAATTGTTGCTATTTTTGCAGATAGGAATTAGGCTGATGGAATATGCACCAAGCGCTGTCTGGTTCCTTATATATCTGCTTAGCTCATTTCCCCCATATAAGATATTTGTAAAGTTTTGCTATGCATAATAATTTTCCATTTATGTCACAGATAATCAGATACTATCATGTTATTTACAAATATTGCTCATTACAGATGTCAGTTCTTTTTCTCCTCTCCAAACTGCTGCTCTATTTCCCAGGCAGATGATAAAGAATAACATCTTGGCCACAATAAATATTCAGAAAGATGAAATGAAAAGAGAAAAAATGAAGTGATAAGGAAGAAAACATTTTTTTATTTTAGTCAAACTTTTTGCAAAGTTACTTTAGGAAATATTTACTCTGTTACTATCCCCACATTTTATTTTCTGTGGTCTCAATAGATTCGTTACTTGAATATTCCCAGCTTTCTCTGTTTATTCCACTCTATAGGAGAAACCAAGTTATTCTATTTGCAGGAAGACACACTTTCTGTGACAAGTTAAAACTTTGGGCTTTCTCTTTTAGCTGGAAAAGACAGAAGTGGCTTATACATCAAACCGACAAAATAGCTTGATATAATTGTGAGCCAATTAAACTTTAGCAATGTCCTGACCAAAGAGGTTATTTGAGCCAAACTACTTCTCTCAATCTAATTTTACCGCATGAAATATTTTCTGATGGAGACATAAACCCAATGGCAGTCAAATTGCACAATAGCTGAGGAAAGCTGGTTTTCATCACTTCAGACTTCCTACCTCAAACCAGTTAGTTTTCCATGTTGTAGTGGTTTCCTCCTAATGGGCAGCTAAATTCCACCATTCTCCTCTGCCACTTCCCTTTCCTCAAAGTAAGGTGGGGAGAAAATACAATGGAAAAAGGCTCAAGGGCTGAGATAAGGACAGGGAGATCACTCAGAGATTACCATCACAGCAACACAGAATCAGCAGCGGAAAATTAACAGTAAATCAACAGTGAGAAAAGTATTAACTAGGGTAAAAAAAACTGTGATATAATGTTATTTTTCAAGTCAGATATAGGAGAGGGAATAAAAGCCACATAAAACAAGACAAAAGAATTCAATTTGCACAGCAGTAGGGATCACTCAAGGGAGGTTTAAGGAAAAGGAAAAGATCTGAGCTGGAGAATTTAATTACATACTTATTTTCAGAAGGTTAAATGAAGAAATAATGCTGAAGTGGATCTCTATAGAAAAAAAAAGATCCCTTGGAAAAGTTATGGTAAGATACAGATAAGCCAGTTTGGGAGCAGTAGCATAGGCTGGCATATGTCCTGATAATGCATTATTTCTTACAGTGCTGCACAGGAAGAGAGAAATGAAGAAGAACCGTGATTAGTATCATGGTTCCTCTCAGGAAAAATACACTTGTGCTTTCTCAGCCACAAGATCACAACTAAGGCACCAACACAAAGTTAAACATATTTCACCTCCTCCCATATTCCACTCTACTCCCAGGATTCACCATAAATTTCAGTGATCTAAAACTAGTGAAGCTTTGCTACAAATTGTTTTCATTGTGAACCATTCCCAAATACTCTTCCTTTTTAATAAAAGTAAAATAGAGTTTATTTCCCTGCTACTAAGATGCAACTCCAGTGGCAGACATTGGCACCTCATGACCACTACGTGGGGGAGTGAGGGCATTCAGCTCCAGGGATCCAGAGCACGAGCTCTGCAGAGTAATTCAGGACCTCGCACATATCAGACAAGTAAAACGAGCTATGAAAACATTCCTCTGCATTTCAGCTGAAGAAGTAGTTTAGGATCCAGCTTGTTACCAAAAATGAGGACTTGCTTACCAAGGCTCTCCAGCCTTAGGCAAAGTAGTTGAGTTGGGTTATGCACGCTCAGGGCAGCTTGAGAGATCTGGACATTTTTCTGTTTGAGTAAAGAGGAGATTTTTAAGTTTCTTTACACAGAAGCTAGCAAATAATCCTCACAAAGAAAAAGCTGATTATTTTGCATGCTTCCTAAAACCTATCTTATGGGCAGTTGTGTTCTATTTTTTTTTTTTTTTTTATGTCTCACAGGACTCACATAACCCTTGATCTCCTGTTTCCAACATCAGAGCACATGTCATCAGTAACAGTGAAGACGTTCATGTGCAAACTGGAGGATCCTTCAGCCTCAGGAAAATCTCTCCCCAGATCTGCTATGAAAAGGATTTGAAAAACATAGAACCATAGAGTGACTCAGATGGGAAGGGACCTCAAAGATTATCTAATTTCAGCCCCCCTGCTGTGGACAGGGTTACCAACCACTAGATCAGACTGCCCAGGAACACGTGAAGCCTGGCCTTGAAATGGTGTTTTATTGAATTGACTGGAAACAAGCCAATTCAAGTCAATCAAATAAGTGGGCTATAGTCTCTCTAGTATAAAAAATTGTAATATAATTTGGTGTATTCAGGAGATATATTTATGACCATTCTAAGAAACACAGACAAAGCATTTTCATGATTCTGTGTAAGGCTGGCTTCCCTATCTTGACTTATTTCATGCTTTAAAAAGAGTCTTCTATGTTAAAAAAAATAAGCTTACTCTACAGAGCCAAAATCTCTATACAGAAAAGCAAGTCCCTGGACTAGAGAGACCTGAGTCTGGAACCACAGACAAATTTGTGCCTGACTTTCTCTTCTGAAACCCAGTTTAAAACACACATAACACTCAGAGTTTTGATATTGATAGTTCCTTTAGGAAACTTCAGTAAGTTCAGTAAGAACCTCTCCCAAACATTACTGCTGAGATTTCTGTTGAAAATGAATCTTGCTACATTCTTCGTAGGACTCTTGCAAAATAAACAGATAGTCCTGATTTTTTTTTACATTAAAAATCTTGATATGTCATATTAAATTTCAGCCTGAAACATGGCTCCCACGGACCTTTGCTACATCAGCTGCCTTGATGATTGCTACATAGGTTGAGAGTTTGCCTTCAGGATCTATTCATCTATTAATTTTTGTCACATCTAGATTCTCCCATGTCATCTCTCTGTATTTTCAGAATTTACTTGGAAAATGGGTATTGTACGTAGCAGTCACCACAGTACTCAGCCTCAATGAAAACAAGTCTGCAGGTATGAGAATGATAGTGGGAAGAAGCTGGATGGACTATAAGCAGGAATGGTAGGAGGCAACATAGAATGAAAAAGCCTACGTAGAATATTAGTGAAGTATCCCTTAATCAAAGAGGCACACAGAAGCATCTAAAAATCTCTGGATGATGTTTCCAGAAAATCTGCATATCAAGGCTGGAATAAATCCTAGAAAACATATAGACGTAAGCTATTCTCAACAGTTGTGACAAACTGATGATTTCAAGAGCTGCTGTTCATTTTAGTGTTCATTCTTACCAGACCTTCCTTACTGGGCACCAAGCAAGGAAAAAGGAGCTATTCTCTTCCAAATATATGTTTTGTAGAAGAAAATGTGAACTTAGCTATACAGTAATTTTATAATGCTATCCAGCTACAGTGAAATATTCTGGTTTTGTTTCCTTCCCTCATTCAACATGTCCACAAAAAGAGACTTTACCTCATCTTTTTACTAAAAAAAAAACTGCATGACTCTGTGGCTTTTCTGCTTAGCAGAGAAATATTTTGCTGAATAATAAGTGACAAAGACATCAGAGACTCACTGTCATTTAGTTTTGAGCCTTATCAGCTATTGGACATGAAAATATCTTGTTCTTCTGAGAGCTTTTCTTTGTGGACATTTACCAAGTGTTATCTTTCTCAGTCTTTAAACAATCATCTCAACATTCCTAGACTTTGGGAAAGGTCAGATCCAGATCTAAAACCAGTTCCAAGTTTTACAAGTTTAATATTACAACATTTGTAATGCTTGCCTTTTGTATTTGGAAGCAGCACTTGGGACCCCACTAAATTCACCTGAGAACTGCTATGGGCTTTATGGGCCACAAGCATCAAATCCATTTACATGAGAAGAAAGCTAGATAGCTTGTGCTTAATCTCCTAAAAGGTGAAACCATGGATGAGATAAATAACAAAGTTGTGTAACATGGAAAATTCTAAGTGAAAAGTCAAACCTATCTAATCAGTTAAATCATAAATTGCTTTTACTTGCTCCTCTGTTAACACACAGTTTCTCACACAAAGAATATTCTGGAAATATTCTGGCTCTCAGGTTTGAGATCTACTCAAAAAAAGTGAAGAAAAAAGGGATGGATGACTGCCTCAGATGCAAGCCTCAGGGTGTGCGTGCATACTGTGCTCCAGAGCATCCCACAGTGCCAATGAGAGCATCAAGTCCGATTCTAAGGTCACTTTTAAAAAAAAGATTACTCTTCATACCAAGTGCGCTCCATTATTTCACAATAGCAGCTTTTCCTCCTGTGGCTTTTTCATCCAGACAGTAACACAAATATCAACCAGAATACAGTGGCTGCAGTAGATGACCTTTAAAGGTCCCTTCCAACTCAAATGGCTCTATGATTCTATGAGAAAATTTTGATCTTATTTCTCTAACACAGTGCATTTCCTTGGCAGCAGATGTCTTTTGACATTGCTCTCATTCACTTTGGAACTGTATTTTCCTAATTCTATGGGCTGTTCTTACGCTGCTTTTCTTCCTCCCAAACCAACCTGCCATCCTTCCAAACAGGAATGACAAGAAGACAAATAATGCAGCCCTCTGCACCTCAAAAACTTGCAGCTGCCAGGGGATGAAACAGATCCAGGCACTGATGAACATGATTTAATGAAAGATGAGCTCAAAACAGAACACCACATCCAATCACTCTCAACCGGCATTAATTATCATCATCTAAATTCACATAATATTCGATACACATGAAAAGATGGGGGAGAAATCCTGACTTTTACACGCAACAAGTCAGTGTGTTCTGTGGCATTCACTGAAGCCAGTGTGAGCAGTCTTCATTCTGCTGTGCTGGAAATCTGGCTGGCACTGCCACTAACTATGTGTATAATACTGCCACTAACTATGTATAATTTTAAGTGCATTTATAATACTTGTAACTAAGTGTGTGTTACTATACAGAAAACATGGTGTAGAGATGTCAGACCCTGGCAGCTCTTGGTGAATTTCCTGCAGTTATAAGCATTCCGACAATTTTGCCTGTGCTTTCCATGACAGTTTCCAGACAACATGAGCCAGAAAATACAGAAAAAGCACCAGGTGTCTGGGGAATATCAGCTCCAGGAGGAGTGTGGCTTGTCATGAAACAGCTGGACTTGGAGGTTGGTCCTCCTTTTCCCCCCTCCTTTGAGTACCTGGCCATAACTTAAGGACTTCTATAAGAACAGCTTGTATGCAAGGAGTTTGAAGAGGAGCAACATCCAAGCTTTGTGATCCAGCACCCATTTGACACAGGGCTCTGTTTGGAAGCAAAGGGAATCTGGAACAAGCATGTGTTAAATCTTAAAGAAAATACTCTAAAATTCTTTTGCGTTGCCCTTCTTTTGATAAAATGGTACACACTCCAACAACTCTTTCCTGCAAGAGCCTCTCGTCTCTGCATTTTGCCTCTGCAACTCTTAACTCTCAGTCTCCAGTGCCACAGAAAGCAGAAGCTAACAGTAAAAGCTGAAAATCATATCTATTCTTTAGTTATTTCGTGACTTCTTTTACATGAATCACAAAAATCACTTGCATTTCAACTGCCTAAAATGTGTCCTGCAAAGATCTTTTGTAGGAATCTTAATAGCAACATAGAAAGGAGCAAAAGTTTTTATTTGACTGTATACATAAAATATAAACCCACATTTTACAGATACCAGCATATTAACTAGCCACTACCTCCTTAATCAGCCTTTTTGAAAAGGCTGTTACACCCTCTAGAACAATAAAGAGTGTAAATCCTAGTCTCTTTTTCAGAACTGTGTAAATGGTTGGAAGTCTAAGCTCTTCAACAAGCAGTTTGTGGAAAATGTGAGCTTCTCATCCTTCTTTCAGGAGCACTGAGGTTACCTCAAAATACACTAGCCTGGTTCTTCTACAGGAACACAAAAGCCATTTACAAGTATCCATCCAGGTGAAGTCCTTGATGGAGTAACACAACGCCCTTGAGAGAGGCAGCAAAATCTGAGTCTCCCAACTCCTATGTCTCCCAGAGCTCACCACAGTCCCTCTCAACTCCATCAACACTCCAATGATTTTCTCTTCATCCCACCAGCACAAGGTAATCATTCCGGCTGCTTACACCTCCTGTTACTGCAGCTATAAATGTCAGTTCTTGTTTGAGGAAGCTCTGTTGACCTGGCTCAGGGTAGGGCTGAGACTTCACCTGGGTAACACCACTAACTGTTGGCAGCAAACCATCTTCCACGGAGCACACCAGTGACAAGAAAAATCTCATGGTGACAAGCATAAATGCTTTTACAAGTCGAACTGAGAATATCATTATTATAATCCTTTCAACTTTGAGCTATTTTGTATTATCTTAGATTAGAGCAAATTACTTCAATTGGCTTTTGGATATTCAACATATTCTGCTCATTTTTATGCTTGGAAACAGGCAAGGAGTATATAATTGCTAATTAAGTGGTCTGCTTCTGCTCCTTTTGCAATCAGCAAAGAAAGCTTTCCTTTGAATTCAATAGACTTTGGGTTACGGCTGCCTTAATAAAACTCTGGACCTGGTCAGTGCTGGAGATTAAAAAAAAAAATGGAATAAATGCTCTTTTGATCTTACAACTTGCCACTCTTGAGCTCAGTTTACCTCAATGGAAATAGCACTAAAGTTAAGGTACTAGCCAAAATTTGCTTTATTCAAATGTTACATGTCAATGTAGCCACTCATCTGAATATCACAATGTTGTCTTTGGTTAGTGTACATTTATAAATATATATATAAATGAAATATTCAGACTCTGTTTTTGTTTACACAGATCCCATGTGGATTTCAACAGCTACTTTGCCCAGCTGAAAGTTCATAATATTATTCCTCCTTCCACCAGGCCGCCTCCATAAGTTCAAATTCAACCTGAGATCATTACAGTGCTTCCAGAGTTAAAGTGCTGGCATTTACTTACTAATTCAAGTGAGAACCACATCATGTAATGAAAGTTACTACAACGAAACTGAAAAAGAACTCTCATCACAGCTGATAGAGTTGTCAAAAAAGAAATAAATCAGATCAGCGGTGGAGATAAATAATCTGCTAAAAGATTGCATGCAGATTGTTACTGTTTGAAGCCTGTTTAAAAAGTCAAGCTGGTTTACAATCTACTGCAACCCTCTTCAAAGATTTTCTATTACATACCCACAGATTGCTACCTCTTCTATTTGAAATTTTCTATGGAAAGATCCAATAGAAGTGTTTCATCAGAGTTATTTAGTTCTTACAGTGAGGAAAAAGGTTTTTTTCCTGGGATCAGAATGTGTTGTGCTCAGAGCTTTCAGCCTCATCTCTTTGCTCTGGGCCTGCCTGACTGCAGCTAACTTTGGCATGCATTGCCAACAATAGCCATTTTTTACAAAAGCTGTGTTGGCACCTAAGGAGCCAGACTTTCTGCTGAAAGAGACTGGGTAGCTCTACTGGGCCGTGAAAACCCACTGCCTTTCACCAAACAGAAACCACTTCACAGCCTTGATTGTAGCTGTCTTCTCTGAACAAATGTGGTTCTGATTTCAAATATGTAAGCTATACCTGACCTTGGGGGTCAAGTGAACAGCTAGATTAAACTGTTTGTGAGTTACCCATAGGGCTTTGATTACATAACACCATGAAAAAAAATCTATTCCATTCCTTTTTTTGCTGTAAAGAAAAACTGATCGAAGAATTACCAATGAGAGAGAGATCCAAGTGTCTGAATTGCAGTTTTATAACCACATGGAAAACTGTAGCTTCTTCTTATCCCTGTCTACATGATCACATGACACAAAGAGTATCTGTACAGAATCAGCTGAGTTGGAAGGGATCCTTAAAGGTCATCTAGTCCAACTCCCCTGCAATGAACAGGGCCACCTACAGCTAGACCTGGTGCTCAGTGCCCCCTTCCAGCCTGACCTTGGATGTCTCCAGGGACAGAGCATCCACCACCTCTCCAGACAAGATGTGCCAATGCTTCACCACCTTTAGTTTAAAAAACTTTTTCCTCATATACAGTCTAAATCTTTCCTCTTTTAGTCTGAAACCATTTCCTCTTGTCCTATCACAGCAGACCCTGCTAACAAGTCTGTCCCCTTCATTCTTACAGACCCTTTTTAGTAAGCCTTCTCTTCTCCAGATTGAACGGCCCCAGCTCTCCCAGTACGGCAGTAAAGTGCACATGCAAAGGGAAAACTACAGAATAATGATCACATCAATCTAGAAGTTAGATTTTTTAACTATTTCTAGAAATGAATTTTTTTTTTAACTATTACACGGAATCATTAGGAGACGCTTTTCATCATTCAGAATACACTGCCCCACAGGGATGAGGCTCTTTGATCTGTAAGGTGTAGGCACAATACCAAATGCTCAGCTGTGTGATAGGGAGGGAGAAGTGTCCCAGTGGACTCAGAAGGAGGGTGCCACACAGGGGACTTTTTGCCTGCAGATCCCCTGTACAGCTGCTGCTACCAATGTCAGACTGAGTGACTTTTCCACCATCCCTGAAATCTGGGAAAGGAGGAAAAATAAATCATGTAGCTCCCCTCTCAGAGCAAATTAAATCACAAAGGCTGGCTGCGTACAGCAGTTAGAAAATCTGGGCTGCAGAAAAATAATCATCTTCAAGAACAGATAAGAGTGTAATGCCAATATAACGGAAGATATCAGCAGTGGTGAATCACTGGTCTTATTGGATATTGAACTGATTTGAGCCATTTTAACTTGAAATGCTTTCATACAATACATATTGGTTAATTTAATCCAGGTGAGGCATTCATCCACTGGAATGACGACTGTATTTGTGTCAGTGCGCGAGTGGCAGTAACATATTTCTGACAGTAACAGCACAGTTATGTTAAGCAGCGCAGCAGGACAGAGCACTCCTCACAGAAGACGTAAGCAAATACATAAGCACTAAAAAAAATGGCTTAATGTCATATTTTGGGGCAAACATTTCACAGACAACATCAGAATCAGAAAAGCAAGAAAATATATGGATGCCAGTATAATTGAGACTGACAAGAAACCTCCCTCTCTTTGAGTCTTCTTCTTTTGTCTTCTCTATTATTAAATACCAGGCTTTGTTATTCAAGATCGGGACTACGCTGCTTCTACAAAACCAGCATCCCTTTAAATCTCAAGCATTAGAAATATGTTTCTGACTTAGGATGCCCTGATCATCAGTGATAGTCTGTAATCATTTCTCTCTTTCAGGTGGCAAGGCAGCGAGGAAACATACAGATGCAGTGTCAGAGTGACCCAGCCCTGGACACCACCCTCCGTATGAGGAGATTTTGCTCCATGGGAAAACAGACAGCACCAACAGGAGACACTGAGAGGGCCCGAGGGATGTTGCATTTTCTTAAATGAAGCATCCACAAAGGTCGGTGGATATTTATACACCTGCAGAGATGGGGAAGGGTCCTGGACCGAGCCAACTATACGTAAAAGCAGCTAAGCCTCACATTTCCACCAGCCTGGCAGCAAGATTCAGGAATGTTTGCTTACACAGGGTGCTATTAGCTGTTGTTCATGGAGGATCACTCATAATTCACCTAGGGAAAAGAAGATTGTCCTTTACTGTATCTCTGCAGAATACGTGAGCACAGTGTCAACAAGAACTTCATGAATATGGAGAACTTGAGGAGAAACAAGACAACTCATGAGTATAATAAGTGGAAAAGGAAAGAATTCAAGACATGATAAAAGATGTTAATGATGAAGGGTACCAAGCAATCACAGCATGCAGCATTTTGTAATCCAACACTTAGGCTGAAACCTCTGAATAAATGATAAACAGCTCATCTTCTTAACACCTGAGGAAACTTTTATCTTCTTTTGAATGTTAGAAACCAGAAACAATTTGATGAACTGTTCAGTGAAGTAGATCAGGTCCATAATACAACCAGGGACAGAATGATCCCACCCTGTCTGTCCCATTCAGGGACAAACAATTCCCACTTCTTTTTAAAACAGAGCAGAATCAAGAATCAGCTATGGTTTCCACTTTCACCAAATAGAATTTTACTTCAGCTGAACCTTTTTCATGAGAACCACAGCACATGATGGCACTTGCTTCACCCACAAACATGATGTCAGCATGGACTGATCTTATAAAGATCCATAAAATATTTTTGTTATTACTCAATTTTTGTTTTGTACTTTTGTATAGCCTACCTCAATCTACTCAGCAGCTTTCTTGGTTTGTTTTTCTTTTCTGGCACAACACCCAGTTCTCTTGTATACAGATATTTTGCAAATGCAACTCCTCTGTATCTATTTCTAGAAGACACTCACTGCAGTATCTCTTTAAAAAGAGCTTTGTTTTATTAAGTTGTCCAAGTGTCACATTTCTATACCACTGCAATTACCAGGTGACATTGTTTTTACTTTAAAATACTTCTGCCAAGTTTATCATCCCACTCCGTGAATTGTAATTCTTCTGGATAAACATGTTTCAAATCTGTGATGGTATCCCTGGAGATGGTTGCCATAGTGCTTCACAGGATTTTATTTTTGCTCATTTCTCAAAAGTAGGACTTTGGATCACTGTGGGAGGCCCAGGACTGCATTAGTCTCAGATTTCATTGACTTTGCTAGTCTGCCCCCAGTAGGAAATAAACCTCCCAGACACATTGCTGTCATCTTCACCATATCCTCACTGCTCAAAATACATCTCTCAAGTCATTCTCCCCATTTCCTTATTACATGTTTGTTGAAGCACTCATTGGTTTCCACTTGTTTTCCATCTCAAGCATAGATCATTCCCTACTAAATATTTCAGACTACATTTTCTTACCCCATACACAATACACCAAGTTTTTAAAGTTTCAGTTATGTATTCAAAGCACTTAAAAATTCGGAATAGCAAAACCACTTTGATTCCAAATGCCTCAGGTTCTATGTTTCCACATGAGCTAAGATATCCACCTCTGTACAGTTCAGTTTTCACCTCACACTGATAAATGTCCTCCCCGAAGCCTCTTATTTCTAAAAGTTTTAGGAAAATTGCTGAGTCTCATTTCTAAGAAATGACAGATGTAAGGACTTTCTCAGAAGCTATGTCAGACACGGGAATTTCTTTGGGAAGCTGAGCCATGTTGATGCATCTGAAGGGACAGACCATTTCCATTACCTTTGCTTATGTTAAAAGACATTTTCAGCAGTGCCTTGTCTAAACAAAATAAAAGCGGAAGGATCATTTCATACTACAGAGGCAGAATCTGATTCACCAATTTCAAAGCCAGATGTTTAAACTACGGTCTCTAAAGGGTATATTTATGCAACATATCACAATGAAGCCTCTCCTCACAGTGGACAGAGCAATTATTTTAACTGAATAAGCACAAATATACACATTTTATACATGTTTTATATAGTAAGTTTATACACATTTTATATAAAATAACAGCAACAACCTCTCTTCTGCAGGATGGAGGTGATGAAAATGGCACAACACCAAACTGATCAGGGTTGCCCGTGAAACCACTTTTTCAGGCCCATGAAAGCTCAAGATCTCAAGAGATTTTTCTGCTTCTTGTCAGACAATTTTTGTACAGCAGAAAAAAAAGCACAAAAGG
Organism: Tragopan temminckii; assembly: GCA_028571105.1. Lineage (NCBI taxonomy): Eukaryota > Metazoa > Chordata > Aves > Galliformes > Phasianidae > Tragopan > Tragopan temminckii. Next base: position 41,930,551 of record JAOWBP010002392.1, read on the forward strand.
TACTAAGGTACTACTGGCATGACTCATGGCCAGTACTACTGGTACCCTCCAGAGAAATACACTGTTCATCTCCGTCTTTTCTCAAACACAGCAGCAAGCAGAAGCAGTCACATCTTTGCCCACTTCCTTTTGCAGTGGCAGATGGACCTACTTGCCTGGACAGAGAGATTGCAGCTGCTGCAGCAAAGCTAATTTTGAATAACCCACTGCATTCATTCCCCTTTCAGAACACTGACCAAAGTACAGCTGCTGAAGAAAGGAGGAGGTAGAAATCCCTATCTGCAGTGTGTGCAGGATGATGTGCCCTGCTGTGTTTCCAGACCTCATCAGAGCTAGTTGTTGATAGAGGACTGCTCTCTTCATAGCCAGGATGCTAAGTTACAGCTGTGAATCACTGGCATTGTTTTATCAGGCTGGGGGAAAATGTTACCAGTTACTGTGCATATCATATAGATCAATCCACACCATGTCTACAGACACAGAACTGTGCCCAGAAAGCCAAGTTCAAAATCTCATCAGTGCACTGCTTACCCTGTTGATTACCAGGACTAATCAACTTGGAAAAATGCACATCACTCTACTGTCTAATCAGAAATATTACCCAGTGCTTGGCTAGGGCAGAATTCAAATCAAAAAGAAAAAGCATTGTCAATAAGAAGGCACAGTGTCATCCATTCACAGGGATATCAGTCATTGCTCATGAAACTCAATAAAAACAGAAACTTTCCTGTAATGACCTGACTCCTCTGATTTACATTTCTATCTCTGTATAAACTTGTATCTTCCAAAAAGAAATTCTAAACTTTCCAGAGAAGCCAAAACCTACATCTACAAACATGTCATAGCAGATTTACTACTCGACCAATTATATTGTGCGCGTCTCTTAGAAACACTCAATAAAAAATTATAAATACTCCAAAAGAAGCTTCAAGTGCTAAGGAAACAAATGGATCCTGGACATGAGGAAGAGCTTGGCATGACACAGGCAGGCGCCGGACTGCCGCACATCCTTCTGATCACACCCCTAAGCTCGACATGAAATATTTTCCTTTGGGGCAGCCTGCCCACATGCCTGCATGTGGCCAGGCATCCAGCTCCAAAGCACCTGCAGCCACTGAACAGCAAGAAGGTAGCAGGATCTGAGCGGGTTAGACACACACAGATGTACATGAGCAAAAGCAAGATCCATCAGTGAGCCCAAAATCAAAAATGGAGAATTGGCAAGCAAACTGCCTGAGTAGTCTGAGCTGCTAGAAAAAAACCGTGGAGAATGAGGACTTCTTTACAGAAAGCCTTCTCCTCCTGGTATCCCATTTCTTTTGCTGTCATGAGTGCAGCTAAGCATTCTTTGAAGCTGAAATGATTTCCTTTATCCTGCTTTCCTCCCACTGCCCTTTTTCCTTGCCTGGTTGAATTAACAATTCAAATTAATTAAAAACATATTCATCTAAGAAAAAGCTCTTTTGTACTCTGGATTAAGAGGAAATATGTCACATAGTTACAGAAGTTGCACATTTAACGGGTTTTACCTTTCCAAGCTCTGCAGATTTTCCCTATGGAGAAGACTGATTTTATGTGATTAAGAGGTATCTTCAGAGCATAATTGTCACCAAGTTTCATTCCTGCTTTCAGGAAAATGCTTTGATCTTCCTGACTCTCCTCCCATTTTAGTGAATACTTTTTTTAACAAAAAGAACACATGGTAGTTTTTCAAACTATTTACATTCTTCCCTTTCAAATCCATTGTCCCTTGTCCAATAGGATTTCTACGTGCTCACGATTCTTGGGATATTTCCTTTGTATCAGCCTGTTCCAGACTGAATTGGCTTTGTGGGGGGGGTTATGAACTCTGCGCATATTACTAGCAATGCTGGCCACACTGTCTCTGCTTACTGATCTTATCATACGCCTTTTACAGTTTCCATTTTATTCTTCAATTAGGCCCTTCTTCAAACCCATTCTCACACATTCCTTCCCTAGGTTGTATAAAAGAAAGGTCTTTAATCTATCCTTTCCTCTAATTGAAGCTGTCCTTCCCCGCGTGTTTCCAGTTGAATGCCCTGGCTTTCATTAAACGATGTCAACAATACCCTGATTGCTGTTGCTTTCTGTTTAATGTGGTTTTGCAAGAATAATAGCAACTTTTTGTCTTTTGACACAATGTGGCAAGAGAGTTTTAATTTATTACCCTCATAAAAGCAAGTATTGCAGTACTGATATCTTTGAGATTTAGAGTAAGAAAATGATAAACTTCTCTTTCAGTGCTCCCACTGTTAGACACTGACACACCAGTACCTTTCAACTGCAACTAGAACTTCTGCAGGTCAATCTTAGTGAGCAAACAACACGAAAAAACAGAGCTGGGAATGAAATGAGGAATGGTTCCTTGGATCATGCAGTGGTGCCTTGTGGGTCACTGAGACAGTGACAGAACCCTGGATGCAGATCTGTGTGGCTGGAGGAGCTGTGACCAGCAAATCCCAGAAATAATTCAGTGTAAATCAATGTAACTGAGTTAATCATTCAGATTTTGTTCTCTACTGGAAATTGTCTCATTAACAGCCACCAAGGAGCTGATCAGATTAAAATAAGACAAATAGTGACTGTCTCCATAAACAAGAAATATGGCCCTCCAGAAATTAGCAGAGCTCTACTATTACCTATCAGCTGAGGAGCTGACCTTGTCTCTAACACACACAAGCAACAATAACAGAGCTCCTAGCCTGACTTGAATTAAATAGGTAAAGTTGCCAGTGTTTTTGTGGTGTGCAGCATTTTAAGATCTCACCTGCAGACAGCTAGGTTTGCTGTGAAATAAACAGTGGACAAGAAGGAATGGCCTCTAGTTATGTGAGGGGATGTTCAGGGTGGGTATTAGGAAAAATTTCTTCTGAGAAAGTGCAGTGGTGCATCGGAACAGGCTGCCCAGGGAGGCAGTGGAGTCATCATCCCCGGAGGTGTTCAAGAACTGCGTGGATGTGGCACTGAGGGGTGTGGTTAGTGAGCATGGGATGATGGGCTGATGGTTGGACTAGATGTTTTTAGTCATCTTTTCCAACCAATACTACATGCATGCTGTAAGCAGCATACAGCTATTGGAGTAGGATAGCACCTACTTGTTTGTTTTTCAGCAGAAAGGAAAAAAATTCAAAAGATTATTATTTTTGAGTGGGGAGGGCAGAGAAGATAAATTCAGGAGTGAAAAGCAATTAAAAGCTGCAATTAAAATCACAAAACCTGTAGCCTCTGTAACACCATCCACAGAGGAGCTGCCCAGGTCACCACAGGTACTTCTAACTACTAAGATATTTCCAAATTGCAGGTCCTTCAGACAGAAAGGGCTTTTGGGCAAATGAAGGATTTGTCATCTTTCCAGGTCTTATTCCTATTACTAATTTACTTAATTAGAGATCTGTAAATATTCTGCCTCCTTCATTTTTAAAACAGTATAGTGAACAGCCTCCATACCTGCCAACCAAAGAAAAAGCATGTGACAGTTGTAATAGCTACTGGGAGCCCTTTTCTTCAAGGTTATTCTCCTCTCCCTGCTTTCAGGTGATGGGCACCTACCTGGGATAATGCCTGTAGCTGAAACCCAACACATGCTTCCCAGTGCCCCACATCATCATGGATTGTGGATCTCTCTGCTTTGAGAATGCCTAAGTCTCATAGGGGTGGCTCTAACCTAGGTAGAACTGTGTAGCATCATGTGCAGCAATGTAGGCAACAGTCCAATGAGCCAGAAGTTGTACCTCTCCACACGCTCACTGAGTGGCTTACCTGGTCAGTAGCTACCATAGCCACGGCATAGGAGTTTCTGTCTCACTGACCTCAGTGTCCCTCATGGTGTCCTCCCTCCTTTTGGTTCCTCCTAATGTGCCCTTCAGCAGGCATAATGAGCTATTGAATGAGAAACCAGCCTAGGATTTCAGAAGGACTAGAACAGGCTGAGATTCAAGTCTCCTGTACCATGAGGAGGTTTGGACATTTCAAGTTAGTTTTTGCTCTGAATCTATGTTGAAAACAGAATGGTTTAGCAGATCCTAGAAGCATTTTAAGTAATTCATTTTGGACTGAGTAAGTTGTTTTGTATTTATCTGAATGAAAGCATTCAGATATTCTGAAAGACTAAAATTTTTAAATATTTACAAAATTAAAGCTATTAGAAACAAAGTCATTGCTAATTGGTAAACAGGAGAGAGATATTTGGGAACTGGAATAGGAAATATTTCACCACTGACTCTTTTTGGAATGGTGTATCATATAAAGAAGCACACATCCAAAAAAAGTGGTGATTACCAAAAACAGTATTTTCTAACTAATTAACACAGTGGTCAAAATTTTCTACTCAGCTTCAGAAAGAATGCTGATAATATGCTTTGATGAGCAGATCCCCATTAGCAGTAATTTGAAGGCAGAGACCTTGACAAAGGAGACATTTACAGAAAGTCTGTTGATCGAAGAGGATCTTCTTCTAAGCTATTTTTGTAGACTCATAGAAGCTTGGAAAAGACCACTAAGACCATCTAGTCTAACCATCAACCCATCACCACCACACCCATTTTTCTTGTTTGGCATGCAGTTCTTCTCTGGGTTTATTCACAGTCACATCTGTTTCACTTTTCTGAGATTGTGTAGAGCAAGATCTACATTTTCTTTCTTCTTTGCCATTAGCAGTCACTGCTTTAGTGTAAGTTCTAGTATCAGTTATCACATTTTTTGAAATGAAGTTTTTGCTTGCCGTGCACCACCAACAAACAGCTTTAATTTGTGCTGCACAAGCATTAACTTGATCACAAATCCTGATAATCAAGTTTTGTGTCTGGAAATTCTTAGAATAAAAGATGTTCCACTTTGCCTTTTGCTCCCTGCCAGCATTACTCCATGACTGTGTTTCCAGATGGTTATTGTAGAGACTAAAGAAGTCTCTTCAGCTACTTCAGATTTGACAGCTCTGTGCATAAGCCTTAAGTTTTGCTCACGTTCAAACTGTCATTCCATATTTATAAAAAGGGAACATAACTACTCCTCTTCCTTTTAGCAAAACCTTTGCAAGCTGCAGCATTTTCTAACCACAGAAAAGGATCCCCAGTGCTGGAATATGCCACTCTTCATGATCTCCCCATAAGCAACACACTACACTGAAGACACTTCTCTGACATAAAGCCTTGTATTTTACTATCACAGCTAACTGGTCTGTGCAGTCCTCATTGAGACATCACCTCTAAAAGCTGAATATCTGTTGTTTTGATTTTTTGTTTCACTTCAACTTCTTCATCTGTTTCTAGGTTAAACTGGAAAGGTGACAGTATTCCCTGCCATATTCTTCAGAATTTATAAAATGCCAAAGCAGGTGGGATGAAAGAAGTTCTCTTTGTCACAAACTTTTGTGTCACAAGGGAGAACAAGGAAAAGTTATTTGAAAAAGTTGATTAGTGTGCATCATATAATGCATAATATGTCACACCTGGAGTGATTTCAGTACTAAGCTCTGGTCCCTGTGCTGTGACTTGCATTTCCAGTTGACTTTTTTAGATATTAATCACTGCTTAATTTTTCAGCCTGTCACCAGGAATGCGTTTTATTGCAAGCATGCCTGTGACTGATGTCGGGTTGTGGTCAAAGAGAAGGAGGGTATCAAGCTTTTTTATTTGGAAGAATGCACTTTCTCTTGCAAGTGGCCTCAAGCATTTCACTTAGTCTTATCAAGAACTGCTTTTTTTTTTTTTTTTTTTAAAACCAACATCATGGAGCGTATATTTGGCTCCTTGAAACAGTGGGTGGAGATATTTAACAACTTTTAGTGTCATTGCAGCAATTCATTTTGCCCCAGCGCTTTATTGTTAGAGTTCTATCCTCCATGCATAAAACCAAAAAACATAATAGAGAGGAAAGCTTTACCCATCTCAACCCTTTAGACCCCCCTTTCAGGGCTCTCCCAGACTCAAATACTCAGATCACAGTGCCACAGAACTCTCACCAACCAACTCCAGATGTGGCAGGCTGGAAAAATCACTGTCATCTCCTGCACTTCCCTGCTACTCACAGAAGCAATTTCTCTCCAGACTCCCAGTCCTTCCATGCAAAGGGTTCCTCCATCCCCCTGTGGCAAGGGATTTAGGATGAGCTAATCTGTTTCCTGAGAAAACAAGGACAATATTCCTTGTCCTATTTCTTGGGTGCATAAAACCCTGCTCCAGGATTTGGTGAACAAAAGCAAGCATACTATACTTAACAGAACTTAGATATGAAGCTGTTCTTCCTTTTAGCTTTGTCTCCCTTGCAGAGCCTTGAAACCAGCCTCATTTGTTTACTAGGAGCTGCAGTTCACATTGCCAAGTTTTTCATGGAAGGCCTCCAGCTGTCTGATCAAGGGTATGTGAAGACTTTAGTAATCAGGAGACCCATACCGTAGGGCCAGAAAGTGCACAGCAAAAAGGCTCTGTATCTCATACAAATCATATCTTCCTGCCTCAGTACCTTCTTCCATACAAAGCTCCCAAATATTAAGCATGTTTGGAATTCATGTATCCATCTAAACATCCAGTACTGCATTTTCTACATTACAACTCAAATTCATGAACTGATGTTTGTTCTTACTGTACCATGTGTTTGGTTATGATTTAAAACACTTACTCTGTCTATCTGCTGTCTTGGCCGTATCTGATAAGTGAGAAGCTTCCTCTGTTTATTCACTTCTACTGAGATTCATTTATGCCTCGCCCATTGAAATCATAAAACACAGATTGAAATATGGAAGCACTGGAACAGAGGTGGTTAGGTTTCCCCTTCAAAATCCACTTAACTACTCCTCATCTTTCTCTTCGCTACTTGGAGTAACCATCTTCAGAACTAGGTATTGTCTCTGACATTGTTTTCAGGACAGTAGGAAGATGAAATTTCAGGATCTAAATGGAAAAGGCAGGCTAATATTTTGTACATATTTTTCCTTCAGAAACAAGTATTACCAGGAAATGGAAATAAAAGATGAATTTTGACATCTGCAGAGCAGAACTAGATTCAAAATTCTTTCAAGACTGGCTCAAATAGACAACAACACACACAGACAATACTGGATTTTAGCTATCTGTGTTTACACGACCACTAACTGACAGGGTGATAGTGACTGCATTACATCAGGAAAGTTGTCAGAAACCATTTGAATAATCAATTTATTCTCATTTTTATGAATAAGGACAAGGAAAAAGAAATAAGGAATCACACACCAGAAAAACACATTAAGAAAATTAATTTGCAAGAAGGTTGGTTTACATACAATAGAATGATACAATGATGGACAGTTAAATTTTAATGACCACTCTCAACAGTCTCAAATTAAGTAACATGATCCACTGGCTCTTATCAGAATGAGCTATAGCCAATGTGAAAGTGTCATTTACCACTTCATTTTCACTTTCCAAGATCAGAAATTACAATGTGCTGTCTATTCAGATGTCATTCACTCTTATTTTCAAACTGAATGTATCTCTGCATGAAATGTCATCTATTATCTTCAGTCATAACTCAGAGCTGGATAAAAGAAGAGTTTGCTAGAAACATGGGAATCCTGACAGAACATATCTTCTGTGGACAACATAGCTTGTGGATATCAAAGCACTTGATGGAAGTGTACCCATTACAACAAATTTTCTTTGTATTACCATCAAGGCTCTAGTTGACCAGTTATTCATTCCTGCTTGCCAAGAAACCTATTGACCTATATCCACCATGTTCTTGGCTGCAGAGTTAATGCCATCAGACAGACTGATTGCAAGGCCAGAGACATCAGAGCTCTCAGCAGGAGCACCTGAAGTCATGGGAGCAAGAGAAACAAGTGACCCAAAAGTGTGGCCACCCTGGAACCTTCCCATCTGGGAAAGTTCATGCAGAAAAACATGCACCAAAACCTAATCTTGCCTTGCAAGACTGAGCCCTTTCCCCACCTCTCTGCATGAATCCTAAGACCAGACTTTCACAGAAAAAAAAGAAAAACAACAGATGCAGCGTACCAGACATCTTACAACTTAACATAATAGCACAAACATAACTGTGACATCCTAAGGACCTACTTGACACCGCTTGTCCCACCTTCCATGACTATCCAAGTTCAGTCCCTAGTCAGCCAAGGATGTTTAGCTGCAACTCCCACGCCACTAGATGCCAAACACAGCTGTCTGCCTGCACATGCACCATCTTCACATCAAAGTGAATCACACTGAGTGGTTTAAAATCTGCAGCAGGAGCACAGACCTTTCTGGCTAGCAAAAGATGCAGGTGCAGAGGTGCAAGTGCCATTAAACTTGTACATAATATTGATCTGAATCTAACTGTCAAGTGCTGGATATGCTGGACTAATGGCATATGTGTAAATACATGGCATGGCAGCAGCAGCTTTGTTAGGTCCTAGTTTGGAACGACTGTGCACATATGATCAAGTTGCACAGACATATTAATCATATCTGGAGGCAGGCGTTTTGTTTACCTTTTAAATAAGACAGTTGATCACAGATGGATTATCTTTATCCCCATGCACAATGCCATGACCTTTTGGACCACCATATAAATATTTAGTCTTTTCTTCTGGCACCCGCTCATTTCCTGTGTTTCAAACAAGGAGATTACTAAATGCAAATACACTGGAAATGAATGCTCAAGTAAATTCATTGTTCTCTTCAGCAAACACAGTGGAAACCTGGCAAGAACAAAAGCACTCAGTCTGAAATGTATTCATTATTGACTGCACGTAGATTATGATTGCTAATGCCATCTGTCACTGCCCTGTAGCAAAGCAAGTCCCACATTTAAGCAACAGCTTCATGTCACTGGTCACATAATGCCCTTCTCTGCATATATTCATAATCTTCTTACCACTGTGAAAACTTCAGATTTTCACATTGTATAGACTTGATAAACTAAAATGGATTTGTGAAGGTAGAAAGGCAGGAGACGTTTGGACAGCAAGCCTTCTGAGGTCATGCAAACCCACTTTTTCCATTGGGTGTCTCTCATGCAGACCAATTTGATGGCCCCATTAGTAAATTTAGAACAACAAAAGCACAAAAAAGCAATGCATCATGCATTCTGGCCTTGCTTTAAAGGGCCATTTTCCAGGCAGCAGGCCAGACCCACATTATTAGCCTCCTTCCTGACCTGTCCAAGTGACAGAGTAGGCTGCTCTCCAGTCATAATCTTATTAACCACTGAGGCCACAAAAGAGGAAAAGAGGAAAAGCACTATCTCAAGAACATTCATTCAAAGATACCTTAGGCCCAGATCTCTTCAGTCTGAACAGATGTTAAAAGGTTTGGTTGGTTCCACAGTTACAAACTCTATGCAAAAGCATCATTTCATAGAAACTTTTCCATTTTAATTGAAGACAGATGGTGTGCTGAAAGGAGCCATGGCAGACTAGCCTAATAACAACAATGAAGCATTAATTGTTTCCTTCTGTGCTTTTCCACTGTTTAAGAGCATTTAAAGCTGTTACTGTAGTTGCTGTTTCACTCTGTACCATGCAATATAAAATAATAGAATTTTAAATGCAAAGAGAAGCTAAAGTAAAATTACAAATTCAAGTCAGAAAATTTCATGCAAAGCCAAAAGAAAGTAAATAAGTAGAAACTAAAACTACTAATAATAAACAAGTAGCTAATATCAGTATTATGATGCATAGTACTCCCACTAAGACTCAATTATGCTTGTGAACGATGGCTTAGAGTTAGTAGTACTTAAAAGAAGTGGGGATCTAGAGGATGGCAACCCTGCCCACAGCAGGGGGGTTGGAACTTGAATGATCTTTAAAGACTCTTACAACCTATGATTCTTTGATAAGCAAGGAAGATATAAACGATGAGAAGAGGGCAAAAAGTGCCTCATATTGGGCCTTTTGCCCAAGTCAATGCCTGTACGATATACCTGTTGGCCTGAAGAGACAAAAAAGACCAGTGGCAGAGAGAACCACACTGTATAAAAGCATTACTTGACATTAATAGCTCATAGTTCTGAGAAGCTCAGCAAAAGCAGTTTCAGTGAGAATGAAGAAAGCACTTATGACAGACTACAACAAAACAAAACACAGCTCCATTCACTTCCTTGTGGTGACAACAGTGAGCAAAGATTTCTGTCCCTTCTTGACCTTACTGCCCTACCTCTAGCCTGTGTCTAGAAGGTTCTTCCTCCCTTAGTAAAGGCCAGTTTCAGAAAGCCCTGAACTTGATCTATTTTTTAAGAATCTGATTTCAGTAACAAGTTTTGTGTAACAGTGGGATCTATTTTTTCCCCCTGAATAAATGTGTCAGAGCTATATTTCTTTATCTCCTGCAATCTTGTGTATGTGAGAAACCACAAACATCTTTCTTTTGGGAGGGAAAAAAAAAAAAAAATCGCTCCAGCCTGTACTAACTAAGAAACACCAAAGCGCACAAAATGTTGAGGCAAAAGTTTGAGTTACTTTCCATTGTAAGGATAGGACTAGAGACAAACCTCTAAACTGATTTGCACAGGATTCCTATTCTCCCATAAGTTATGTTATAGAGTAGGGAGCACATCCTTGGATGATGACTCACAGACCATCTCCCGTGGCTCCTGCTAGAGCAATCCCAAGAGCACAAAAATCACAGAGTTGTAGGGGTTGGAAGAGACCTCTGGAGATCATTGAATTAAACCTCCTACTAAAGCAGTTCCCTACAGCAGGTTGCATGGGTATGCATCCAGATGGGTCTTGAATATCTCCAGAGGAGACTCTACAACCTCTCCAGGCAGCCTGTTCCAGTGCTCTGTCACTCTGACAGTGTAGAAGTTATTCCTTGTGTTAGTATGGAACGTTCTGTGTTTCATTTTTCTGCCCATTGTCCCATGTTTCATTGCTTCTCACCACCGAAAAGAGTCCATCCCCATTGACTTGACTCATGCACTTTAGATATTTAACTGTTCATAAATATCTAAAATGTGCGGATCTCCAAGTTCCTCTCAGGATTAGGCAGTCCCCATCCCTGTTTTCTCTTTCAGGAGGCCAGAGCTCTTTTTGCCACATACATCTGGTACCAAGGTTACCCTCAGAGACATGCTACAGCCTTTGCTAGGAATGCTCAAGAGAAGTCAGCAAGAACCCTTGCACAGCAGATACATGTCTTAGCACACACAGCGCTGAACACACTCTGTTTCCTGCAGTCACCTCAGATCTCACCTCAAAGATGTTCCGACAGTCTAAACCACACAGGTGAAGCCAAGGATTATTTTTACTGGCCAGAGATTACACCCTCTGTCATCACTTAAATTTACTCCTGTCATTCCACTCTTCTACTCACGCTCTTTGAAGTTCCATTACCAGGTTACTTTTAATTGTTAAAACCATGACAGTGACAAATATGTGAACAATTCTCTTTGAAATAAATCAAAGTCTATTTTTTTCTAACACATTTTTAAAAAACATATCAGTTTTCCTCCTCTTTAAAAAAAAAAGATCTCATTTTTTCCTTTTTCCTAAATATTTCTCCTCTTTTTTTATTTTTTTCCTATCATCATACAACATGCTTTCTGATAGAATATCTGTGTACAGAATCATGTTCTATGTCAGTATCACCTTAAATCAGCATTTTGTAACTTCAGTGTCAGTATTATTTCAGTTACCATAATGTCACATCAGTTAACTACTATAGATAAAGCAAAATTATAATACCGCAGTGCTTTGCTATGCTTTCTCACTTGAACTGCCTTCCAGTTGAAATCACACAGTGAAAATAGCCTAAAAATAACAGAATAAAGAAAGTGAATAATTACACATTTCTCAGGACATGAGGTCAGAGATACTAAATTTAAGATTAAGAACACATAGATAAAGAGTAAGAAGGTTTATTTTTCAGAACCTAGTAAAAAGAAGAAAACAGCCTTCAAAAGCAGACAATGTGATGAGTATGAAGCAATCTTTTTTTTCCCCCATAGTGAATAAAGATTGCTACAGGATTGTAATTCAAAATAGGAACAAAATTTCCTTGTGATGAAAGTAACAGAAAGTATCCAGGAAACACCAAGGACACTTATCTAGAGATAAACCATAAATAACTTTAGGGCAGAAGAAACCCACAGTGTAGAGGGCTTCCGTTATTATTCCAGTGGGGCCAATCTTTCTAGGAACGTAAAATGCAATTTCAATACAGTGTCATTACTTTATAGAGAAAGTATGGGCTTAATATTAACTTCTTCAGATGGAGAAGAACTAGAGCAATACTGAGAATCTTGAGAAAAAGCACTAAGAGATCATCTGACGATAGAAAGGATCCGTGCCCATCTGAAGTCAGCACTCTCACAAAACCTGGCTATAATCCTCAGGTTTGCCATTGCAGTCAGCACGCGGCCACAAGGCAGTTAACGTCTTTGTGCTGGAGCTCATGACAAGAACTGGTGGTGCATTACTTGCCTCTCTTCTAGAGTACTCAGTGGTTTGGTACAGGGACAAATAGGTCTTGTTTTACATTTTAGTTGATAAACTCAGGTTTTAGTGACAAATTAAGAGAAGTTTTGATTTCCTTCATCTAGTTTCATTTTTTATTTTCTCTACTACAAATTGTTGGTCACCTTCTCCCATACAGTATGAAACTAATTTAAACACCAGTGTCTTCAGTGGAAATGAGATTAAGGCCTTCATAGGAACTGCTGGCAGTATTATGGAAACACTGGAAACTGCCATGGAAACTTATTCACCGAGGGCATAAGCAGCAGAAAGTATTAGTCATTTTAGAAATCACACAACTTGCAAGGTGCGTGGTTAGTCCTGGCAGTGAGAAATGAGTTTCCTTAATAGGCCTAATGAACGATGTCAAATTTTGTGCTTAAATATTTAATGCAATTTAACTACCCAAGAGTATACTATTGCAGGTTGTCTGGCTTCAGGCACATGAAATCTGATCAGACACTGACTGCATATAAAATTGCACCCCTAATAGAGCTCTCAGTGTCTGACACTGATGTCAGCCTTCTCTTGAGGGACTTCTATGCAGGAATAATTAGCTGGTGGCATTATTGCTCAGAATCAAAAGAAAGAAACCAGATAAGAGATGTAAGTGATTCCAGACTTTCTGATAAGTGAGCACACATACAGAGTTTGAATTTAATGGAGACTATTCATGCTGTGACTGCTATTTTCGGCTCCACCAGTCCAGCACACTGCCTGGGCTGCTGTAGAAATCTGGCTGCTAAGTTCACAGAGGCATACTCTCAGGTGTGTAAGCAGCCATCGCTACAGGCAAATGGTACTTATCTGAAAGCCTGCAGAATACCAAAGAGAATTTTCCAATAAGACTTTGTTCTTTTTTAGAGCATTTAGTGGATGGAAATTTTGACAATATCCCTTTCAAGTGCATGAATGGTTTTATGAATCTCCCCCACACACCAACTACAGTTCTCTGGGGTGTTTAGCAATTTTGATACCAGAATATAGCACTTGGAAAATAAGTATGAAAATAATCACATCTGCCTGCAGCATTATGCAGCCTCCCATCTCCCATTTCAAAGTTGTTTTCTCTGAAATTTGCTGGAAACATGGGAAGACTAAATACCTATTACAATAATCAAAAGAATAAATCCTTCCCTCACAAAAACCACTGACAGCTCAGACTCAGATGTGCTAACCAGCATCAGAAAACTCACGTTGCACCATGCTGAGACTCTAATAGAAATTAAACTATCCCTCATTTTAGCTTCATTGATTTGTGATTTTCTATCAAAGGAGTTGGGTATTTCTAGTACATATGCATCTGATAAACAGACTGAAGCATTCTGGCTGGTGACTAATAACAGTAGGTATACAATTGTCACAAATGAGACTTTTCTTAAAAATAAACCATCGAAAAGCATATGAAACTAATAGTTTCTATTTATTTCCTTCTTCTTGAAGACTTCAGTGTATTTACACACAGCATTTTTTCTGGTGGCTTAACTGTAAAGATTTCTGACAGTAACATAAAATCATCTTAAAAAAAAACAGAGATATATTAAAGGCACTGAGCTTCAGCTACTGCTTTCTGAAAAATTTTTCTCCACTGTTCTAGTTGTAAAAAGAAATCTTTTCATAGATGAAAACAAACCTCACTGTTTTCTTAGAATAGAAAAAATTTGTCTGTTTTGACAAACTGCAGAAACATTTCAATAGAAATCCATACCCTGTATTATAATAAAATGGAATAATGCATTTCTCTGGACGACTGATAACGGTGTAAGTGAAAACAAATACATAAAAACCTCTGCTGGCCTAAACTGAAATCTTATGGAACCACCCCGCCTTGTGAAAGGAAACTTATTTTCTGCGTATCACAGTATTGCTCCTCTGTACCAGCTGCCTGAAATGAGCATCAAGGAAAGAGACAAATTAAAAATACTGCAAATAACCTCAGACTCTAAGAGACCATTTCCCACACTTCTGTGCCAGCACATCTGCTTACTTATCTAGCAAGAACTATGCAAGAGAAATTGGACTTCTCGTGGGTCAATTTACTAGTAATTTTTAATATTTAATATTAATATTTACTATCAATTTACATTACATAAGTAATGGCAGGCTTTTTCATTGCATATGGCAAGGTATACCATCCATCTCCAACATCTAAAACACATATGCACAGTGGTGGATGCATTCCCAGCCTCCCTGACACCAGTGGCACCATATCACATCAGTGTTCCTCCCTGCAGTTTTTGAGAATCTTAGCAAGGATTTGTTGGCAAAGTCAGGGATTTCATACATCTGTTCTGAGAGTTTAAAGCCTGGCCTGCCCTCTCCAGTTGGCACAAAAGTGAGAAAAACAAGAAGAAAAAGTGGTAATATTTTAAGGTACTGAAACAGAAGTATTTTTAAAAGATGTCAAAAGCAACAAAAATGCAGACTTAGCTTATTACTTTCATTTGCTTGCTGTTCACCTTCAGCACTTACACACAATGAACAAAACTGTGATGTTATCCAGTAATAAAAAAATCTGCTTTAAATTAAAAGAGAAAAATAAAGCTTTGATGTTTCTGTATTTGCTTTACTTGAAGCTGTCAGAGCAAAGCAAAGCAGAAGGCCCTATTGCCATGCAGTTATGGATACAATAGGAAAACAGGAGTATTTCATTATAACATGTTCTGCTGCTTATAATTGGACAGCAAGCCATTTCCTAGGAATATCTAATTCAAGGATCTCAGGATGCACATTACTCTGTGTAAAAACCTAAAAGCACCTTTTTCTTCAGTTTTAATTGACAGTTGTTTTGCACTTTAAAACAATTTGCAAATCATCATCCACTATTACAGTATGTCTGGTCTTTCCACATAGTACATTTAGTACAGCATACTGTACTTATCCACATAGTACACTTCCCATAGTACAGCAAAGGTGTACTATGATCATTGTGAGACAGAGGCAAGCTGTATGAGATGGAAGTGCAAAACAACATGCTGCTGGCTGCATGGTCTGAGATAAAGCGTGTTTGCTGTTTATTTTACTTGTGCATGGTGCATGTTAAAATCTGAGCAGAAGTTGTTTTGGAACTACAACCAAGAAAAAGAAGTTAAAATAACTTCAGATCATCCAAAACATGGGAAAGATTCTTCAGTTAAGCTTGCATGAGGAAAAGGCAACACCACCAGCATTTGGAGTACCATAAGTTTCCTTCTTTCTCTCCCTATAAGAGACACAAAGGCTGTTTGCGACTCCTCAGACCCTCCTCATCTGAGCCCGTCATCAGCAGTACTGGATTTCATTCTGAAACCACTGAGTTACTCCCATTGTAACCCTCTGACATTCAGTTTTCCTGAAGATTTCTGTGAGTAAAATTCATCTGATTTGGCTGTTGACCTGTACAGGGCAGGAATGGAGAACTTCACCTAGCCTTGGCAGCTCACTTTCTTGAATAGGTTGCAAGCCTCCTGTATAAGCTGTAATATGTTTCTGCATGCAAAAGCCCATCATAGTCAGTGCAAACACATGAATCAAGATTCAATGTCCCATGTAAATACAAAGCTCCCCCGGAAAACATTGGGTAAATGCGCTTTACACAAGAGACAGCCTTGGAGGAGCAAAGCTGAACTCGTACTCAGAACTAAAATCAAAACTTCCTCCTGGCAAGGAGGCTGGGACTGCAGAAGCAACTGTTAAATCAATATCATCCCTGCTTCCCCTCCACGCTGTCTCAAAACATCAGCAAACTTTTCCCTCAACCTCTGTCCTTGTGCATGACCATACACAATCAGCTCTGTAGTCAGCTCTGTCAGAAAGCATAGCTATTCATGCAGCCTTGAGAAAAGGCAGCCAAAAGTCAAGCATGGCAGTGGAAGTCAAAGAGAAAGAGCCATGAATATTTCTCAGTTCAAATATTCTTGTCTTCCTAATGCTGTCTCACCCATTCAAAGGAAGAACAAAAGTATCCATGTCCCAGCTGGCAGATATCTGCACTTACTGTGCTGTATTAAAACTTTTATAGAGGAGCAGCATTCAAGAAGACTAGGTCTAGCACAGAAGCAGCATTTTTATCTAATGTTACCTCAGGGTCCAGATGTCATTCAGTGTGATCCACGCCTTGGAACCCGAGTGCGACTGCAGCATTTATAATTCAAGTAAGAACACCATAATTTATTCTTACCCAAATTCTTTTTTAAAGTATACAAGAATTTTATATGCATGCTGGAAACTTACAGTAGTTACTGGCAGCCAAAACTTCAGAAGGTCTAAATCTACATCATTCCTTGACTAAGCAGCCAAGACTAGGTAGTTCAATGCCTTTCAGAGTTTCCTTGTTCCCATATTCTGCTAATCCTAGAGATTCCATTCTGGTTATGGTTTGAAGCATGCATGGATGGAAGGGTAGTGCCTGTAAATGTTCCTGCTAGCTCATTAAGGCTGATGTTCTCAGCACCTCTCACATCCACAGCAGTCAGAAATGTTCCTCTATAGGGCCATCTAGAACAGAAACCAAGCCCCTGATTCTTCTGGGTGAGCTTGCTTCTGCCCATTCGCTGAGAGAGACCTCAGAAAGTTGCACTTCCTAGGGCCAAGCTCCTCCTTACCATGCCAGGGATTAGGTCTGCCAGGTCACAGTTCAGAAATAGAGGATAGTCTGTAGCTTTAGGTCATTGCCTCTCTTATCTAGATCACTCACGCTCCTGCTTCCCAGCTCAGTGGACACAGCAGGTCCGGCCAGAGATACCACGTTAGATTTGCTCACCAGAAAGAAAGAGAAGGATGATTTTATTGCAAAGTTTCACAAGAGCTTTTGTCCTAATTCAGAAGACAAATACCTCCTGCACTAGTAGAAAACATCTCTACACTTGAATGAAAGCATAATATTAATCTTAAAACTATTGGCTCTGCAGACAAAGCTTACCAAATACTGGCACAGGTTCCTCATTCCCAGAGGTAGTAACACCTATCAAGGGGCCTTCATCCTGCAGTTAGTTGCAAGTGACTGAGGTTGTTACAGAATGAACATCACATCCTTCAGACTAACAGCAAATCACACATTGCATGACTTCTCAAATCCTTGTACTTTATACTTAGTGGATGACCATGCTGTTCCTTGGTGCTGCTTGTTGCAGGCACACTCAAAGATGAGGCAATTTCTGTAACGCTTCTGAAGGAAGTCTGAAGTAAGAGCTAAAAGTACAATCCCATAAATCGATTATTCCCTACACCCATTATCACTGTGTGAACACTCATAACTCTCATCTGCTCTGGTTTTCCTGAGAGACTGCCAACGCGTTGCGCTTGTTTGTGCAAACTTTAGCTCTCTGCTGATAAGCTCCTGAATTCTACAATAAAGAAGCAAGAGCAAAATGTACTCTGGAAAACAGCCTAATGTGAAACTATGGCACTGATTTTAAATCACGATGTTGCTGACTTTTTGGAACTTTTTCCCATTCCAGTGTGTATTTCAAACATGATAAAAACATTGAACAACAAGCTTTGAACTATTTTGGTGCTCTGATTAAGTGTTTGAACAATACAGCCATGTCATTTTAGCTTCATTTTATAATAATCAGAGTTTTAGGACAAATCGTAAACACAGCAAGACTAAACCAAACAAGTGCTTATAAAGATATTCTCAATGAAAACATATTTAAGTGTATTGTTATTACTTTCAGTACAGTCACCATGGAAACTATAAAACTCACTTTTAATATCCATTCTTTCTTAAATGCTTTGCGTTGCCTAAAAGTTACATGAATTTGAGCATAATAGGGTTGGTATTTTAATGGTCAGTCATGGAACAGCATGTCCTTTGGAACATGTTATAGCTGAGATAATTGCTGGGTTATGTATACATACATACATATATATACATATATATATACACACACACACACACATTATGCTAGCTCTACTAGCAAGGAGAAGGGAGAAAAACTTTGAAAACACTAATGAATGTTCTGCTCTACATATACCTCAATTCACTGCAAAGTTTTAGAACTCTGATGAGTTCACCCCTACAGCAAACTCAGTTAAAAACAGCATAGTAACACTAGAAATGAATTAGATTCACAGGATTCAAGATCAAGACATAAGTTTCAGGCTGTTGCTATGGGCACAACAACATTCAAGGTCTAGTTCAAGTAATAAAATCTGTGATGACCCTTCCCCAGGTTCTCAATGACAGCATCTAATTGAACTTGCCATATAAACTCCCTCTCAGTATACTTTATGGGAAATTATGTGTTAGCATACGTCATCTAGTCATCTTCTTACTAAACCTATGAAATTCAGAGTACCAGTACTGTACTGCACAAAAGGGGAAACCATTAACAGTCCCTCAACAGTGCAACCCCAGAGTACAGTAAACAACCTTACCCTAGGTTCAGTGCTCCTTCCGGTGCTTCCAATTCTGATAGAAACCAGTTTGAAAAAGACCTCTGCCAGCACCAGACTATATGTAGACCTACACTATGAGCTTCCAGAACTCCCTTGAGGCTCAAACGCTCCAGCAGGTGCTAATTGCTAATTGGGTTTGGCTGCCAGCTGCAGCTGCATCCCTTGGTCTGCAAGGAGTGAGCTGCAACAAAGCAGAGAGGTCTCAAGCTTCAGAAGTGAGATACGGTGGGCCTAAGAGTGTGATACCACTGAAAGTGACCTAAAATTGTGTGTAGATGTCACTGTGGGCAGGAAGCAGACATCTAGTGAAGAATTTCCCTTGAACCTCATATCCTTAAACAAAATTGATATCTCATGTATGCAAAAGATTCAATATCCTATTTCTCTAACAATTAAATGTCTGATTTGGATGGCAAGGCAGTGCAGTTTTGGAGCCACATCAGCAGAAACTAAGGCAGAATTTTCAAAGAACTGTCTTTAAGTTAAAAATTGCAGCATCAACCCAAGGGAAATGCATAGTGATAGAACACACACAGCTGAAAACAAAATGAAAAATATATAAATTCTTTTCTACTTGCTTCTTTTATTAAAATGCTTGAAATTCAAATATGAGTGCATAACCATCTGTTTAAAGAATAAGCTCAAGATAAGCTTTTATTCCACTTTACATACATCTTACTTTGCAGAATGCATCCTGAAAGTCATGGTAAGCAATGCAGGAGGAAGCAATGCATTAATCTTCCAATGACGCAGCAGTCCCTTGATGCGCCTTTTGCTAAAAGGCCCACGGAAAAGACTTCAAGCAATGCTGTCCAAACTGCTGTAAGTTTCTAAGCTCTCCGCCTTGAAACAGTTTAAAGGTCAAGTTACACAGTAGAATTACACTCTCTAGTGGTGAAATCCTGGCCCTCATGTCCCTTCTTTCTGGCTCCATCATGCTCCCCTTGTTCTTCCATGAGATTAACAAATAATTCACGTTGTTACTAGGATCTATTTTTTATTGAAGAAGGCACAGTTGCTAGTCTATCTTAACCTAAAAAAAAATTAAAGGGAAAAATTGAGACTTAGGGAAGAGAGCTCCATCAGCCACTTCTTCACCATAGGAACCTGTTTGTTGAAAGAGTGAATAAACACCATCTATATGCAAACACGTATATGATAGAACATTTATTTTACGAAGGAGTATTTAATGCAAAATCTTCCCCTACTAGAGAAACAAACTCATGATTAGCATGAATTGCTACCAGTAAATGACTAGTGGGGATCTCCCTGCACAGACAACTATAGCCCTAGCAAATTTATTATTTGTTCATGAAAAAACAGTAGTGATGTTTAACAAGCTTGAAATTCCTCTCACCTGCAAACTGTTCAAAGACATGTTTTATAGCAGGAAACCTGCACCCTAGAGGCAACTACAGCTTGAAACTGAGTTTCATGCATTTTGCTGCTGTCTGTTGCGTGTACATGACTATAGCACCTAGATTAAAATAAAGGGGTGCACTGAAGTATGGCTCCACAGGAAGTGATGAAAAGCCCATTCGGTCCTCTGAAGAATAAGTTTTTCTTATTTTTGCCTATGCAAACACCTAAAAGGTACACAATCACATTACACTTCTGCCCGCAGACAAACATGCTTGTCACTCTGTCCTAAGGCAATTGCAGTGGAGACTACAAGCTCTGCTAAATTTTTGGGTATGAGAACATCATCCTTATCAACTGTTTACAGCTTATTTGGAATGTAACATAAACTATTGAGCCTACTTTCAGCAAAATTTTAGTCAGAATTCCTACAATTTAATTTCTGTATCCTATCTCCAGTCCATTATTCTCTGACAGAAACCTGGTTTATGTGCATGAAGTCTTCTCCACAGTCTGCAGCAGCATACTTTGAACTTCATGCAATGCAATGGAGCAGATTTGGTACACATCATGGAAAAGGAAGGAGTGAGACACACAGTCTAGGCTCAAATCAGTGTCAAACTACTCCATGAAGTGAAAAAAAGCCCCCTGATCCAAGGCATTTCCTTTCTCCTGGACAACTGACAGAAGAAAATGGGGAAACGAGAGCACACAACATATGCATAATGAGCATTCCCAAAAGAAACACTTGATTTATTGGTACCTGAAGCTTTCTGTAAGTATGCTCAGGTGAAATTTGATGTAGCAGACTACAAGAGACTGTGAGACCATGTGAGGATTTCAAGGCACAGATGTTTGAGATTGCCAACACACTATTGAATGATCACTTTATTCCCTTGTGGAGTGCTAATAACTATCATACACAAAGACTCTTTTCCATTTTTAGATGTAATAGAAAACCTGACCACATAACACGAGGGCAGAATATCGCAGTCTGATTTTATCCAACATGGCCCTGTTCTGCCTGGTATTTGCATCAAGATCTAAATTTCAATGCTAGATTCCATTGCTATTATAGGATAGATAAAAATCCAGACTAGAATCAACAATTCTGGGGAAAGATAGCACAGAAAACATCAATCTATATCTGAATTTTGCAATTTAGACAAAAGTCAAGCCTTTATCATTCAGGATTGTGAAGTTCATAGTAACTAATCCTTTCTGTGAAATCCATCATTTGCTTATCATGAAATCAATACAACAGCTCTCATCTTACTTCTGACTCTGCCACTTAACCCCTTCATGTGTCTGTTTCTCCTGGTGTTTTATATTATTTCATGAGCCATCATTCTGCTCCTTTTAAATCTGAACAGAGGTTTCGGATGCCTTGAGGGGAAAACATTCATGCCTCTTCCTGAAAAAGCATGGGCACATCTGTTGCTTTTGATAGATTGCAACAGGATCAGAAAACTTCCACAGAGTCGCTTTTGGCTCTTGAGGGGAGGAAATAATCTCAAAGCGTGTCCTTGCCAGAGATGTATTTGAAAACAAGAGAGTGATCTGTAATGTCAAATATGGATGAAATACAGAACATCCCCTTCAAACCAATTTGTTCTAACCAACAGACTGCATAATCGATATAAAGGGTTGGTTCATTTATTCTGCTATTTGTGCACAACTGTGTTAGCCATGAGTAGCTAGATAACAAGGGGACCATTTGCTGCTCCCTCTGTGTCAACAGTCATTTTCTTATTGATTTTTGAAGTCTGTTGCCAGCATAATCTTTCACTGTATTAGAATATTAAGAGAGAGACAGCTGCTCTGTTCTCTCTCACTTCATCACTAGTTTGATGCAAAAATAGCCTACAGCTGAGTGGTCTCAAGCCAACCTGTCCTGGCCAGAATTCAACCAACTTTTTCTGACCTTTGTACCCCACTAAGCCTGTTGTGCAGCTCTCTTTTCTGGGTGCTGCCACCCAAACCCAAAGGTCAGTGTCAGATCATGACACACTCAAAGGGTGATCACACATTCCCCCATCAGATCCGGGGGGCAAATGGCAGCAGGATATCTTGGCTGGGAAAGTCTGAATTACAGATCACTAAGACAGTCATTAGGAAAACTGTTTCAATCCTAAATAAATTTTCTGCAAAGGCTCTGAGTTAGAGCACCAGAGCAGACAGCAGTGTGGTGGAGTGACCATGAGGCTGAAGTAGAAAGCCACTAGAGGGGAGGTGGGTTCTACCTCCTGAAATACAGAATAAGGTATTCTCAGAGCTCATGGTCACAGAGGTCTGACTGTAACAGCAGAGACTGACAAGATTTATGGGTCTCCTCAAACACATGGTACACGAGCAGAAATCATCAGATCTATTTGTGTTCCTGCTGGAAAGCAAGTTTTGTGCCTGTTTCTCTAAAGAGAAAATGTTGTGTCCACATGTCAGCTAGGGATCTGATACTATTCCTTGCTCACTGTGCCAGCCATTCTTCCCCATCCACTTGCAGGAAGGCACTTGTCCTCATGCTTCCATGCAAAGATTTTCAAGCACTGGGCGATTTCAGTTGGGGTAGCCACACCTTTAGGAGTGTTTGGTCCATATTCTTAGTAAACGTATGGAAATATGAGTCTTTTAGAAAGAAGTCAGGCCAGAGAAAACCCCCCAAGATATGTCAGCTACAGTCACTCTTACAACTGCAGAATGTGTTATCTTTTGATATCCAAACATACAGAGATGTTTAAGAACACATAGGTCTGTCAGTTATACTCCCAGATTTGCTACGTCCTTTCAGTATTTTTTCACTAAATGATGGCTTTTAAACCCTGAACATTGTACCTTGCTGGATTGCTTGCCTTTTTTTGGTGAATTTCTGTCATTTGAGAATTAAACTTGATGTTTAGAAACTAATGTGATCTTTACAGTGTCAGCTGGATTTCAGTTTCCTCTTCACCTCTGGGGAAATCCAATAGCTAAAGATTTTGGTCACTTCTGTAAAAAGGGTGTCATGGTCAGCTATGATATTTACATGAAGGCCCATGCTCAAATACCAAAACATTTCTCCCAGGAGGCTTCAGATCTGGTAGGGTTCAGTCCAGGTTCATGATATGGAGTAGGGAAAAAGGACGTACATCATCTAATTCAAAGTTCCTTACAAAATGCAGACTGAATTAGCAAATCTGTCTCATGTGAATAGTTAGACAATTGTCCACATGTTTATTCATATATAGGTCATTTCTGCTCATCTGCATCTGCAGACTCTGACTAATGCTTGATTCAGTTTATCTTTATGGATCCCCCTTCACCAAAGATATGTCTGCACTAAACCCATCACTCAGCTGGTTGCTTTATCTTCTTTGAATAACAGTAATAATGGGTTTTAAATAGCATAAGTAACAGATATGGAAAGAGACATCTGATTTTCCATAACTCTCACAGAGTATTATATCAAACATTATCAAAAAGTCCAACAGTTAATACTAAAACAACTGTAACGTTTACAAAACTTTTTTTTGCACGTGCCTTTGTGGGACAGGCACTAAATAGAAACCAATAATTTTTGTTTCTTACTGCTCCCTACCATGCAAAGTTCAACTGCAAAGAGTTCGGATTGCTCCTCAGTGAGATACAAGCAAGAACACACAGATTACATGACCACTGCTCTTACAGTTTTATCCAGGTGAGGGGAAAGGTACCTTTGTATTTTTCTTATCAATAAACTAATTATCTCTGAACATAGCATGGGGATTAAAAGCACTTCTTCTTTTTCTTTGGTAAAGAACAGGAAATAGAAACAAAGGACTCTGTACGCTGCTTCCTGCACTGCTCAGGCTCCTTGGAGGACCTCCCTAATGTATTGCTCCCAGCAGCAGCAGCACTACCACAGCTGGCAAGACTGACCCCTTGGAAGTTCCTGGTATCGGAATCACAGAATGGCCAGGGTTGGAAGGGACCTCAAGGATCATGAACCTCCAACCCCCCTGCCACATGCAGGGCCACCAACCTCCACATTCAATACTAGATCAGACTGCCCAGGGCCCCATCCAATCTGGCCTTGAACACTTCCAGGGATGGGGCATCCACAACCTAAAGCTCTCTGCTTCAACTCACACAAAGAATGGGTTATTTTTTCATCCTATCTCTCATCACAGTTTCATTTATCCAAAACAATCAGGTTTTACTCACAGTTGGTGTGATCCATATTTCACTGTTCCTTTTAGCGTTATTGCAGCTCTTGTGATTTTGCATCAAGTACTAAATATGTAAAATGTAACTCGATAGTCAGATATTCTTTGGCCTGCAAAATATTCAGTATGTCTTCAGAAATCTCCCATAATACTTTTTCTTTATTATAACTGTTCCAGAATATGTTTGACATCCTGATAAATGTTGGGATGCTGAATTCATTGGGATGTCTCAGACCTTTCTTGCATCAAGGCTTCTGAGATATCTCCATCATTATTACTATCCTCTGCAGAAAAATCAGAGGCAAAAGAGTCAAATTGTCATATAACTAAGTCTTCTACTCTGTCAGAGACTCTAAAATAATTTAAATCAATCCATATTGATGTGGTTTGGTTTTTTTGTTGTTGTTTTGTTTTGTTTTTATTTCCAGACCACCCACTTGCTCTTTAGTAGTGGATTTCAGTTAATTTTACTATCAATTCAAATTTACTATAGACTACCTAAAGAAAAGTCAACATTTAGTAAATGCCATATTTTTCTACTCATGAAAGGAAAGATTTCTTCCCTTGTATATACAGTCATTTATCTCTTCAGCATATAAAATAATTTTAGGGACTTTGACTAATGAAAAGTTGAGAACAGGATGAAAGTAAACTTTGATGGGTTTTGCTGCAACTTGCTACTAAGTGGTTTGGGTTCTATGTGATTTTTTTCCTCCTGTCATGTTGCAGTCTGCAGTAGGAATCTGAAACATATGAGCAAATACTCAGAAACTTTTACTGAAGTCTTTGATGTTTGCAGCTCAGGAATGTGTTCAGCTTTTCAGCTCAGAGTCGTGAAGGTGGTCTCTTACCCAAGGTAAATGCAGGAAACACCTTCCACATACAAGGAGAAATGATGGATTAGTGTTATGTGGGAAGGCTTCTATTTCAGTTGTATTTCTTTTAAACAGTATTTATACAGCATTTGGTTCATGGCAGTAGCTCTCAGCCATTGTGCTATGGCATGAAGAATAAAAACATAAAGATTCCTTCCAACCCAAGCCATTCTGTGATTCTATGAATTACATAGGGATAGGCAAAGAAATGGAGATCTTTTCAGGAATTATTCCTTACAGAATCATCTCATCACTCATATTAAGTGAAGTTTATGAAGCCTCAGTATAAGTATGAGAAAGTGCCCAAAGCACAGGAATTGCACTTGTTCTCACCGATGAGGGACTTCCTCTCCTTGAACTATGGCTTCAAATAATGCAATCAGACATCATTGCCAAGAGGCCAAAGCTAGTTTTCTAGCATGCTAATCATTAGTCTGGACTGCAGCAGGCTTTTGGGTTTCACTTGTCCAAATTCATCGGGAAGTCTTTCAGATTACAAAAGCCCCCCCTTAAGATTACAACTGTTTATACTGGGGGAATCATAGAGAATCAGAATCACCAAGGTTGGAAAAGACCTACAAGATCATCCAGACCAGATTTGTCTTTTACTGTATAATGAATAAGCCTTCCACTTCAGATGTCAGTTCCTTTTCCTTCCTTAATTAGAAGAAAATCACCAAAAAAAAAAAAAAAAATCCTATTTGAGAGTAGAAAAAAATGGATAATTAAATTCTGAACCACAAACAGTATAGCAATGCTCAGTAGATATGGTATTTTGGTTATCTCCATTCTCAAATGCCCATTCCAGCCTGGATATCATTATCCCATCAGATGGTGAATTCTCCACATGGAGGCATTCAAGAAATGTGCGGATACAGCACAGAAGGGCATGGGTCAGTGGACATGGTGGTGAAGTGCTGATGACTGGACTAGGTGACCTTAGTGGTCTTTTCCAAGCTTAATGATTTTATGATTCTATCTGAGGCTTCCCACCACAGACAAGATGCAGGGGCAATTTGTCATGTTATGATGTGGGTATCTCTTCTAAGGATGGGGGTAAAACCACAAGTTCCTTTTTCACTGACCAATTTATATTAAAGACAGAGCTCTAATCAGATTGTAAAAGTATTTAGTTACAAGCCACCTGGGATGACATTTGAACTAGAAACCTCATGACACAAATAATATCCAACATCTCATTTGTCTTCCTCATAGCTGGCCAGAAAGGCCAAAGGAACCTGTTTCCCACAGACATATAATCACATTCAGGAAGCACACAGCTCAGAGCAAACAACGCTGTGTTATGCTACATTTGTCACCTGACACTGCTTTCACAGCCAGCAGTGGAGCTGGCGCAGCCAGGCTTCCAGGGAAGCTCAAACTTTCTCTTGCAGTGCAATGACTGTCCGCTGCGTTAGGCTTTCTTCTTTCTCTTTTATTCCAGAAACTCTGAAACACTGTTTCCCAGTGATTTCACTATCAGACACAGTGGCAACGAATGGTGGCTCTGCCATGGGTGAGGAAGCAGTTCCGTCCTCTCTCCAAGAGAACAGTCCTGCTTCTTCACATTTAGTCTCCCATAGCTCCAGAGTAATTTCTCAGTCTCTTAATGGCTAGAGTGCTGTTGCCTCGCACATGCCACAGGCTGACTGTTTGTTACATAACAGTTCTTGAAGGTACCCTGCTAGCTTTGAGCCTGGCCTCAGGTCTCACAGACCAGGCAAGTCTTGCTTAGGCAGCAGAGCCATCTTTGATTTGGATCACAACAAATCTGGTTCAGTGACACTGCGTCACAAAAAGTAGATACAGAATTTCAAAACCATATAGACTTGCTGTGGTCAGAGCAACCATGCTGAGCTGTGCAGAGGGCATCACATGTGTGATAGGAGCTGTACTCCTAGCTCCTCCAGAAGGTCTCCTACTTCCACATGGGATAAATATAGATGGTAATGGAGCAATAAAAAAAAAAAAAGAAGAAATCACTTGTTTTATATCTTCTGGGCTAAAATCTTCTGATCTACTTAGGATAAGGCTTACTCTAATTACAAAGCTCCCCTTCAAAAGAGGCATAATAATATATTGCAACCACAGCTCTAAGAATTAGAGTCTACTGCCTCACTGGAATTTTAATTGACAATTGGGTAATAGTCCAGACTACAGGTATCCAGGAAACAGCTTTATACGAGCAGAATTCTGCTCACTCGTCTATACTGAGACCTGCAGTACACTTTATTAAAGCACAGAAGAACTGAAGCACTGCAGCAATAGCCCAGTTGCCTCCAAGCTGTCACCTTGGTAGGAAGCAAGTTAGAAATAACCTACAAGAAATTAGGTACAGTGAGCAATGACTAGTTTTACCTAATCGTCTAAATCTTCTCTGACTGTGGGGTCATTGGGAGAAAATGGAAAAAATGCCAGACAGTCTTAAACAGAAAGAGATTGACAATGTCTAAGAAATGCTAGCCAGACATGTCACAGTCTTGTTTACAGCTCAGCCTTCTTTGATTTAAAACACAAATTAATTTGTAAATGAGTGACCTAGTTTCATCGATTGCCCTTCTAAAATGCATATCATGACATGCAAAGACGGTTTCAGCCTACTCAGAAACCCAGTTACTTCCAGTCATTCATCAAAGCACTAATGCTGCTCTTTAATCAGGATTAGAGCAAAGTTGTAAGAGCAAAGCGTTAGTTACATGCACCATTAGCTAGGAGTGCCTCAGGCTGTACATCACATGCTTGATCAAATAGCACTCATGCTGTTAGGTATACCAGAAAATCAAGGCTTTAAATATTACCTTTCTTAGAGGGAATCTCCGGCACAGTTGACAAGGTCATGCATATTGATACGGTCTATTTGGATTTCTGCAAGGTGTTTGATTTTGGAGCGCATGACATTTTGTCTGCAAGTATTTTATGCAGAAATAACAGAGCATGCATTAAAATAACTAAGAACTGCCTCATCAGAGAATCTCATCGTGTCTTGATAAAGACATATTTGTGACTGAGGCCGTTCCAGCCTGGTTCATGGGAACCAGTCTCTGAGCCAACACTACTATTTTATGAGTCATTTAGAAACATAAAATATTTACTCATGGTATTCACTACAGCTAATTTTAAGATAGTAGGATAGCAGATCGTGGAGACAGCAATCTGAACTGTAAGCTGAGATGGTCATCATCCAGCCTGCACCTAGGACTTGGGGACACAAACTATAGCCACTTCTTGAGAGACTCAGAGCTGTGATACTCTTGAAGATAACTGTCCCATTGCAATACTACTACTAAAGTTTACCATAATCCTTGAATAAATGCAAAGGAAAATAACAGGTAGCAAAAGTAATAAATTCTGGTAAACAGCACCAGTAAAACTGGTATGGAGAAGTTCATTCTCTCTGTGTGTGTTGGAAATGGTGTGGAAATAAAGAAGGAGCACGAGGTTACAAAAATGTTCTGAAATTATCCAGCTCCTCAAATAGATAGGATATACTATATAAAAGATTTATGATGATCTGGGGGAGAAAGAGAGTACAGATTTCCTCATGCTGGAAATAGCTTACGATTTAGGAGTTGTGCTTAGGTATGAGACTTTTTTATACTCTGAATTGCCTGGAAGGGGAACAGGGAAATCATTACCAAATGCACAAATGAGTTCCCCATAGAGAGGAAGCCAGTGGCATTTTGTAGGCCTCCAGACATTCAGCCTGGTCCCAAGCTATTGGTTTAAAGGGCTCTGGTGTCCTGCAGCCCCTGTGAGCAGAGATCTGGCCCTATTTTTGTTCCAGGTGCCAAAGGACATCTCTGGCAGCATCTCATCCTATCAGGGTTTAATGTGAAATCAGATGGATCCAAAAGAGGTAGTTCGTGGGCTCTGAGGTGATGACCAGATGCCAGCGTGGCCACTCATAGATTCTTCTCCATGTGGCCAGGGCTCTCTGTATCAGACCCCTCCCTGTGCCCAGGTTGGGCATCCTCAGCCTGGTCCAGGCATTCCCAGGGATAAACCAGAACAATGGTCAAAATCAGATCTCAAGGCTTCAAGGCTTCTACCGACCTCCTGCACAGCTCAGGAAGGCATTTTTCTAGTGCTCAATGACTGATCCACTCATTAAAACGGCCCAGACATGGACCTGGAACCAACCATACTGCCAGGAATGTCAGCTGCTCCCCTCATGCACAGCTTGAAGTCATGGATGGAACAAGGGATATGATGAAGTATCAGTAGCGGATAAGAATAATGTTAGGCTTTACTTACCTGCTCGGGCTGCAATTGTGTTAGATTTGGGATCAGAAAGGAATTCAGCTTACACTGACAAGGATCAGAGATCTCATCTGCTCTCTCCTCAGGGCATGTAATTTAATCTCTGAGTTTCAGTCTGAGGTCTTTGGACTAACATAAAAACAAATGGGTGTAATGTCACTGACAGAGTAATAAACTGAGTTAGTTTTTCTTCTTGACTTTAATCCCTATGGGACCAGTATGTTTCTGGAGTGTAACTGAACTGAGATAGAACAAAAGTAGGAGAGGCAAAATAATTGATTCAGACTGTAAAGAGAATAAGTGTCAGACATGTATACACCCAAGATGCAAAGCAAACAAAAACATACACTCCTGAATTTTCAACAGGGAGGATGGTGGAATGGAAAACACAGTTCCAATACATCTGGGGCATCCTTGACCAAATACACATATTTTCACATGGTCCAGTGCAATGCATCTTCACTCCCAGAAGGGGATTCACTCGAGCAGTGAGACTACCAGCAGATGTAGATGGCAAGACTTTATAAGCACAAGTGCCTAGCTCAGATCCAAAAGGAGAACTTCCCTTCTTACTTTCAGAAGTGCATAAACACAGAGGTTTGTAAGAGAAATCATCCCACAGCGTAACCATTCAGCTTTTAAGAATAAGTATTTCTATCCTTCATTCTTATATCAACTACTATCTGCTTCATTCAAAACCACTGACATCAGAAAAATCACCACAGTGCATGCTGAATTCTTCCTCTCCCTTCAGAGATTTTGTTTCTTGCATTCTGCCATTTTCCTTTGGCCCCACATCAGTTGTGGCACAAAAGGAAAGATCTGTCTATCACACTGCTGAAGACTGCTCATCGTCTTACTAAAGACGACCAGTCATGGGTTAGCATCACTGCTCCAGGTTCTGCATAAACATTCAGTGAAATATTGATACCTAAACCAGGGTTTTGTTGAAAGCTATTTGGAGTCTTGATTGTAAAAGGACTAACTTCACCTAGGCACAAGGACAAAGAATGATGTGAGAGGGATATTTGTGCATTTGTCTCAATGTTATAGCATCAAGGACATTAGAGTAATTGGAAAAAAAATCTATGAATACATGTCAATCTGGACATTACCCTGCCTTATAGCACAGATGGCATGGGGCAAATCCTGTGGCACACACACACAACAACATGTGATTATTATTTTTACAGCTAAATCCTGTTTGCATATTTTCCTACTTTTAATTCAGGATTAGAACTTCTGCTCTCCAGAACAGTAGGATTTTCTATCTCTCCTTTAAATTCTTCGGATGTGAAACATCTGGTATGCTCCCCACAGCTCTGGCCTATGCTGGAATTCTACGCAGAATCCAAAGAGCTTCATTTAAATGCCTCATTAATATTTCAGGGTCTTTATTTCCCAAAATGATGGTCTTGCACCTGAAAGAGAACACTGGGATCAGCCCCACCACTATGAGTTGTTTTGGTAGAATAAAGCAGAGAGCTTCTGAAAACAAGAAAGGGGAATTCCAATATTTTATCTTCAGGTCTTTCAAAGAGTTCATTAAAAACTTATGCTTTGTGAACAACATGCTGTGTCAACAACATACTGTGTGAATGGTGTACATTTTATCACCAGAAAACTAATAGTTTGCTCTTGCTAGTTACTGATATCCTTAAGACCCTGACAAACCAGCAGATGACAAACAATGCAACACCATTTTTTGTTCAAGGCATTTAGGGCCCACTGCAATGATTAAAGAACCTAGCTTGGGGATATCCGGGAAGAATAGCCTGAACTCTGATCTGCTCACTGGTGCCTATAAAACACACAAAGTAATGTTTGTTGCCCTCAGCACTTGATTCAAACTTGCTCATGCTAGAGTAGATGGGATTGGAATATAGGGAAAGAAGGGACTACTATTCCAATAACACCAAGAAGGTCTAGGAGACATGAAATTTCTCTTCAGAACCAAGCAGCTGAAACAACACGAGGCTGTTGAAAACATACTTGCCAGCATTCCTCATAAAGAGGAATTCTGGCATTGAATAACTTGAGTAACTGTCATGACTCTTCTTTTGAGGAGTTTCAGTTGACCACGAAGAGAGCTGGAAATACCTGAGAACTAAGGCAGCTAAGACACACCAAATACAAACAGATGTACCATGTCATTCTGTAAAAACATGGAGATTTTTAAGATCAAGAGCTAGCTATGATTGATTTCTGAAAGTCAGTGTATTTCCACAGTCCTATTTTTTTCTGTAGATGATGGTGATTGTGGAATAGCTTGAGGCTGTTCTATAATACCTGTGAAATGCCAAGAAAAATTACACAGCCTAGTACAAAGTCAGTTATAGAGACTCACAGAAATTCAAATAAATCCTTGTTCCCATGGATGGGAAAAAGAAGCAAGATAGAAAGGAAAAGAATGGTGTCCTAGTAAGATGGCAACACTCCAAATTGCTCAGGTAGAGTTTTTACTGAAGCTGACTTTGCTGTGTAAAGGGAACAGCTTTAATCCAAAGACTTGCACACCATGTTTTGAGAGAAATGGGGCAGGACAAGCAGACAATTTCCTGTTTTGTCTAAATCATTACTGGTCTCAGGCTGTTTAAATAAATACCTGCCTTAGAAATCATTCATGAAACCAAACATTCATGACAGTGAGCACATGGGGATGATCAGTGAGAACACTGGAAAGGCTGAAGATCTTAATGGTGTCTCCTCAGACCAAACAAAACAACGAAACACAGGATAGGTTCACAGCATTGGCCTCAAATACAAGAGCCCAGGTGAGCTTCCATCACTGGGTGAACAAACAAAGAACTTTTTTGGAAAAAGAACTATTTCCCATTTGATCCATCCCATGCTCAGTTTGTAGGTTCTGCACCAGGAGGTGTCTAGTTTCCATAGGGTTTTATCCCAATCCTAGGGAACATCATGTGGGACTCCATTATCAGTTAATTACCTACCTGGCCCAAAAAAATATGAACTTTTATGGTATTGGGGTTCTGGGAACACTTCTCAAGAACTGCATGTCTAACCAAATAGCGTGCCACACCAGTTGTCTCTCTCTTGCTGTTTGTGAGTTCTTAGGCTTGAAATTCCCTTTGCCTGCTAATACAAACAAGTGTATTAAGTAATTGAACATGTCCCTTTGTAAAACTTCATTCAAGGATTTTTTCTTTGATTTTAAACAAAACCAGACCAAAACACAGCATAAAGTTGTTAATCCACAAGCAAAATGCTTTGTACTTGACATAGAGACCATTCAGATGCGTTTGTGATGATAAAGTTACATCCTCATCTCCAAAGGTATTTAGTGGCATTCATTTATTTTCCAAATAAATTATCTGAGACAGTTCTATCTATATAACTAACAGTGCTGTATCTAGGCACTACAAAAAAATACATCTAGTAGAGTTAAGTCATTTATTTTAGGTAAATGGGTTTAAGGAGAATGTGTTTCTCTGATAAATATTTGGAAATTTCTGTTCTACTGATGTTAACATATTGCAGGAAAAAAAACACACACTGGGGAAGTTTTATTGCAGAAATCAACTTAATTCACTGCGAGACAGATTATAGCTTCAGAAAAACACAACACTGACTGGGCCACTGAAGATAGCGTAAGGAAATAAGCTTTCAGCTTCACTTAGGAAGGATGGATTAACCATGAATTATGACCTGGTTTCCAAGATGCTGCCTGACACTTACAAGATACACCAACTGCTTCTGCTGAAAGCAGACTTACAGTGCTAAGAGGAAAGAAGTAAAGAGCGATGGTGGGCAAGGTCAAAATTAGGGAATACTCAAAATCCTTGTCCCAGGTGACATGACCAAGCCTGTGTAGGGAGGGAGTGAGGACAGGATTAAAACTAAAGCTCATGGCTGCCATATAGCAGCCACTGTACCTCACAGAGCCATGCCTGATGCTGCTTTTACTGACTGATCCATTAAGCTTCACGTTGAAGTCTGTCAGAAAGACAACTGGGTTTTGGAAGGAACCCCAAAGGTTGTGGTACTTACAAGTCCTTGCTTCCTGATGTGGGGAAGAGGCAAGTCCAGTCCCTAATCCACCTTGCAGTAAGGTGTCTTGGTAAAAAAAAGAATAATCAATCACTGTGAAAATCCAGGTGGGAGAAAGGATTGTTTCCATGATAACAGGTATTTTGACATCTGGGTGACACGTTCTAGAAACTTACCAAGAAGCAAACTCCTGCCCTGGGTGAGAAGGCAAATTTCAGCAAGTAATCTATAATATATGCCATGAACAGTGAGAGAAAGAAATATTTTGTAAGCAGTTAATTGCACAGGATGAAGTTACAGTGTTATGCCTAAAGGCAAGGGTACGCTGCATTTTCTTCCAGCTCACTAACAAGCATGTAGAGGCTTTCACTGTGCAGTGATACTCCAGGGAGGAAACGGGGGGAAATAATTAAGGAAAATATCTTCAACAGAGAAAGCAGTTAGTTTGGCAAAATACAGCCTGCAGTATATTTCATGGATTTCTACACAATATTAGAATGGATTTAAGTCTGTGAAAACTCGTTTAGGACTTTTTCCTCTGTTTGATAGCAGGACACAGTTAAATTTCCCTACATAGAATCCGCTCATGTTTTGTTTACCAGATGTGCAATCTAATCTACAAATTTATTACCAGATCCACGAGAAGCATTCACTGTTGTCTGAGATGAAGGAATAGAACTTGCAGTCCATTACCTGTTTTTCATTAGAACTGTTTAATGGTAGAAATTTGTATCTAATTTAAAATTATACTTCCACTCTTTATTTTAGATCTCAGAAGTCTTTTGAAAATCACAACTACAATGGATAACGTAAAGCGGAGCATGCTTTCCTGATGCAAGGCTTTGATCAATAAGCACTACAATAGGGCTTTAAGGGAGGACAGTGGGCTGCTCCACAGGGCCACCTCCCTCCCAGCAGCAGCTCCATGGTTTGGGATGGCTCCTGCCTGCTCCAGGACATTTGATGGTACTGAACCACATGGAGATATTTGACATGAAATCAGTCCATATTTTTGAACAGAGCTCATCACCAAGGAATAGACGCAGCAACAGCCTCGATTAGCAGACTATTTATTATAGAACCATAGAATAATTAGGGTGGAAAAGACCTCTAAGATCATTTACTCCAGCTGCCAACCCATTCCCACCATGCCCACTAACCATGTCCCTCAGCACCATATTATGCATTCCCTGAACACCTCCAGGGACAGTGACTTCACCACCTCTCTGGGCAGACTATTCCAGTGTATAACCACTCCTCTGACAAGAAATTTTTCCTAATATCCAACAACAAAAAAAATAAAGCAGCATTTGAAGAGCATTATGTGAGAACATAGAATCATTTTACTAGATCAGACTGGAGGTCTGTCTTACCTGCTGCACTCAAAATGTGCTCTACCATACTGAGCGCTATCATATTGCATGGGTAAGCCTGTTAAATACCACAGACTCCTCTACTGGTTGCTTGTGTTTAAGTAAAGTTTAATAATTTCATTCAGTTTGGAGGGACCATAGAAGCAAAGCTCATCTTGAGAGCCACTGACCAGCATGGAACGGTGCCCAGCTGTTGAGCCAAGGCGTTGCACAAGGAACTTGGGGCAGAACCAGGACAGGGCTGTGCTCCCACCAGTGCCCCCACACTCTGCCATCTGGCGTCAGGGGCTGGCCCAGTCTCAGAGCAGGGCTGGCTGCTTGGCAGCAGCCATAAAAATAAGATATGTATCTCAGCACACCTCTGATCGCTTAGAGGAAACAACACTTAGCAGCAACTAATTTATAAGAATTCAAGCTAGGATGTACTTCTCAAGTTCCGGTGAAACTAGACCAGTCATTCACTTTGTTACATGCATATACAACAGTGCTCCACACCAGTTTATGAAATTAAAAAGAAATTAAAACCACAAACCAGCTTAAAGCACTCTCTTTGTCGGAAAGATGATTTTACTCCAAATGAAGGTACTTTCACATTGTTTTTCCATGTTCTATCTCTTGCTTCACCACTCCCATGTGCTTCTCGAACCATGTAGTCATAGAATGGCTTAGGTTGGAAGGAATCTTAGAGTACATCAAGCTCCCGCCCCCCCAGCATGGGCTGGTTGCTACCCAACAGCTCTATCTGCCCATTGTCCCATCCAGCCTGGCCTTGGCCACTTCAAGAGATGGAGCATACACAACTTCTGTGGGCAGCCTGCACCAGTGCTTTACCACTGTCTGAATAAAGAGTTTCTTCCTAATATATAAACTAAGTTTCCCTTCTTCTGGCTTAAAGACAAAAGTCCTTGTCCCATCACTATCAGGCAGTGTAAAAAGTCCTTCCCCCTCCTGCTCATCAGCTCCCTTCAAGGACTGGAAGGTGCAGAACACACACACACACGGAACACAGACTGTTGGAAGCCATGAACATGGCTGCTCTCTGTTATACAGGAGTGAACCTCCTTAATTATTTTGTTGGCAAAATGAGTATCTGTAACATGAACATTATGCTGAGTTCTGCAAGCGCTTGTTTAGAACATAAAAAAAAAATTCATCTGAACAAACAAGCATAATGACAGGGAAAATCATGTCAAAAACCACATAGCAGCAGCAACGGCCCCTCTTCTTTGTCCTTCAGTACAATACACTTTCCAAACACCCATTTCTTTTCAGAGAGAGCACAGGAGAGAAAGAATGCAATTTAGCAGCTCTCATGATTGTATTAAAAAATATATGTATATCACATTCATAGTCCTAGCAAGTGGTACATTTTGCTGCCCACTGAATGCTAATCAGGGCTAATTTCAGACTCATAACTCTTTAACATGAGCATAATAAAAATATCATAATGACGCTCTTGTTAGCTGGCCAGAGCAGCATGATTTCCCTTCAAACCCACTCAGCAACACACAGCAGGGTGAGGCCAGACTGCATTTGCCCCAGTGCTGGCCTGTTTGCAACAACTGCATCGAAGACATGCGTCAGAATTTGGGACACAACCCAGCTTATGAAACCGTCTTTGCTGTCTCTTGCTGCCCTCTGCTGTCTCAAGCCCGAGCAGTGCAGAGAAGACTGTGAAACCCTGGGGAAAAGTAGTAAAACCTACGTTTGAAGTTGAGCCACGCATATGGGGGAAGCCAGATATAGGCTCTGAAAAACAAACTGCTCTGGAACAACACCGAGGTTTCTCCCATGTGGAAATTTGCTCACGCTTTTGGTGTGCAATGTCAGGCAATGAATGTGATGTGTAAGCAGTGCATGGGCTTGATGCTGTGCAGGGATGCAGGAAGAAGACCACACAGGGCCCAAGAGCCTGCAGGCTCTTGGCAGCTTGCATCAAATCCTGCATTGCAGCTATAACCAACTCAAAGGTTTTTAAACACAGAAAATATGAATATATCCAAGAAATAAGCAAATCCAGCAAGTTCAAGCCACATTACTTTCACACTTAGTAATTGTATTAAATGGCAACCTGACAACTACATTCTTTCAGCGTGTAGAAGTTCCTGGGTCAGCCTCACCTCTTTCTAAAAATGCACTCTTTTTACGTTAAGAAAATTTCTACCCAGAACAGAGCCATACAACCATTCTTCAAGTACTTTCCAAATGCACTGGTGGGCTCAGACACTACTTTTTGAACACCTAAGGACTCTATGTGGGGCTCTCTCACTGTTCCACCCAGTGCACAATACCAACTAAAGTCATTCTTGTGGCTCAGTGGGCACTTGAGATTCAAAGGAGGCCACTTTGGGGCAACTGCCACCAGAGTTCACTGCAGAAGTTTCCCCCTCACCTTTGCTTCAGGCACCACTTGACATTCATTCTCCACTGGGAAGGAAGCAAATAGCTTATGTGAAGAGATGCCCGCCTCTGGAGGCATTTAGGTTGGATGGGGCCCTGGGCAGCCTGATCTAATGAGTGACAACCATATCCATAGCAGGTGTTTGAAACTGGATATTCTTTAAAGTCCCTTCCAACATAAGCCATTCTTTAATTCTATGATTGTATAAGAGCTGGGGTGCTCCATATCAAAATTTGGGCTTGTTTGAAAGCTCATTTCAATACATGCTCTCTTAATGCATTACAAGGCACAGCTGAGCAAACATTGTAGGGAATATTCAAGTAATACTAGAATTCTTAGTGTAAATGCAGACCTAATGTAATTCTCACCTGTCCATTGACTGAGTCAAGATTTTTCTAAATAAAAAAAAAAAAAATAACTTGTTAGATCTGGAGCGTAACTCAAGTTACAACATGCCCAGGAGGCATTAAGACTCCCCCTAAAACACTTCTCACTGTAGTTCCTCTATCATGTCCTCCCTCCGATTAGCACTCTTACTATTGAAATGGCATTGGGAAATACGCAAGTCCTAGTGCAGCACCCAGATCATCAAATACTGAGAATGCTCTTAAAAAGAAGTGATGAATCACTGATTCTTATGCAATAGTCTAGGATGGAGATATTTTTCTTCCAGTGTGTCCTTTTTTCCTCCCCTCCCCAAAAAAGTCAGTGTAGACACTGCAGATCATGAGGAGCAGTTCAGGATAAGGAAGTATTTTTTATTTACAGCAGTGAAGATATACAAGACCTCCTGGCAGTTTGTTCTCAGGCATCTCTCAAATGTGGGAATTTTACAAGAAGAAAATAATATCTATAAGAAAGCTATTCTTGCCCTGGAGTATTAACTGGATGCCAGTGAAAAGGACTTTCAGTTCTGGGCCTTAGTTTTAAAAGAACTACAGGAGATCTGGTTTAGTCTTTGAGATCCTGAAACCCTACAGTCCAAATCTCAGACATGTCTCCTCCTGGGGATGGTCAAGGCATCCATGACAGTGGATGAGGGAGAGACAGAAATGAGGAAAATTTGTCACTTGGCTTGTGAGCTCAGAGATGAAGGTATAAAAACTGTAAAGGAGATCAGACTGTGATGAAAAATCCAAGGAAAGACTGAGAAAGAAAGCAAAGGTGGGAACTTAGGGTGGGCCAGTGGTGAGACTGAAGAAGGCCACTAGAAGAAATAGGGAGAAGAGTGCTCTGAGGACACTCTTGCCTCCATACGCTGAAATCTACCTCAGTTTCTCTGAAGCAAGTAAACACCCACCCAGTAAGACAAGCCTCCCATAGATATTCAGCTGTAACATAAAAGCAGAATCATCCCCAAGGATTTCATGAAGAAAAAAATTATAAATGAACCCAAAACCATAAGTACAAAGAAAGAACACCACATAATATTAAGAAACTAAATACTGATATCACCCTGAACTTTGATTGGTGAAGCAGCATGCAGCAAGGGAAGCATAGCCCATACTTTCAGCCAGCTAAAATGGAGTGTTGAAGTACTACTCATAGACTTCTCCGACAGCATTGAATGAGGCCAAGGTTGCCAGGGGAGAGAAAAAAAATTGTGTCTTATAACATATGCAATACCTAAGGGGACTGAATTGCTATTACATACTTAATCTGGCATTTTCTAGCTTTTGAAGGAAGATTTTTGCAGCCTGGATTACAATCCTTTCCTGTATCTCATTCAGTAAGCAATACATATATAGGAGAAGATTTGGACTGGAGCTCCAGGGACTACAGGTCTGAAAGGAAAGGAGGTGGATGAGGTTTCTTCCAAGGCTTTGGTGTTGCAGACCCAAGCAAGTGATACAGAAACACAAATGTAGCTGTAAAGGCAGACAGGCTCACCCTTGGAGCTGAGATTTGTTTTGTCTGCGTGGCAGTGAGCACAAAGTAGCCCCGGCCTCCAAGCACTATTACAACACAAATAAATATTTGAAGAATAAATACTATCTTGACTTGTTACATACTGTTGGAGTTTATTTCGTGTGGTCTCATTCTTTGCTCTGAGTTTCCTGTTTGCAGCAGAGCTTGTTGTTGTGTTTGCCTATCCCAGACAAGAGGGAACCTGTATGAAAATACACACCAGTAGAGGACTTGCAAACGAATATTGCAAATAGAGCAAGAGTTCCGGGCAGAGCCATTTACATTTGCACATGAATCATTCAGCTCAGTGGCCGGCTGACTAGTCCCTGAATGAGCATAGTAGCTCTGCATTATTCTTGGCCAGCTCTTCTTGGCATACGCACTTGAATAAAACAAGAAAGAGGTTAGCCAAGGTATCTATGCATGGCACTACTAAAAGGGTAATAAAATACAGAAGATTCAGTAGGCTGTTTATTTCAGTATGTAATTAATTTCTTTAATTATTTCAGATGGAAGGGCACTACAGCTTACATTCCTAATGCTATGGATGATACTCCGGGCTGCTTTATGATCAACATATCCATTCCGTTGCTTGAAGGAGTTTGGCCAGAAGTCACTTTGGTTTTGTTGTCACTACTTATACATACAAACCCATGAAGTATGTTTCACACTAAAATGAAGGAGACAGTTCTTGGAAATTTAAGCCTCAAGGCTTCCATACCACATTGAAAAATTAAAATATAAGAAAATATTTTGGAGTGGAGAGGAATGAGGAGGAATTTGTTTCCTTTTTTCACGTGACAGAACAAATCAGAATACCCCCACTTTTTAAGAAATAAAACAAATCATTAAGGTATAACACCAACTTGACTTGCAATATGCTGGAGCTTGTTTAAAAAAGTTGCTAAAAATACAAATACTATAGGCTTAAACAGCACTATTGGTTTTTTTTGTTTGCTTGTTTTTACTGAAATAACAGAAAATTGAGAAGTTGACGCACAAGCACAAAAATCTTATCACACAGGTTATACTGATTAGAACCTCAACCTAGTAGGAAAATGGGAGTATTTATTCTTTAAGGAATACAGCAACTGTAACACAACAGAACTCACAGCAATAACAGCATAGCTGCAAAGACCTAGGTTGCAGCAAGTGAGGACAAGACCAAATACAGCAGTTGTGAACACGGAAACAAAAGAATCTACTTACCCTCAGAAGGTTTCAGATAGGCAGGAACCTCAAGCAAGGTACCCTTCCCTCACTGCAAACCCTTAAATGAGGTCTGAGAAGGGGTGGATCCTGGCTCCACCCCTTCTGATCACT
Source organism: Tragopan temminckii (assembly GCA_028571105.1). Classification (NCBI taxonomy): domain Eukaryota; kingdom Metazoa; phylum Chordata; class Aves; order Galliformes; family Phasianidae; genus Tragopan; species Tragopan temminckii. Next base: position 41,971,071 of record JAOWBP010002392.1, read on the forward strand.
CAGGTGCATTGCCTACACCTGAGCTCCCCTGAGATGTCCCTGCCTTCCTCCATCACTATTTCAGGCTGTGACTTGGCATTTCTGCTACATAATAAAAGTATTTTTCCTTTTCTCTTCCCACATTGTTCTAAGCTGGGGAACGTGTTAAGCACTTCTATTTTTCTTGTCCTGCCACTGTTTTGTGCATGGGACTTATGCAATTTTTGCCACAGCTGGGAAAACAGGCAGTGAATCTCCTGTCCTCTGTAACGAAAATTAATGGTTGCTGGAAGCATCACCCTCTCTATATACAATGCCTGAGCATGACATGGGGCAGTAAAATTGGACTGAGACTTCTGGACAGTAAGATAATTTTGGTGGTGAATGCAAGCTGTACAATCAATGGATGTATAGATGTTATAAATACCAAAGAGCTCGGCTAAGCTGTTATTATACCGGAGCAAAGAAA
>JAOWBP010002392.1:41973133-41983921 GCA_028571105.1 Tragopan temminckii
TTGGCAGGGGGGTTGGACTCGATGATCTCTGAGGTCCCTTCCAACCCCTACAATTCTGTGATTCTGTGATTCTGTATGGTCCATTGGTTAAATAAATGTCTGCACGTCTAAATAAGCCATGCTGTAGGTGCAAAGAGGCTTAGTCAGCTACTCACAGAGCAGTGCTGAATTATCAAATCTGGGATTCTCTGTGTATTCAGATTCTCTACCCATATGACAGCTTGGCAAGCAGGTCATTCTTGCCATCCACCAAGAAACTCAAGTAGTTAGGCGCGGAAAGATTCAATTCATCTGGACACCTGTCTTACTAAAATCTTACTAAAATTTTTGATTGGTTGTTGAGAATGTACTAGGTTTTCAATGCACTTCCAGCATCTCTGATTAGCATCAACACATTTCTGGTAGGTTTTTCGGCATTGCTCAGCATTGCTGCAGTGTTGTTCCTGGCAAAGCAAGGAACAAAATGCATTTTGAATAAATGTAGAGTGCAATCCACCATGTTCTTAAAATATTTTCGGTAATTCTAAGTGGTTTCAATGTTGAAAATCTTATTCTAACAAGGCTACACCTTGGATATAGCAGTTGTTGATTTTACCATGAAGCAGGGCAAACTTAGGCAGCAGAAGTGCAAGCTTCCCAGCATCCCTGGGAGATCTGGGCTATTCTGTGTACTAGTTCAGACTTTGATTTTGATTCTGATCAAACTGAGTTTGGTGGTCTTTTTTGCAGGTATTCATGAAAGCAAAGAGAGATCACCATCTCAACATAACTTGAGTTGTTGTTCCTCTGTGAGCAGACACACATTAAGACCAATAAGATCCTGAAGTTACTTGAGTCACCCACTGACTCTCCAGAAGCCCCTTGTCTCCTACCTTTCCATTTGTCAAATGAGACTTTCTGAACATTTTTATGCCCACATTTGCAGAACAGATTTGTGCAATACTTTGAATCTAACTAACTTGCTTTTAAACTTTGACTTTAATACTTCTAGAGGTACTTAAAACTTCTGCTCAGGTCTGCTGCTGCTCTCCTTGTAACATAACTAAGATGATGTTGCTTTCAAATACCGGTTTTCCAGCAAATTTGGATGGATTTTTACATAAAGATGTAACATTCTCGCTTTAACTTAAAAGCCAGTGAAGAGATTGCCAGCAGATCCCAATTAATATTCTCTGGTGAGAATATGAATTTACCATGTGCCACAACTGCTCAGTCTTCCAGAGTTTAGTTTGATAATGTTCAATGCATCTTTCTGATGTGTACTTCCATGGATCTGGACATTGAGCTAGAAGTCACTAAATCTCCTCTAACATCCAAGGAGCTTACACACACATGGAGTGATGTAGAGTTGGGCGTCTTGACCTCTTGAACTGCATTTGGCTCACAACTTATCTTCGGCCCTGATCAATCCTGTGTTCTCAGTGCTGAGGGCCACAAAGCAGCCACTAGCACTGGGGAGCTTCTTGTGTTAGGCAGGATGCTCCAAGGAGCAACAGATGCCCAGTCCTATCCTGATCTTTGACCCAGCACTCACTACCGGGGTAGATACAGGTACACTGGCTCCAGTTCTCCTAGTAAATATCAGCTATATTATGCCCTATATTCTGAGTAACTGCTATGTTTTTGTGGGTCTGGAGTGGTCTGATTTTTAAATACTTCTCGTGATTTTTTTTATTTTTTTATTTTTTTTCCCCTATTCCAGTATTTTAAGACTCTCTGAAATATGGAACCTCCTTACACAGGACGCACAGACTCTACTTCCTGCCATCTGATGATACATTCTTGCAACATGTGCTCTTAAAACTTCAGCAAGTAATGTTTAAGAAAAGGGTACTCTTCCTCATGTTTCCCCAGTTTTCTCTGCTTACCTATCTTTTCTCCCTTTCGTGTGCAATTTTATTTTTATTCAAACCATTTCTCTGATGAGCTGGTCTTTTTTATGGACTCCCTTTCTGTAATTCCTTCCATATGTTTGTTGTCCTTTGAAAAGTATGAAGTGAACTATTTCTACTGAGGTCATGTCATTTTGTTTGCATTCTTAGTAAATGTGAAGAGCTTGATTGGAGCCGGTTAGGCATTTCAAATATGAATGTCTTTTTACTGAGTCTTCTATAATAACAGGATGCTGAATTTTGTGGAGCTAGCCTGGCAAGGAATTGGTTCAACAAACTAAATAGGCATCGATGTCATAAATTTATTGATAAGTACAGTTTTTGTTACATTCCTTTGTAGTTCAACAGCTTACTAAAAACAAAAAGGAGTAGATCTTTCTGCTTCTCATTTTCAATATAGACTCAGTATTTTGACAGACCCTCCCCATTACTGCCTGCATGCCATTAGTAGCCCACCCCTTGCTGCAGCTCTGAATCTAACCCCATGGCACCAACTCAGTGGATAAGCAGTCCTGGACTGAGTATAACCTAGGAAATGGGACAGGCTGGTGGTGTTCTGTCAAAATAGCACATTTTTTGCTGTCTGAACACAGTTAGGAGCGGGAAGTAACAGATTGTGGCTTCCCTTTAGCAATGATGGATGGACTGCTCTGTTAGCACTACTCCCTATGAAAGGCTGGAGTGTGTTTGGCAAGAGCGTCCTTAGACATCTTAATTGTGAAAATCCATCAAGGCTTAACTGAGCACATGTGAGTAATGACATTTCAGACGTTTGTAGCTCTCCCAGACTGGAGCAAGCTGTCAGAGGAAGAAGCAGGCACTTATCCCTGGCTCTAGGACCAGGCCTTGCTATACACCATGTCACTGTTCTTGGGAGTTCAGGCAGCAGGGAGATGTTTGGAGTATGCCTTTTCGCAAATATGTCCTCTTTCTTCTCTTTCCTTCCACTCACCTAAGCTTTCTAGGCAGCAAGGTAGTGTGTTTGCTTTTCCGTGCTCCCCAGGAGGATGTGGTAAATGTCCTTCCCTGTGAAAGCAAGTTGCAGAATCCCACTACAGAATGCCATCAACTAGCCAATGTATACCAGGAAACATCCTGTATTTTGTAAGTTACACATATGGCTAGTTTCAAGGCTTCTGCTTTTCTTTCAGCATTGACTTTTTCATTGCTTTGCCTCTATGATGACCTTTCTACACTTCTTCAATGCCAAAGCAGTTTGGCTTAGTAGGAAAGTGAAAGAGCTGCACATCTGTGGTCTCTGATGGCTTTGCTGCTCCTACCAGTCTTTTCCAACAGCTAGCTGACTTACCCAACACTTATGCCTTGAGAGGAGGAAAGAGAATTGTAATTACTTTCTATGGGGAAAATTTTTTTCATTTCTATTAGAGTCCGATTCCCAGCTTTGAGCTCTTTGTCATAAGCAGGTTGTAAACGTCCCAGACAGCCTGTCCCATAGCTATTCACTGAGCCATTTGTCAGGAAGGAAGAATGTGTGTGGTGAAATTGCTCACTGACAGCCTGCAGCCAGACTGAACCAGGCTTTTAAAAGACTGCCAGACATTTTTACACTTTTAATAGTCAAAATCTTAACATTAGCATTTATGAAAACTTTTATAGAGAGTTTGGGCAAATCTTTTGCCTAGATGTAGTAATAATTAAATCTCAGAAATGCAAAAATATTTTGAAATGGTCAAGGGTCTACATGGAAAGCCAGCAGGAGGGAGGTGCTTCCCTTATCTCCAAACCTGGCCTCCTTCTCCTTTCTAGACAACATTATTATAATCTCATGTATGTCATTATCAAAATCCATCTTGAAACAGCTCTTATTTCCAGTGACTCTTACACAAAGGCTCTTTCAGGACTTTGTTCCTTTGATGGCTGGACAGTTTATTCTACTTGCTAGTTTGTATATCTTCATTCTTCCTCTTGCCAAGCTGAAAAGTGCGATTTTGCTTCAGACATGTAAGGTTTCTAATTTCTGTAGTCATGCTCACAGATCTTCTTTACACATGCTCTTGTCTGAATTCATGTCACAAGAAAAAGTGACCAAAATTGTTTCTGCTGCAGTTTTACACTTTTTATAACAAAACAACAGTCAGTATATCTACAGGAAGTATCTAATCTGATGAGTTTTACATTCCTCATGTGATGTTGGTAGCCCTCATGCCACCCAGATTCTTCTCTTTCTGTTTTTTACCATTGCAGAGTCTCAGCTGGTGGAGATTTCTTATTATTACCCACTAGGTTTATGACTTTGGTGAATTTTGTCTCATTTTGTATTGCTGTATTGTTGTGTGTGCCTTGTTTCTTTTCCTTCCAAATTTAAGTCTTAAATAAGATTTCAAGGTCCCTCTACCTTTGACAATCCCTCTTAATTTTGCCTTCAGCAATTTTAACATCAGACTCCATCTTCCTGTGCTAAAGTCATAAACAAAACCAGTAAGGCCATTCTAAGACCAGTCCTCAGGGAACATCACTAAGACTGTGTTGTTGACTGTTCCTTACAGTTCCTTTGCTAAGTCCCATCTCTTTGCCCCAAACTTATTCTCTGATGAGTTTTCTGTCAACCAAAGCGTCCCTTATCTCAGCCAGAGAGATGTATGGCAAGCCTGGTTATGATATGTTTTTTCAGTTTTTGACTTCCCTTTTCATTCATTTTTAGCGCACAATTATTCTTTTCTTCAAAATCTGTTTAAACTTTATGTCTATTTGAAAGGCAAGTCACTAGATTGTAGCTGTGATATTTTTAGCTCATCTACATTTACATACTGTGTTCTGCAGTTGCCCAGTTATTCAGTCTTCAGTTGAATGCTAGCAGGTATATGCAGAGAAGTGACTCACAAACCACTCTGTGGGGGTTACATGTTTACAGCCACTGTAACTCATATTAAATTTGCTCAACTTACAACTGCAAATACATTTTCATAGCTGCTAACTCTGCAAAAACACTCTAAGATCTGAAAGCCAACCTGTATTCATTTTCGCTCACACATCAGAGCTTTGGATTCTCTTGATTTTCTTCTCAGTTAAGATTTTCAGTAGACATCACTTCGTGCTGCTTTCATTTGGCTCCTTTACTTTAGAAGACTTCTTGGTTGAGACAAGGCCTTGAATTTTTACTTTAGTGCAGCACTCTGGACAAGCCATGAAAAAGGCGATGTAAATTTAAAAAAGGAACAAAGATAAATGTAAGAAAGTTCTACGTATCAAATATGGATTGGATTCCATTTGTGATTCCCAAGATAAGGTATAATCTAGTTTATCTATCTATAATTTTTCTTTTCTGTAGTGCTGGCATTAGCAGAAAGTAGGATAGCTTATTTATATCTGCAGAGTAAGGATTTTTGACTTTGAGTGTACTAGGAGCTGATAGTAGCAGTTATTCGTTGCTGAGTTTTAGAACAGCACAGTTACCCTTGTCATACTTCTTCTGGTCTTTAGTTTAATCCTTTCTCTTATCTCAGATTTATATTAGAATCATAAAATTATCTAGATTGGAAAAGGCCTTCAAGTCCATCAAGTCCAACCATCATCTTGACCTTCCAAGTCCCATCCCTCAGCTATATCCCTTAGTGCCAAGACAAAATCTCTTAAATACCATCAGGTATGGGGACTCCACCACTTCCCTGGGCATACTGGTACACCTTTCCAGAAGAGTCCTTGGGGTGACATAACAAGTGTGGACTGTGTTCCACCTTTTCATATAGCTAATGCTATTAGAGATGAATTGCACCTCAGAGTGATTTTTAAATGGACAGCAATTGAAATAAAGCAAGTGTAGTTTTGCAACAGCAGCAGAAGGTCTAATTAAGGTCCTAGGAGTGCAGAGTGTTACAATAAACTGTGACAGAATGATTCACCACCAGGGGATCATAGTAGGAGCTTAAATGTGATTTCCCATTTAGCGCAAGGGAACTGTTGCTTCAACTAATTTTCCTCAGTTTTTATTCAGTTGTTGAGACTGTTCAACCCCCATGAACAGAGAGAATATTTTTATAAGAAAACATTTTCCAGATGCCATATTGAATAACTTAATATGATGTTTCTAATCCTTTAGTATAAAAATAGGTCCCTGTATGAGGGGGAAAAGGACCTTATTATGTCCCAGATAATTAAAGCAGTTGAAATTTTACATCTGAGGCTGGTAAAAATTTCTGGATAATATAGCAGGCAAAATCACCTTGACATTGGCTGAGACTGTAATGGTGACACTGCACAGAGTCAATTATAAACAATATTTTACTTATCTGAGAGAGTAGTAATAAAGCATATGGAGAAGCTTTATTCTTTATCTTTGATCTTTCTCATTGCTTGGAAAGAAACATCTCCGTACTCCCCAGTGGTTCACCCCTGAGGTGCAGTTTATTGATGTGTGGAGGTTGCTGTGTTACCTGCCTGGTGCCTGCACACTGAGTGAGATTGCCTAGCAGAAGCCATGGCTCCCTCCCGCCATCTCCTCACCTCAAAAAGCAGCATGGATGTGTAGAAAGGCTGTGAGAGCACCGAGCTCTTGCTCAGCAGCTTGTTTCCCCACAGACCACACAGGAAAGCAAGGCCTAGGCCTAGCAGTCATCCCGTAGTGAATCATTTTGTTTATGTTATGAGTAACAACACTTGGAATTCAGGGAAGGAGATCTATATCAGTCAAAAAGCTTCTGGGGGAACTGTCCTTGGCCTATTAATTATCTCTAGTTACATGTGTTGCCATGCACTTTACTCCTCAGCCTGGAAGTGCTGAGATCTGTGATTTTAAAAGGAAAGTCAGTTGCTTAGAGACGTATTTTTGCAATGGAGCACCCAGCATTTTCAGTACAGGAGTGCCCTATACTCACCAAGCAGCTGACAGAGTGCAGGCAGTGTTTGAAGGTATTTCCTATCAGTTCATGGATAGCGACAGTTTTTATAAAAATTGGCAGTTTTCTGTTAATACCGAGAAACAAAAAGACCAGTTCTGGTCACTGACATGTGTGGTTTCTTATGGTACAGGCTGAATCTTGATAAAGTGAGGTTTCACCGCTGTTTCTACCAAAGCAGGTGCAGGCATTCAGTAACTTCCCCACTTCCATTATCCAAATCAGGTAAGAAAAAAAAAGAAGAGACAGATTGCTGCTAATAACTGAATTTTATAAATTGAGGCACTTTGCCCAAGGGAACAAGAGGATTGATAGCGTCAGTCAATATCTTCTCTGCCATCCCTTGTCCTCCAGGTACCCTGCAACTTGTTGGCTGGCCTCACTGGGAGCAGGGGAGGTAGCTGTGGCCCGAAACTGAGATATTAGTTGCTTTTATGGCCAATCTACTCCCAGGGGCCCTATAGCTGCTCCCTAAGTATTTATTGGCATCACGTATGTGCCTTTTCCTCCTGAGACATGCCAGAGCCTCAGGGTGCTCGTGTACAGGAAGCAGTGTACAGTACAGCATGGTTTTGAGGTCTGCATGCACGTGTGAGGCTTCCTGCCTTCTCTGACTGTTCTTATACAAGAAAAACCCACACAAGGAGTAGGCTTGTGCAGTGGGCCCAGGAGAGCCTCATGAGGTTCAACAAAGTCAACTGCGAGATCTTGCACCTGAGTCATGGCAACCCCTGCTAGCAATACAAGCTGGGGGATGTAAGAATTGAGCACAGCTTTGTCAAAAATGACTTGGAAGTACTGGCAGATGGCAAGCTAGATGTGAGCCAACAGTGTGCCCTCACAATCCAGACAGCCAACCACATCCTGGGCTGCATCAAAAGAACAGGGCCATCCATCAGGTCAAGGGAGGTGATCTTGCCCCTCTGCTCTGTGCTGGTGAGACCTCACCTGGGGTACTGTGTCCAGATGTGAAGTCCTTAATACAAGAAAGACATAGACCTGTTGGAGTGTTTTCAGAGGAGAGCCACAAAGATGATCAGAGATGGAACACTTCCCCTGTGAGGTCAGGCTGTGAGAGTTGGGGCTGTTCAGCCTGGAGAAGATAAGGCTCCACAGAGACCTGATAGTGGCCTTTCAGTGTCTAAAGGGAGACTGTAAGAAAGGACAGACTCTTCAGCAGCGTCTGTTGTGATAGGACAAGGGGAAGTGCTCAAACTAAAAGAAGGGAGATTTAGATTGGACATAAGGAAGAAGTTCTCTGCTGTAAGGGTGGTGAGGCACAGGAACAGGTTGCCCAGAGAGGTGGTGGATGCTCCATCCTTGGGGATTCTCAAGATCAGTCTGGACAGGGCTCTTAGCACCTGATCGAGCTGTGGATGTCCCTGTTCATTGAAGAGCAGTTGGACCAGATGGCCTTTAAAGGGTCCCTTCCAACTCAAACAATTCTATGATTCAATGATTGTATGATTGTATGATTGTGAATGCAATCTTGATTAATTATACTCAGTGGTAAATGAAACAACGTAACCAAAAAAGGTTCTCAACAGAAATGGGAAATGTTCAAATTCAGTATCGGACCTAACTTTTCAGTGTTTATATTCATAAAATTACATCCTCACACATTTATTTATGCAGGAATTATTCACTGAGATTATCAGTCACAAGTTGGTGTGAGGACTTCAGGACCAAAATTAATATTTTTTCCTTTCTGAAATGACAGGTAGATGTAGCAGGGAACTCAGGAGTATGCTGTGTTAGAAAAAGAAATTGCTGTACTGAGCTCTGAACATCTGATTTGCTATTGCAAAGTGTACTTAAGATGCTTCTCTTTACTAAATATGGCAGACTAGTAGGCAGCTGATAGTATTTAAACACCTGACAGTCAAAGCTGAGGATTCCTTGCCCTCCCTATGTTTCAGCTTTGTGTTCAGAGCATCCATCAAAGAGAGGATTCTCCATGAGAAAAGGTCATATCTACTTGTGGAAGAGGAGGGAAGCAGTGGGGCAAAACTGTCATCTACTGCTTTCAGAAAATTTTATTTCCAAATTTTCCACTTTCAGTTCCTCCTCTCCAGTGGTACAATTACTTGTGGAAGCGTATCTATGTCTGCTGATCCTTCTGAGAACCTATTATTATGAGTATGTCTATCACCATTATATGTTTACCATCATACAGACAACCTGCAAATGGCAGTCATTTCCCGTGGCATGTTGTACTTGAGCCCAGTGCCTCTGAGCTGCACTTGCATGGCCTCACAGCAGCCACAGAATTGTGCTGTTACAGATAAATCCCATTTCTAAATTGCTGTTGTCAGTCCTTCAGACTCAGTTGGTTGTTTGCATTTACTAACCTCTTTGCTTCCTAAAAAATAATAGTCATCATCTGGTTAATACTGAATTTGCATGCCCTCTTTCATTCTTAGGCAGACACAGTTTAATGAAAAAAAAGTCCCTAGGCTTCTGCTGCATATTTGAAGCATAAATCATGGTACACTTTATTCTTTTGGCAACAGTAAATAAGTAGGTGTTGAAATTTGATGACAATATTATGAGTGTTTTTCATTATTCCTTTTTGTTTTAAACATGATCAATTTATACTAAATGCAAATGACTACAAATCCCACACATTCTCTATCAGTTGGTTGTTTCTTCAAACCTGTGTTATAAGCTGTGTTTTTTCCAATGCCTACCAAATTTCCTTTTTGTTTTAAAGACAGAAAATGTTGATTCTTAAGTGCTGCAACAGATCAACTCCGCAATCTGTTTGTTTGTTAAGTAAAATATTTCTGAATCTAAACAGGATGGCTGAACCCTAGTTCAGCAAGGCACTTAGGCACTCGCCTAACTTCATCCCATCACACCTTTTATCTTGAATATGTGTTTACATTTTCTGTTACACTCAGGCTTCTGTCAGCATCTTTTTTATCTATTGCACATTTTATGAATTATTATTTGTGTAAGGAATATGAGTTTATTCTGTGCAATACTCCAGGATATTTCCTTCCTCTGCACATGTGCTTGCAGCATGTACTGCTAATCATTTTCATCATTAACTGATATTTGCAATCTGCACAAGTGTGCTTTTTATTTAACGGAAGAAAAAGCATGACATGAGCATCGTTTATGTAATTTTTGGTTTTTCTGCTAGCAGTGGTTGGCTGCACTGTGAGCATATCCAGAGGAAGTGGCAACTTTGGCACGTGATGCAGTTATTCAGACCTTGGAGACCAATCGTGCTTCAGTTGTCCATCTTCCTGTAATAGGGTTTCTTCTTCCCTCTTTCAGATTCTTTCCACAATCTTGCTTCTTTTATTTTGCTTTTCATGCAGAATATCCTTTATGCAGTCAGTGTCTTGCCTCTCATGTTACAATAATTTCCAATTAAAAATTAACATTAATTGGGACAATTTATGCAGTTCTATCTGTATAGTTTGCTTTATTGTTCTTTCTGCTCGTGCTTTTTCCTTGTTTGTCTTTCATTGTTTATCCAGAGATTGTTAGATATTCAGACAGGACTGCATTCTTTTGATCTCTGTAAAGTACAGTGTGCAGTTTCCGTGCATTTTAGAGCAGATGAGCACAAGACGACTTCAAAATCATGTAGATGAGTCAGTGCTATCCGCTTTCATAAAGGAAAATATCTTCCGTAAACATACTTTTTATAGGATGTTTTTCTTGGTATGATGTGAGACATTCCCAGAAGAAGAAGGAGAGTTAGCTTTTGAGACAGTACTCCAGTGGTGATTTCAATTGAAACAATTTTACAGTGAGTGGTGAAAAATATAAACGACGATTTCAACAGAAGCTGGAGAGAAATTTCACAGAATCACAGAATCATAGGAGTTGGAAGGGACCTCCAGAGATCATCAAGCCCAACCCCCCTGCCAAAGCAGGTTCCCTACATCAGGTCGCATAAGTAGGCATCCAGGCAGGTCTTGAATATCTCCAGAGAAGGAGACTCCACATCCTCCCTGGGCAGCCTGTTCCAGTGCTCCGTCACCCTCACCGTAAAGAAGTTCTTGCGCACATTTGTGCGGAACTTC
>JAOWBP010002392.1:41984021-42010338 GCA_028571105.1 Tragopan temminckii
AGTATCAAATGCCTTGCTGAAATCAAGGTAGACTACATCCACTGCTCTCCCCCCATCCACCCAGCCAGTGACAACATTGTAGAAGGCTGTAGAAGGTTGGTCAAGCATGACCTCCCCCTGGTGAACCCATGCTGACTACTCCTTATAACCTCCTTTTCTTTCGTCCTCTAAATTTGCGAAGACCTCTCCAGTTTTATTTCTGACTCTGAATGTAATACTGATTTTTCACAGATATTTCCATGAGGTTCATCAAGAGCAAATCCCTCTGCAAAGTATACTTTTCCTAATCTTCTCAGAGCCATACTGCTCATTCCAAACAACACAATCACGCAAGCTGTAGACTGGACTGCGATCTGCCTTTTTATCTAGACACAAAGGTTTCTGATATCAAATTCTTCTGAGGGAACAAGCCATTCAACTTGTTTTTATACCAGAAGCAAGTTGCTCACGATTCACAGCTTCACAAATTGAGGCTTTCCAAGTCCACATGTGAGATATTGTGCTTTGCAAATGGTAGAAGTGGCAGCAGTTTTTCTCTGTGTATCTTGCAGGGGAAGATCTGAGAATCAATAACATTGCATGAGGCCCTTTGTTCTATGGATCAGTATGACTCACCAGAGACAGATTTTTGTCTCCAGAGCACCTACTGTATGCACAACATGCAGCACATCTGATCTGGTAACACAGAGCAGATGCTGTCAGTGTGCTGAAATATGTGTGCCTTACCAGGATTGGCATCTGTCTTTTTTAACAAAATTGTAACACTTCTGAATGAAAAAAAAAAGAAAAAGGCCCTAGAAGTTGTGAGAAATAGTGTGTGAGTGGCTGTGCTGCAGAAAGGTGGTGATGCTTTAAGTATTGTGTGCTAGAAGGGTTTTCTTTGGGTTATACTCAAATATATATACTTGCCTTTAGTGACAGTGAGTAGGAGGATTTTTCTTTCTTTTGGGGCTGGGATGCTGAAGTAAGGGTGAAGACTGGGTTTGAGGGAGACCCGTGGTTAAGCACACCTGCATGCTTTCTGAGATCAGGATTTCAGTAGTGAGCAGAGTACAGATCAAACAGTAAATTTTTCTTCTAAAGTTACAATTGAGCTATAAATTCTAATGTCGTTAATTAACTTCATTACTTTAGAGAGTTTATTGTTTAGGCATGTTTTGTTCTGTCAAAATTGCACTGAACAAGGCATTTACTCTTTCTTTCATTTCTCTTCCAGTCAGGTAGGGTGGCATTAGCTGCATGTACATAAAATATATCAAGAATGGCATGTCATCTGGAAGATTTTCATGCTTGAGTTTCAAATGCTGTGAGAACTGGAGATCTGTTGTATTTTTGTTTATCTGACTGTCCCATTTCTCTACTACCTTGAAACTGTTACAGTGTATTTTTACCTGCTTTTAATATCAGTGCAGTCACGACAGCATAGATTAACACAGAGTTGTTATTTAGCTTTCAGTTTTTTCATGCTGTTTCTCCTGAAAACTCAACTCTTTAGTGTTTTAGATAACAATCATTTTAAAGTTTAATTTTAAGCTATAATCAATAGCCTATTTTTTAAGAAGAAACAAGGATATTATTCTGAGCATAGTTAAAGAAAGGTTACTTAAGGGATATACCATAGTTCTGTTAGTTTGAATAAAGGAGAAAAATAAAATTACAATTATTGAGTACTGTTGAATGCAGCTTAAGTAAGTGCCTATTATCCCTGTCAGTTTTCAGGTGGCATTTCATCTGTTCTGTAGCATTCTGGGTGAAGGGGCCTTTTTGAACAGATAATTATACGTAGCATTAAAATATCATTACTTTTGTCTTCCTGATAAACATATTGTTTTTCTACAGTAGTTGATAAATAGATTCCAGTTTTTCTTTGTAATTGTCATCTTACATTTCTATGCAGTTATGTTATTGTAAAGCTGCCTTTACCAGTTTAAGCACATTGAATTACACTTTGGCTCAAAATTTAAATTGGGAGAGGAAGCATCTCTTGGACATTTCTCCATAACCATCTGTACAATCAATGGATATATAGATATTATAAATACCAAAAAGCTCGGCTAAGTTGTTAAACCAGAGCAAAGAAAATATAAAGCACTCACCTGTATCCTGGGCTCGCTAGGAACCTCCAGAAGAGAAGATCTCCAGGAGAGATCTTTCCCCACTGGCAGTCAGCTCTTAAATGGGTCTAGGAGAGGTGGAGTCAGGCTCCACCCCTTCCAGCAGCACAGGTGAATTGCCTTCACCTGTGCTCCCGTGGCTGACTCATTGCTCGCCCCAGGTGATCAATCAGAGGTTCAGGCCATGACTCAGCAGTTCCCATACACCATCACTCTTAGGAGTTACAGTGATTTCATGCATTTTTTAAAAATCTAAGTAGTGCAGTAGTTTTCAGAAGGAAATGTTTTCCAGCCATTCCTGCCTTGGCAGTATGAGGAACACACAACCAAATCTGAAATGCAAAAAACCATCAATGGCATGCAATGCTACTGTCCAAGCTAAAGATGGAAAAATAAACAAAACCACTGAAAAATGTATTTCACTTTGTTGTTGTTTTAGAAGTGTGATTCCTTGTAGTCAACATAAATAAAAAGACTTTAAAATTATTAAGAAGACAAAAGGAGGGTACCCTTGCAAAAGGCTGAGGTCGTTTGATTGTTTAGGCTATGTAGTAGTATTTTCATAATGTTTTACATCATTTTGTATAACCTGGAGTTTTTGTACAAACATTATTGGGAGATATTACTAGGCTTACAGAGCGTTTACTGGAACTTTATGAACATGTGTGGTTTTTTAATTAAGATATGGACCACTTGAGGGAGCAACTGAATAGTTCCCCAATGAATTTGTTGCATTAATTTCCTTCAGAAAGCACATCTGAGCCTAGCTTAAATTTCTCCTGCAGTTAATGTATGTAATTTATTCTAGTAAGTACTGTAGATTTTCCATGTAAATATTCTCAGAACTGACAGGTTTAATTTCATGTAACATGAGAGCCTCCAGTACTGAGTTTCCAGTATCTCATTAGAGTTGGCATTACATGTTGTGCTATTGAATTTTGGCAAAGAGGAGGCAATAAAATATTACCATAAAGCAGAAATGTCCAAGTGACAGATACTGAAGCCAAAATTAAAAAAAAGAAAAAGAAAAAGAAAAAGAGAAAAAAGAAAAAAAAAAAAAACCAAAAACCCACAACCTCTCTGAAGGTAGATCTTAAATCAGTATTTGACCACAGTAGTAAGTGGCCAAGTTTTTGCAAGTGCAACTTCAGAACTTAAGATTTGACAAAGTACCTCATAATGCTCACAGCCTCTAACCATGCATGAGCAGGAGCTCATTCCTCTGTTTTTTCCTAAGTACCAAATTTCTTGCAATTTTTAATTCACTGTGTTTGTTCTCGCTGGAGATGCCAAGGATGGAGGGAACAGAGGGAGGACCCTTCCCATCCCAAGGGGCAGAGATGTGCCAAGCACAGCAGGAAGGCTGTCAGCTCTGTGTGTCCTCTGGATGCTCTCTTCTGGGGGGCAGCTGAACACACCTCTCTTCCTTAATCACCCAAATTGAAATTATCATTTCTCATGTTCTGCCATTATTGCTGTTGGAAAATATGAGCAATCATATTCTAGAGTATCCTTCCTTGTCCTACAGTGTGATACTTGGTTACCACCTTCCCACTGAGACCCAGCACAGAGCACAATTTAGTACAAATCAGATTCAAAAATAAACACCCAAGTGCATGGCAGAATCCATGAGGAAGTAGAGTGAAGGGAGAGTCACACAAATGTTGTTCTAGTTTGAGTTGTTAACACTTTTTTTTTTTTCACCTTGCAAAATGCAACCATGGTCTGTGTAACCATATACATTTCTACCTACTTTTTCGTAACAGTGTATGAATATATTGAAAATATATTATTAAACTTATGGCTGTGGGTATATGTATGTATGGCTTCGGATTTATCTGCTAGTAAAATAAGGATCCCTATTGTTATACTACCATCTGAAGTCTGAAAATGGAAGATTTTCGTTAGTTTCGTATCATATTGCTATATTTTGAATTCTGATCCTCAAGATGCCCTGTATCTCTGTTCTTTCTCTGCCTTTTGCTGAAAGCAAATTAAGTATGTATCTAGAAAATAGCTTGCATAGTGCAACCCTGATGCTGGATTCTAGCTTCTTCGATGTGTCAATTGTGTCAATTTTAATTTTAATTTTAATTCTTCAATATGTCAATTTTAGCCCATGCTTCAGTATGTGCTGCTAAAATGGCTTAGCTACTCTGCCAGCTCTGCTCCATGGTTTGCAGGGTCTATATCAGTTTATTTTTGTAAATGGGCTTTAGAGAGAGTCTAAGTTAATAGCAGTGACAGCCTTATGGTATAAAACAGAGTAAAGCAATAAACTTTCAGGTTTCCTAAATTTTGGATTTTGAAAGCAGCATAGACTTCTTGTGGTGTCTCAAAGGATTCAAGACCTTCACAATGTGTCAAAATATACTGCTTTAGAGAAAGAAAAGGTTTGTTTATAGCACCTGGGCCATGTGTCAAAACAGACAAAGTTCAGTGAAAGGTTTTGTGATACACAGTTCAGAAATTCTGCTTTGTTGCATTTAAGCAGGGAATAATCACATGCCACTGTATAACTACAGACCATGGGTTCACAGCATGTTTCCTTTTCTTAAAAATGATGTTCCTCCTGACTGTAGAGACACTGGTTTGATTCAGTTTATGGCCCCACTTAGAACAACATCAGCTTGTTTTCTTGAGATATCACTGAGATGCTTTAAATGCTTTAATCCCACAGTGGTTAATGGTGATTTTCTTTTTTCCACAACTAGTCTTCTTTAACTCTGACAGGAAAGCCATGTCCAGATATTTCATTTTAAAGGCTTTTCTCATATATAATAGAGTTTGGGATTCAAAGAAATTCATTCATGCTCTCCCAGTGCTAATTTTCTGTGAGAAAAAAAAAAAAAAAAAAAAAAACAAGAAACAACAACAACAACAACAACAAAAAACGGAGCACAGTAACAGGAAGGGTTGTTGTAACTAGCACAGAGCAGTGCAACAGCTAATGTATTCCACCTCCTCTCTGCTGGAATAGGAGCGAGTTTCTCAGTAGCACTGAGCAGGGAGAGGAAAGGGGCTGTGCTCTGCTTCCTTATGTGAACGCTGGGGCAGTGAGAACTGGGTCTGATTTGCAGCCACCTGCAGGGAAACCAGAGCAGAGCTGTTCCCCTCAGCGAGGTGTAAGCAGACTGCTGAGGAGTTGCTGAGAAGCAGGGCCCATAACAGTCCAGGTGCAGTTAGGCGCATCTCAGCGACTCCAGGCACGCAGCTAGGGCGTGTCCCCTGGAAAGCACCCTTTGGTTCCAGGAATGAGGAGTGACAAGACGGGTGGAAATATCTTGGTAGAAACGCTCTTCTTAAAATAAAGGGACAGAGAGGTGATGCCAATAGGAGAAGGAAACAAATAATTCTCTTAATGAGAAAAATAACCGTAGAACCAGAGCAAAAGGCTTTTACATGGCCCCAGAAGATAAACAATTAATTAGAAATGAGAAGAGTGTCCAAAGCAAAGCATACTTGATGTGATTTTTACCTTGCCTGAACTTGTTCGGTATGGGGCCTTGTGTTCACTTGCAAAACAAACATGCCAGAGTGGGGCTGGCCAGCACTGATGGCGGCTGCAGAGAGAGGCTGCAGAGAGCACAATGAAAGTATAAATGAAGGTAGCTAGAGGCTGCCTGTCTCTGGTGCAGCTAAAAGAGGGAAAACTTGTCTCAGAGAGAAGAAAAATTGATTTATACAATAATGAGAGACAACTTTTCATTTTATTTTTCATTTGCAAACTGCTTTGGAAACATGAGCAATTAAATATCTCCAGCCTGTGAGCTGGGAGCCAACAGTAACTTCCCTGTCTGCTCATTTGTGTTTTCCCATGGGTAGGTTAAAAGCACACTGACAATGCAAGATCTTCTATGAATACTTTTGGCCTGAGCTGGTGATAAATACAAAGCACTATTGGTGGCCTCAGACTCTATTTGTAAGCCTTGTCGGCCTGGGGGGTGCTCAGCTTCACATTTTGCAGCTGTTGGACACCGTTCTCTTACATACAGCCTGGCATAGGATCTCCCACAGGAGCAAGCTCTCTGACTGTGAGAGCAACACTGATGTGACAATACTTACAGACTGGAGTGATGAGCTGCTGAGTGGGGTTGTGTGTTCAATACTTCACAGGCAATACCTAGGCTCCTCTGCCAGATGAAATCTAGATGTTAGTCAATCAGAGTATCAGAGCATGCAGATCTTGCACATACACAACAAACAGAAATATTTCTGTAAACTATTTTCACTCATTAAAAAAAAAATATCAAGAGCCCTATCAAAAAGTACAGAAGTGTCTCATAGAATTACAGCACGAGAGTCACCAAGGCTCCTTCCACGTTCACTTGGTTGCTTTGGGGGATACAGTGACATTGACCTGCAGGACCCTGATGTGGTATGGCCATGCAGACATGCAGCCACCTGGCTTTGTTCTGCTGCACCAGCAGGTGACCCAAGTCACAGTCCTACATGAAATAAAGTTCAGACAAAGGAAAGTTCAGTGTCTGATAAACATCTTTCAGGAGTGGTCTTAGACCTATCTATAAGTGCATATGTGTATGTAGATATTTATATAGTATAAATGTATAGTATAGAAGATATAATACAAAATGCAAAGATATGAAGGACGGTGATCCAGATTAGCTTACCATTAGGACTTCCCTATGATTTTTTGATAGTACTGCCTTTTTTGTGTTCCTTTAGTGCACAGAGGCTCTGTCCTCTGTCATTTGTTCGCGTTTTCCTCCCAGTTAGCCTTTTCCTACTGCTTATTATCAAAGTGCATGAAAGTTTATCATGTGCTTCATTATTTCTTTAGGCTGTAACTCGGCGCTGAACCTAACATCCCAGAAAGCCACAGATGCAGTGGACAATATCTTTAAGTTGCTCAGGGATATTGCGAGAGCTCGAATGCATATGAAGCAGTTTAATTCTGTACATAATCCAGGCAGCAACACCAACCAGGTAAGTGAATCTTCCTTTTCTACGTGTCTGTTACATCTATAGCAGGCTGTCAAAATTCCGGCTTCATGAGCAGCACTGATTTTGCTGCTGTGCTAATCCTATATGGATTCTGTGCATGTGGAATAGATTTATGAGATCTTATAATTGACCTAATCATCAGGTTTTTCATTCAAACTCATGCATATCCATGTCCATGTCAATAAAGAATTATCTGATGAAGAAATTGGGGATTTCCTCTGCAGCTCTGTGAGATAATATAAATGTCTGTGAAGGGCAGGAGAAGGTCAGTATGGAACTGGACTGACTTTGCATGTCTTATCCAAGCAGGATGCCTATGTCCAGACAGCAGCTGTACTTCTATGTATTTTATCTCCCATTTCTGTAACTAAGAGGCAATCTCATTTGTGAATAGGTGAGAAAAGCAGCTTTTGTTTATAAAAAGTGAACACGTGAACTGCAGGTCATCAGGACTATTTTGCAGTGTTTTTCTCTTCTCCCACATGCACTGAAGTGTTTAATTTTTATTTTTTTTTCAGTTAAAAATTGAGTTTACAGTGGAAAACACATACAGCTATTTAGAGAGACTGTAAAACTTGATTCCAGCCTTAAGCCAGAAAAAAAAAAAATCGCTCCAGACTCATAAGTATACTGTAGATCGGCAAAGGGACACGGTCCAAATTAAGCAATGCTTTGCAACAGCAAGAGTGGGGAGTGTTGCAACATGTTGCTGGAAAACTAAGGTGGATTTGTTACTGAACTGTAGCTGAAGTCTCCAAGTACTTATGACCAGTCTGGTGTCTGAAATGCGGAAAATTGTTAAGTGTTTAAAACAGGTCAGTGTAGGGGCAGTCAGATGATAAGAAAATGACCTCTGGAAGTTACCTAAAGTGTAATTAGCATCAGTATGTTCTTTGGATGTAACCCAGGTTGTTTGCTTAGGGCTAAGGGCTGGAACACAGCAAGGGATGTATTAACAGTTTGCAGCCCCCAGTCTGGCTGTAGAGTGGGTTTAATTATCTTGAATAGAAACAACCTTCTGCTGAGGGCAGTTTGGGAGATTTAGAGTAGCTGAAATAAGCAGGCAGTACATTTTTCTGCCATACATCTCTTTAAAAAAGGATCATATTTTTGTCTAGCAAATGGTAACGCATAGTTTGCACACAGCAGTTTAGCTCGTCTGAAGAAATCTATAGGCTGTAGCTATAGGTGTTTTTCTGCTACATATATTAGGAGCAAGGAAGCCTCTATGTCTTAAGAATCAAAAAATGGTTTCTGTGCCTACAGAATTTCTGTGAAATTGGATAGCCTCTTTGAAAGGCTTTTGAAATTTGTAGTCTTACATAAAACAATGGATTAATGTTTCCATCAGATCATCAAACCAGTTAATATTGTGACCATGGAAGACAAAAGTATGTATTTTGACTGATACGTAACTACTTTTATCTTGATCTTGCATATATTCACTCATTCCTTCCTTATTCTTCCTTTTTTGGTTCTTTCCTCACTTTCTTCATTCCTCTTTTCCTCCTTTCCTCTCTTCCTCTTTTCTTTCTTTCCTTCCCCTCACCTTTCTTCTTTTCTTCTCCTTATAATCATGTCTAAGATGTGTCTGATAGCCACAGAGATTTAAAGTAACTATTGTAAAACATTTTGTGCCCTGCTAGACACCAGAAATTAAAATTTCCAATAGTTTAATTACAAGAGTTAGAAATTTATGAAGCTATTGTATAAAAATAAAATGTGCAAAATTTTTGATAGCTACATGTCAAGTAATAAAAGGTTTTGAAAGTTTTTGAAGTTATCGAAGCTTCAGTAGTGAAATCTACCTTTGGTATCTGCGTAGCCAAATCAGATCATTCTGAAGGGGTCTGAGTTTTGTCCCTGAAACTTCAGACATGTAAAATCATGAAACATTTTTAATGCCTTGCCTTTCCAGTACATAGTTATGTCTGAAGCCAGATAATATTTATCCTTTAATTTTGTACAGTAAGTTTCTCTGTTTAACTATGGTTTGTTCTTTGCTCCAAATATTTCATTCCCAATGTCTGTTTCTCATCTATGAGGATATTAAACAGATCTTTATAATGGGACGTCATGCTCGCATGTATATTTTCAAACAGTTGTTTATTGCATTACTAGATTTGACACAAATCTTCTCATTTTCTACTGAAAGATACTGCAGTTAACATCTGCTGCAATTTGCTTTATTGGCTCAATTAAAAAATATGCACGTTGTGAAAATAAATAGATAAATTGTATAAATCTGCATTGCCGAGACTGTATTCAAAAAGTGTGCTTTTATTCTCACTGTAGACTGTTAGATCATGAAAAACATCTTTTCAATTACTTTAGAAAATTATAGTTTCAAGTTATGTAACCAAGCAGCTTGCTTTTTATTTTCCAGCTATTTTATATTTATCTTGCATGATGTCTCTTTACAAAAGCATCCTCTCTACAAAAGGAATGACGTTACACTTAATTCTCTTAAGAAGTCCAGGGATAATGTATCCCTGCACTAGTCCCAAAGGAAAACATATAACAATTGGAGAGTTGCTAATTTTCAAAGACTGTTGCACTTCCTGAAACTATTGTGGTTCCCTTGCAGTTTTGGCAAGGTTAAAAGAAGCAAAACAAAACTCAACCTGCAAACCAAATAAGGCTGAATTTTCATTAAAGAGGATCTTTCCCCCAGTCCCTAAAATTCTTATCGTAGAAACGTTTTCAAGGTGGTCCCTGAAGAACATAGCGTGGTAAATACTTGGTGTGTTTCAAGATGGCAACAGAGCACTGATCTTGTTAACTCACTGGGTCAGTCTGGATGACTCAGAAAACCCCACTTGTTCAAATATACTGCTCCACATAATAAAGCTATCTCACCTCCAGTTTTTCAATTCACTGAGGATATGTCTGTGGATGACATTAATATTTGGGGTGGCGTCTCCCATTCATAGTGAATGCCATTTTGCTTGACTTTAGTGACTTAATAAATTCTCTCCCTACACATCTTTCCTTGTCCAGTTCTGATGTAATCACCCTATTATTTTCCTCTATAAATATACCTTCTTTTCTTACTTAGTTGGTCTTTTGTCCAAGGCTCTTTACCATTTTTTAGGGTTAAAATGCCAGTCTTACTAAGAGTATTCCAGAATGCAGATCATCTGCACCTTTGCACGTCCTGCCCTTCCTGATCCTTAACATATCTGAAGCACTGACATGTGTGATACTGGCAGGATTTGGGGCCCATCTTTTTCAAGGCTTTGCATAGGTATCAGCCCTGCTGATATCCAGACTTTGATGATGACATGACACCTGTAGGAAGGCAGAAGGGGTCAACAAGCAACACCTCCTCCCAGTTTAAATGTTGTAAAGATATTCCAAAGAAAATGAGACCCTCTGGCTACGTGATGGACAACAGAGCACTATCCCTATTGCTCTTCCCCTCTGTACTATCCCAAAGAACACTCCTGAGAAACTAGAAGCCTCCCTTTATTCGTATAGTACACCTAGAGTAGAATAAATATGGGGCTTTCTTCCTAACTTTTCCATTCAATACTGTGCTGGTGCACACCATTTGTTGTTAAGGTCACAAAAAACACTGCTGCCACAGAGGCATTTTTAAATGCCTCTGTGCTGCTTTCTTTCTAGAATAAATATTTTTTGTTTCCTTTAATGGAAATAGAAGATTTAGAAGAGCAGTTGCACCAAGCCTTAACAGCTTTACTCACAGTGTGTTGTTCTTTTTGTGCAGGCTTCTTACAAACCACTGCTGAAACAGGTGGTGGAAGAGATCTGCAGTGCTGATCGACTTGATTCTGTTGATATTGAACATATGTCATCAGGCCTCACTGATCTACTTAAAACTGGATTCAGCATGTTCATGAAGGTAAATAAGGTTTCCTAAGTTGATCTGTAAGATTTTCCTAAGTTTATAACATTGTATGGCAATAGGTGATTTTATATATTTAATTCTGTAGAGGGAAGCATAAGGGACAGTTGGAAGAGTTAAATCCTTGCAGAGGTGCTGGAAATAGATTGAGGTAACATACTGCAGGTATGGAACAAATGGATATTACCACCTGGAGAATGGAGCAGACTGGAGACCTAAGTAAGAGTGATACTGGGCACGCAAATAAGGATGATATGTCTGGGAGGAGTCTGTGTGGCTTCAATAAAGCTTCAATAAAGGGATGTGCAACCTCACATAGCTTTTGGAGCTCTTCACAGACATAAGCAAGCAAATTAGTAAGCAAGCGCCAGTTCGTATAAACTCCCCAGATTTCCAAAAGTCATTCCACAAGGCAGTTCATCAAGGAATTTTGTGGATAATGAGCAACCTTGAGATAGACTAAGAACAAAGAGGTCTTACAGGGCAAGAAGATCAGCAGAGCAGCCCCATGTTCAATGCTCTTTCTATAATTTGACAAGGTTCAACATGCAGTGGGAAGGAAGGCAGGCTAATCAATTGCTAATCAGTCAGAAAGTCCAGAGGGACTGGATGGATTGTCCATCTCTGTGATTTTCAAAGCTTGGCTGTACAAAGCCCTGAACAACATGGTGTAATTTTGAAGTCTGCACTGCTCTGGGCAGGGAAATGGACTAGATGAGATACAAAGATTGCTTCCAACCTCTGTTGTATTGTGAGAATTGAAAAGAAAAACATTTTCTTCCTATTCTTTGTGAATACTTGCTAGGCCTTTCATGCATCTAAAGACAGGTGACAAAAAATAACTTTGATTTGTGTGTTGATTCTATTCTAGAACCCATTATCAAGATAACAAAGTAATTTTTCTGTTATTACAGAGCAGGCTGTCTTGAAGACAAAATCAGATATGTCTAAATACAATGCCTATTTTCAGGAACTTGTGCCTACTGCTGAAATGGATTTTCAGAGTGTATTTAGCTAGGTTACTAAATGGAAATTCTTAGCTCTTCAGAGCTTATGATAAAGCCCTGAATTATGAGAGGACAGCTATAGAAAGAGTGACCCAGTGTTGTTTCTATTCATGTATTGATACTGAAAAAAATCATGCTGCTGTCACTCCAAAAATAGAAGAAACAGATGTTTCTGCATCAAACAAGGCAAAAAAGCTTGTGCACACCGGTGATTTTTTGAATGATTGGATTTATTTATCATTAACTCTCACAATTGTATTTAGTTATTTTTATTTTTTGAGGCAGGAACACAGCTTGTCCTTTTTTAACAAAAATAAATAAATAAATAAATAAAGCAACAAGAAGAAAAGACAAGCAAGACGCATATAGAGTATAAAGTCTAAATGTCTATATGGAAGCAGTGGCAGGTTTAGCTAGTTTTAGGTCTTTTCTTTCCATATTATTAATTCTTGTGCTTGGGACACTGAAGTGTATTACAGTGATATCCTAATCACAAAGTTCCCATTGGACTATTGGTTGCTGTACCAACTTAGGTGAAAAGATCAGAACTTGCAAAATGATAGGATTAACCAAAATCCAAACAGATGGGGAAATACAGGGAAGGAGTGGGAAAGGATTGATCTGTGTGACAGCCAACATCTCTATTTCTGTTGATGTCAAAGGGGAAGAGGATAAAAGTTTGTTTGCAGAGAGCTTCTTGCAAGCGAGAACAGAGCTCCTGAAAAATGCAACATGTATTCCTGAAAATTTACCAGGGGATTGAGGGGATTGTAATCCTAAAATGAGTTTTCTGCAGGAGGAGGTTGGCTTCTCTTTATGGAGTGTACCTCAAATGCCTGCATCTCTGCAAGTAAGAAAAACAAACAAACAAACAAACAAACAAACTGTTGTAAGGACTATATAACAGACGGCCAAAACAGAACCAACCAAAGATGGCCAACAGATGAACCTCATGTAGGATGAATGTTTCATGGACACCGTCACTTATCTCACAAATGTCTGTCCATGCTTCTTCATTTAGTTGCTAGTTTGGCTTGTTGGCAGGATCTTGTTTACTGCATGAATGAGTCCAGCCTGTACTTCTGACACAAGATCATCTCTATACTTACTGCAGAATCAGCACTGTAATTATATGATGAACTTCCTCAAATTTATATTTCTTTCTCAGTGCCTGAATATAAATGCCAACTCAAATAAACGTGGAAGGCATTCTTCCTTCTTCCTTTGGTCCCTTTTGCTTCAGCGTAATTGGGGTTTTTCTGCCAGGCAGCGCTCTCTTCTCAGCTGTATCAGTAATTCAGGCAGGCAGCCCTTAGAGCAGCAGCCCTTAGAGCAGCAGCCCTTCCCCTCTGACCTGCATGCCCAGCAGCCTGTAAAGGTTTTACAGGCCATTTTCCACTGCAATTATGGAGTCTGGGGAAGAAGGACATCAGCAATTGATCAAATTTCAAATTTATCATCTCTTTATGTGCCACTGTCACAGCTGGAGGCTTTCAGGGTTTTGCTTTTTACTTATTTAGTGTTTCTAATTGCCCGAGATAATGGTACCAATTATTTTTAATGCATGATATTTTGAACTAAAAGTAAATTTCACTTGGGAACTTTTGCAAAATTCATATTTTACAGTAAATGAAACTCAGATGCCTCAGAAATGTCCTGAAACAAAAAAACTTTAGAGGGACTCCAGAATGCACGTGTTGCTTTTGTTTCAGTCCATTCCAGGTCTTCTGTAACACAAAAATGAGTTGTGTTTTGCTACATGAAGCCAGTTCCTTCAAAAGAGAGGGCCTTGGGTGGTTGTATTATCAAACAAAAAATCTTGGCAGAAATTTACATTCTTAGCTCAGCCAAATATTTTGTACCCAAAGTATTGTCCTCCTTCAAAACACTTGTGCATGTAATAACAAAATTACAGATTTCAAAACCCTTCTCGTTGCAATTTTAATTTAATTTTGAGTTTGCATACCTAGTCGTATTTTTAATATGCATTTCTGGAATTTGTGGCTTGAACTTCGGTCTTCTGAACAATAGTAAGATTTATGTAGACAACACGTGTTTGGATCTGGGTTTATTTTGACTGAATGATTTGTCGAGACATTTTCTTCTAGTACTGCTTGTGTTTTCTGATTAATATTCTGGGTGTCCTTTCGGTGTATCTAGTGTTATGTGTGCTTGCTTATAACAAGTTGTCATCAGGGAAGATAGTAAGAGAGGCTTTGTTCAATAGCAAGCTCCTAAATTTCAAGCTCTCTGTGTAAATCTTGGGTCACTCAGGAGCTTCATGAAATGGAGTGAAGCAGTTTGCTCTGGCAGCAGTTTTAAGAAGAGCAAAGAGCCATGAAAAGGAATAATAGTATTTCATGTATTATTTCAAAGTGTCATAGCAAAGCATTTTGTTTAGTCAACCTCTATCCTCATCATTTTTGGGAGCAGTTATTTCTTCAGCCTTACAGTCACCACTTACAGCAACTATGGCATGAAATACTCTTAAGATCTTAGCAAGCAATAGTTCTGTCTGACTTGCTTTATAAATAGATACTTTGGTCTTACTTAACCTCTTCCTGGTATCTGCAGTAGATTTGGATTGTTTTGTTTGTTTGTTTAAGGTTGACATTACATCATGTGCAGAGAGTCTTTGTAAGATCTGGTATACTGTTTTAATTAGTCTGTTGGTGTAAATTGACAGTTTCTCAATATAGAACAAGAAATGCAGGGCAACCTGCTGAACTGTAGTATATGTGCTACCTGTGCCATCAGCTGAATGATGCGCTGTCAAAGTGTAAGGTAGCTGTCGAAGTGAGTGCAATTAGGAGATCTGCACTCAGTACACAGTCAGCTCACTGATACATTGATATAAATGTTTTTGGACTGGTTTCCAACTTCTGAGGAGTTCAAGAGGAGCAACATTTAACTGGGAGCATGGCATCATCAAAGGTCAGCCAGACCGGAGAGAGAGCATGCCATCTCTCATGCGTGTTTTAGAGGAGGAAATCTCTTCAGAAGGTTTACAGTCAAAAAGCAGGATTGGGCTGCCCAAAGACTGCGTATGAGGCAGTCACAATACTGATCAGTACAAAGAGATGTTCCCTGAGGAGCTGGAGCCACAGAGTCAAAGATAGCTATCATGGTGGTGAAAGTAAGGGAAGAGCATTCCACTCAAGAATGGGATGATTACCACTTCCATTCTGACAAATGAAGGCTGCTGAAAACCTACGCATTCAGAAGGGGAGGGGGCGGACAATCTAAAAAAGAGCAAATTCAGCTGTTCTCACTGTCACTTTTCAGAGCCAAACATTTTGAGTGTTCCACACTGAAAGGCGTGTGGTGCTGTAAAAAGAACTATTTCTGGGTGCCATTGACATCACTTCCAAACGCTCATCGAAGTTGGGAGCAAGGCATTATCAGGGCAGTGTGTTTTTTCAAGAAAGAAAGAATGGTCAGAAACAGCAAAGTAATCAAACTTTTGGAAGTGGTTAAGAAGAAGCTGATGTATAGCACCACCTTCATGTTTAAAATTAAAACATGATTTTATAACATATTAGCTGAAATTCGATGTTTGTACCATTTTAAAGTTAATTACGAATAAAAATGAAACTAGTATTTTGTTTGAATAGAGTTTCTGTAAATGAGTTACAATCCAATCATAGAAGTAATGAAACCTTTGAAGTGAAAGCAACTGATTTTATATATAATGAACTTGACTTATTTTCACTGGATGAATTATAAAGGCTTATTCACTGGACTAGCAAAAATACATTATTTATGATTCTTTCATTTACTGATGTAAGGCAAGGTTTCTTGCATGTTTAAACTGGACTCCTTGCTTCTACCAGATAGTAATTTACTCCCCATTCCTTAAAGCCTCGTGCATATAGGTATTCAAACTGTGCACCTACCCAAGTACTGTCCTCCCACACTAGGAAAGGAAGGAAAGAAATGAAGAATGAATGGAGGGAGAAGCCCTCAGGCCTCTTGAGAAACCTTTCTGGATTTCAGTGGGAGCCATGAAGACTCCGTAATCCGGGGAACGGCTCATGATTTTTAGCTGAGCATTATTTGATTCAGCTGCTCCAAAAACCAGGATTCTATGGCTATTTCTGAACTTCTTCATCAGTCTTCCTCTGGCAGCTCTAAGAACCAATCACTGCTGAGGTGGACTGAGCAACTAAAATAATTTTTTCTTTCATTTTACAGGTGAATCGCCCTCACCCTGGTGACCATCCTCTTCTGATCATCTTTATGGTTGGTGGTGTGACAGTGTCTGAGGTCAAAATGGTGAAGGATCTGGTAGCAGCACGCAAACCTAGTACTCAGGTAGAGTCAACTCAAAATGTTCACATCTGAACAAAGAATGAAAAAATTAATCAGACAGTGTTGGCTATAGCACTGGTACCAGACTTAGACCAAGATACAGCCACACAGACAGGAATGGCATTGGAATTTTGCTGTGAAGCCTGTAGGCAACAAGTGTTCGGGAACCAAGGATCTGGTTTTTTTTTTGTATATTAGAATCACCACTGGTGTCATGTTGGAGGCATTCCAGGCAGACTGGCATTGTTCTAATGGAGCTTTTTTCGAGTCTCGAATAATTCATAGATTGTTAAAAATAATTGTTAATTTTGGAGAATTGCGTACACGGGCCATCCGTTGTCTGCTGAGTACTGAGTAGTATAGTAGCAGTATACAGACTAACTGCAAAGCGATTCAAGAAATGCTGTATCAGCAAATGCATCATAAACACAGAATCACAGAATCACGGAATGGCCCGGTTGGAAGGGATCTATAGGATCATGAATCTCCAACTCCCCTACCACAGGCGGGGCCCAATCTCTGCATTTAATACTAGACCACTAAACACTAGTCTAGTTTCCAGGTGGCTTGTAAACGTCTTTTATTCAATTTCTGCAGAAGGTTTTTCTGATTAGTGAGAAATCATTAGCAAAACAGAGCCAACCAAAGGCTGATCAGCCACTGAGTTCATCGCATGCTTTCTGTGGTTCAGTTGTCTTTGCAACAGTATTTTCTAAGACTGAGTTCTATTTTAGAGATGTTTTTTTTCATCTGATAACACGTTTCACCCCAGTTAGTCAATTGCTAATCTCCTCAAAAGAGTGAATAAAATTCTTTCCCCTCTTGAACACAGATTGGATTGTGACACACTGATGGACAAGTTAATCCACGCCTTAAATGTATTAATATAACCTGAAAGATAAGCACAGGGTTAACAAGTGAGCCAGTGGAGAACTATGCAGCAAGACTTTTGAGTAGCTTTCTAGAGAGTATTGAGGCTTGACAGTGGTGACATGGGATCTGGTGTTGCTTTGCTTTGGCTTAACCCCAGTGACAGGTCACCCTCTTAGGCAGATTCCTAAAGAATTTTAAGCTTTGACTGCACTGTGCCCTTTGTGAAAATGTGCTATGTTAGAGGTGAAAGGACTGCAAGGGAGAGTCAGGAGGAGGAAGAAAAAGAAGTAAAGAAGCAGTTGTGTGAGTCTCATACAGAAAACTATATGAGTTAGCTGGATTTACCTGGATTTCTGCACTGTAGTTGTGAATATGTGCCACCTGTTTGGGATTATTCTCTTTTTAAAAAGCCAGGCATTTGTCTAACTCGAGCCAGCACTTAACAGACCTTTTTTTTTTTTTTTTTTTTTTTGTGGATTTCAGGCAATCAGCCTCAGACATCAGGGCAAGGGGAAAGCACTGGCCTCACAAGTCTGTTCCATTCAAACAAAGCACTGACATTTATACTAATTATTGGCTTTTGGAGAAATGGAGAGACATGTGGGTGCAAAAATAAAGAACTGAGTAAAGTAACAGAAAAACTGGCACAATGCTCTGATTACTTCAGCAGTTCCTTGGAGTTGAAGCAAATTACATTTAGATGCACAGTAGGAGACATGTTTCCATCCAGAGAACTGCTCTGCATCAGGATATGAATGACAAATCTACTTCTCATGAAGAAGCACAAAAGAAAATAGCATTTTTTGTGCATCATTTGTTTGTGAATGATGCCAAATACCCTTCCTAACCTCATGAGAAGTATCCTACTTTGAAAGGAAGAAATAAATTTCTTTCCCCTTTAATCAAGACAGTGAAAAAGGGGGAAGAGTGTGATGTTTTGCCCTCCTTCCTCCCCACATGCACAGCATGTGTGCTTGTGGCTGAGGCACACGGACAGATCAATCCCTGCAGATGCACCATCAGATGCTTGCTGCATCCTTCCTTCCTCCTGTGTATGGGAAAGGCACATTGCAGTGCAGAAGGTCAGGCTGTGAGTTCCTGGGTCCTGTGCTTCAGCTGGCAGCAGGACAGGTATATCCCTTCATGTAAAGCATCAAGGACAGGCATGCTGTTCCAAATGAGGGGAAGGTCTGCAAAAGGAAGCAC
Source organism: Tragopan temminckii (assembly GCA_028571105.1). NCBI lineage: Eukaryota > Metazoa > Chordata > Aves > Galliformes > Phasianidae > Tragopan > Tragopan temminckii. The sequence goes on from JAOWBP010002392.1 coordinate 42,002,366, forward strand.
ACTGTCCTGCTCAGACCTACCTGGAGGAGACAGAGAAATTCCTTCTCTGAGCAGTTGGAACCCAAGAGGAAATTGCTTTTAACTGAACATGGCTATTGTTGGTGTTCAGCTTGTAGACACAAAAAAACTTAAGTAGTATGTCCACTTGTGCTTTTCAGAATTAAATTGCATTATAACAAGATGTGCACATACTGTGCTATGCACTGGTTCATGCATAAAATAAGTAAGACAGCATCAACTTTGCCATCCACAAACTACAATTTTTCAGCCATAGGAAGGAGAAGAGATAATCAGCGTCAGTTTGCTGCAGCTTGTGTGGGAGGATAAGGGAAGGGGAGAAGTGAGGGAGAGGCTATCATCAGTACAGATGGAGTCTGTAGTAATGAAACTCCAGATTCCTTTCATTACTTGAAGTGAGAAGTTGAAAGAAAGAACAGGAAAGAAAAAAGAAGTTTAAATGTAGTACTTTTCTTATCTTCTAATTCTTTCTTCCAAATCCCCTGCGATATTACACTGTATAGACTGCACGTTCCCTATGACTTTGAGTGTGAGTTGGCTTCAGGAGAGGATGTGCTCCCTCCTTGCTCGATAGCTTTGCCCTGCAGAGAAGCCTTCCCAATAGACACCTGCATACTGTTTTTCACTCAAAAGAAATGGATAGGGTGTGCATCTACCAGTGTGTGTATTGGTGTAGCGAGTGTCAGTTTCATTCATTCGACCCAGGTTGGGTTAAAAACCTGACCAGACAAAAGCAACAGCATCCCAACAGTGTTTGAGGTTGAGCATGGTCTTGATGTGCAGAAGAGCCCACAGTGATGTGGGCTTGATGTGCAGTCTTGCCCACGGGGACACTCCTGAGCATGGGCTGTAGTTCCCCCAGTAGTCACAGCAGACCAGCAGCACTTCTGTAACTCTTGTCCCGCCTTAAACAAGGGTGAATGGCAGTCATTCAAAACTGCCTGCTGGCAAATCCCTGTGCTATAGGAAAGGAAGCTGCTGGCTGCTCCTTTGGTGCCTCACAGCAAACACAATGGCAGTCACAACAAATCACTGGGTACATGTGGGCAGAAGTGAATCAAAGCACACGTTCATTAAGAATACAATGCTACTAGTCATTATGTTCCTTAAGTGATTTAACTGCAGTTATTAGTGAGCAGACGGTTTCACTGGGCAGGTCGCATGGCCCTGTCAGTAAACACCAGAAACACACAGCGTGTCTTGTGCTGCATAAGGGAACAGTTCATATCACAGCTCATTAATGCTGCAGTCAGTCTTGATCCCCTTAATTTTGACTTCTTGCTTCTTTTCCCCCTTCTTACAGGTAATTGTGCTCTCCTCAGCACTCCTGACCCCACAGGGTGCTATTGAGCAGTTGTTTGCAGCTGATCATCCCCAACCTGATCCTGATATCTGACATGGGAGAATCTGTGGAGAAGATAGATGGCTGCCTTGGATGGAAGCATCAAGTCCCTGGTTTGTCACTGTTCCCAACAGCCCTCTGAAAAGCAGCATGTCCCCTACTGTGCAGCTGGGTACCTCACTGCAAGAGAACTGTGCAGCTCACAGGGGGCTCCTAAAGCTGGTCCATTTGTCCTGTACCACCCTCTTCTTGAGGATCACACAGCGTGGTGCTGAATCACCCCCTCCACTCAGCACCCACAAGGATGATTGCCTGTAATGGCTCCCTAGAAAAGAAGCAACAGAGGACCAGGCAGGCTGAATGTGCACTCCCTAAGCAGCACTTTGCCCTGCAAGTAATGCCAGTGTTTTTCTGGGGTTGATTCTGCTGGGAAATGCTTCTGAGGGAGGAAAAGGGCAGCAAAATCCATCTCTCTGCCATGTCATCTTGCAAAAGATGTGTGCCTTATACAGTATTAACAGCCTCTACTCATTACACCCAGAGAGGGATCATGGAACATAGCCCCAGTTCAGCTGGCAGAGCAGCTCCCAGTGCAGTGACGCTCTCCCAGCCACCATAGAGCAGCAGGATGGAGGGCTGAGTTACGTGGTTGTTTCTCTCACAGGTTTCCATTTCCTGCTCTAGTTTCTCCACCCACAGTCCCAGGAGAAAAGGCTGTTTCTGATGGCACACTTCTCTGCAGTTTAACATAAGGAGGACATATGGGCTGTGATGGTAACCTTGGAAGAATCCTCCCCTCACATGCATTTAAAAAAGTGGGGGAAAAAAAGCATGTTCCCCATTTTCAAGAGGCCACTGTGACAGGTTCTTTTCTGAGCTAGATTTCTGAACAGCATGATAAGAGAGCAGCTTTTATGTTTCATTTATGATAATGAGAGAGCTGCTATCACATTCAGTTCTGTAATTTTTCTTTATAACAAATTGATATAATCTTAGATAAAACAGCATTAGCCAATAGAGATTGTGATTGTGCGTAGCACAAAATGTTCCAAATTGCAACATAAAATGGTGGAACACTGAAGCTGCACCCTCTTGGTTCATCCGAGAAAGGCTAAGACTACAGCTACACTAAGGATGAGAATGTCAAATGATATATGAAGTTTGTTTGAACATAGCATTCTTTCTGATGTCAAAGGAATAGCTTAAATAGGAAGTAGCTCTTTAACCTTTGCTTGGTAGTCTGCATAAGTTCTCTTAAATGTTTATAATGGTCTCCAGAAAAGGCTGCATTTTGGTTTAAATTCACTTTTGAGTGGCTAGAAGGAAACAAAGGGCCAATTATAAAGCATGGACAATGTTGCCTCTATGAAAGAACAATTTATAAGAATGACTTTAGAATGGAACTTTGTGCTGTAAAAAATGAGAAATATTATGAGATTGCAATGTTAAAAGCTCAAGAAATATTTTGAGCAGAACAGCTTGAGAGCAAATAGCCTTTCGCTGCATTTCCTCTTCTTTCTGTATCATCTAAGCTTAGAATATAGATGTTTTGTGAATTATGTAATCAATAAAGCAATGCTTTTACAATGTTCAGTCCTCATCTCTTTCCCTCTTAGGACACAGGGCTATGCATACCAGGGCTGCGTATTCCTGCCACCCCTCTTTTTTGCAGTGCTTGATTACCCCTAAGAACCAAAACCTTCTCTCTTGGAGATGTTCTCAATGGGTTTCCATGCTCTGTTGGTGGCAGAAAGGCTCTTCTTCCTCCTGCAATCATTGCTGACCCCTGCAGCCCCATGCGGGTTCAGGCACTCATATCTCTGAGCTGCTGCTGTGTTCCTGAGGTGATGGAGGCCCGCAGTTGCGGCCTTCTCTCTTCCACTTTCTTTCATGAGTCAGGTCTCTGACCTGGCCATCTGAGGGTAATGAGAGGGGTGCAGGGTTTAAGCAGACACTGGTTCTTCTGCACATCCTGTGGGTGAAGCAGCTCCTCTGGCTGAGGCAGTGATTGGTTTTCCAGGCTCCCCTTTGGCGGGATCTTTTCAGCCAGTGTGGCCACAGCTGTGGCCATGGATGCTGGGATCCAGCCACCATCTGGTACTCAGTGGCTGAAGAGATGAAAGCAGACAGTCACAAAAAGCCCACTCCTCTCCTAGACTAAGACTGGAGTGGGGTCTTTCCAGTGGCCCTGGTGTAATAATTATCTCCTATTTGTAGAAAATAGCTGTCATAGCTACCTGTAGCACGTGCTGGAGAAAAGACCTGGGCAATGAGTGGTCTCCTGCCAGCTGTACATGAGCAGGAGCCACACATGACTGCTTGGGAGGGTGCAGGGTGCTGGACCACAGCAAGGAGTGCCAAAGCCCTCTGCATGTGACACAGAGTTGTGCTCACCAGCAGTGGGGTAGGGAAAAGGCCACCGTTGGCACATGGAGATGGCACAGAAATCAGTGAAAAAGCATTTGAGTGTAAGCTCAGACTGGCAGGGCTGTTGTGTTTGAATTCTAGTCCTGAGTTACTTGGTCAGATGAGAGTAGTAGCTCACATCAAAGATTACCATCAGCATGACCAGTATTTCCACCATTAGAGCTGTGTGCTAATCAGGGGATAAAATGCATGGCAGCCACTCTAGGTCTAGCACGAACGTCCCCCTCAGGAACGCCCAGCCTAAAATCCCTTTAAATGTGAACAAATCAAGTTGAAGGCTTGTAATAATTTGATTCAGTTCTTCATTGTCATACCAGTCTATATAAAGCTGTTGTGCGTATTTTTTCAAAGAGACCAAAAGCCCCTTAAAACATTGTTCTGCCAAACACTGACCTACCTTACCTCATTCTCTCCTTGCTGGAGTTTTCTGACAAGGGAGTATGAGGAATCCAATTTTAATTTTTGGTACGTCTTCTGAAATAGTTTTGTAAAAGTTGGAAAGTGGTTATGAGAGCTTTCCCCCCACAGATTGTGCTAATAAATCAACAGCACAGGCAGCAAAAACCTTCTTACAGTTTCTGCAATGTATGTTAACCACCCTGAGAAAACAATTACTTTGTCTCCAGGCTTTGCTGGCTATTACCAATTGTTTCTCACGCACAGGAAGAACACACGAGAAAATATGCAATTCAAAATTTAATGCTGAAAGTAACTGTACATAAAATAAATAAATTACAGTTCAAACAAAAGCACAACTGGCTTTTTAAAGTGCATGTGTGTAAGGCCTTTAGCCTGTGAACTCCATTGGCTCAATGTAGAAAAAAAAAAATAAGACGAAATGCTTAACTCAGCCACGTGTGTTTAAGGATGAACAGGGACTGGCTCAGCTCTGAACAAACAGCCAGCTTCATTGCCTTGAGGCAGCCATGCTTCACATCGAGCTCAATCACTGGTTCTTTCTCTGCCTATTATACACCAGGGAAAGAAAGAAAGAAGAGAGAAGTGTCTCACACTGGTAGCTGTAATGGACTATCACTCCAACTCCAAGCTTATTCCTAGAAAGCTCTGTGTTAGATCATTCAGTCTTGACAGTGTTTTTTTCAGACAGTAAAAAAGACCCACCAGGTATTTGTAATTACATATGTTTACACCCTATGCACAATAGTTTTGCATACAAAGAGTCTGGTCAAGTTGTCAGCAATAACATAGCCAGTAAAAAAAAAAAAAAAAACAAAAAAAACCATTGTATACAGTCATGATACCCAGCCATGTCCACTGACTTCACACTTATTTTTACAGAACAGTTGCATGTTTTCTTGTTTGTTTTGAAATACAAGTGAAATAAATAGCCCTACTGTGCAATAAATTGAACAGATATATCATGCTGTCCTTCATCCAAGTGAAAGTGTTGTAAAACTCGAGTGGTTACTTCTGAACAGTGAACTACAGTTGGGGGCGTTTCCCTGCTCAAGTACAAGTTGAGAGTCACAGCTAAAAGGTTGTCTCTGCACAAACATTAAGCCAGATCTGTCCCATCAGAGAAAAAGGCATTTATTGGAAAGGTCCATTTTAAAGTGAAAATACTTCTTCTACAAGTTACATCCTAGGGCCATTTCAAGACTATTTTTGTGGGGGTTTTTTTGTTTGTGTTTATTCTTTTCCCATCTGCCACTGTTCATTGTTCAAGCAACTTCTTGTTTCTACAGCCATGCAGAACGCTGCCTGAACCATCCTGTCACAACATCAGACTGCAGATGTGCCAGTGTTAGACACCCCAGGTTTCAAAGTTGGGAGAAACGTTGAGAAGAACAACGCCTCTTCTTGGCCCTGCTGTCAGACAGACGTGACAGTCCTCACTTTGGCAGACAGAGCTTGCTTAAACCTCCTCTTCAGATCCTGCATGTTGGGTGATTTGGGCCGCGGAATGAGAGAAGTTCTCCGTCTCTCGGGGGTGCTGGTGGTCTGTTGTTTACTGACTTCTTTGCAGAGGACATGGAAGGCATTGAAGACATCGTTGTAGTTTTCACTGACAGACACTTCATAGAAAGCACAGCCCAGCATGTTGGCCAGCTGAAGTCCGTGCTGAGGCTCCACCTCTTTAATATGCAAGAGATCAGCTTTGTTTGCTACGATGACAACAGGGACAGCATTCCCTGGATGCATCTGCCGAACGTGGTGGTACAGGTGACTGAGTAGTTCATAGCTCTTATAGTCTGTGATGGAAAAGACAATCACCAGGGCGTCTGCCCAGCGAATGCATCTGTTCAGCTGCTCATTACAATCCAGGCTGTGTTCATGGATCTGTAGAGTGAATGGTCTCAAATTAGATGGTTGAGGTCATAAAAGACTTTTAAAAGGCTCCTTTAAATCTAAATAGCATTTTACAGCTTCAGACGTATGTATCTGCATTTCACATTGTAAGTACAAAACTTAATCTGAGCGTGTCAAATAAATACATATGTTGATTCAGCTGCAAAAAAAGAAAATGGAATTTAACACTGGAGTTTGCTATACTCAAACAGAAAATTGACCTGAGTCGTTCTGCATGCAGAGAAAGACTTTGTAGTTCCACAGAATGGGAAATTAACTGGCTAGACAGCAAGTCTGGGGAAGCAAAGATATGAGCTGGAAACATTTAGACCTGGAGTGTTGCCCAGTTCAAAAAGGCAAAAATCCAGCACCGCTCAGGTCTATACATTCAGAACTTCAAACTGTAATATCCTAATGAACACAGCTCCAATACAGTAGACTTCACTTTTTATTATATAAACGTATGAGTTTTGTTGGGCAGTAGCCATGACATTTTCTTCCACATGTGTACCATATTTGCACAAAGTGAGTTGGTTTTTTTCCATCTAATGTTCCTAATATATGGGAACAAGACACTTCAGTAATTCAGCCATTCCAAAGCAACGGGCCTCCAGCGTGCAAACGATTCACCCAAAACAGTGAGCCGTTTCTTTTTACTACCAGCAAACTTCAGGCACCCAACCCATCTGGTTTGGCAGCTGTGGCTAAGGCACAGGTTGCCAGCTCTCCCACCCAGAGCTCTGCACTGAAACAGGCAGCAGAATGTCACTAGGAAAAGCAGAACAAGATGCTGCAGTGGACAGACACGCATACTAACTCTAGGCTGCTTCAATGATCTGCGTGGATGTGTCTGACTCACCTGCACACCTGGGGTGTCCTGCACTTGGATGGCCAGCACCTCCCCGTCGATCTGGATGTGCCGGCTGTAGAGGTTACCTGGCAGAACAGCAACAGGTTCACACACACATACTCCTCAGACAGACTGCACTGCTTTCACTACCCCATTAGTCATTCGGGTTGAGTGTTAAGATTCTTTATTTGGTTTGTGATAACGTTACTGGAAGCCTGCGATTTATGACTACTTATGCCAGTACTGGGATTTAACAAGCCTGGGATTTAACCTGGCCCTGACTTGCCCTGAAGCCTGGCATTTGCTCTGGGCAGTCTGGTCTGGTGGTTGGGCGACCCTGCAGATAGCAGGGGGTCGAAACTAGATGATCATTGTAGTCCTTTTCAACCCAGGCCATTCGAGGATTACAGGATTCTAGGATTTAGCGCCACACAGCTCACAGCTCTGTCACTTCTGGAGGACTGCCGTAACTTTGCTGTGCACAGCAGCCAGTCCTTGGTATGGAAGGGCTGTATATTGGCCAGATTTCTGACCCTCAGAAGCCGTTCCTCTGCGGGGTTATTCATAGCCGCTCCGCTGACCAACCCCAGCGGCTGGGTGGCTTTGGTGGCCGCTTGTTTCCCGGGCCGTTCCCGCAGTAGACGGCCGCACTCCCGCAGCTCAGCCGCTCGCACCCCTCCCTCCGCCCCGCGCTCGGCGCTGAGCATCGCCCCATCTACCCCCTAAGCCGGGGCCGCCCCGACTGCTTGGCTGCAAGCACCGAGCTCGGGAGAGTAGCAAACGTTGGGTTTACATTACATTGTATTGTTTTAGATTAAAAAAAAAAAAAAAAGAACAACAACAAAACTGCTTCAGAGAGGGGCATTTTTACCAGATAAAGCACACCTGGCAGAGCAAGGCAGAACGAAGCACCAGCACAGCTGCTTGCGGGGCTCACCCAGCGCTCGCCGCCGGCGGAGGGACCCCAACAAGGGGCTCCGATCCGCCCCCCCCCCCCCCGGCCGCCCCGGCCGCCCGCGATGCCCA
>JAOWBP010002392.1:42050350-42065720 GCA_028571105.1 Tragopan temminckii
TCCCCTCTCTGCATCAGAGGCCACCTGCCTGTGTGGAGCATAGAGTGTTTCTGAGCACAGCCCAACTTTGCCTTTCCACTCCTCAGCCCTGAGGATTTTCCAGGGAGAGGATTTGCAACACTTTTTTTTCTCCCTGCAGCCCAGTGCACATAGATCATAGAATCATAGAATTGTTTGAGTTGGAAGGGACCTGTAAAGGCCGTCTAGTCCAACTCCCCTGCAATGAATGGGGAAGGGACACCTCCAGCTAGATCAGGTTGCTCAGAGCCCCATCCAGCCTGACCTTGAGTATTCCCAAGGAGAAAGCAGTCGCCAAACATGGCTATCTCTGTTCCCTGCACCAATGCTCTTAAACCCAGTGCCAAGCACTAGGTCAGATAAGTGAGCAAGTGAGCAGACTGGCCAGGTTGTCAGGATGTGCCACCAGAGGTGCAGAGGAACGCTGAAGCTTCATGCAAAGAGTGAATCTTAAGTACCCCTGCTGTTCCTGCTTCCCATGCAATTGCAACATGTTTGTAGTAAATGCAATAGCTGGACACTTCCCCTTCAGCTGATTCTGAATGTTTGCAAGGCTAAATCACAAATGTGTTTATTGCACTGGGAGGAGCCTTGCATATGCAGTTGGTCCCTGACTGCAACTTCCTTCGTGTGGCCAGTATCAGGCCAAGTGTGGTGGAGTGCAGTCTCGTGAAGGCCCCTTCCTGTCATAAATAAGATTACTTTCATTTCACTTGTGGAGTGTGTTATTCCTCAGAGTAATGAATTTCCTCTGTGCCTTTGAGCACATAAGCATGGTTTTCATTAGGTTTCTATTAAAAAAAAAAAAAAAAAAAAAAGGGCTGAGTAAAATTAATAAGAAGGCTATTAACTCCATAAATGCGGATGTGTTTTTAGTGCATAACCATGTTGGAAGTAAACAGCTTCTCCAAAGATTGCAAGGACTGCAAATTGCATAAAATGAAACAATTTTACAGGACTGGGTCCTGTTTCCAGAGAGAAAAAGTAGGTGAAAGATGTGACTGTTCAAATAGTCATTTCTTAGGATGAAAAGTAGACTTATCAGATTAAATGTAGACAAATAGCCTCAGGCTTTTTACTTAATACGTAGTGCGTGTGATGATAATAGTTTTAAGCCATATATTTAGAACTAGAGTTACAGCTAAGAGCTGGAACTTAACTATTTTTTTTCCTGTACCAGATACATGTTTGCAGTTACAGAACAAGGAATGCAACATTTGCAAATCTTTCACTGATAGGCCCTGTAACTCATAAAATGTTCATGTACAGTTTGTATTTGTGGCTTGAGATCTCTGTCAAGTGGTGAATCACTACAGCATCATTGCGGTTTTCTCCTTTTTTTTTTTTTTTTTTTTTTTTTTTTTTTTTTTTGGTAGCTACCAGCATTTTAAACAGAGAAACAAAAATAACCATCCATACAAAAACAAACAAACAAACAAAAAACAAAACAAAAACAAAAAACAAAAAAAAACACTTTTTCAGAAGACCAGGCCCTTGAGCTGCTGTTGTCTTTTTCCAGTCTCCAGTCAAATATATGTAGTAAAAGGATAAAAAGCAGCAAAATTAGAGCTTGTGCTCTTTGCACTCCTCTACTTTCCATTTTTATTGAAGAAAACTGAGGTCATTTTCTTGCTGCTCAAATCCTACACAGTAAATGGAACTTTCTCAGAATGAGGTTGCTAGACGTTAGCAAAACCTCAATGCCAGAAAATACAGCTTGGCAGCTAGTTAAATTTCGAAATGTTGCCAGTCTATTGTGAGTAACTTTATATTGTACTGTAGACTGCCTTAAGCCTTAGTTTCCCACGAAATCAAAATTCTTGAAAATTCTTCTACGTAGTTTCCAATTTCATTCTGCCTAGGCAAATTTGATGTGAACAACAACAAGGCATCACAGGCAGTCATTATTCATGATGCAAATAAAAAGATGTAGTCTGCCAAAACTTTTTGCTTGAGAACAAAAATACGAATGTTCCTTTCATATATCAAATAGCTGTTTTTAAAATAAATGATCTTCTTCTTCATTTTTCTTCAGTATTTATGCCTCAGGAATTCGGTAAGAAAAACTGCCAGTTTTACCTGAAAGCCATTTTAGCCTGATGCCAAACCTTATAGCTGATGTTCCTTGGTGCAGAGCAAGTTTTGCACTACTGTTACTGTAACAGAGCAGATATTTTTAGTTAGAATGTTAAGCATAAAGTTGTTTAAGGAACCAGTCTCTGTTGTGGGTCAAACGTTGTTACTGAAATGTCAACAACAAAGGAAGAGAAATCTTAAATACCAGCAACCATTTCCCTTCACTTTGGGGCAGGAAATGGTATGGGGCTTTTTGGGGGGCAGAAAGGAGGAGCAGGAGAAGGTGGTGTGAGGATAGAAAGCACTGCACATTAAAAATTCGGTCTGGTTGTTTAATATTTGCTCAGTAGTGTTCTGTTCCCTAATCAAGCCCCCATAGGCTGTAAATCACAGCCATTCTGTCACTGTTTTGATTGGAAGCAAGAGCTGTACCATGGCGAATCTCTAGGGACAGCAAACTTCTGCAGCTGTGGAAAGCTGGAACTGTTTGCTGTTGTTATTAAAGGAATCTGAGATTTTTTTAATATAAAGACATAGTGAAATTCATAAGGTGTGCAGAGATTTAGTATGAAGGTTTTATAGCGGGCACAGCACTTAACAATGGTACTCCAGTAACAGAAACTGAATTGTTCTAATTGTCAAAACAGCAAACACGTAAAATTATAGCCCTGTTCTCACCTCGTGCCTTGTCCACCTTAGAAAAAAATATATTCAAACATTTGTAAATTATTTCTCAATACAAAATATCAATCAAGCATTTAGGGCTTCAGTAACATGCCTTCCTGTTGGATGAAGGCATGGGTTTTCCTTCTAGAAACATCCTGGAAAATTTTACCATAATTTTGTTTTCATGAAGGTGTTGAGAGTGTTTTGGGGGCTCTGACTTCTGAACTACAGCCAATGTAAATGGAGCCTGAGGACCAAAATGTTAACTTCTCCATAAGTGCAAAGTAAATACTTGAGTTAATTTATGTACTGCTTATGACAGAGAAGTCTAGAGCTAGGCAGTACGTTTTCATTAGAATATTCAAAGATATTCTAAGTGCTTCCCCATAACTAAGCTGAAGGGTTGCAGAGGAAGTGTGTTTCTGGCATATGTAAATCCTCTATCTTGTATGCATGGGCTTCTTCCAGGATTGACTGTGATATTATTCCCAGATGCCCTAATCATATGTGAGGACTTGATTAATTAAAGTAATAATGTAATCATGCCAGGATTTTTCTAACATTAAATCAGGCACTCTGCTATACCAGTTTGAAAGGGGGGGGAATACAGAGGAATTTGAAGGATAGCGTGCTTATTGACATGTGGCTTACAGCAGGAAAAAGAGAGTATGAATCAGAATGAGATATGGGTGTGGAGAAAATAATTCATGTTGGACTAGAAGATGTCCTGATCATATTTAGATATCTGAAATCTTTCTTTGCGTTTACTGCAAAAGATGATGTTGCAGTGGTATATCTCAAATATTTAAGAGAGCTCCACATGAATGTGTGCATCTCCTCATAGCTGTGCCTTCCCCTGTATTCTTTGCACCACTTCACCTTTAAAGCCAAGTTGCATTACTTCTTTAAGACTGGCTAAAATAAGTACAGGTTGTTTGGAGAAGTGTTTTGTCAATTGTTATAGTGTTTTCTCTTTACTTTTGAGGAAAACTGGGTAAACACTGAATAAGCAAGCAGAGAAATAAGCTTTGCTGCACTGTTGCAGCCTTTTCAGCAGGGCAGTTGTTACTCAGCACAGGTGCAAGCACAGGGTTTCTGCACAGGATGGGGTTTCTGATGCTTCTTGCCACAGCTGTTTGGGAATTTGCATGGCTGCAGCCTGCAGTCTGCCTGGCTGTAGTTGCGATTGTTGGTAGGGCAGCTCAGCTTTCAGTTACTAAATGAACCAAATTCACATACTCCTTGTTGAAGTACAAATTTGTATTAAAACTGCTGCAGAAAGAAATGCTTTTTAGTAACAAACCCACCTCATTATTCCTCAGCCCCTATGAGAAGCAATAAAAGATGGCTGTATGTTTGGTAAATGTACCCTAGGGATCACACCTTGAATGTAACTCTCTTTTTTTTTTGTTGCATTGCAAGTCCCTCTGCACACTGGCTGGTTTAAAATGGACTTGACTGAGCACAGACTGTTTGGCCTTCTTTATTGAGACTGGAGAACTGGTAGAAGGCAGACCATATGCATGATGTTTTAAAATGTGCTGTAAAAGCATCCATGAAGCAGGCTTTTTTCCCCTGGATGGGGAAATTCAGAGACGTGTTGGTGGATTCACCCAAGGCCACCCATGTGGTAGCAGCATGACGGGGCCTGGAGCACAGGAGCTGGCTTCCAGCAATCCCACGGCTGACCCACGGCTCCACACAGCTCTCCTTGCGTCAAAGCTTGCAGACCCTGGTAGCTGTGGCCATGCCCCGAGGGCTGGAGGAGGGCAGGAGGAGCAAACCCACCTCTCCTGTCTGTATGTGGTCCCTGTTCTATAAGCAGGGCTGGCACAGAACTAAGTTGAGGATAAGTGTGGGGTGATCTGCACAGAGCCCATCTCGGCACCTTACCCGCACTGATAGATGTGCTAGTCCAGCACAGAAACCCTGCCTGAGATGTGGTTTAGTGTCACTAGTAGCTACTGGTGAGACTGATGGCTCTATTTCCATGAATTTCAGCCAGAAAAAAAGAGGACTTACCTTGCTGAGAAATGCATTGTAAATTAGTTACTAAATGATTTGTTCTGTGGAGTGTCAAAGTGAATATCAAGGGAAATAGTATCTCAAATACAGTTTCTGGATTTTGCTGTAGCCTCAGCCAATGTGGAGACATTTATTGTCTCTCTCAATCATGCTCCCAGTAAAAAAAAGTTAGGGATCTCCTGGAGACAGTCCAGTGAAGGGCCACAAAGATGAGAAAGGGCCTGGAGCATCTCCCCTGTGAGGAAAGACTGAGTGACCTGGATCTGTTCGGCCTTGAGAAAAGAAGACTCAGAGGTGATCTTAGTAATGTTTATAAATATGGGAGTCAAAGGGGCATGGCCAACCTCTTTTCAGTGGTCTGTGGGGGCAGAAAAAGGGGAAATGACCATAAAATTGAGCATAGGAAGTTCTGCACCAATACGTGAAGGAAATTCTTCACAGTGAGGGTGATGGAGCACTGGAACAGGCTGCCCAGAGTGGTTGTGGATTCTTCTTCTCTAGAGATATTCAAGACCTGCCTGGTCACCTACCTGCGCAGCCTGCTGTAAGGAGCCTGCTTTGCAGGGGGGTTGGACTCAATGATCTCTAGAGGTCCTTTCCAATCCCTACAATTCTATGATTCTGTGATTCTTGCTTCCTTTTCCTTTACCTCCTTTCCTTCCGGTCCTGCATCACAGTGAAATCTTACAAAAGAGCCAGTCTGGCCATCCCAGTGGCATTCCTAAAATATTCCTGCAAAGCCCAAATTTTGCTGCATAGAAATACATCTCACAATTCCTTCTTCATTTTGAACTTTCTGTTGTGCTTTGCCGATGCGAATGGTGGGTGCTTTACCTCCTGTTTCGTTGGAGTGTTTTGTGAAATGTTATCAAAGGCAACCAATCAAGCAGGGCAGCATATATTTAATAAAGCCTGCAAAAGTTTTCATTATGAAATAATTAAAATATTTCTCCATGGTTTCATATAGTAGCCCCCAGTACTAGGTCATATCCAAAATTTTTCAAGAAAATATTGCTGGCCCATATCAGCATTCGTTATTTCATAGCCTTGTAAATCACCCTAAGAATACCTAATGAGATAAAGCTGGCAAAATGCAGTGTGTTGTGGTACCTAACATAGTGCCACTTCTTAATTCAAACAAACTTCCTTGCACATATTTTGTATTGAATTTATTTGTTTATTTGCTAACTGCTTGGTTTGTAGTGACACTCTCTGTTAGCCCTTTCTCCCCTTTTGTAAGCCCAGCCTGCTGGGAAGTTTGTACATCACTTGGCATGGCAGCCAAATTGTCCTCACTGCAAGCACATTTGGCAAAACCGAAAAGAAATTCTCATCTGTCTTATGTGGATGATGAAAGTGTACTTTATCTTAAGTACACAGAAATCCCTAGTTTGTCCTATTTGTAATAAAAGTCTTCAGTTCTTCAGTAGAGTTAGTTTTCTCTGTGTTTTTAAAAATATTATTACCTTCAGTGTTGAAGTTCTCAAGTCATAAGGGCTTTATTTGCAGTATGCAATTTGGGCAGAGTCCTGATTTGGACTTCTGAGTCAGAAGCTTGTCTTCTGGAGTTGTTTTATCCTCTGCCAAGTGGTACCTGTAAGGTTGAACTGTACACAGTACAGTTTCTCTCTGTGGCTGAAAGTTTAATATCTAAGTACAGCTTCTCTTCATAGGAGAATAAAACCATCAGTCTCTACTTAAAGGGGAACGCGATTACTGCTCAGAAGTCTAAGAAGAGTCTTTGATTCAGCTGAAACTGTTTTAGACTTGCTAGAACTGCTATATGAGCTCCTTGAGATAGGACAAGGGGGAATGGATTTAAACTGCAACATGGGAGGTTTAGGTTAGATGTTAGGAAGAAATTCTTCACTCAGAGGGTGGTGAGGCACTGGCACAGACTGCCCAGAGAAGCTGTGGGATGTCCTTTCCCTGGAGGCGTTCAAGGCCAGGCTTGATGGGCTCCTGGGCAGTCTGATCTAGTGATTGGCAACCCTGTCCATGTCAGGGGAGTTGAAACTAGGTGATCTTTGAGGTCACTTCCAACCTAAGCTATTCTATGACTCTATGGTGACCATGCAGTTACCTAAATACATAGGATTCCACCATCTTACTTACTGCTTTCTTTTGCAAAACCCCTTAAAACCTAGCCAAGTGTACACTTCTGGCTTGCATCCAATGTATATTTTAAAAGTTAGCATTTTGCCCATTTTCAATGTGAGCAGGGCTTTTTTCTCCCCTCTAATTTGTTTATAGGTGCATTGGTTCTCAAATGTTAGAAACTCTCTTTAGTGTGTTTTGTTTTAGCTTCTCTTTAAACCTCTGTCATTTCCTTCTCATTTTTTCCCATCTTGCTCCCAAAGGCATTAGTAACAAACCCTCTTTGAGAAAAAACGTGGCTGGGGAAGAAAAGTACTTTTGATGATTAAGGCTCTTGTGTTCAAATGGTTCCTGCCTACACTATGGAATCCATAGATACTGAAGATATAAAGGAGAGGGTTAGAAGATAACTAAGACCCCTCAGGCTTGATATGTAATCAAAGAAGTATTGTTTGGGAATGACTTAAGGGGAAGCAGAGTGGCTAACATTTGGCCCTTGTCCAGCTACCGCTGCAGCTGATGGCAGAGTTCCCGCTGACTCCAGGAGAAGCAAGAGCAGACCTTTTGTGTGGCAAGGACAAGCCTGCAAAAACACAATGCAAATGATGACAACCATGCAAATTGGGAAAGACAACAGGCTACAGATTCCTTATGTAGAGGATGTCTTTGCCTGGGTAAGACAGATTGACAAGAGGGCCATGCTCCATTCCTGGGTCCAGTCTAGCCAGCTTGCACAGCTTGGTGGAGGCAGGATCCCACTGTGCACGTAACTGCAATTCCAAGGGTAGGGCTTTGCTTCTTGCCAGGTGATGCTGTAAGTTGTAACTAACAACATAAGCACAGTTGCACTGGGTAGAAGGGAAGACCTAGCCAGCTCAGTATCTGTTTGCTGTAGGAGGTGAAAAAAGAGCAGCAGAACAGGAGCTAAAAAGCACAGCACATCCCTTGGTACAACCATCCCAGCTTCCCTGAGTCAGCAATTTTGTAGCTATTTGGGCATTATCTGCATTTCAGAACATTGTCTTTAAAGATCATTAGGAGACCAGCAGTATTAGTCTGATTTCCAGCTTTTTACCAATTTGGAAAGCAGATTTCTGGGGAACAGGAAGCTAACCTCGCTGGGTGACTTAGAGGCAGCCATGTAGACTCAGAGACACAAGATCTGTCACATAACCTCCTGTTATGTTTGTGTTAACAGGACTTCAGGCTAGGAGATATACTATAGAGCATCTCTTTCAGACCAGCCCCTGAAAAAGGTGCTCTCCAGCTCTTTTCTGCTGTGCCATGAGCCACTGAAAGCACTTCTCTCAGATATTCAGCTAGTTTCCAGGACACTGCAGTTCTGGACTACAGAGCCACTGCTGGACTTCAGGTTTTGATTTGGGTTGGGCACCACTCAGAAGAGCGCTTCTCCCAGTGAGCAGCAACAGCAATGTTTGGTGCTCCTGAAAAGAGAAGAGCAAAGGCTTTGTACAGGTACCTTCATCTTGATTAGGAGCCAGCACAGGGGGGACAAGTAGAATCCACAGGTAGAAAAGTATGCTTCCAGGAAAGCCTGTGAAGGAAAATAAATATGCAAGATTCAGAAACCAAGGGAAAAAGGACAAAATAAAAGAAATTTGACAACTATGTTGGGACCTGCAAACAGGGTCACATCTGTTTTGGCAGTATCCCAAGTAGCAAACAGATCTGACACTCACAAAAGAAGCTTTCCCCATGCAAAGATTGGAGAGGTGTTTGGTGGAAAAGCTGCAGTGTAAACTGTAGCTGCATTTTCCCTCACTTTATGGTCATATGGTTTACATTTATTGGGTGGAATTGAATAGCTACAGACTTGCCATTCGCAGAGGAAAGAGATCATCTTACTGTAAAAGTCTTGGGGCTTCTTTCCTTGAACGCATGGGAAGGATGTGTTGGCCTTGACCTGTGAAACCTTGCACAGTGCTCAGCAGGAACTGCAAGGTGGTTTTGCTTCAGTGCAAGTGTGAATGAAGGGCATGTGTGGACATAAATAACATTCAGCTGTTGGGGCATTCTTCTCTGAGCAGGAGCAGCCCTGGTATTCTGACATCCCCTCCATGCCTTACACAACATAAAATCAGAAGCAGGAACAAGTAGCTGTGTGTGGAAGGAATGCATTGGAGGATTCATTTGTCTACAGGAGATCCTTGGCATGAAAGTAAGGCTTTTTGCCATCTGCTTACTTAGTGTCCTCATTGCTAGGAGATGTCAGCTTGGTGTGCGCTTGATCCTTATGTGGGCAGGGTCAGGTGCCTCTGTAGATCTTGCCTCAATCATCCCTGCTCTGCTTGCCCCGTGTCCTATGGCAAGTTTTGAATTTTCTCTTTAAACATCAACTACTTGGTTTGGGCTGCTACCTGCCATTCCTTTGACAGAATAAATCTCTATCCCTTGTAGCTGCAGGAGAGTTTGAAAACATTAATCCTAAATGTCCCAAGGCTAAACAGACAACAAAAAGAATTCAAAATATAAAATTTCTCATGGATTTTTGAAGGCTTTGTCATGATTTCTGATTGCTTAGGACTGTAACAATTTGCAGGCAGTTCTTCTCACCAGCATTATGCAAAATGTAGTTCCAGTGTTATTTACTTGACCACAGAGATTTTGGACGGACAGGTAGTTGAGTGAAGGATATCATTTAGCAATCATCAGCTGCATTTTTCTAACATAAAATGGAAAGCTTAAAAAACTCAGTATTCTTTGTGTCTCAGCTAGAAGTCCTTTCTCCAAGCTGATTTCTCTTTGTGCTAAATAATCCAGTCATTTTTAGTTTTAGACCTGAGCACTTTTCGTCAACATTGCTCTGCTTCTGAGGTGTAGAGATTTGTGACAGAAAAGAGAGCTAAAGGAACTACATCAATCAACACTGTAGAGAAGTGTGAACATGGCTTTTGTAGCATTAACCATGTCCTATCTGTTCTCTGCAATGAGAGTAAGGAAGGAGCCAGCAATCAATTCTGTAGGTGATATTCTACTGCTCTGCTGTAAGGCTTTTACGTGAACAGAAATGGGTCAGTATGGAAAACTCCCTTACAGATTAGTAACTGGTTAAAAACTGAGAAATGAAAAACAAAGAAAAAGCCACAAGCAGGGTACCAGAAATAGCCACAGACATTTCATGTGAGTGTGCCTCAATTTCTCCAGACATGCTGAAGTGTGATATTACTGATTACCTTTGCCACTTCTCTCCCACCTAGTCCATGAAGGAAAGGCTTACAGAGTATGTACTCGATTACTGTCCCAGAGGTGAAGGAAACATGAGTGGGGAAGATCATATTCGGAAATTGCACCAGTGATCTCGGATTTCTTTGGCTGTATTTTGACAGCTGAATTAACTTGAGTTATCTGTGCCCAAGTGAACAGCACAGTACAGCTTGCTCAGAAATGGCCATCCTGCAAAACTACGTTGGAACTGCAGGAATGGGGTAGGTGATCAGCAGTGTGATTGCAGAGCAGCACGGAGATTTAGCTGGAAAAACAAAATATTTTGCCTCTCCATTAAAACTTGAGGTAAATCACACAATTTAAGAGCAGCATCACTTCTGACAATGCTTTTCTTTATGTATGAGAGTCTAGGTAGGAGTGACATTTTAGTTTCAGTTCAAGTTAGCTCTGTATGGAAATAAAATGCTTTGATTCTTGATTGCTGCCATACTTCTATGCTTCAGGTCACATCACTGCCATTCTCTTTACACAGGATTAAGAGTCTGACTTTTTTAACCAACTGTGAAAACTTTACCCACCATTATGGGTGTCCACAGATATATTATTTCTTAAAAGAAAAATTATTCTTAGTGTTTTACTGAAAAATGTTTTTGAAAAGCCTATTTCACCCCTCCTCTGAAGCATGTCCAAGCAGCTCTGGGAGAAACAGCTTCTGGGCCTTAATACTTCACCTCAGATTCTTTCTTCTGAAGAACCAAGCTCAGTGCTGCTTTTGGAAACAAAAATCTCATTCCACATTCACTGTTTATATGTGTCTCATTTCACCATTGGAAGAGAAAAGCAAGTTGTATCTGGCAGATGAAGTGATACTGGAGAATTAGCAGCATACATGAGAGCAACATGATAATTGCTTTCTTCAGCCCAAGCCCTCCAGCACCTAAGTGCAATGGAAATGGAAGCTCCTCATGTTTTAAAGCACTGTGGAGCCCCCAGGAGCATGTGTTTGATGCAGCAATGGAAATGGAAAACCATGAACTTTGAGGAAGTTCAGATTGTTATTTCTGTTATGTAGTTACTTTAAAAAAAAAAAAAATATTATCTTCATTCTGATAAGGACTTGAATTTTCCAACTAAGACTTTCAGGAGGGGATCTTTATCTCTGTGTTCTCCAGCCCTGGCAAAGCTGCTTGTTTCTAATGTCTAGAGAATGACTTTTTTTCTGGGGAGAAGTCCCAACTGCAGACAGCCTAATTTGTTCTTGGAACATCTGAGACTTTGTATTACTGTGGGGGTCAGAAGAGTAATAATTCATGAGAATATGTGCTGAGCTGGGCTCTGTTAGTCAGTCTTCTTTCTTCCCCAGTTGCCTTCTGGGAGGGACAGAGCAGAATCTGGCCAAAGTGCATTGTGACACAGTACCTAGCAATGCTACTGCAACAAGCAGGTGGTAACAGTGCAGTGCTTCCCCTGCTTTCTGTGTGGATGCAATACAGCTTGGTAGGATAAGCCTTTCCACTGGACTGCTGGTTGATACAAGCAGAAATTGTGATGCACTTGCATGTATTTAAAATACGTTCTTCCGTTCTTTGCTAGATATGCAGACAGTGAGCCGTTCAAATTCACGGCTGGATCTTCGTGGCCCTTTGTTCTATCTGACATCACTTCTCTGCCAATGCTTCTTTCTTTCCAGACTATGGCAGAAGTCAGCTATGGGACGAATCCTTCTTGTTCTGGGGAAGTCTGACTGTTATCTTTATTTGAAACACCCTTTGGTATGCATTCAACCCAAGGAACAGCTGAGCCCTATGGGAGAGCTGAAGAGGCTTTGAGTGACAGTGCTGAGGTGATCTCAGGTGGCTGCTGTTAATTTATTGTGATATCTTAATTACTACCTGCTGGTTTACCCCAACTGTACAAAAAGTAGTAATAAGATCAGGTGAGAGCTAAATGTGGTGATTCAAGCTTCAGGGAGCTGGGGGAGCTCAAAGCTGCTCCTGGATGCTCAAGGTGCCATTATTTACAAGCCACAACTTGTTTTAAAAGCACTAAACAACTCTTCAGGATCAAAGCGTGTTTTGACCAGACACAGTAAGATTTTTGTACATCTAACCTCATACCCACATTTCAGTATCCTAATTGCTTCTAGGTGTTAAAGCACAGATAAGCAAGAGATGCTGAAGAATATTTGAAACAGCAAGGAATTTCTGTTGTCTTTGTTCCCAGAAGCAGCTCTGCCATTCCAGGAGCATTCCCTTTTTGTGGAGAAATTGGACAGTGAATATTCTTTCAATAGAATAATAGGAAACTGAAGGACTTTGGTACAATTCTGTGTAAACAGCAATCTTCAGCTAGAGCTGTCAGTGACAGTTCTAGCCATAAAGAAAAAACACATTTAATGCAAGTAAATGTTCGTCACATGGTAAAAACTTTTTCACACCTGCATTCTAGCATCATTAAAATTACATAGCTCTGACTTGCACTAGGGCCTGACATAGGAAGCAGGGCTCTGGAGTGACTCTGGTATACAGAGTGTCATTAGGATTAAGGTATGTCTTTCCTACTTCTTTCTGCCTTGTGGGTTGGGTTCTTACTGTGGTGTTTTTAGTAAACAGTCTGTAATCGGGGAAGCATTAAAACAAATTCTGGTTCAGTGTTTGTTGTTATTAAACTAAACATGGGGTAAGTTCATATAATTTCAGTGTTCTTTCTTTGCTGTCATCAATGGTGCAACCATTAAAATCTCAAGCCATTAATATATACATTTATTAATATTCAGAAATACCAGCTTTTGTAACATTAGGTGAAACCTCTGTTCAGTCATAGTTACGTTTCTCTGTATAACCAAATATTAGAATAGTAAGAAAACAAAGCCCAGGAGTTATGATATTAAACATGTTTGGTATCTATCTATCTCTCTCTATATATACACGTACACTAGGCAAGCAGAAATTTTGTGTCACAGTGTGTTCTAGCTGGTACTGAACACATACGACTGAAGGATTTAGATGTTCATAAACATATATTTATTCAGCTTGCTGACGATTGTTTCTGCCTAATGAGATGCTTTAGACCAGCAGTTGGTGAGACCTAAATAGTCTGCACCAAGGCAAAAATTACCTACTGCATGAGTTCAAGCTCAGGATAAACCCTGAAGTATACCTCAGGAGCAGAAACAAGAGAGTGGAGGTTAGAGAGCTGGAATTTAACAAAGAAATGACAGTCATTCAAAGTGACAGTTGAAGGTGTAATATATACTTAGTCTTGTCATAGCAATAAACACTAGCTAATTGTAAACAGTCAGGAAGAATAGTGAATTTAGAATATTTGACTCATCAGTAAAATACTATATAGGGCATTTATATTGTAGATCATATTAGACTTTCAATCTCTTTGGAATGCCTTCCACATTATGGTTCATTTTGTTTCTTTATTGAGAATTTTGCACATGTGCACTGATAGGAAAACAACGGGAAGCAAAAGAATTCCATAAAGTGGAAATAACTGCAAAGGAAATTCAGAAAGAGCTTTAGCAAGAAAACGGTCAAGGGGAAAAAATACATTTTATTTAGTGAGCAGCAGAACTACTGAGTCCTTATTTTTTACAGATTTGTGTCTGAAGTCTGGTGAGTTCTTCCACTTCATTATACCAGCTGCTCCTCACCTGCCAGCAGGGTCTCACACCCACATCTCCTTCCCATGCCTGGCAGCCCTAGGTTCTCCTTGCTCTCATCAGTTTGGAGTTCAAATGCAGTAAAATTATGCGAACTATTCTTGTATTATTAGTAGTGTTTGTATTGAGTTTGAAGCTGTGAGTTCTGATCTGGAACAGTGCAGCCTGGTGAACAATAGCTGATGCATCAAAAAGCAGACATAACAAAACGCAGCAAAAGCAGCAAAGCTTGGTTCGAAATTCCTGCTTATTTTCATTTCCCATTTATTTGGCATCTCGCCTTGTCAGACACAATACAATCTTCTCTGATTGTTTCTGGTTAGTGCAACATATCTCTGTCTTAAATCCTCTCTCTGAATTCAAGTTACACTGCCTGCAGAAGGCATGCAAGGGAGACCTCATCAATTGTGCACTCTCTTGGGGTGGTGACCCCTGTCAACAAGCTGCTTATGGCTCCCAGGATGGAGCCAAATGGATACCAGTTCTTCCTCTGCTGCAAGGAGCTGTTGACATGATTGCAGCTGATTAAAAAAAACAAAAAACAAAACAAAACAAAAAAAACTTTCCATCTTATATGAGTGTAAAAGTGAATCTTTGCTTTATATAGGGACCCTTCAGGTCAACATCTTTGAAGGCAGTCCTGGGCCAGCGCAGCCACCTCCCGGGAGCATGCTTGAAGTATATACTCCAGACAGAGCTGCTGAGGGATGTTCTGCAGTAGGGACAGATGTGCATACAGCATGATTTCTCTATTTTAACATAAAAATGCAATAGGAAGAATATATGCAGCATTTTTTTTCACAAAGTAAGGAGGGGAATGGTCAAGGCAGGAAAAGGCTGGGGAGTTTATCCTTGTGCTTTTCTAAGCAGGATGTCTTTCCCAAGACAGCAGAGGTCACTGTGCTCATTATGAAAGAAGCAGCGAGATTGTGAAGCACAAATGGCCATTTCCATCCTCGCTTAACAACATCAGTGCCCATCTTTCTCCAGAATGAAATTACTTTTTCAGATTAGCTTTTCTGTAGTAAAAAAAAAAACAGCACCTTTTTTCTAAAAATAAATATAAATTCTGCATTTGAGAAGAAACTTCTGACTTCTCATCACCATTAACCTGAAGAATCTACAAAGAGGGATTTGGGATTCAAGGACCCTCAGTTAATCTGAAAGTGCAATGATGAACCATCTTTAGGCAGGTTTGGGTCTGCTCACCAGCCCAGAAAAATGTATTACTGTGCAAATTACTCAGGAGAGGAGCCCCGCTGTGAACACAGCAGATTTGACAGGCTGCCTTGAGGTGCAAGCAGTGTTGGTGCCCATGCAGGCCTCATTCAGTCCCTCAGTTAGCACTGAGTGGCACAACAGGGAAGAGAGAAGAGGCTGGCAAGCAAGTAGAGAATGTGATAAGCTTGGTTCTTCAGTCAAGCATTTTCTGTTTAGTCTTTGGGATTGTCAGTGCTGTATTAGCTACTGTGTGTATCTTAAGGTTCTGTCCTCCTCAATGTAAAATCAAATCTAGGTTTATTTTGACAACTAGTCAAAATAAAATTTTGACAACTAGTCAGCATGGGTTCACCAGGGGGAGGTCATGCTTGACCAACCTGGTAGCCTTCTATGATGTTGTCTCTGGCTGGG
>JAOWBP010002392.1:42065820-42112856 GCA_028571105.1 Tragopan temminckii
TCTCCCCCCTAACAGATTGATTTGTTTTATGGCACATAAAATAATTTTGAGAGTAGTAACAGATCTAATATTTGAGCATGGTTTCTGTTTTATTGTTGTGGGTTTTTTTGTTTTTGTTTTTTGCCAGTGGTAACAGTGTTGGCAGCAGCTTCCACTGCCACAGTACTGTGTATGTATGTGTGGAAGGAAGGGGGTTTCTAGTTCCATCTGTCCTTCAGCTTAGTGATATAAAAAATGTTAGATCCTCCATTCTTGAACCAGATACTCTCACCTCATGTTCTTACACACTTTGGCCTTGTCTATCCACGCTGCAGCTTAGGATCATAGAATCATAGTATATACTGAGTTGGAAGATGCCTTCAAGGATCACGGAGTCCAACTCCCAGCTCCACACAGCACCACCCAAAATCCAAACTGTATATCTGAAAGTGTAGTCCAAATGCACCCTGAACTCTAGCAGCTTGGGACCATGACCACTGGCCCGGAGAGCCTGTTCCATGCCCATCACACTCTGTTGAAGAACCTTTTCCTAACGTCCAGCCTGACCCTCCCATGACATAGCTCTATGCCATTTCCTTGGGCCCTGTTGCTGTCACCGGAAAGCAGAGCTCAGCACTGCCCTTCTGCTCCTCTCTATGAGGAGCTGTAGGTGGCTATGAGGCTTCCTCTCAGTCTGATCTTTTCTGGGCTTAGCAAACCAAGGAACTTCCACTGCTCTGCATATGCCTTGCCCTCTTGATCCTTCACTGTCTTTGTAGCTCTCCTTTGGATAGCTAATAGCTTTACATCTTTTCTTTGTGGCACCCAAAAAAGTACACACAGTACTCAAGTTGAGGCTGTGCTAGAGCAGGACAATCACTTTGCTTGCCTTGGCAGAGCTGGACATTTCTCCCTCATCTAACAATTCACCTTTCTATGCTTTTAACAGCCACTGCTGTATATGCCTTCAGAGGTGTGACGGATGAGAGGCTCTGCTTCTCTGAAAATCTGTCCATCTGTAGTAACTTGAGAGGCACTGGAAAGCCTGCAATGGAGAGGGAAGAATGGTTGAGCTCAAATGCATGTGCACTACAGCTATTGCTAAGATGGGAGGAAGAAGGGGAATCAGTAGTGGCCAGTGAGGAAGGAAGGCAAGCCATAGCTGCTATTAAGTCCTGCTGGAAGCAGGAAGCAGGGTGCTGCTGCTGTCTGATCTGGGCTGACAGACTTATCTTGAGGTTACTGTAGTGTTTATGCTCATACCTGTAACCGTTGTGTTGGATACTGCTGCTCCTGCAACTGAGGAGGGAAGGAGGCTTATAGGTGACCATCAAACCCAGAGCAAATTGGTTTGGGTTCTTGGGAGATGAGCATATGCTGCTAGAAATAAGCCTGTCACATCTGCTTTCAGTCTACTGCAAGGTTTAGTGCTCTTTGAGTATAGAGCTTTACTCTGGAGAAGTCAGCCAAGCAGTATCCCCCTTTTCATCTCTCCAAAAAGCTAGGAAATAGTTGGCATTCTTCTCTTCTTTATTATCAATTTAAGGACTGGGTGACTTTTGAAATTAACTAACCAAAAACTAAGATTGAATTGTTTTTATGGTACTTACTCTTAAAGAGTGTTACCGAAACTTCCTAAGAAGTACAAAAACATGTTGAGTTAATAAGAATAACATCTGGAAATTACACCAACACGGAGACATAAGGGGCGTCATCTGTCCTACTAAATTGCTCTCACTTAGTTTGCAAAATATCCAACTCCCTTGGCAGTACTGTTGTTTCATGGATTTTGCGATCTTATTACATTCCTCAGAAGTATCTGGCATTAAATATGATTAGAGGCAAGCTACTGGGAGAGATAGATCTGTATTCCTAAGATTATGGATGAGGAAAACAATTTATCTGGAATTTTTCAGCTAGTCTGTGAATATAAGGATTCCAAGACATTTTCTTATTCATCATGGTTCTGTCAAGTGAGAAATGGACCTCAGCAAAGTGCTCCAGCCAATGAAAGTCAGACTGTGCTCTCTCTTTATTTTGAAGTAAGTTTAAAGCTATGTGTATTTGGCGATTCCTGTAGTCTTGGAAAAGCATCCTCTTATTTATTCAATTGGTCACAAAATGTACTTTCCTCTTTACTTGTTTTCTTGTCCCTATGGAGATAATTAACTAAGTGTTAGATGAAAAAATAAGGACTGTATGTTTGGAAGAGTGCATCGATATTTTTGACCTCTGCTCTTTAGACACCTTGTTCATCCATAAATCTTTATGTTTAAAAAAAAAAAACACAACACTTTGGGATTCTGAATTTTAAAAATTTTCTTCTACTGGTAAATCTATCTTGAAAAATAATTATTTGCTTGAGGTGATGCCTGTATTACAGTACATAGACTGCAGTGTTAATTTAAGATGGAAAAAAGTCATACTGTGGAATTGTCTTCATGTCTACATATGTGGCTTGTTTAGTTAACTTTTTGTTTAACTTTTGAGGTTAAAGTTTTTCCATTCCATTCAAGCTACTCTTACTACTCAAAAACAGACCTTAGTCAGATCCTAGTCTTTCTCCCATTAAATATGTTCATGCCTTCAAACCTGTAAGGAAGCTGTTCCTTGAATATAAATATGACTTTTATTGTCTTCAGGTCAACTGATGTGGTAGACTTCGTACGTACCAGTCTTATCAATTGCCATTTGTTCTATGTGCAACTTGTTTCAGAACTTGCTTCTGTTCACCAGCTTATTTTTCAGTTCTCATATGGCAACTTTGTTGCAAATACCTCATAATCACTGGCCATTTTCCAACTGTGTATTGCACTGTGGCATGAAAACCAGGGCAGAATAATTGATTTACTTATTGGTTCATGTCTTGATCATTGTGTATTACCAGAGGAATCCAAATCCTTATTTTCTTTAATATTCAAATAAGAAAGTCTGTGTATGTAAACTTTTTTGGTTTATCTGATTTCCTTTACACATTCTAAACAAGCTCAGGTTTTTTCCCTGTGTTTTCCAGTGTCTAATCCTACTTTTTTGGGGGGATTTCCCTTTTATTCAATTTAAACCAAATTAGCTCAAATTAAAACTCGGTTAAAATCATGTAATAGTTGTCTATATTTTGGCTTATCTGAGTGGAATCTTCATATTACTAGCCTCTCTGGTCTTCATAAGTAAATCTAAAACAAGCTCAGTGACTATATAAAAAAATTTTAAAAAAGAAATATTTTACGTCTAGAAAGTGTTTGGGTGACCACTTTTATTTGCCTGTGTTTTTTCTTTGTATTTTGGAATTTCATTTTCTTTATTGGGATACCAGTTGCTTCAGGAATGTAACAATATTATAGAATGTTCCATGCGTATTGCTGAGCTGCTCTGAGTCTGTAATACATTCTTGCACTACTGTGATAGAGTTGCTTTTATCTTTCCTTTCCCACTGTCATAACTAGATTCTATTCTATCCTTGCTGCTACTTCCATTTTATTCACAATTTATCAAATTGCTTAAGTACAAAGCTGCTTCAACACGCTCATTTCCAGTGTTTCTTGGACAGAACTGGCTCTTCTGTAGTGAGCCTGGTACCTCACCGATTGTGTTTTTGTGACATCCAGACGACTTCTTGTTGTCCAGTTTCATTTCCTGTGCTATTCTAATGGTAAAGGTTACTTCTTAGACAGTATGGAATTCTTGGTGTTTGCACAAGGAAGATTATCAGTGCTTCTATATCCCTGGAGGAGGTTGAGGTCATACTTCTCTTTCTTCCCATAAGGAGTGGGTAAAAAGTGAACAACTACTTTGCCAGTGTAAAGTAGTCCTCAGGAATGAAACCTCTGTGCCCACACAGACTTGAACTCTGCATAGGTGTAGTACTATAGAGCAGAGCGTGACCATGACAGAGCACGAAGGAGAGTACAGTACAAGGCAAGATAATGCTATTGTCATTCTTTCTGACAGTAGTTGCCATCTTCTGGCTGTGAATCTCTGGATTCTCTTTAGAAAAACAAAAGAACAGTTGATATATAAATATGTAGTTGTCATCTATCTCCTTTTGAATTTATATGAGTTTTCTGCTATGCTGCAAGACAAAAGGACTTGAAATAGCAGAGGGGCTTTAAAAAATAAATAAAGGACTGATTGGGTTGGGATTAGATTAAACTTTGTTGTTGGCCTTGTGCTGAAATCTCCCGCTGTGAGCAAGCAGCAGGGAAGGTGATGAGGGTTTAGGCCCCATTATTTGTTGAGTACCACCAATAACTTTTCTGAATTCCTTTTCTTTTCTACTGGAATAGTTTTGTGCAGAAATTGGCTGGAGCTTTTGAACCATGGATCTGAGTACTTCCATGAATATTTTAAATGTTACAGATGAGATGTTGGACTCTTCAATGCCATTAAGTTTTGGTAATGACTTACTAAGGTCAGGATTTCACTTATGTTTACATTTGTATTGGACTTTCTTTTGTTGATACTCTGAGGGTGGGAAAGTTTTTTATTATTTTTCTAGAATGGTTCTGATCCAGTGGTGCATCTGGGTTCACTTTCAGGAGGGGACAATACAGAACCAAATTATTAAAAAAAAAAAAAAAAAGAAAAAAAAGAAAAAAAGAAAAAAAAGATGAAATCAAACTCAAAAGGCCTCATTTTACTGTTTTGTATGAGGAAACTTCATGTTTCCCCAATTGAAGCAAGCTATCACTTTTTGAATCTGCTGCTATATATCATGACTGCTAAAGGTAATAATGCAGTCATTATCAAAGGTATACTGCAAGGCACCATGGGCTGACATTTTCAAATCACCGTGTAAACCTGCCTGACACAGCCTTACAAGAAATAAAACACGTCTGAAAGCTCTGATGTTTAGTCTAAAAACACACATGGCTGTGGTTGCTGTTTTAGCCTATGCGGACTAACTGTAGAAACCTTTTGTCAGCTTTCAGCCCTACTGAGTGGTGTCAGCTTGATTTGTGTCTTAACTTGCTGACTTTTTGGTTTGATGCTCTCCGTTAAAATTCATATAAATACTCTGTGTGTTTTTGTTTTATTTAGCAGCTTTACCTAGTCTAAATGTTCCTCGAAAGGCTGCCAGTGATATCTCTGGAGCCAAGAGAAAGCACTTTCTACATTGATGCACTGGTGAACCCATTTTCTTTCACTGTGTGTATGATACAGAAAAAATGGAGGCTGATGAAAAGTTTTATAAACTGATGATATAACCAAATGCAGAGAAGAAACACAGTGTTGGTCTTTCCTTTATGGAAAAATACCAAATAAAATGATGAGACTAGTGTAAGACATGAAACACTTCAGCCTAGGGCCTTCATAGCACTGAAGCTCGTTCTGCTAAGTTAACGGATTCTCCTTGCTCCATCTCACTTGCCTCTGGTCGTTAGGTCTGCTTTGTTTGACAGTGATGATTCTTTACTGGCAGTGGCTACAAGAAACCAGGAACCAGTCCGGGACTGGTCCAGACTTGCAATTAGGATGGTGCTTTAACATAATTTTTCCTTATGTATTGCCTGTGATAACTTTCCTAATGAGACACCACAGACTTTCCTCACACAGCCTAAGTTAGCAGACTAGCATCAATGTCCCTTTTTCCTTGGAGCAGGCATGATGTCACTTCTAATACAAAATACAAATTGGGCAATTTGTATGATATTTTAATGTTAGATGGAAAAACTGCTAATTGTGTATTGTCTGTGTGGCCAGAATGACTCCCCTTATGTCCTTCTGTTAAGGAGAGGTCCACAGGCCAGTGCAAGGATGCAGGTGGTGTTTCTTTCTGAGGGTGAAATTAAGCTTTAATTTTAACTTTTTTTAATTTTTTATTATTATTATTATTATTATTATTGACAAATTGACAAATTCTCTTTGGACTTCTGATAAAAAAGATATATTGTACAAATATTACCCATCACTTAGAAGTAGTGACCAGGTCATTGCCCTTG
Source organism: Tragopan temminckii (assembly GCA_028571105.1). NCBI lineage: Eukaryota > Metazoa > Chordata > Aves > Galliformes > Phasianidae > Tragopan > Tragopan temminckii. Next base: position 42,071,739 of record JAOWBP010002392.1, read on the forward strand.
CTTAAATGAGTCTCCCTATATGTTTGAAAACAGAGAATGATATTACATCTGTTGTGTATTGTTAAATACCTGCCATACCACATATCTTAAGCCATAATTCATGTATGAAGCATCCTGACATATTTCTGCTCCCTAAAGCTCTCAGTGACTGCAACAAAGCTAGGATCTTGTCTGTAATGTAGAAAGATTTTAGTTCTCTGTAACTGATAAACTTTAATTTAAAAAAATCTAAGTTCACATGTGGTGCTATCAGTATTTATCACTACTAAATACTATATCTTGTTTTGCTTTCCACAGGTAGAGTCACCCCGGAACAACTCAGCTCCTATGTACAACTTTTCAAAAATAATTTCAAAGCTTTGGAGAATCACTGTGGTCTTCTACAGCTTGTGCTGGCTGTAGTCCAGACTTTGAAACACCCTCAGATTTCCAAATGGGACAACTTCCTAGCCTTTGAGAGATTACTTCTACAGGTACATACTATGTTAATTTCTTTTTTTTCCTACTTAAGTCAAAATGTTTTATATATATATATTTTAAATTCCTTTTGAATTTTGTAGGTTGTATTTTTTTAATGGAGTTTGTAGGATGCATCTTTAAGAAGCTGTCCGTTATTGTTAAAATAGAGAAGGAATGGGAACATACATAGTTAATCTTTTATAGTTTTGTCTAGGAGTAATTTTAGAAATGGAAAAAGTGAACCCTAAAGGTGAAATATATATGAATGATCCAAATTGGATGATTGTTTTATATGTATATGAAATATCATGATGATAAAGCTTCTAGCACTAGATAGGATTACTATTACCATCACACTGAAGTCACACTTGAGGTAATGGGTTGCATCAAATGCAGAGAAGACTTTATTACTCTTTGTTGCTGTGTGAGTGTAAGACTTGCATAATTTACCAAGGAGATGAAAATGTAGTAGAAAATTCCATGCATAAGAGAGTGAAGATTCTTTCACTCAAAAACATCTGCCCTCTGCTTTTCCCACAGTCATGTTTTTAAGGCATCCTGTTGGTGGCTACAGTATTGTTGACATACCCTCTTGTATCACGCATGAAGTTAAGAGCTAGTGGTATTTCGAACTCTATGCTACTAACCTTTGGAAATGTTTGGGGAAAAAGGAGGATTTTTTCCAAGAACTTAAGCATTAATTTTTGCTGAAATCAGAAGCTCAACACTTTCCTCACTGTGCTGTTTCTTCTGCACTTATGTTGGTTTTAGAGAAACCATTTCCTGAAATCTTAGTGGAAGATAATTCCTCATGAGGTGGATTCTAATAAAGTTGGAATCAGCCTTAAGTGAAATATATAGTTTGGACTTCAACAAAAATATTTGTTTGGTATAAATTTACTATAGCTTTTTCTTGATATTTAAAACAAACCAACAACTCAACCTTCTGCATGATCTCTGTCAGAAGGATGTAATCCCTGGTTCATTTGGAAGTCCCAGCCAGTGTTTTATAGCCTTCTGGTTGATGAACGTTTGTGGCATTTAGTGGGGAGAGAGGCAAAAGATGCAAAACTTTTAATAGCTCCTGTCTACCTTAATAACAAAAATATTTTGTAAAACAAACAAACAAACAAAAAACAACAAACCACAGCTGTTCTCCTTTGCTCAGACAAATATTTTGAGTAACATATGCAACACTGTATAGTTAAGAAATCATTGCAGCCATTCTTTTTTTTTTTCCTGGATGGTAGGGCATGGCATTTCACAATCCATAGTCCCTTTCCCTCTCTTGCCATGAATCATGTCATGTAGCTGTTCTCAGAAGCTGGATAAGTTCCATCTTAAAACCAGTCCAGTGTTAGAATCAAAATAAAGCTGCAAGCTCAGCGTTGTTTATACAACAGACAACTGCCTGTAAAATAAAATAAAAAATTTTAAAAAACCCTAAAAACATGCCTTAAATCATCAGGGAGTGGAAGAACAGAGGTAAGAAACAACCAAGCTATGTATTTCAGAAAAGAAGAAATGTGTAACAAGCACTCTCAAAATCATGCACAGCTTTGGATTATAGCCCCTGCCTTCCACACATCATATTAAGGTAAAATATGTTAGCCAAAGCAAACTGTCTGAGCAAACATAATTGTTGCTTAAGACATACTCATTTTCAGTAGTTCAAATAGCAATTACTTTGAATCACAGAATCTGTACAGCATGTATGCTTTTACTGGGTCTGTTTTGAAGATGAAGCCTGAGATGCATGATCTGTTTTTGAGCATGTGGCCTATCTCTGATCTGTCGACTGGCTTTTGTAGGAAGAGCACAATACTAAGAGACCCAGAAGATCACAGAGAAATTTTTATTTAAAAAAACAAACTGTAAATTAGGTTGTGAATGGTTAGCATGTAGCACTCAGTGCTAAATTTGGTGCCATGGTAGTGTATTCCAACAGGACCGCTGAGAAATTCTTTAGTGGAACTGTTATATCTCAGACATAAAAAAATAAACCTTAAAAGAATCCTCAGTATGAAGGAATTGTTTCAACGTGAAAGAAGTACTGTTGCTATCCTCTATTGGAACTGTGTAGAAGACATGAAAGATCTACTGGGAAAAATATTATTAGACTTTGGGCAATGTGGAGATTCTAGATTTTTCCCTTATGGATGCATGCCAGACTTCAGCTGATGCCGGAGAAGATAACCCATAATAAACACCAGTGTTAGGATTCTCAAATTCCCTAGAAAAATAGATCTACGTGTTTTTGGAATTTCTCTCATTACTGAACTGCTCTAACTGACCTCCTGATCCTCTGCTTAATCTACATGTTATGCTTTTCAGGAAATGCATATTGCTGACATTAATGCTTTAATCTCTTGCATTGAATAACCTCTTCCATTTTCCTTCTCATCTGAACATCTTGCTTTCTGTGAATGTTGCAGGTATTCAGTTCTAAAAATGGCCTGGTAGAGGCAGGAAGCAGCCTGCTTCCAGTATTTTATCATAATTTAAGACCTGTAACTACAATTTTAAACCTATGATGTGTTATACATCTCCAGTAAGGAAGTTTGGTTTTGACTAGAAATCCACTGAAAGTCAGTGCATCTGCTTACTTGATACGGATTTGTTTTCTCCTTAAATTAAATGGATGAGTGGTCTGAGAGTGAAATCAGACTTAAATGGGATGATGGCCTTGATCTCAAGGGAAAGTGATTCCTGTGCTGGGTTAGCAGAAATGCATCAGGATGTTGCATCTTGTCGATCATTGGTTTTCACTGTTCTGCTGCTCTACCTCTGCACATGATGAAGCTTTTGCTACCAGAAGTTTCAAATGTTCTATGAATTAAAACAGTATGCTCTTTTTATCAAGAAGGTATCCTACCTCACAGTATTTTCTTTCTCTTGAGGTTTTCTTTCCCTTTTTTTTTTTTTTTTCCTAACTCCAGTCATCTGTGAGGCTGATTGGTGGGAAATAGAATACAAAAGCTGTGCCGTGCTTCCTCCCAGTACTTCCCATTGTCACTGCCTTGTTTTCCTTCAAGTGAGGATTTAAAGTTTAGGGAGGTAATACAGAGAAAGTAAGAAAGAGTCATTTCACACTTTTCAACTGTCTTCAGCAATATTTCCTCTTATTTTCCTCAAAATTAGGACATTCATGGAGGTTTATGAAGCAGTAGAAACCCGTGAAATACAAAAGCATAAGAAGATTTCTTTTTGGAATTTAAACAGAATGTGGGATTGTAAGAGTAAAAATGTTCTTGTTTATTATTTTTAGTATGCACTGCTCATAGAAGCACTAAGCAGGAATTTCCAACTCCACACTGAGTATAAAAGTACCCAGCAGCATCAAACAGTGCAAATTATGTGCCCCGTGGGAAGTGCAGTTGGTCTGTAAAGGGTCTTGCTCTGAAGTTCCCCAGGTGGAATACTGCCTCTTACAACTGGCTGCATCCTTCTGGAATAAACTTGCTGTCAAGTTTTAAGAGCATAGTGCTTCTCGTACTGACTAGGATTCTACTTCAGGAATAGCCCCACCCATTCAGTTCCCAAGGTTGGGAATTATTCAGTGCTGGCAAGTTTATCAGATTGTTTCTAAAATAACACGTGGGGTACTTTGGGGGCAAAATACAATTCTCTAGGCAGTTTGAAATTCTACTACTGTACTCTGCAGTGAGACGGGGAGAATTTAATTTGATTACATATTTTTGTAGGTTGCTGTGAGCCAAGATGTTCTGTCACAATGAAAAATTTCCTCCTAGTACCATCATTTCTCTATGGCAGCAAATTCTGCTTATAGTTTTGTCACCTGATACTGCATGGCAGCTAAGGATCTTTTATGTCTTCTCAAGTAACTGCCTGCTGTGCATTTTAAATATAAACCTTTCTATTAAACTGAGTAGATCTAAACTGCCAGTTCTTGTGAGTGTTGTTTGGATCCTATAGTAGAAAGTTCTAGTGTAAATGCCTATTTAATGATTTCTTTCTGTAATGTATAATGCAAATCTACCAGAACTATTGTATTAAAATAAATTCACTGTTCAAAGTAAGGAATCTTTTTATCTTTCATGATGTTGATAGGGAGGGCATCGTTGCTTCTTGAGTCTTTGTGTGGCAGATTTTATACCTGCTGACTGGCATTTCAGAGTTTACTGGGGAATTAGACAGCTTCAGCACTGAAAAAGCAAAATTCTCCAAAACAGTTCGGTTTCATTCCATAGATGAAAAACTAGAGTGTAAACGGGGGACTATGTTGCTCTGGTTGGCTCTAGCTAACTTTATGATTTGTATCCAGCTAAAATCCTCTTGACTTTTACCTTTTGTGATTGTTTAACTTCTCAGACTTAAAGCCTTTTGAATTAGGGCCGAGTCCTCTGTAGACTTTTCAGTCCTTTCAGGTCATGCACCTCCAGCTGTGGCACCAGAAATGTCAGCAGGGAGTTTGGAAATAATGTGTTTTTGACAACAGTTACTCATTTGGCATGAAGATGTCTGCAATCATCCCTCTCATAATGTCTTATTTCTCTTCGATTTGAGTTTGTGTTCAGCCTACCTGGCTCAACACAGACTGGAAGTATAGAACACTGACAGATGCAGTGCTGTGATGTCAATTTGCAAACAATGATTACAAGATGAGCTGCCACGTATCTCTATATCAAATTCATTCTTATTTATGAATTCAACACAGAATATGTAGAATATCTATTCTACAGTTAACTTCATTGTTTTTAGTAGAAGACTTGCTAACTTTTTAAAAAATTTACAGCTTCTTTTCTTTTCTGGTTGTTTTTTTTTCTTTCTTTTTTTTCAAAACCAAGGAAGAGGACACTGTAAAATTTTAGCAAAAGGTATCTGGAGTTTTTATTGGCATCTAGTAATAATGTAAGTAGGTCAAATACAAAAATAGCGGAAGCTGTGTATACATGCTTATGTGGATAGCTCCTGGAGATACGTGGACATACTATTTTCATGTTCTAATTTTCAAATACAATTAGATTTATTATTGTACTATTTGCTCTTTTTGGTATTGTAAAATTTGTCAGAAGACTTTTATGTGTCTGTAGTGAGATGAGAAACAGAAAATACAGATTTGTTTTTAAGAGAAACAGAAACTTCATGCCAGATGGTCATTCCAATGTTTTTATTATTCTTTTGGCTGAAAGTGGTTATGAGGTTAATAAAATGACATCATTTCTTCTCCTATGAATATTAGAGTGCAAACTCAGAGAAGAGAAGTGGAAAAAAAATGCAATACAGCTGAGTATGTCAAATTGCCATTAGTTTTTCAGTAGCAAGATGTAATAGCGTGGGTGTTGATAACCATTCTATCTTGTGCCATGATTTTTTTTACTATCTTTTACAAATGCAGGGTAGGCATGATGCGTTATTTAATCAAGGATGATATTACTATTTACTTGCACTTTTGGATATTTCACAATATGATAAGTATTATTCATATATGCATGCCTGCATAGGACACTGCCAAGAGGTTTGGAAGCTATAAGGCACCATCTTGCAGATTTTCTCTATCCAGAACTCACTGTAAGTTTAAGACCTCTGACTTTTCTAGAGGGTGGTTTATTAACTCTAAACCAGTTTACACTAAAAGCTGAAGCATAGGCTTCAGGGTTGTCGAAGCAAGCAGCTTGATACAGAGCAGAGAGGAAATAGAAAAGCTTTTGGATATATTGCTCTTGCTCTGCAAAAATAATTCATAGTTCAACTGTAGTGGGAGCTTCATTTTTGCATTGAGTAGATTAAGATCAGTGGCATTCCTTGTTATTATTTATATTGCTTTAGTTGACATGTGATTTATAATTACGTAGCTCAGCTCAGTTCAATAAGTTGTCTTTCTGGTGGCCTATAATGTTGGTCAATAAATCCTTTTAGAAGAGATATTTAACAGCATTTGACAAGAAGATCTATGACATTAATGGTCTGTAATTAGAGATATTATTTAGAGGGGGGAAAAAAAAACACCTTTAAGTTAGATCAGTCACTTCTTAACATAAAGTTACATATGGAATGAATTGCCTTGGTGGGAGTCTTGCGTAGCACCATGTTGATAGCAAAGGTCATCCTTAGGAATTTGGTACTTTTTATGTTGAGTTTGCAGTTTGGACACTGATACCAGTCCTGTCTTACACAACTAGAGGATCAAGTATAATTTGTTGGTGACTTCTGAAGAGAAAATAGTCTGAAGCAAATACCTTACACTTAAGCGTCCAAATTATTTACAGTAAGTTTTTACGGTTTGTTAAGCTTACTCCATTTAAACTGGGAGTCATTTTCAGAATATGTGAACTTGTTTATAGGCAGATTCTAAACGTATCTTTAACTTTTAAAGCAATTGTTCTACCTGGAATTTACTTCAAGCTTCCTGATCTTGCTTGATGACTGAAATAGTGCTCCTGCCTTATGTCTTGGTTGATTTCTTTTGCTTGTTCAATGTCTTTAGTGTTCATGATACCATAAGAAGTTTTTTAAAATAACTCAGTTATTTGGGTTTTCTATACATTTCTGTAAGGCTGAGTCCTAAGCTGCTGGATGCACCTCAGTGCTATAGCAACATGGGTAAATCAGTGGTCTGAATTTGTGGAAATGATGAACAGTCTGGAGTGGGTTTGTGCATTGTACTTGGCATTCCATAACGAAGAAGCTTACTGGTTCCAAGTTCACAGGAAGGTCAATTATGGACCATTTCCCAGGCTTGGCATACCAGAATTAAGACATTCCATCTAGTTTTGCTCAGAAAGATATCTTTATGTATTCTAATAGTTATATTTATACATACACAATTATATATAATTACATATAGCACAACATAATTTATATAGTATACTCCTAGTATTCTGTAAGTAGAATGTTCTTGTCAGACTACATGGAAACAAAGAAAACTACAGGTAGGAGTTTTGTTAATATTATTTTAGCATTAAATAAATTCTTCTAGGGTGAACAAAAGTTATTTCTACTGACATCATTTATTAATCTACTGAATGAAAACTGTTTTAAGTTTTTCAAACCTTGGCTGACAGGGGGTTAAAATATCTTAAGTGGGGTTACCATATCACATGAGAGCTAAGAATATCCTTTTTTATTCTTGTCAAATAAATGTGTTTGTGTTTGGTCTGAAAAATTGCAAAGTCTTGCAATTGTGACTCTCATTTAAAAAAACAAAACCTCCTTTCCTCATCTTCTGAAAGAGCAACTATTTTGTATCCAGATAAGAGGCACGCAAAGTCTATGAAATGAGCTTTTAATTAAAAAATGGCTTTATTAAGTGAACAAATGTGCACATCAGTAAAATTTAAAAAGTGTATTTGGGAGGTGAGGCTAAACATAAAAGGGAACTGTTAAATTAATGTTCTATGTACAAAGTACAAAATACTTGCAATAAAATAATGTAATGGGAACTGCCTCATGGGGAAACAACAACAGAAAGAAACAGGAACTATTACACCTTCCATGCACATGCACACATGCACACAATTTTGTTAGGAATTTAAACAGTTCGGGTTTTTTTTGCTTGCTAGTTTTCTTCTGAGATGAATGTTGGAAATATACAATCATTGATTCCTGTAGGCTATGCTCTAGAAATGCAGGGTGATGCTCAGCTTGGTCCAAACGTTTGACACTGGAGACAGCCACAACTCTTCCTGTTACTTGCCATTCTTTCTCTCCTGTGATTTTGCTTCTGAAAATGTACTATTAACTGTTTGTTTGCAGTAAATAATGACGTTAATCAGGACAAAAAGTGGATGCCCTCTGTCTCTGTCAGTATACCTGGAGGAATTGCAGAGAGGCAGATTAGCAACATGTTGAAAGAATCGCTCTTTACTCTTACTTGGTTGTGCTCCAGAAGGCAAAGTTTTGTAGTGTACTTGCTGTAAGTCCTTGCTCTGCCATTTTGTTCATTATGACACCCATGTTTTTGGTTAAAAAAGACCTGTTTTATGTATTTTTTTCTCTCAGCTTGTTAGAAATCAGAAAAGTGGGGTATTTGAAGATCGTATGTTGTCTTCTTAGCTAAGAATCTTAACTGGATTCAGCCTGTTCTATCAGTTCAAAGCAGATCTGCATTTACCTTTTGAATTTTGTCTGCTCTCCCTGATTATATTTTTGTCCTTGAGGAAATAAGCATTGCCTTACTTTTACAGTCCAGCTAAAATCCTCAATGCATTGCATCCTGTTGTTACCTTTACTTATAGGCTCTGCTTATCGGTGTGGTCATTATCTCAAAGGCAATAACACAGTCTGTCAAATCTCTTACCTGCAAACTAGTTTGATAATGCCAGCACTACATCTCTTTGGGTTTGAGTGTGATTATGTTAGTGCATTAGCTTAGTTTTCCTTATTTTTTGGAGCACATACTTGATCATTTCCTATGGACTGTCAGGGAGAAAGTGGAGAAACAATGCAACTAAAAATTAGTGAAAACTTTACAGTGGGCAATATCCAAGATTAACAGCATGGCTGCCATGTCACATTCCCCCTGTGTTTCCACATTAATGAGTTGCATATTTCCCTTTCCACTGGCATATACGCTTCCTTGGATTGCAGACATCTCTGGACACGTTGTACACGTGCACTAGGCTGCTTTTCCCACAGTCTGGGCTGTCTGAGTGCAAGTCAGCTCCAGTCTGGAAAGCAAGTAGTGCTTTTAGCACAGTGCTGATCCCCAGGTGTAAGCTTTACCTCTTCGTTTGTCTTGTGTCCCATAGAATATGCTGAAAGATTTCTCATGCAGAAAAAAAAATAAAATTTGGTGAGGCTTGGCATGCCTGTGCAAGCATGTTGTTATGACTGTTGCCTTCAAATCACAGCTCTTACCCCACCTGTATCATCTGTACTTGCTCACAAAGATGAAGGCACACCTGTGCTCAGACATTCTATGGCTCTGTTTTCAGGTACAAAGGCATTAAAGTCAGCATGCGAAAGGCCTGGCAAAAGTGGATTTATGTTGAAAGCTGCCACCTAGTCATGGCATTCCTGGTACAGAGCAGTATTATACAATACATGCTGATGTAACAAGACTGCTTCCTTCTCCTTTGCTACCATTGCCCCCAAAAAGCAGAAGGAAATATTTGCTCTCTTTCTAGAATTGACCTGCACTTACCTGATCTGAAGCTTCTTTGGCATTGCTTTCTCTGTGGTTACTCTTTCACATTATAGTGCTTTGTTCATAAAAAAATGCAGAAGGCACAGAAGAAAATAAATGTGTCTCATTGGGTGTGTTTCCTCTATCCCTTAGCGTTTGCTTTTGTGCACTTTTAAAATGAATCATTTTGCAAGTATTCTGGTAATGTGAAGTAGTCATGTTGCCTGCAAAAACAAAGAACATTCTAATGAAGTCCAACAGCCCATTTGTGCAGCTGTGTTTAGTAAGGCACAAATACCGTTAACTGTACTTACATCCCCACACTCTGTTTGGAATACAGAAATACTGTACGTTCACAAAGATGATTCAGTATAGAAATTTAACTTAGACTGTTAATGGAAAGTATTTCATAATTTCTTAACAGTTTAAAATATGGTTGAAATTGGAATAAATAAATAGCTTACTCCAGATAGCGGAGCTGTCTGGTGAGTGTAGGTTTTATACTTCTGAAGAACAAAATGTAGGTAATGGATAAGTAGTAAATAGCAGTCTGAGTCTCTGCCTGTGGAAGGAAGGAATTCAAAATCTTGAATTTTGAAATTCAAGGATATGAGAGAAGAGGAGAAGGCAACGTGATGGAGATGAGATACTAAATACGACTTAATTCTGTCCATCAGTTTTTCTTCTGGTATTTCTTACCTATCTATGCCCAAGTCTACAGCAAGTGCAGTAGCTGCTAAGCCATAGACAGAAACACATTCGGACATGCTCCAAGGTTCTATCTGACTTACCCTCACTCAGTAGCGCTGCCTTTTTTAATGCAGCAGAAGCACTGTTTTCTGATAAAAGAAGGAATTTTCTTTTTAATGTCTCTGGTATTCTCTGAATTTCTTAAAGGAATATTCTTCTACCACAGAGGAACAAAGATAATGCAGTTAAATTTGGGACAGTGTATTAGGTGAGGTTATCAAATGATGTAGCTATTAAATGTCTCTGCTCAGAGTATTTTTTTTTACTTTTCAGTAGGAACAGAGCATGATTAAAATAAATGTTTCCCGCAGGAGGCTGGTGTGGGTTTTCAACCTGCTGGTTTACTCACAGGCAGTTTAAAAATGGCTGTGGTATTACGGTGGTCATACTCTCACTGTCTTGATTTGTATTGATTCTCTTTGCTTTGGATCTATGTTTTAAAAATTATTAATTCTTCTTATCTCTCTACTTGCATGATAATAATATTTTTAAAAAATATTTTTAAAATTACATTTTTTGGTACCTTGAAACAGTAATTAAAGTTTGCTATTTTTAAGAAGAGTTGTCTTGACTGGTTGCAAATCTCATGATTGTGAATGTAATTCATAATAATACATGTACCAAAAGTGAGATAAAAGCTCTTTAAGCCTTCTCATATTTATTAATTAATCCTATCTCTCATCTCTGTAGGTTTTTCCCCAGTCTGTAGATGGATTTTCTACTCAGGTTATTTCTTTTTTTTAAATTACTCACACTCAGGCACCCTTTATTCCATAGTAGTTCTAAAGAGCTCTGGAACAACTCAGGTAGCACCTTTTCTGTATCTTCTTACCTACCGTTGCTCCAAACTTGTCTTGGTGAGAGGTTGGATTTTGCCAGAGTTATTGGAAAATTGACGATGCTTCTCCACTGTCCACTAGAAAAAAGACTACATCTTTTTACTGTTTCTAACAGGAATGGCAAATGCAAGAAATAAACTGCGGCTGCTTCAAGGAAGCGTCAGCTGCTAAGGCAGGCATTGCGTGCATTGCAGTATGTGCATATGGTTGTAGTTCTATCTGCTTGTATGCTGCAGGGAAGAGGTTGGAGATACTGCAGGCACATGTGCCAGCATTTAATTGGTAGGGCTCTGAATGCATCTGTGGCAAGAAATGTGCACATTAGGAAGCCACTGTGTGGTTTGGGGTACGTAGCAGCTGAGAGGTGTATGAGCAAAATTGTACTCATGTACCTCAATATTTTGGTTCAGATTCTGATTTCATCCAATTTTTGCAGTTAAGCTGATGAAACTTCCCTGTAGGAGTTCAGCTTGTGTTAGGTTATCAGTTCTATTTTCAAATGTATTTCAATTTCCAAATGTATTTGGAACTGCAAATGGATGGTTACCTCTGTGAAATTGTTTTCTAGCGTATCACTGTGTATGTGTTTTATACATAGCCTGAGCAAGGTCTGTTAGAAGTGATCGCTTCTGGAAATTGAATGCTTTATCTAGTATCCGATAGGTGTACTTGGAGAAGTAAGGATGAACATGGAGCAGTGGGCCCTTTTTCATGCTGTTTCCATTCTGTAAGTCAAAGAGGGGGCATGCTTCAAGATATGGTTACACACTCTTCCTGGGCACTGGTTACCTTGTCCTTTTTTCCTGCATGTGCAGGAATTGCAGGGAATGTGCAGGGCATTTTATATTTATAAGGTATGTACAGGCAGAGGATACCTTTAAAATCTTTTAGCTCTTTAATACTTTTAGTAAGTAGTGACATAGGAACTGAATTTCATCTATAAAAATACAAAAGCTCAATTGCTATCCCACAGAGGGTGTAACATTTCTTGCAGAAGGGCTCCTGAACAACAGTGAAAACAGCAATCCATGGATTCCCAGGTGACCTGTTTTTCTGTCATGAAAAACTAAAAATAATTTGCATATTTTTGTTTTTCAAGCATTTGCATGTCATCTTGGTGTGATTAGTGGCACATGTTGTATTGATTAATCTTTATTGTCACATTATTCTCTCCTGTTCAAGGGCCACATGTGCTTCACATCTGGTGAACATTCAAGGGCCTTTTGAAAAACATCCTCACATTTTTGTTCTTGAAAATGCTTATGACAAATATCACGCTCTTACTTCTACTCTTGGTTGCAAACAGGATGCACTAGTCTGTGCCTACTGTCCAGTTACAAAACCACCAAAGATAACATAATACATTTCCTGTTGACCAGAATGACTGATGTCTTGATTATTGGTCCTGGCTTCTTGCACCACAATGACTGTGCGTCTTTGCTCTATTGAAATCACAGCACACTGTGCTGCACGTACATGTTTTTACGGCTACTCTCATTAGACTAGGCAATGTGCGGAGAAAAGACCTTTATTCTTATGAATGAATAGAACTCTCTTTCTTCTATTTATTTATGCTAAAATATAATTTTGCTTCTGAGTATGCCTTAAAAACTGCTTGCATACGTAAAACTCCTTGGAAGAAGTTGAATGTTTCCCTACAACTCTGTCAGTCCTATTCTGGTGTGGTACATTGCTCAATGCATTTTATAATGTGACTGCATGACTGCTTACCACATTTCATCACAGTGACGTTGCATTTAGCATGAATGCAAATAGGGAAATACACCAGTTCTGAGCACCATCTGCTTAGAATATTTGGTTCTCCATGTCAAATCAGTTGCATGCAAAAGAGATTGCAGTCTGTTTTTCACACGTTAGCTCTACCCTACATAATAAATAAAAGCTGTGATTAACATCTCCTTACGTTTCACCCTTAGGTGCATATAAAGTCTCATTTGGAGGCACCTAAAGCGAAACTCAAACTTGAAACATGTTTAGTTGGGCTTAGAATGAAGGAGAAAATATTCTCCTGACTCAATAATGAACTTCATTTCTCTTTTGGGACTTGACTTTTGACACAGAGAGAAGGCCAAAATAAAAACCAGAATGAGTGAGGGCCCTGTCTTAAACCTGCTTTTAATTAAGCCTTGTAAAGAAGCTTTTCTGCTAAAACTCTCAAGTTGAAGAGTTCATACAAAAAAACCTCCCCATGGCATATGTACAGCCAAACTGGGGACATTCAAACACACATTTTTGAATAGTTTAAACCAGAAAAAAAAGCAAGTGAGAAAGTCTATATTGTTTGCTTAAAGCAATTTTTAGCAGGCCGCTCCTTTTTCGGTTACTTTCTTTCTCTTATTCTGCTGTGTGTTTCAATTTAAAGCTTAATGCCAATGTAAGATGTTTTGATATTAGCAAACATGAAAACTAAATTGCTTTCGTTTCCTTTTTTCCTAATTGCACATAAATCTGACCTAGTTCAGCTGCGTTGGGGGGGGGGGGGGCATTAGCAGTCCAATACACATTTCAAATCAGAACCCTTGTGCCAAGGCAAAGGTCAAAGTCATTTTCTTGTTTGTTTGTTTTTAAAAGGATTAAATAAATGTAGCTCTACCACAAGGAAAGCAATAGTGCACATGGCTCAAATATGGCACATTTGAATAGAGGGACAACCCTGTGTGGAGCAGTGGCAGGGATAATTACAAAAGTAATGTTTGCATGGTTTCTGTGCAGAGTGATGTTCGTTGTGTGAGACTTCTGCTAGACCACTTACACTGTCAGCTCCAGACAAGAGCTTATAGCACAGCATTATAAAGCTGTGGCTTCAATGGCAGGCTGTAAACAAAAAAGGGCAGGGTACAGTTAATAGCTGCACTACGGCACTAAAGAAAAATAAATAACTCCCTTTTACTTGCAATTGGCAAAGGCCCAAATCCTGAAACACCATCAGTCATCCTTGATGACTAGATGAGATCAGAAACCTAATGAAGAAAAATAAATTTAAATTTAACTTAAATTGTGATTGGCACAGTAGAAACTAACTTTCATCCAAAAAGATGTTTTTTTCTTCCAAAACATTTATAATTGCTGCCCTTCCCAACTTTTCTCCACCCGTTGCAGAACTTCCAAGTGCTCTTCACTGTTGGTAGATGTCATCCTCTATCCTTCCACTTCTGATCCAGCATGTGCTTTTAGGTTTTTTTGAGACTGCTTTTGCATCTCTTCCAAAAAAAATTTTAAGTGCAGTCTTCATGTTATAAATACCAAACATCACATTATTCATAATCTCATAATTCACTGGTCTACCAGCTGAATAATGTAGCAGGCATGAAAGGCTGAGAAGCAAAGGATATTACACAGACCAGGAGAGCCAGTTTTAAAAAAAAAAAAATCTGTGGGGGAAAGACTTCCTGAGAAATATAAGTGAAGTTTATTTTTCAGTTCTTTGTACATCTACAACTTATGAACAAAATGCATGCTTTACTGAACAGTTACGTGCTGTCAGGAAAATTGATATTTTAATGTTTACAGCTGTTTATATTTTGCTTTATGATTTTTCACAAAGTTTCTGTGTAATGTCCCTTGAGTAAAAGGTATTGTTACATCCTAGCTGTTTAGTGACACATGTGAAATAAGCTGAGAATATCAGTCTGGTTCTTAAGGGTCTAATTGATGCCAAATTGGCAGAGATTGAGTAGGAAGGGAGCTTGGGCTATCCTTTAACCTCCCGAGCTTTTGCATACTTACTTTATCAGTTGTGTAGATGACGGATTTTGCCTCACCATACTGTCAATATGTTTTTTTCTCTAAGATAAAAACACTGAATTTCATTCTCTTGCTGTGGGCCTGGGTTCAACCATTCTCTGTGATATCAGGTGTATAAAGTGAGGCTTTGATGAAAATTAGCATGTGTTACTGCTGAGTGTTGAAAGCAAAGTGTGTGCTCAATGTCTTAGGTACTGTCACAGGATGTTTTTCCTTATTAAAAAAAGGCATAAATGCTCACTTAAAAACAGTGTAGTTATTTAGCATTGAAATAGCTGGTCATGCTGTTCTATTTATTTATTTACATTATAATGCTTTAGGGGAAAGCTATCATAGAAAGCTATGATAATGCCATGTTATTTTATGTAGAAAATAGTTTGTAAGCTGAGAACTTATTTTGGGAAGAATGTCTTTAGAAGGCTCGCTGCTGATTTCTCCAGTATAGGGGGGATGCAGCCAAATGGTATTTAAATTTTTTCAATTGTACATATTGGTTTTTCTTTCCCATATTGGCAGGAGGCTCAGCACGTGGATAGGTGTTGATCCTTTTATACGTGATCGCATCCCTGTAATCGTTCTTGGTGGGAAGTGATGGTAGTTTGTGAGACCCGTGGCAGTGGTGTTTGGACGTGACAACTACAGGCTTTGTGGCAGTGCCTTTCTATTTTCAGAATAGAGAAATACTGCTGCCGTGTATTAGGACTGTGCAGCTCTTCTGAGGCCACAGATTTCCCTCTAAAGGACTGATTAAAAAGATGAGATGTAATATTTCATTCTATGCTATGTTGTTTCCATCCAATTTGCCTGTAGTTACTATGCAAATTTCTCAAGTATCTTTCTCAAGACTTTGAGAGTTAAAAACCTTGTATTCTGATTTCTTGGTATTTTTGAACGAGATTGGTAGCCAAATGTGTGAAGTAGGAGAGCTAGCCCAATGTTTCTTGAGAATCTGTTCTTGGTTTTTCATTAGGCTCAGCATTTGGTAGTTTGCACTGAAAAGAAGGGCTAGTAAAATTAAAAGGCTGTACTGTTTCAGAAGAGAACTGTTCACTGCTTGCAGATTCTATCCATACCAGGGTCTTTGGATACAGGGTGACTTTGGACATTTTAGTAGTCCCAAAAGTTTCAAACGAAGACGGGACTTTTCTTTTTGTTTTGGCATTGCCATCATCAAAGTAGTTTTCTGATTTCCGTATTCATAGTTGCTGCTTCAAAGCCTATTGAGTCCAAATTTTACAGCTTGCTCTCACTTTTTTTCTCAAAGTTTTCATTATTATTGGTTGTTTAGTTATTGTTCAGTTATCTGCTAATTATTCTCAGGTTGAACATTTTGCTTTTACTCGTTGCATATTTCTCGTTGCTCTGTGCAATTTAAAGTGAGGATTTGCCTTTCTTACCAGATTTTAATAGCTCCCTGCCAAAAGTTAATTGATCCATCTATTTGGAAAGATGTGGCAGACCATGGTTTATTCTGGAAAATGAGGGGAATAATGAGTATAATTTTCAGGCATCTTCTGTGAGTTAGTTTTTTAGATTGAATGTAATATACTGTTGTTTTATGAGAAATCTAGAGATTTTACAAACCGAGTTTTTTTTTGTTTGGGTTTTTTATTTCATAAAAGCAGTAAGAATTAGGGGTAACTGAGAGATTTTAAAAAACCGTTCTGGTTTTCATTTCTTCTTTTGCTAGCAGCAAATATATATATTCTCCATGTTCTTCAGTTTGTGTACCAAAAGGCTGTGGGTCTTAGTGGTCACTAAAGTAGTTAAATTATGAACTGCTCTTCCCCTCGTTCCTCTCATGATCCTCAGGAAATCAAGTTCTGGGAAAAAGGCATGAGGAGCAAATTCTGCTGTGGGAAGGAGGGATACAAATCACTCTTCTTGAGAGTATTTGTCCTCTCAGCCTGAGTGTCAAGATCTGGCAAAGAAATTGAGTTGGCTTACCCAAAGGGAGTGAAGCCACTGAAGGCAGTGAATAGAATCTAAGGATCTTCATTTTCCTTTTCTAGTGCTTCTGCCAAAGATCACCTAAGCTTCAACGAGGTTCTGCTAAATAGAAGAAAGCTGTTGCACTTAGTATGTTTGCCTTCAGTGGCTAATGGAACATTCATGCAGCATCTTTGTATCATCTTTCATTTCAGACGTGAAATACGTAGCAACTTCGTTTTTCTTCCTTAAGGAATTTGGTTTGTCAGAGAAACATCTGGTCTATGTAAATAAGTGAGGAATTTGGTGCACTGGAAGACTATTGCAAAATAGTATCTTTGGCCTCTGCATCGGTAACTCTGCTACATTTTGTAAAAAGGACCGTTTATACATCGGCAAATGCTGCCGCTTTTTCAGTTTTCGGTTTTAATGAGCGTGTTTTCCTCCTGCGAGTTAAAAAAGAAGGAGAAGGGCAGAAAGAAGCATGCTCTCTGCTCACTCAGCTGCCTGCCTGTTCCGGTCGGGTGATTCCCTCGGGATGCTGACGGTCAGGGCAGGCCCCGCTGCGGCAGTTCTCCCCGGCGGGACAACGCTGCCACCTGCAGGGCTCCGGCAGGCGGGCTCGTTTCAATGCGTGCGGCTTTGCTGAGGAGAGCGGCGTGTGCTGCCTTTGCAGGCGGAGCCGTAGCGATGTTACGATCCTGCGCTGCTTTTGCATTTTTAATAATAAATGCAAACCCCGTGAGTCAATCTATCGGTGCAAGGGAATGCCTGCTGGCCTCCTTCCAAACCAAATGTGGAGGTATGCAGACGTGTTATTTTCTTTTGAATAAAGAAAACTGGTAATTCACGTGAATAAATCGAGAATTGCTGCAGCTTCTGTGTTCAAGTTTAACTTTTTTTTTGTCTGCTCGATCTCGTTCTGTTGAAGTGATTTTGTGGCGATTCCATTGCTTGTTTTCTGATGTGGAAGAAAACAAATCAAAACCCACTTATCACATGAATCATTGTTAAAGTCAGCAGCGGTCCTCTGTGTAAAATCTCCCAGTAAAAGCTGGTTGGATGGGGATTAAACCTGGAGCACATTAAATTAGTTCCAGTCAATCCCAAGCAGGCTCAGCACTGCTTGCTTAGGCAGGCAAAGCGGAAACAGGCAGTTTATAACAAGGCTGGTTTAAAATGGTGGGGTTCATTTGAAGAAGATTTATATCCCGCACTTATATAAACATTACAAATGTGGGCTGCAAGCAGGAGGCAAATCTTTATCAAAATCTGTTTAAGAGCTTTTTCATCGTGAATAGGATGGACAGTGTGTACTCTTGTTTGAAGATTCACCAGTGTTTGTACAATCATCTTTCCTCAGCGCTCCAACTAATTAAAGTACAGCTTGGGATGGAACAGCAAGACCACCACCCAGTGATTTGTTTGAAGCTAGCAAAAGTGACGACGGCTGAGGTAGCAGAGGGAAATTATTTGGAAACAGGAGTAAAGATTGTCCCAAGACTGGTTTAGTTTTTCTGTTGTGATCACTCCCCCCAAAATAGAGGAACTACTGTGTCTTGATTTATTTTCTTTTTCCCCTCCCCTTTCCCAGCTGACGGTTGGAGCAGCTACTCATGTTATAATATCTGGGAACAGTGTAGTGTGATGGCATAGTTTTTGAAAATTTATTTTTAGAAGGATTAAATATACATACATTAGTGCAATAAATATCTATTTTTATTTTTAATAATAGCACAGAGTTTTATTACTAGCTCTTGTAATACCATTTTACTTTGTTTATTTAGGGTATGTGTCATAAGAGTTGTCCAAATCTGGATTTAACAAAGTGCTTTTCATATTTCATTTTATTGTTAATAAACAGTGTCTGAAAGAGCTTTGTGATACCATTCTGCCTTCCAAAATAGGATCCAAGTCTCAGACAAATGACTTAAAGTATTTTGTGAGTTTCAATATATAACCAAGACCCTCTGGATTCTCTCATTCAGGCGATAGTTTCTCATGCCTCTTCATTTTTGCTGCTGCGTGCCTCCATATGGGATATCACTTATGTCCTGAATGTCTTATTCTCTTGTCTCACAAGTAGACTGAAAGAGGGCCTGTTAGAGAACCAGGAGTGTTCTGCACTGTGAGAGGGAAGATTTTCTAGCAGTTGCCAAAAAAGAAATTTTTATTTTTCTGCTGTGCATGAGGAGGAGCTATGTGCAGTGAAGCTTGGAAGCTGAAACTGAGGTGTGGACCTCCAGGTAGGATAGAAATTACATCAAAGTGCTTTGTTTTCTCTCTTGCAAGACATTTGTGCAACAGTGACAGTGAGGTAGATAGATTTACCTGCATTGGTTGTTGAAAAACATCCTGAGCGCTGTGGATACTCAGGCTAAATAGTGTACAGTAACTACAGTATTCATGAGAATCATTTAACACACTGAATGTTATTGCTTGTCCCTGGGCATCAGCCTGTCCAAGCACCTGAGGTGTGAGGAAGTAGCCACTACTGCTTATAGGTGGAGAACAAGCAAGAGGCTAGCAGTTGTACATAGAGGTGAGCGTTGTTCTCCTGAAGATGTTTTGGTTTTTAACATTGCACATGTATACCACTTACTGAAATTTGAGTTGTGTTTCAACTCAGCAGATTTTGATATTCATCTGAAATAATTTTTAAAAATAGTTGGTATAACAATAGTTTAGGATACATGCAGACTTTATCCTTATGGCTGTTTTCTTCCTTGTTGAAATGACGTGGAATGTGCATTTCCCCAGATCTTCTGAGTGAAACTTAAGAAATAATTCCTGCATGAAACAACTAGAAAATACATACAAAAGTAACTGAAAACTTCTAAAGTCCTTAAATGTTTGGAATGACATGCATGATTTAAGTGTTTTTGAATATTGGGACCAGATGTCTTGCACTCCAGTCGGCTCCCTTTCCACAAATGTGCTATCAGGAGGGAGTTGCACTGACTCAGGCACTCGACTGAGTGGGAGGGAGATCCCACAGAGGACAGAGCAGGGTTCACTTTTCTGCTCACAGCTGGTGCTGGAGGGATGGACTGGGAGGAACTGTGGCAGGAGCCAGCCCTGCAGCCAGAACACTGTTTATGCAACTCTTGTAGCTGGCAGTGGAGAGCATCTCAATGCCTTCTTATAGAGCAGTGAGCTGGGGAGAGAGCACGTGGGCCAAATGGATGGAGCATCCTGACTGGACAGCAAATGCTGGGCATGCTTTCTAATAACCAGCGTACTAGAAGGTCATATACCCATGCACAGGCATACCTAACTGCAGGCTTGCAGTCTGTGTGAATATCAGCCTTGAGGACTCCTGCTTGGTTAAGGAACTGATAGTACAGCTTATGCGTAGTTCAGATAAAATTTGCTTGGAAAGATAGAACTGTTAGCCTCTAGGGGAAGAGAAAGTTTCTGGAAAGAGATTAGAAGATTAAGAAAATAATGGAATTTTAGATTTTTTTTTCATTGTAACTCTATGATACGAGAAAACTAATTGCCATTTTGTCTATGCCTGTATTTCACTTGATGCTTTATACTGAACATATAATCATTAGTTTTTATGACTGCTGTTCTTGCACATGTACAAGGGAAAAAAACGTATGCCCTTACTCAGATGTGTCACTGTTGTTTCTGCCATCCACTGCTCTCCAAATGATTATAACCTGCCTGCTTATTAATAGTAGTGGAAAACTGGACACAATTAGGTCTTTAACTTGATACATTTTGTAGGATGAAAAGAGATACAGCTGTGTGTACTCTAAGTTTGTTCCATTTTTCCCTATCTGAAAAAGGGAAAGAAAATGTTCTTCTTTGCACAAACCATACCATAATGAGCATCCTCCAGTGAAGATGTCTTGTCAGTGAAAGATTCCTTCCACATACAAAAATGGATTGGGGGGCACATAAGTTAAAAACCTGGTCATGCATGTGACATCTGCCTTTAATCACTGTGAAAGTCTGAGCTCTGTTTAAAGCATGGCAGGCCTTGTACAAGGGCTAGAAATGTCAGTACTCTATTGTGATAACATTTACTGTACTGATTAACAGCTTTGGTGCTCTGCAGTGCACTGATAATCTGCCTTTGTATCTGCATGTTGCTGTTCTGTCTCCTTCCTGTGCACTGAGTGGGGTGTGTGGGCAGAGCACTGGAGTTGTCTCATGCAAAATCTTCCATGTTTATATATTTTGCTTTGTGATTTATACCATATGTTCTTTGTCTATCTTCATACCAAGGTGTAAAATATTGTAAAGACGATACAAAATTGTGAATTTAGCTGATGCTTTAATTCCTATCTGCAAAATGCGATCCAGCTTATGAGCTCATATGATCATCGAATGCAAGTTAATGTTTTATGTCACCATCAAGTTTCTTGACTCCTGGCGAGTTTCAGTTCCTAACATTTTGGAATTTTGGTAAATTCCAACAGTTTCTGGCAGGTATGTTTATTTTGGTGATAGATTTTCACTGCGTTTCTTGGTGTATTTATTAAGAAAATGGACAAAATAAAAGGGACGGAGAGGAAGAATGCTACGTTGCTGAGATCTACATCTATTTCCCTTGAAACTGACAACAAAAAGTTGGATTCCAGAGATACTGTGAAATGGTGCATGTTTTGGCCAAAATAGTACCTTTATTTAACATATTTAATGTAATAGTATAATCTCTAATCTAAAAGCCTTCAAGTATATGTTTGATCTTAATGTAGATGGAATTGTGATTAATGTGATGCTTTGGCACTAATTGACTAGGCACTGATGCTTGTAGCAACATATGATAGATATCCTTCTTGTCTGTTAATATCAAACATTTAGGGATGGAAGCTGGTTGGATTTGTACAGGGTAAAAAAAAAAAAAGGTGGATGGTGAGTTAATGTGCTTACAAACAAAAACAGCCAACAGAAATCTGAAAACAGATCTTCAAATGAACCTAAGCAGTAACATGGAGTCCAAAATCCTTTTCCATCCATTTGGAATAGATTTGTTCTCCCATATTACCTTTGTCCCAGGCAGTCTCATTTTCTCCCTTCTGCTACCAGTGCCCACCACAGACAGGCCGTCACCAGAAGTCTGAGGCTTCCCTGAGGAGTTCCTGGAATGTCTGGAGTTAGACCGAGTAGGAGTGAAAGACGATATAAAGAACAAAGGGCTGAGAGAGAAGAGGTGCCTCAAAAGGCAAGGATGTGGCATAAGATGGGGTTATTTTGACTGCCAAGCGGTCTCTTTTTATAATTTACTGCTTTGACAGCCTTCACAGCATGTCCAGTATTTTAGTATGTATTACCTGATCCTTTCTGCTATTTCAAACTGATTTTTCTCTCACAGCCAACAATTCTTTTCACTGCTATTAAGTGCTGTGCAAGGAGTATATGGTTTATTCACCAGGTACATTTAATGCATGTGTTTTATTGTGTGAGACAATGGAGTTTGTGCTTTCTGCTTGTCTTCTGTTATTTAACCCTCTGAAGTCTTTCTGAAATATGCATGCTGTTAGAGGATCTCCACAAATTTAAGAATTGAAAAATCATAGTTTCAATTTCTGTTGATTCTGCTGTGCCTTTCTTGACTAAAGAGCTCTCTCATTCTCAGAAATTTTCTTCTGTCTGAAGAATCATACACAAACTGAAAAGTGTTATTTCTCCTTTTGATAAGCTAGCTCTCTTTCTGGAAAAACAACTCTGTAACTCTCCGCAGGATTATCTCTAGTTTTCCATGGCTTCTTAGAAATGTGTGCACTGGAACTGGGCATAACATATCAAAATCAGTCCCAACAATGCTACATACTGAAATAAATGTGCTCCCTTACTTTTTTGTGCTTCCCCTGGCTATACGTAGTTTAATTCATCCTTTTGCTATGGCTTTATGCTCAGATATCAATTCTGAATTGAAGATGTAGCTGGGCTACTTTGCTTTTTCTAACCATACTTCCTACATGACATAGAGAAAAGAGAGCAGGGTTATATGATACTCTCTGAGGCTCAACCATTTTGAGTTTGGAACAGATGTGAGTTTCTGTATATTTACTAATATTTGACAGAGGTGCCTTTTTTTTCCCTCTACAAATTTTCCCATATTCCATCTGAACCGGCATGAGTTTAGCGGCACAACAACCTTTGGCAGGGAGATCTGTATTTTAGCACATTGCATGAAGAACTGTCTTAATCTAATTTATTTATTTATTTATTCATTCATTCACTCATTCATTTATTTATTTGGGACTGGCTCTTACCAGCTTTGTTTACTGACCCTTAGTTCCTCTGCTGGGACATTGAGCAGTCATTCCCCACTTGCCTTCTCAAGTCCACTCATGATTTTTCAGATCTGCTGAATCGCGTTTTTTTTTTTCTCCTAGATTGAAGAGTTCTAAGTGGTGATCTGAGTTAGGGATCCATATTCTTTTCTCTGTATCCTTCAAATCATTTTCAATAATCATTTTCCAGGAATGAAGCCTCTTCTTTTGCAGATATGTTCTGCACTGTTGAACAACCAATTTGGTTGCGCTATATTTGCTTGATTTATTCCCCATTTATTTGTTTTCAGGCGTTGTGTATTCTTATCCTTTGTTTTGTACTGACTGAATGTTTTCTCATTGTTCTCCTCCAAGGTGATGTGAACTTTAACCTCTTAGAATGTTATGTTATCCTCATGTCCTTTTCTCAGCATTGAACCCCTACTATCTTCTGGCATTTTTCACAGTATTCCAAGGCTATTAAAAACAGGCAACATCAAAAATATACACATGCACCTGACATGCATAGCACCAAAATCTTTCTCTGATGCATATTTTGTCTTGAGTGGGCACATACTGGTTTTTCATTCTTCTAACACAGTTTTCACTGTGCTGATTCATGAATCTATGTTTATACTGAGCCTGTCTGTAGAAGCCATCATGGCTGAAAGCTTTTGACTGAGTGGGTTGGAAGCTTTCCATTTTAAACTTTTGATGAGTCTCTTATGTCAGACATGCAGTGATTTGAGAGTAAAATTGTCCTTATATTTGTAGAGCTTTGTCTAATAAAATCCAGACTTATTAAATATCATTTTTTTCAGCATCCTGTTGCTGCTGAGCCCCCATGAACCCATTAAAATATCTTAACACAGCTGTAGACTAATGGTTTCCAAAAAGAGGCAGGAAAACTGGACTTTGTGATGTAGTGATACATCTCCAGACAACATAACTCCTTGGGGTGAGGTGATTTCTCTACTGTGGAAGATTAGATATCAGCACGTTTACTTGAAGCTTTTGTGGTGGCTTTTGATTTTTCTTAAAATGTTTATGTATGTCCAGCAATTCTGACTGAGAAAATCAGCTACTGAATCTGCCTGTTGTAATGCAAGAAACAAAAGTGACTGATTATGTAAGACTGTTGAAAATGGGAAATTTTTATCAAGCAGCTGTGGTACTCAGTAAAGACAAGAGGAAAGTGGAAAAGCGATAAGAGGAAATGATGGTGTTCAAAATACAATTTCTTTCTATGCCCAAATGAAATTAGGTTAAAGAAAAATAGTGGATTGCACTTCTTTGGTTATAGCAGAATCCAATTGTTTAGGTCGTGATCATGAGCTAATGAGTTGTTAGCTGAAAGAATTGTCCACAGCCTTTTTTCATTCTGTTTGTTTTGTTTTTAAATCATACGGTTTGAACAGCTTCTTTTAAATATTTGTGGTGTTATCACATGTTAGCTGCTAAGTGTCAGTGTCAGTGGTGTGCTTTTGTAATTATCCAGGACACGTGTTAAAAAAATCTCTGACCAGAAGACCTTGTAAACGTAGTGCTTTCTAAAAGCTTTATGTTGTAAGTTATTTTTTCTTGTATTTGACTCATCACTGTTTTGTAGTAAAAATTCCCATCATAGATAGATACTCAACAGGTATAAAGTGGCCAAGAACTGTTGATATCTATAGTGATAGCTATACTGATCTAACTGAGAAATGCCAAGTAAGAGTCTGGCAATATGACAGTGTATTGAAGAAGTCATCCAAAGAGCAGGTGATTATATAATTTTTTTTCTATCTTTTGGCAGACTGAAACTAGTTCATGAAGGCTTTGAGCCAGCACTGTTGCATGAGGAAGCAATCCAGTCCTTAGGTTTCGTGGATGGTGTAGCTGTTTCTGTGGCCAAGCAATAAACCAAATCTTTTTTAACACAGTCACAGAAACACTTCAGCTGACAAAAATGGAACAGAATGCTGTGGGTAGAAGACAAGAATGAAAGAGAATTGGGAGAGCATGCAAATTGGATGAATCTGAATCCATGTATTTGGCAGCATGTGCCAGGTTAAAAATAGGTTTTCAAAAGCTTACTGGTATTACTTTATTTGCTTTTTATTTGTTTACATTACATTTTTAGGCTCTATCTGCAAGAACTGCCTGGAAATTGTCTGTGCAGTTTTGAGAACATAGGTCCTGAAGCAATCCATAGGGTAGATGGTAAGGGCAGGAGAGGGGACAGGAAATGGAATTGGCTCTGTAGAAACATTTCATTAATGAACAGAGAAGTCTCTAAGAGAAGTGACAGAGGAGGCAAGTTCTTGATGCTTTTTTACTGTACTTCAGAGGCCTTAATTTTTTGTGTCACGTTTTAGGTTGGCTATTTTTTGGTCATTCTGTAGGAATATTTAAAGAGAAAACAAAGGAAAGACACATTTTTACAAAACCTATTTAAGTCAAAACAATATTTGCATGCTAAAATCGTATTTACTGATTTATAATGTCAAATCACCAGTCACCCATCGGTCATTTTATGAAAGAGAAATAAATGAAATGATTGTTTATATGGGATTAGAGAATAAGGACATCTTCTCATCAATATAATGAATTGTGTGTAATCAAACTGGAACATGATGTACTCAAACAGCACACAGTGGCAAGCAGCAGAACATCAGCTTCTGACTTAAGGCCAGCGGAGCACTGAAGGCAATGACTCTTTCTTAGCTTGGCAGCCTCTCTGCTTTTTGTTAAGATGATTACTGCTCCAGAGAGCTCTTTTCATTGAAGAATCTGAGCTGTTTTTGCATACCCACGTGGTCCCTTGGTAGCGTTGGCACTTTTTGCAGCCAGAGTAAACACTCCAGTTTGCCTTCATCTGGATGGTAGGGTGGCATGGACTGCATGCCAAAATCCTGAAATATAGGAAGTCAAGCTCAGATTAAACATTACAAGTCAGGTACAGCAACATTAGAAAGTTGCTTACCCCACAAATTATGAGCCCTCTTTTCCTAAGTTATCATTACAAGCAGCTTTTTTTTTTTGAATAGGTCAGACATCTGCATGAGATCTGAGTGTACTTGTAGGGATGTGATGTTGAATGGTCTTAGCCTTCCCTCAAAAAGCTGTTGTTGAGTGTCAGTTGTACACGTGGCAAAGCTGGAATATGGTGTCTGAGGGCTGACATTCAGGAGCATAGGGCAGTCAGTCAGCCAAGGGCTGAAGAGCTTCCACTGTTTCTTCTTCAGGTTTTAACTACAGCTGGGCTTTGTTTTTTTCTGGTTTTTTTTTTTTTTTTTTCCTCCAATAAATCCCTTGCTGTTGTGAAGCCCTGTGGTTCACATTCCAAAAAATTCTGTTAACTCATGCAACCTCTAAAGGAATTAAAAATGTTTTGCTTCCTAAACTGATAGCCACTAGAATATTTACATAATGAAGTAGTCTCTGAAGATTTATCTCCTCCTTCCTCTTGGATTTTAAAAGAAAATAAATTCCACTTGCTTGAAGTTGATTTTTGCTTTATATTTTTAATGATGTGTTGGGGAAAGTGGGCTGGATGGGAGGGGATTAGGGTGCCTTGGTTGTCTTCTCAATTTTGTCAGGGACACGTGTTAATTCATATAAACTCTGACCCTATTCTTCTCTTCCTCCTCCTCTGTTTTCTGTTTGTAAAAGATGTCTAACGATATGCACTGGTTTAGAGTCTTAGAATTTACTTAGTACCTTTCATAGAAATGCATAACTCAGTTTATTACACTTCCTCCTAATTCCTGTTGATCCTTTAAATCACGTTTCAAATGTCAACTTTGAAGCACAATATCATGTTCACTATTTAAAACTGAAAAACAATTTTTTTACTTCACTATTCTCCTGTCTGCCAAAACTTGAGCCTTTTGCAAAAATCAGCAGATTGACGTCAGTTCATTTACCCTTAGGGATAGTGAATTATTACATGGCTTAAGTTAAAAAGTAAATAAGTAAGAAGGGTGGAGGACAGACATGGAAAACAACAGAAATCTATCACAGACTCTCCCTGGATTTTGAAGAGTGCATGATTATAGCATTAAAATGTCCAAACAATGCAACTGAACAGAAGGCATTAGAGCTTGGGCCTTAGTTGGCTCTGAATTAAGCAGCATTAATGTTTTTATACAGCCCTTAGAAAGCTCAGACTTGACCTGGTTTTATTATTTTTATTGGCTCCCTTGATGATAGACAAATGGGGCTAACCTGAGGCCAACATAACCAGCAGGAAATTTGGGTCATGGGTAGTTACATTTTTAAAAGTTGTGTTTTAGGGTTGTTCAATCAGGGTAATTGATTGATGGTTCCATGGTGCAGGGAGCTCCTAAATCATCAGAGGTGGCCAGATAATGACAGCCTGCTAGTGGGTTTTGTTTGAGGCACATTTCTCAGCTCCCTGTGGAGCTGTGCTCTGTGGCGAAGTTGTATGTCCTTTTTTTCATATGTGCTCCAATCCAACTGGCCTGTTCATACAAAACAGCCTCTAAACTTGGCAGTTGTATTTGAAGTTCTCTGCAGCACCATTTCCCAAGAGATAAGGGAAAAACATTCCAAAGAAGTTCATACCCCAGAAAGACCCTATGTATATTCTGAAGTTAATGGCTTATTATAGTTTTTTAATTTCTTTTTCTTTCATTTTTACTTTGAAGATAAAAGGTGGCAATTTTTGCTTTCAGTTGTTGAGTTTTAGCCTTTACTTCAGTAAATCATCCTGAAAGTTTAGACAGAAATCTTTTTTTATGATGTATGTTTGAAAGTTTTCCTGAGATGCTGAACACGTGCACTTGCAGGAGCTACCAGGTCCTGAAGCAGGAGCTGTTGATGTCTGGCTTGTGTGGCCATGTACCTTCTCAATGCTCCAAGCATTTGGATAATTTGTGCGTTGAAGACAGCAAATCCTTTACAAGAACTCACCTTTGGTATTGTGGTATGCCAGGAGATATTTAGAGGTGGGGTAAAGTAGAAGGTTTGTGTGCTGAAGAGAGAGAGAGGGAGCAGATGATGTGCAATTGATGGTGTTCAGTGCTTCGTGACACAGGGCTCGCTGCTACTTAAAGGTGAATATAGATTACTGTAGATTGAAGTTTGTAATCTATTCCAGAGTAACTCCAGATGTAGGTTAATCTTCAGTTCTTGAATTTTTAGGAGTGGTTGGGCTTGTTTTTTGTTCTGAATGGCTTCCTCCCTGTAGTTGCATAACTCTGAATTCCTTGAAGTTTTGTCTTCTCCCATTTTAGCATCCATATGATCTGAAATTCATCATGTGAGCATACAGCTGAGAATTCATGTATCCAAACATATCATGTTTCAGAAAGAGTACAGGTAATACTGAATTAAAACATGACTCATCTGAAATGTTGGGACATTTCTTGCCTTGACTTTTGTGCGACCCTGCTGCCAGCGTGTGACAGGCCAGCACCAGCAACAACAGAATAGTCATCCAAGCAAAGCAGAGCTATAACGTGGCCATTGAGGCAGAGCACAGCTAGATTTGCTGTGTGTGTGATGTAACTGCCCAGATACACGCGTGGGATCAAACCCTCCTAGATTTCTTAAATGTTCCATTTTCATTCCCAAATGCTTATGACTACAGGAGCTCTGCAATTGAGTGTTTCAAGTCCAAAGTTGCACTTACTTGTTAGGTTTAGCGTTGTGGGTTGTTAGAAATATTTTATTTAAGGTGTTTATTTAAATACAAGAGTAACAAGGGACACTGAAGTCCCTTGAAAGGTGGGTCTGCACCAAAACTTGCATCTGTGTCAGGAACTGGGTGGGGCTCAAAGCCCTTCAAAAGTGGTGCTTCCTGTAACACCAGCTGCAAAAACTTTTTTGAGAACCTAATTCCTGCTTTCTTGTAATTGAATGTGTAATGGATCAGAGTACAAAAATTAGCTTATGAGATGCCTGTTGGTCTTCTGTGATTCAAAGATTCTGTGTTCTAAAATAAAATACAACCGAAACCAGGAACCCCTGAAGAGTGTCATAGAACGCACTGGGGACAAAACTTCCCGTTTGTACGCTCAAAGCCAGGTATGAAATCCCTGACCAGCTCAGAACTAAGGTAATGCAGATAACAGTGATTGCATGACTTTGTTATTGTATAAAACTGTACCTCTTTCTGTTGTTTATTGTTTGTTTTTTTTTTTAGTTTTGCTTTTTGTGAATTTATTTAAATATTATTGGCTGTGGTGCCTATTGTCAGGACCAAACTGTCTAAACTTACTGCAGTAACAACCAAAAAAAAAATGTTTGCAGACTAGATTATGTGGGCTATAGGATATTCAGTGTTTCCCTTTAAGCTTGAATTGACCCACATATTTTCTATGGAGTCTGCTGATTGCAGGGTGAAGGGCAGAGTGTGGAGTGTGGTGTTGCAGACCTCTGGGATGGGTCTGACTGCTCACTGCTACTGTGTGGGGACCATGCTGCTCTCCTCCCACATCTCCCTTCCCAAACAACAGTAATGTGCTCCTCCTGCTCACCGTGCACTGACCCCACTTCTTATCTGATCCCACTGACAAGCTTCAAGCCAGCTCACAGCAAAAAATGAGTGCGTGGACATTTTATATGTGGTTGTGCATGTGCAGCAAGGATGGCAGGTCGCTGGTGGTATGCACTATGTGGCTGTGAATGGCAAAGACCTGCACAGTGTGTGTAAACCCCAGCCCTGTCTTAAGTATTGTGGATGTCAGAGTTGTACTTCATGGGATTTGTATTTGAAGACTCCATTTTACAGCTACAGAAAAGCTCTACAAATCTTCCTCCTCCTACAGAGCTGAGAAGAGGCAAGAGAAAATTTCAATTCCTGAGGAAATGCCAACATACTTAAATTTCTCATCCTTTTCTCTGCACCAGCCTTTGTCTCCCCACAGTCACTTTATGACAACTTCTTAGCCTCTTGCTCTCCCTTTCCACGTGACGTTTACCTTTTTGACTTCACAGCATGGAAGTGCTGTGGGAATTAATCTGACCTACATTGCAAAGAGTGTTTTTGCAGTGGGAAGGACCCCTGCAACAGCAGCAGAAACTGGCAAGGGTGCTGTGAAAGAGGAACAAGTGCACAGAAGGCAGGTGATCACTGCCCTGCAGGAAGACTGTCCTCACTGCTGTCATAAGAAGCCACACTGGTCACTCAAACCACACGCTTCACAGGTGGTTTCGTCTGTTTCTGATTTTCTGGGTTTTTGACCTGAAAGCACAGGGTCAGATTTGCAGATGTGCTGAGAGTTCCTGCTAGCCATTGAAGTCAATGAGAGCTGGGCTTTGAACTCCCTGTTTCAGTACAAAGTCAGGGCCAAGGAGGAGGCCCAGGATTTGGAAGAAGTGTTCAACCTTGGGCTTTTGCCAATTTAATCCATTCTGAAAAGGCTGGTGTTCCAGTTCTCTTATCTTACCGGTACATGGAAGAGATCTAATCTTTAAAGGCTTTTAAAGTGCTAAGATGCTGCGATTGTGAGTGACAAGGAAAAAACTTGTAGGAAACTAATCGATTTTCTGCCTGAGCAGCGATAAGTCAGGGGGCCATATGGTGACAAGTGAGAGTGCAAATATTGAACAATATTTCATTAAATAAACACTGCCTACTCTGTGTACTGCATGAGACAGGAGTCCACTGGGGAAAAAAGCTGTGGAATATGTCTAGGAACTTTCTGAAAATATATTAAGGACACAGATTACTGCTGCACAGGTGGGTCTAATCCTGAATAGCTGTTGATATTAGCTCTATGTCTAAGCAGCATTCCCTCTTGTCGTTTAAATAATATTATTTTTGTGTAGACAGTAAAAATTATCTGCTAAAGCAATCCTCCTTGAAATAGCAGATAGTTTGAGTTCGTGTTGCAGACCGAGCACTGAGGCCTAGTTCTGCCATCCTCTGCCTGCAAGGCACCACAGCAATAGCAGCAGTACCATGAGTGAGCTGGATCCCTCATACAGGGTACTTCTATGTCTCTTCCTCTGAATGATACTGGTCCTTCTAGGCAAACAGTCTAATGGCAGTTACAGCCAGTGCTATTTAGGGAATACATAGAAGAAATCTGGGCTCTTTCTGCTGACTATTCTTCTCATACTTTCCCAGAATCCACATCTCTTATACTAGGGGTATTGGAGGATGCATCCCTCACCAGTCCTTTCAGTGTACATCTTTAGGTCTATCATTTGGGAATTTGTCCAGTTCCTTTTTGAACCTGTTGACTTGGTCTCCTCAAAATCCTCTATTGGTTCTGTAGTGCAGCACATGTTGAGCAATAGTTCTACAATGAGCTTATTCACCACTTCTGTCATTTTGTAAGCTTCAGTAGTATCCCCTGTTCACTCTTCTCCTTGACAGACTGAGGAGTCCTAATGTTTTTAGACTCCCCTTCTACCCCAAATCACTGCGGAAATAATAACTCCTGCAAATGCAGGTACTGGTATGTCCGGTGCTAACTGGTAAGACCTATAGGGTCAATCTGACATAGTCTTCCTTCTATTTTGCAGACTATTGGAGAGTCAGAAATGCCCAGCGTGTTGAACCAGTTACTGCCAATGATCAAGTCTTACAGTGAGAGGATGCAAGATAATTATACCTGTGAGGATTTCTTTGTCTTGTTGGTGTACATGTATTCTGTGGTTGGAGAAATAAAAAATGGAGAAGAGCTGGACAAAGCTGAGGAAAAAGTGAAGAAGGCTCTAGTCAAGGCAATTTGTGATGAACCAGAACTGTCTCCTTTGTTGCAGAAAATAACAGGTAAGATTCTGCTTGTGTGGTGAGGATTTTGGATGATATTGAACGTGGGAACTGGGAGGAGCGTGTAAAAGCAGTTTGACTTGCCTGTGGTGCAGAGAGTATGTGAGTCAGCATGAAGATTTCCTGTAGATTTTTTCCATCTCTGATGTTCATATATGCCAAATACTGACAGGCAGTGCTTGAATAGTGCTGAGTCCAATGAAAGCTCTACAAGTTATTCTTTTTGTTAGAGATTGGCTAAGTCTGCATGTTTTTCTAAGGTAATCTTTTCCACAGTTTCTTTCATTGATCAGTGTAAAGTTGACCCTGGGAAGTCAAAATTAATTCTGGAAACATATTCAGTGAACCACAGTTGTTTTGTGAATGCTAGGAACTGGTCTGTCTGGCACAAAAGAAGAAATGTGTCTAAAACCAACATTAAGCTTTTTGCTGAAACAACATGAACATTAGCGTTTAAAAATAGCACACTAAGCCTTTTAGGTGAGCACTCACAGGATAAAAAAGCTTTGACCTCTTGCTGCCAATGTCACATGTAAAAAAAAAAGAATTAAAAAAAATAATATTTAAAAAAATCATTTAAATGAATGACCTATGGTTTGAGCATGGCATATCTGAGTAACAGAAAAGATCTCTACTTCCTGCAGTCATTTTTTTTTAGTGTTTACTAATAGTGAGCTGGTCACTGACCAGGTCACCTTTGAGATAGGGAGCATGCAAATGTAAATCAAAACGTTGTATGGAGCTTATAATTGAAAGCCTTTGCCAAGAATTTGTTCAAGTGAGGAATCTCAAGGGTGCTGGATTATTTTGCTGTTGGTTATTCTGCTGATATTCCCAGTGGACAATTCTGCTTCAGAGCGCAGATGTGTTCTGACTGATCTGCTGTTGCTTTGTGTGTAAAATACTGTAATTATTCGAAGATTCTTACTGTAGAATGGGCATTTCAGCCTGCAGTCTGTAGCTGTGTGTGCCTGGCAGTATTTCATGCTTTTTGTTGACTTTCATTCTCCTGGTTTTCGGTATGGACTGCACACCTTATCCACTACATGGTGTTTCAGTTGCAACTTCGATGGTGTTTTCTACAGGGTGTGGTGCGGTCCTACCCCTCATTCTGAAGAGTTTCTCTTCATATTTTGCCCTTTTCCCTGTAATCCTCTGTGTTTTTAATCACTGTTTCTCAGTTTCTGTTTGTTGTGCCTAAGAAAAGTGGAGGAAGATTTGAAATTCAAAAACTTCTGTCAAGTACCAAAGTGAAGCTACATCTCTGTCTATATAGAAGCTTCCCTTGTTGCTTTCCCTGGTGGTCTCAGTTTATCAGTTCATGTAGTTGCAAGCACAGATGGGGATAAAAATACACATTGTGCTTGTGTTATGTTGCATAATCTATAATAATTCTAGTATTTTATGAATATACTTTTGTGCTAGGTTTCCAATGTGATCATTTCCTGAGTAAAAATTTAAATATCTAGGTGCTCTTGCTCAGATTCCAAGAAAAGAAACATGTGAATGAATGTTTCAGTGCAAAAATTCTTTGTTTTATGGAATAAAATTAATTATCTGTTTTTACATAACTGTCTAACTGTTAGAAACACATTCTGTGAAGCAAAGCAGTTATCTTATGCCTAAGTATTTGTTTTGCTGTTTGAGGCATCTGATTATGAACTTCTGAGTTATCACACCTATGATTTGTATGGACTGCTTTGGAAAGTTTGAACATTTGAAAATATATTTAAATATACATATTTTTATATGTATGTATATATGTATATATTTATATATTTTTTTAAGTATTCTTGGTGAGCTGACTCCAGCCAGCAATCATGCACCCACCCAACCTCTCACTCTTTCTCCTCTTCCCCTCATGCTATATGGCATGAGGAAACAGGAAGAACAAAACCAAGAAAACTTGCAGGTCAAGGTAAAGACAGTTCAATAGGTGAAGGAAAGAAAGGAAAAGCAACAAGTGAAGCAAAGGCGATCACTCACCACTTCCCACAGGCAGACTGATGCCCACTCAGTTTCCAAACTATGGCCAAAACCTTGTCATTGTCTTCATTCCCCTGTTTTTATTGCTTAACATGATATTATGTGGTACAAAACATCCCTTTGGCCAGCTCAGGCCACCTGAGACAGCTGCATTCCTTCTCAGCCTTTTGCCCACTCCAGCCAACTTGCTGGGGAGGAGGAGTGGGGAAAGAAGAGAAAGTCTTGACACTATGCAAACACTGTTCAGCAACAGCCAAAACATTCATGTGTTATCAATACTGTTTCAGCCACAAGTCCAAAACATGGCACCATAGAGGCTGCTGAGAAGAAATTTAACTCCGTTTCAACCAGGTCCAGGAATCTTAATTTGTGGATGGTTTTAGACCAAGCATGTCATTGGTATGTTACAAAGTTAACTTTCTACCCCAGAACCGGGTCCTTACAGTCTTTCATTTCTATTTCTGTGTTTAGGAAAACCATGTCTGTGCTTTTTGTACAGGTGGGTGATGGTATTACTCCTTGCTTGCATACTTCCTTGTTTTATCAGCATTCTTTGTTTCTACATCTGATTTAGAGTGACAGTTCTTTTGACTTACGCATAAAAGAAAAAAAATAATAATTAAAACCTGTTGTTATGACCAAAAATAAGGATTGTCCTGATAGGGAGTTATGGAATGGAATTTCCAGGAATATGCCTTCAGTAGTTTTCAAGCCTTTTTTCATCCAATAGCTTGTTTTCTTAGTAGTGGTGGAATTTGCTGAATTTGTAAATTGCTGTATTTGCTGAACAGAGTAATTGAGAAGACTGACTGAGGGAACATGAGCAGTCTTAGACGCTATGAACTACACACCCGAGTGTTCCTGTTAGCAGCCACAAGTTGGGCCATTTTCATAAATTCAGTCCAGCTCTGCAAGTCAGCTGAAGTTGCAGATCTGGATTGTTCGTGTTTAGTAATTCTTGCAATCTCTCATCCATGAGTGGAACACAGCAAAATGTTCACAGTCTTTTATTTTGAGAGTTCCATCAAGATAAATAAGGGAAGAATGTTAAATTGGACTTGTCAGGCCAGAAAACGAAGCCAGGGTACTGAGTAGATACAAGATGTGTGCACTTGGATTACTTGTCAGCTTCAGGTTCTCAAGTGAGCCTGCAGTTCCTCAACATTGGCTCTGTTCTCTGCAGCACAGCTGCTCTCATTGAGTAGCTCAAAGGAAAGCAAAGCTGCAGGTTTAAGTTTCAGGCACCACTAATGATGTATGATTGGACAGTTTTTGTTGTAGTGACAGATAGCAAAAATCATTTTGCCTTTAGAAAGACATACAAACGTAGTACTATTTAGGCTGCAAAGCCAAGCACTTCAGAGTTGAGAAATGCCAGTAACTTCATTTCCCATGCAACCATAATTTGACTCCTGTGTGTTGTTCTCAGTTTCATGATTACATAGTGTATTTTCTATGAGCCTGAATGGACTGAATACCATGGAGAACCAGAAAAATACAGCTTCAGTTATACTTCCACATGCAGTGTAAATATTAATGAGTAAGTGACACTTTCCATGAGATATTCAGCAAGTGTCTTCCACTGAGTCTCATTTTGCAGTCCATGAAGTTGGCACTCTCAGCTTTTTCTGGTTCATTTTGGAACATAAAGAACAAAAATGTTATATCTGTTTTCAGATACTAGTAATTACATTTCCTTGAACAGGGAGGACTTTGTCCTTCACTTCCCTGTATACCTTTTGCCTGATGTATCAGCTTTGTTTTGGACCTAACGCTGTACTAAAACTGCTTTCTGATACTTGGTCAATTTAAGCTGAAATTAAAAGCCACATCTCAGTAGTGGCTCTGCACTACTGCCTTAGCCTTTTGCTTTCCTTCTCTTTGCAAAGCATAGAAGGTGTGCAATCTTGACATATGCACGTTTATATTTTCTTTTGTTGATCCCTCAGATTCACTAGAAAAATAATAAAATGTTGTTTGTTTTTATAATTTATTAAGGTTTTGAGGTCAAGCCATTAGTCAAAATAGTAGTTGGGTGTACTTGAGGTATCTTCTATTTCTGTTATACTTGCTAAGTACAAACTTACTCAGCTTGCCTGAGCTTATGCCCTTAGGAAATATTCAGTGGTGTGACTGCCTTGCAGAGCTGGTGCCACTGCCCCAAAAGATGTGGCTCGGCAGTGCACACAGGACTGTTTGTACTGTTTGTATTAATGTAGCTGGGTTAATATCTGCAGCGGTGGGAAAGAAAGGGATTCTCAGAGATATCTGTCTGTAGGAATAGCTGGATGCACCAGATTTCCCTAAGGCAACCCAGATTATTGCAGTACTCCTGAGAACATGCTAAGATGCTGCACTTGCGTAAGCTTATATTGTGAAAGATGCATAAGCACTTGCCATTTCCTGGCTTTCGAGTGTTAGGCTTTTCAGCCTTACCCTTGCCTGAACATACGTTTTCTAAAATATATGCACTGCAACAACATTTTGCATTTATATAACACCTTACTTCTCTGAAGCACTAAGAGTATCTTGTAACTGTTAATTAAAATAAAAATGCAACACATTAGTGACCCAACGAGACATAAGAAGACAGTAATTTTTGCATGCATAATAACATAAAATATGTTGGTGTTGTTGTGTTTGACAGAGCTGTTAAATAATATGCCTTGTGGCAGACTATCTTACTGCCTTGGGTAATAACACTGAATGTAACAATTCCAAGATTTCTCATGGGTGCAATTTACTGCAGACATATGTTCTTCATCACTGTTTCCAGCAGAATGTTACAAATTGGAGGGGAAACAGAATAGACCAAAACATAATGGATAATGATGCTTTTCAACAGAATGTTGGTTCTAGGCGTTTTTGGAGGGTCTTATTGGCACTCATTTAAAAAAAAAAAAAAAAAGTAAGTTGTAAAATATCCTATTTATTTTATCATCTAATCCATTTATGTGGTCTTGTAAATATCCATGTATAGCTTCGTACCCTCGAAACACATACAGAAGTCACACTAACAGAGCCATGACAGAATCAAAAATGTATTTTTTCAGCTGGTCCAGTCCAGCTGGAGTATTCTGCTTCTGTATGTAGGCTACCTGAAGGTACCATTGCCTCATATTCCGAGCAAATCCAAAAATCAATACTGGTTTTGCAACAAACATGTCCATTACTAGATAAGGAGAAAACAGAAATGCTTGCTTTTGTTCAGCCACATCCTTGGCTTTGCTGCTGTTTTGAAACAACAATTTCCCAAACCTGGTTCTCCGTGGGCAGGTAGCTACAAAAGCATTTCCTTTGTTGAACTTACGGTGTAGCCCTTCCAATTGTGATTGAATCCCCCTCTCGAGGGACACAGCAAGCCTTTCTCTTTTTCACATCAGAGATGTGGCTCAATTATTGCTAGTGATCCCTTGCAGTTCAGGAAAATATCCTGAAACTACCACTACAGTCAGATCCAAGAGCAGCATCTCTGTGATTTGAATTTCTACTTGATTTCACAATAATGGCTTTTATCAAGAGTATTTCTGTGACACAGATAAAAATGTCCACTAGTTCAGGCTAGTCCTATCACAGCCTTGTATTATAGCTTATTTCTGAATAATCCATTGGTTTCACAGCAGAATCAGTAGAAGAGGTAGTGATTATGAAATAATCCTTTTTATGAAACAGTCTTTTTTTCATTTTGCCCTTAATTGAGAATTTAATCCATCTTACTGAGAGACTTTTTTTTTCACATTCTTAGAATCTAAACACATTCTTAACAGCAACGTGCAGACAAATTAGAGGAGAATTAATCCAGTATTTCTATGTAGGATAGGCATTTATTGGGAAATATAACTGGTCCCTATTTATCCAAAGCAAAATAAAGCTGCAAACAAATTTTTGTTGTGACTTAAGGAGAAAAAAGAAAGATCTAAATGAAAAACAGTCCCTTCTGAATTTTCAAAGGAGTGTAATGCAAGAAATTCAAAGTTACTCAGCTCTTTATGTTGAAAATTTATGGGAGTCTTAAGCTGTGCTGTCTTCCAGGCCTTCTTGAGCTCTCATTTTGCCAGTTCATACTTCAGGATCTCTGTATTTGTGCTGACTGTGCAGAAGGTAGGAGTAGGGTGCTGATGCTGAGTCCTGCAGGGCAGCCCTGCAGCCTTTGCGGGGCACTGGGCTGGTGCCAGGACGGCTCCTGCTTCCCTGTGTGGGGGGAGGCTGCCTGCAGCAGGGTCAGCAGATAGGGATCAGCTCCCCACCGCAGCTAGGGGCTATAAACTAAACTGTTTATATTAGAAGTTCACAGAGGGGGTTACAGAGGATGGGGTGGATACCTCGACAACATTGAATCGTTGAACATTTTGAATGGATCGACAAGCTACTCTTTGAAATACTTAATAGCTTCTTCTCATCCCTGATGCTAAAGGGCCATTTTCTTGCATAACAGCTTTGCACTCCACTTAAATGGCAAAGAACAGGTTAGACTGCTGCTGTATGGAGTGCAAGCTGTGTTCTTCAGGGTCTGTCTCTATTCCACAAAAGAAGGATGGCCATGCCCCAGACCAGACACTCCTGGAGGAACGTTTCCTTCTGGAGTTACTGTATGTTCTCATGTAGCTACATAGTTTTATCCTGCCTGTGCTGAGATTATAACTATAGTCAAATTAATCCCAAACCATTTGCTCCCCAGTTTGAAAATGAGAGTTTGTTGCTCAGGATGTTTTTTTCCTGTTGCCCTAGCTGATTCTTTAGACAGCACAAACAGCCCTCCCTCTGGCTGGAAGGGCTCTGTGTAACACTAAGCATGAAGACAGCCTCCTAGTATCTGTGTTATTTTCTTGGTGCTTTTTGGCCATGATCCAGTGGAAAGTATTTGTGAAGCACAAGCCCTGGAGGATGACTAACATTTGTCCTGCCAGGAGCACCAGAAAAACACAAGGAATGCTGCTGCCTGCCTGCATGATCAGAGCTGCATGAGAACTCATGCAGTCTAACCTGGAGATGTTTCCACTGCTTGGACATCTTGGTTCTTTGCTTCATGGTAACAGAGCAAAGGGAAAAAAATGATATGTTATATACATGATGTGGTACCTCATTTACACAAACATCAAAATAATTTTCTGTTGATGACCCTTGAACTCTTCAAGACCTCTGTAACTTTTTGCTGTGACCTTTTTAAAGGCTTTTTTCCATTTCTGCACAAAACCCAAGGGTGACAAGCCAGCCATGTCAGCTATTGCAGACTTCAGGCTTTGCAGTGCTGCCTGGATAGATTTCTGGCTCATTTCTCAGCAGAGAGCTTGTAGGTCCCTAAATCTGGTGCGATGCTCAGGGGTCTGCGCTGTCTCTAGAATTGTGGGAGGAAATGACACAGCCTTGGTGCTGGAGCTTTCCCCACCTTGTGAGCAAGTGACACAGAGAGTTTCTAGTAAGCTGTTTGGGAGAAAAACTGTTTTCCAGACAGAATGATAACTTACATACATATGTATTTTGCATGTCTTAAAAAAAATCAGGCATATCTTAAAAATCAGTGTTAAAAATCTGTACTACATAGTTGTTAAGATATCAGGCTGCTTTGTACAAATGCAGGGATATTTTGGTTGCATTTCACAGTGTACATTAAAATGCATGATAGAAAACCATCCCCATGGAAGCTCAATGGCTGAACTTTTTTCCTTTATTACCTTTTTTTCCTTTTTCTTTTTTTCACCTTTTCCCATTTTTTTCTCTTTTTTTCCTTTTCTTTTACTTTTTTCTTCTTTTTCTTCTTCTTTTTCCTTGTTTTCTTTTTTCTTTGTTTCTTTTCTTTTTTTTCTTTTTAAGCTTTCATATGTTGCCTGTTTATTTTGTCTTCAGCACCTGGCTCAGTTGGCTCCAAACTGGATAGTAATTTTCATTGAAGTGTTTATAACATGAAGTCTTTTTTTTCTTTTTTAACATGAGACATATGCCTGCAGCTCTGCAGGCCTCTGACTTCTTGCCAACTTAGCAAGACAGCCAACTGAAACAGGAAACTGATATGGTGCAGTTTTCATTAATGATTTGTGGTATTTTTCAGCATGCAAATCCAATAGTATTTGAAGGATGCTCCTACCACTGAATGTCTCTTTTCTTTAAGCATAAAATGAAAACAGAAACTGCTTTAGAATTAGGAAACTTTCTAAAGGGTGCTCTTCTTTGTACGTGGCAAAGTGAAATTCTTTATTTCATCTTTCCATGCAAGTCACTTTCTTGCAAAACATTCAAGTTTTGGCATATTGTAAAATTATGTGTAAATTCCTGCTGTTTTGCAGAGCACGCCCAGCCTGGCAAACAAGAAATGGTGAAGTATTAAATAACCATCAGATTACATTTTTAAAAGAAAGGAATAAAGAAAAGGCTTGTTTGTGGTCACCACCCATATGACACAAAGTACACAGACAAAATGTTTTGCTGGGAGACACAAATGTTAAATTGTTTACTGTAGATTGTAAAATTTTACTTTGTTACCTCTTGGTACTTTCTTGTGGTGCTTTCTAAGTATCCCGTTATAGTTTTCGTCAATTTGGCATTTATTTTAAATACCATGTTACGTGCTCAATCTAACACACCCATTCTGAGCAATTCATTGGTTGGTGATTCCTTAAAGCTGCCTCTTTGGCAACACACAAGGACAGGCAGCATTGCCTCTGCTGGGACAAGGAGTAATAACTTTCAGCTTTAGATGTTTGTAGTTGTTTTTGCCAACTCATTGGTGGCTGTTATTCTCTCATGCTTTCCATGTTTTATTGGGTTCAATTCTGTCCTTTGAATTTTGAGTAATCAACCTTCAGGGTAGCAATGTATGTGTGTTTTAAGGATGATTCAATATGCTGAAATATAGTATTTCAGGAAGCAGTTAAGCACACCTTTAAGATGGAATCATAAAGCTGTATATTATCACAGTGGGAACCCAAAGAAGACTCTTGAATAATTGGTATGTCTTTTTTTTTTTTCCAAAATATTTGCTATGTTGGTTTTCTTAGCATTTCAACATCAGAATCAAATAAGGCAAATAAAAATCACATTTAAAACAAGTTATAGAATTTAATAAATACTCAACAATGTATGGCTTAAATATGCATCACTTGCCCACTATTTTGCATGCTCTGCTTTTTCCCTCTTCATCTTGAGCTTTTGGCTCTGGAGGTTATATGTTCATTTTCTCAGTATAATCAAGATAATTTGCTTTCACATGTACTATAATGAAAGGTCAGGCTCTTTATCTACATAAATCAGTGTGAAAGCAGCCAATGCTCCTCTTGCTTGAAGCAGTGCTGAGGAGAAGCTTACGGAACAGATCAAGCTGTTGTGATCTGTAGATCAAGGCAG
>JAOWBP010002392.1:42112956-42161365 GCA_028571105.1 Tragopan temminckii
GGAGTTTCATGGCTAAGACACTTCTGAGTTCAGTGGGGGCTGTGTCTGACTTTAAGGTGTGGGTTATTTTGGATGTACCTCTGACTCTGCAGAGCCTAAGCCCAGGCGTGGCAGGCAGCTGTCAAGTGCTTTGGTATTCCCTAAGTGTTTCCTGGTGAATACTTGCTTCAGTAGAAATTGCTTATGCTGTCAGGGGGTCTCCATGCCCACTGTGTTTGTTGTTGCTGTTTTTGCCATCACAGAGCACTCTTCACACTGTCACCTGTCACGAGAAGGTGGTGGCTGTCCGGAAAGATCACACAGAATCACTGGGAATGACTGTGGCAGGCGGAGCAACAAACCGAGAATGGGATTTGCCTATCTATGTGATAAGCGTTGAACCAGGAGGAGTTATCAGCAGAGACAGCAGAATAAAAACAGGTAAAAGGATGGGGATCCTGACAGCCTGCTTTAATTCAAAGGGTTCCTTCGAAAAGCAGGGATAGTGCAAAAACATCATGCCCTGACACTTCCAGCTGTCCCAGAGGCTTCTGTTGGGAGGTGGCAGATGAGAAGGTCTCAAGTCAGCCCCCAAAAAAGGAATAATTCACAGCGGCAACCACCTCTGTGAAGGGAAACGTAGGCGTATTCTGGTAGGAAACAACCATTTTTCACACACACACAAAAAAAAGAGCCTGCACCACTATCATCTCCTAACTGCTGAAATCTTCATTATGCAACATTCGTGATTGTTCTGGGGTTTTTTATGTACGTTTCTGAGCTTGTTTGTCATATAATTTATGAGCTCTAAGAGAGATAGCTGAGCAGAATTCCCATCGTATATGAAGTAATGCTAATGCCTTGTGGCTCAACATCTTGCCTATAAACTTTGGCTTTGTACCTCCATTTGGCTCTTGGTGCAACCAGAGGCATTCATGGATTCTCCCCCTCCATGAGCACAAGCCATCCGGAGCAAGCTGAGGTGTATTTTTTCAGTCTTTTTTGCAGGAACTGATAGAGGGCAGAGGAATGGTGACAGATGCCACTGTTCTGGGGGTGCTATGTCTTCTCAGCTTCACCTGGGTCACACTGTCCCGAAGCTGCAGGGAATTTCTGACTGCACAGAAGGGATTACTCTGCTCCTCACAGCACCAAGACAGTCAGAACAGGGAGAGAATTGGTCTTTTTGAGCCCTGGAGCCCACCCCAGCCTATGTAGGGATCTTGTTTTGCAGGAACTGTACCTTTCCCTCACGTGTGTGACAACGCAACAACAGGAGCAAACAGGCAGCTTTTCCCCTCTCCTCCTGCTGAGAAATAACTGCCTCTCAGTGGGATGCATTTTCCAAAAAATAAAAAAATATTTTTTTAAAAAAATAGATTCATTATGCAGCAGACAACCCAGCATGGAAAATTCAGCCTGGTTAATTTGATAAAATTGGAAACAAATGAATACATGATGTTACAACAGTACCACAGGCTTCCAAGGTTTTGAGCAGCCCTAAGAGATTTGCTTGCCTTCCGGGGCAGACCACAGGAGAGGTTCACTCAGCAGTGCTGGGGCTGCCAGCACGGGGGATGCAGATGGGGTGCTGCAAGAGCACCCCAGATTTGAAGAGGGGTGTCCTTCTGCAAGGACAACCACAGCACTTATGGGATGTAGGTTTGGTGATGCCATCAACAGCTTCATTAGACAGCAAGCTCTTGGCTCCGGATTTTGCTTGTTATCAATGGGGATGCATCTTAGCAACACCAGCAGGGTCTTTTCAACCATCTCTTTTTATCACAGGTGACATCCTCTTGAATGTGAACGGGATTGACCTGACAGGGGTCAGCCGGAATGAGGCTGTGGCCCTGCTGAAAAATACCAGCTCTTCAGTGGTGCTGAAGGCCCTGGAGATGAGGACATGTGATGGCCGGGAGCGCAGAGAGGCCGCCGAGCACAGCGAGTGGTCGCCGTCCTGGGTGACGTGGCTGGGGCTGCCCCGGTGAGTTCGGCAGCAGCCGCCTCCCGCTGAAGGGGAGTGGGAGGAAAGATTTGTGTTCTCTGGCAGTTCTCTCTTTTGGCTTGATTCATTGCCCTGACATGTTAATTAAATCCAGGCTCCGTCACAGACTTTCCTCTAAATACCTCCCTTTTGTAAGTGGGTATGTGTGCATGGAAAAATAGACACGCAGATCCCCTCGCAAGGGAGGGAAGTATCCTGAGTTGTTCCAGTCCTGAAAACGTATCTGGCACTTAGGGAGTGAGAGGAAGAACTTGTATGGAGGCCTTGGCTCGACCACCCCGCAGAAGGCAGAGCTGCCCCTCCTGCTGCTCCCAAGCTGCACAGCCTTCATTCTCCCTTGCCAAAGGCAGCTGGATTGTTTGGCTTTGCCCAGATGTTGCACAGTGCATACAGTTGGCCAGCAGCTCCAGATCACCTCTCTTCACCCCACCCCCGACTGGAAGAAGCACATTTGTCACACGCAGGAAGCAGCTGTGTTGTCCTTTCAGTAAGGATAATGAAAGCCACGTCGCATGCCGTGAAGTTCTCTCCCAGTTGGTGCGCGCAGTGTATACCTGCAGCTTCAGAGACATTTTTGTGAAGTACAAACTGAGGACGTGCTGCGAGTCTATGGATGCACAAAGCCAGCATCACACTGGTGGCAACCCTCCTTCCCCAGTCTCAAAGAATGAAGAATTCAGACTACTAGCTACTTCCACCCGTATTTCTGAAGCCAGTGGAGGTTCAGAAAGTCTCTTTCTCTTGTGAGAAGAGACAGTCTGCAGCACAGGTGGGCCTTGCTCAAATTCAGGACATGACCTCACCTTCTCACTTGCACAGAGATTTGATGTTCTTCCTCCTCTTGCCTTGAGCCATGTTGAGCTCCTTC
Source organism: Tragopan temminckii (assembly GCA_028571105.1). Lineage (NCBI taxonomy): Eukaryota > Metazoa > Chordata > Aves > Galliformes > Phasianidae > Tragopan > Tragopan temminckii. The sequence continues at coordinate 42,115,812 of JAOWBP010002392.1, forward strand.
ACCTTGCAGCAAACTCTGCTTTGATGGCCAAGTGGTGTCTTGCGTGGGTGTGCTCTGTGAGCCCATCTGAAGCTAATATCTTTGTCTAGAGCAGGCTGCTTGTGTGCCTGTCACCAATGGATGGAAGGTTTCTCCTGCAGTGGAGTGGACTGAACTCTTACTACTGTGAAGGAAAAGCAGTAACAAGAAAAAGCAGAAAACCAGTGGCCTATCACTGGCTCCCCAGGAATGGTGTACTCCTCTCTCCCAGTCATACTGCAGACAGGCAGAAGTAGTGAGGCTATCACTCCTGCTCATTTCCTCTGCGTTCCTGAGTGTGACCACTGCATTTTACAGGTGATAACATGCAGCACTGGAGCATGAGGAATGTTCTCTGTAGAGAAGGAGGCAAGCAGAGCAGGCCTTGTGATGCTGAGTCCTGCCTTCGAGTCCATAGCTAAATGGGCACAAGTGATGCACCCTGCCTGCTTCCGGTGTCAGTGCACCTTTGCTCTGTTGCATAGACAGCCTGAACTGCCTGCTTTTCATCTCCTACTCACAGCTGCCCGAAGTTCCCACGTCCTCCTTGAGGTGACTGAGGTGAAGGACAGAGCTTCACAGTGCTGCAGACTCGCACCTGGTATTCCCATCCATCAGTACTGCTTTGAAGTGTGTGAGGAAAAGGGAGGTATTTTTTTCTTCATTTAAAAGCAGTATCTAAGCTCCCTCTATCCCCCCTTCCAAAGGCTGCATGTGTGAAGCCATTACCACCCATTTAGTCTGAAGGAAAATCAGCCCCAATGTCAGCAAGCTTGCAAACAGGAAGCTCATTGTGCTCTCATCCCAGCTGCAATGGCAAGCACAGTGTGGCCTTTCTCTGCCAACCCGGGGCAGGGCATTAGTATGCTGGGCCAGCACGCCGGACCCACCACCAGGCTGAGATAGGGGCCAGGGTTGGGCAGGAGTGATGGTAACAAAGGTGTACTTCATCCTCAAAAGGAGTTAGTTGGTGCATGTGGGGCACAAGGATGAGATCTGGATTTGCTCACTGGGTACAGTTGGAGTCTTCACTTTCCCTCACAGTGCACGCTCGTATGAATGTATCGTATGAGCTTGTTTCCTTCCAATCTGAGCATTCAGCCTTTCTCTACCTGCCATTCAGTGTGCTTTCAACAAGGATCACAGCCCAGTAGATCTCGAGGTATTTCCAGAAGTCCCATGGATTTCCAAGTTGGTACAGAAAATGATTCTCCGTCCACACACACTTCAGACAGGCCCATCTGGATAAAGGTGCCTGGTGTGCAACCAAGGAGCAAGGAGCATGAAGTTAAACCATACCATTTACCAGAAGGACTGCTCCAAGGTGCCTGCATCTAAGAACAACTGAAACGGCTGGTGGTAAGGTAGCAATGACAAAATCATCACTGTATGAGATCATGTGAGGTACTCGGGAAGACGGACAGTGCATACCTATGTGAGAAAAACTTCTGGATCCAGTCAGTAGCAGCAGAATCAGACAGACAGGTTATCTGTCCTCACTGAAACTCACAGCCTTAGAAAAGCTGTCCTGCACAACTCAAAGTTTGCGGAACTCACTTGAATTTTGGCAACCTTAATATTGGCTTCAATAGCTTTTCTGTGATTTGCTAGTACGTAAACAACTTCTCTGTTCTTTCTGTAGCACGGTCCAGTACGGGGTGGTTATAAAATGGACACACATGTGAATCTGACATCTGTCAAAACTTGGACTGCATGGGCGCAGGGGCTGCAGGCTGTAGGAAACAGTGATGCAGAAACGTAAGCACTCCAGCCTGGAGACTTATTTCAGGGTAGCTAATTTAATTTTTTGTTGTTGAGGAAGACAGGTCACGTTTATTGTTGGAGGGAAATGTTGTTAAGAATGCACAGAGCAAATAATGTGCAGCAGCTGGTGAAAAGCATTTCTCCGGCCCTGTGACGTTTCTCCCGCTCCAGCTTGTGTTCCCGCTCTCCTTTCTTTTCTCTCCTTACGCTTCCTTCCCCCAGCTAGCACTTTAAAATACTTTATAGATCATCCTGTCATAACATTTACAAGCGTTAGTACTTCACACGAGTGCTTTTGTTCATCTGCAAAGTGAGAAGAGAAAGACAGGAGTTGGCCAAAGTCATTTTGCAAACCAGGGGTAGTACTGGGCCTAAAATGTGGAGCTGGGAGGGAAGTTCTTCCAAATTAACTCCCTCCAAGCTCCAATGGGTGCACTTCTCACACATCGCTCCACTCAGGTGCCAGATGCTCCTCTGTTACAGAGCAGGGGGAAGTGCCCTGTTCTTCCAACCTTATTGCTGCTGTCCTTCTGCTGCCAGGTTTGCTTTGACTCCTAGATCATGGGGCTACCTACGCTTTGTAACAGGAGGGAACTGTACATTGCTGTTGAAAACAGGCAATTTTAAACTCCTTGTGCAGCAGTAACTGATGCTTGGATGTGGCATTTCTTATGATAGGTCTGTGTCTAGGCTGCTTATCCTCAAGGCTCAAATCTGAGGCAGCTCACACATAAATTACTCTTTGTCCTCAGCTTTTTGACCACTGGTGTGCTTACAGATAGCAGCAGAAGTCTACGAACAGCTTTGCTCCCAGACAGAGGGTAGTTCACTTTGGACTACTTGCAGTTTAGTGGGTTATGGCAGCTTAACTGGGTCAGATCACTTGGGCTGGGGATCACCACCACAGAAAACTAATCTACTCAGGCACACTAAGCATCTTCAGCTGACGCAAATACTGTTTCATTTTCTCTCTGTGGCACTTCTTAGCTTGCCTTGATTACCATGCAGCTGGAAAGAGCCAAACGAAATACCCCCCCTTCAGGCTGCTCTTTGCTCAGGACAGTGCAGGAACAGCCTGGGATGTAGCTTGGCATCCCACGTGCTGGGCTCCTGGCATCACTTTCACGTTCCCAGCAGCATTGAGGAATGGCTTACGAGTGGCGCATTGCCGTGTTTGTGCCCTGTAGCCTATAGGTGAAACTCCATTTTAAAGGGGCAGGCTACAGCCCTTTGTCAGCAACAGGTGGAATGGGGCACTGGGACAGGACATAGGGGTCCATCTCCAGAACAAAACAGCCATGCTGAGGACAGGTGGTTTCAGGACTGACTTCAGGTAAGTGGGAGTGATCTTCTGGTTTGGTTTCAGCAAGTCCCTGCAAATCTGCAAAGTAGGAACATCACCAGATGATCAGAAACAGTGTTGCACTGAAATTAATTCGAAAAATACTGGAGCAAGATGTACTTTGTTCATCCTAAAGGAAATGAAAGTTTGGTGCTCTGTAACATCAGAACATTGGTTTATTCTGATTCAAGATATGGTGCAAGGGCAATGGGCAACTGAAACTCAGCCATTGCATTAAAGAAAAATACCTTTTGGCTTGGTAATTAGGTACAACACGTGCTAATGCTGGCAAGCAATCTCTATTTCACTTACATCTAGTATAGATCTTGATAGCATGTATTTATGCCTTCCAGACTGATGGAAACTGTGTAGCTGTTGTTTTTATACAATGCATGTCTTTGCTGTGTCCTCTCCTCATGTCTTTACCTGCTTGACAGTTTTTCTATAGCATCAGGATTTAACCTTCCAGTTTCCTTAGGTAAAGACCATCATGCTGGGCAGCAGAGCCCCTGCCCCTCAAACCAACACAGCATAATAGCACTACCGGCTGGGCCCTGGCACTGCTTGGTCATGACCTTGATAAGTACCATCAAACACAGAGGTCCTGAGTGATTTTGCACATTTAAGTCCACAGATGGTAAAGTACTAATGCCTGGCTGCTGAGGAAAGAAAAAAAAAAACGTCACCTGTTTCTTACATTAGCAGCCAGTGAATGCCTGCGCAAACATTATATACCTACCATCCTGGCAGCAGGTGAATATTTGTAGGCCCTGGGGGATTAATTGATTACTACTATAAAATCCTGCTGTGAAACACAGCAAAAGCATTATTTGGCAAAATTTAAAAACACTAGACATAGTAGTCTCTGAGATAAGGTTATTAATCCTTCTTGGAAGACAGGTCAGCTGTTTCTTAGAAACCTAAAGTGTTTCTGAATAGAGCTTGTTGCAGTTTTTGCTGTAGGCCAACTTGTCCGTTTGGATGTGAAATAGCAAAAGGATTTTCAGGCTTTTCAGTCATTCGTAGGCAAACTGATGAGTGGGTTAAGAATTAAGGACAGTCTCTGTTGTTCTGTAACTATTTTTTTTTTTCTAATGGGTTAAAACAAAAAGAGCAGGCATTCTAAGTAAGGTACTCATGAGCCATATGCAAAATGTAGGAGTCTAATCCTCACGCTGCTCTAACTTTCCCCTATTCTTTGTTTCAGCTAAGCTTTGAATAAGCATAACCTGTTTGATGCCCTGTCCGTGGACACTTCCAAGGCAATGCTGGATCAGGCCCTGGGTAACCTGATCTAGCTGTGGTGTCCCTGTTCATTGCACGGGAGTTGGACTAGGTGGCCCTCAGAGGTCCCTTCCAGCTCTAAGGATTTTATGATCCTACAATATCATAAAATACATTTAAAAGAGGCAGGAGAGGCAGACTGCAGCTCGCTTAGCAAAAATACTGATAGTTGTTACAGTCAGGACAAGCTGTTTCCAACAGCAGACTCAGTACTCCAGTGCACTGACTAAAATGAGTGGGATCTGCTCATCTTCCATGCTCCAACTCACCATGTTGCTTGGCAAGAAAAGCTCAGGATTCCTTCTTCCCAGTATTCTTCTTTGTGTGATCTCTGCCATTGCTGTAATTCTGGCTCAATGCATTGGCCTTGGATTTTTTTTTTAGTTCTCAATGCCTGGCTACTTTTGGCACAATTAATCACATACAGAAGATAAAAGCAGTCACTGGATTGTATGAGGCAAATGAAATACAGTTTCTGGAATTACAGCTTACAAATATTAAATCCAGTCTGAGAGTGTTTTCATCACTTTCAGTCGTAACTAGAACATTTCCATTAAATCTTACCATGTGAACCAACTGATTTATTATTTTAAATTCAAGATGAGCTAGTTCTTTCACTTCTAGGATAACGGGTAGTGGAAAGCAGTACTGAAGTAAAGAAGGAAATGGCAAGTATTTACTACAAGGCAACTTTGCTGTTATTTCACATCTTCAAAAAACTCTATGAGTATATGAAGAGGCAGATGCCTCATTAATCCCCAGTTAGCCGTAAGACATTTAATCAGACTGCTTTGTTTCAGGTATTTGTACAGCTGCAAAGAAATCGTATTACGAAGAAATACATCCGGGAGCCTCGGCTTCAGCATTGTAGGAGGCTATGAAGAACACACTGGAAACAAACCTTTCTTTATCAAATCCATTGTTGGGGGAACACCAGCATACAACGACGGAAGAATCAGGTAATGGGAAATGCTACTTCTCACTAGGTTGTCTTTCATCCAGATTTTTTAAACAAGCTTTGCTTGAATGCTGTAAATGGAGAAGTAAAAGGAATCCTCTGACAGGTAGGAAGACAAGCATACTTCATATTAACAAATTAAAAATCTCTAGTGAGCTCAGTGGAGCACAAAATTAAGCTCTGAAAACAGGACACAAGTGTCCTGAACTTAAACAGACTTACTTTCACTGTAGAGTATTTCTGGATGGCTTTCTCAGCAATCTCTAGTATACGTAAAAGATGCATCAGTTTGATTTCTAGGGCAATAAAAAGAGTGCTAGCAGAAGAGCTTTTCTACACCCCTAGCTCAAATAAAAGCCAAACCAAACAACAAAAACCATCCAACCACAATACTACACAGTATTTAAAAGGGGATTATAAAAAGGAGGGGAAATCAACTTTTTACCTGGGTAGACAGTGACAGGACACTGCTCTATGCTGCTCTGTTCCCTTATTCGTGAACAGCGGTGAGCCTGAAAATAATGGTGACACTTCTCCTACCCAATGAATGGACATACTTTGGCACTGTCCAAGGAGAAGTACCCTTGTTTAATATTTTCATATTTTGCCTTTTGTTTTTTCAGATGTGGTGATATCCTCCTTGCTGTCAATGGCAGAAACACATCAGGAATGATGCACGGCTGCTTGGCAAGGATGCTCAAAGAACTGAAAGGAAAAATTACTCTCACGATTGTCTCCTGGCCTGGCACTTTTTTATAAAACAAATCTTCATGGAGATTTCAAGAAGTAATTTAACACAGAAGAAAGGCAAACAAAAACAAGAAACACCACAGATGTCAGCCATCTTTGCTTTTTGGGAGGCCAAATATGTGTTTATAAAGAAATGGTTTGTGAAATTTCAACCTGCATGTCAAGAAAAGCCAAGTTTAGACAAAGCAAAGACACGTGTCAAAGAATCACTTTAGAGTGATTTAAGCTACAGACTTAAGTTATTCCTTCCCCATGTCCTCAAGCTTTTTTTGTTTGTTTTTTATATATCTATTTAATGCATTATAAAAATAATGAAATTCAGGGAGCAGCACCTCCTGCTCACCCACTTTATTTTGATTTAGGAAAAGAAATCCTTGAATAACCTACGGAAAAAATCCCTGCAATTTTTCTAATTGCAAAAATCAGGTGAAGGTTTTTATCCAACACATGAATAGCACTTTGGTTATGTGTACCTTTTTGGGTCAGCGTGAAGCTGATATTTTGAAGACTTTCAAGTACCATTTGTTAGTCTGTAAAACTGTGAATTTCTAAAATTATTAAAAATAACTGTAACTGTGTACTTGTACAGATGTTATTTTCATCCAAAAGAAAATGAACTGGTACCCTGATGACAAAGTGTAACTTCTGCTGTGCTGCCACTGTCACTGTGTTAGAAGGTAATCTGAAAGTAATGATGGACTTGTTATTTTTTTCTTAAAATAGTTCTTTGCCTTTCTCTGCAAGATACTCATTTTTCAAAGTCTTTTTTTTTTTTTTTCTCCTAAAAGCCAGCAATGCGGAGAGGCTGTGTTTGTTCATCTTTATCATGTTAGGCACAGCTGTCCCCTAGAACAGAGACTAAAATGAACTTTCTCTTAAGCCACTGAAAAGCAGCAGGGATGATTATCCAGTTTAATTCTTCCTTATGCGCCCACACAAACCAGATGTAATTACCAAGTGTATGATCATCACACTCACTCACTGTTCCCTCAGACTGAGAACAGTCAGCACCTTTCCCCTTCCCCTCTTGTTTTCATTACGCTTCAGTATAAAGCTCTTGAAGAGTCTGCAATTTCTTCCTGTCCCTGCAGTAAAGGATGATCTTTTCAAATGTGACCTCCAAAAGCTATACTGAACTCGCACTGTTCCAGATGTTGGTGTATAATAAACTGAATGCACACCGCTTCTAAAGTCGGCAGAAGAATGACCTTCCCCACTGGCTTACAGAAAAAGGAGATGATCATATACAAATACAAAGAGTTTAATCCCTACATATGTTGAAAGAGCATCATTCTCTAGCTGTAAGATGCTTTCTCGCTGCTTCTTAAAAGTGAAAGTCAGCCCAAGAATCTTAATCTGAAAAATTTATTCTTTTATTTTCAAAAAAAAAAAAAAATCCACCCAACAAAACAAAACAAAGAAAAAAAAAACAACCAAAACCAAAACAAAAACCAAGTAACTTTCGATTTTGTACTAACAGAACAAGATTAAGAACAAATTATTTTAATAACCAGAAAAATAACAAGATTTATAGTAATCTATTTCTGGCACTAATATATATGCGAATAGGCAAAAATCACACAAGCCTATTCCACGGGGGCAGCTTCAGTGTTTTCCTGCTCAGGAGCAGGTTCACTGCTGGCTTCTTTTCCTTCTTTGCTTCGTTTGGATTTTTTGTGTTTGTGCCTCCTGTGGCTGTCCCCTTCTTCACTGTCGTGACGACGCCTGCTGTTACTAAATAAAAAGAGGGAAAATACACCTCAAGCAATTGCATGACACTTTGGCCCCCCTTCATTAGAGTACTGAAAACTACAGCCTTTGCATTCATACTTGAAAACTGGCGCCTTCTCCTGTTCTGTCCCACATAGTAGTTGAATATCAGAATCAAGCTGAATTGTTCATGTAGTGCCATGTACATTCACACAGCCTGTATTTTTTTTACTGCGATGTTTGAATAATTTTAGATTTGCAACCCATATTCCAATAGTAGTAATTTTAGTTATGTCACATCCCTACTAGTATCCCTAAAAATTTAACTTATTCATCCCCTTTGCCTGAATTTCTAATTCAAAAAGGATCAAGATGAACAATTCCTATGGAGTGAAAATAAGAATTATTTCACTACATTCATGTGTTAATGCTGATGAATGTTAGCTTCACTCTACCTCTTTCTGACCCATCATTTTAGATTTTTTTCCCCAAATTCATGATTTCTATTCACTTCACTAAGATAGTCACATGCACCAATATGAAGTTACCCTGCACCAACACTGTTTTTTGTCTGTCCACATTTTATACAGCAGACTTGTTCCAAGCAGTACATCTAAGTGTTTACAGTCTTCCCACAGAACTCCAGTTTGTTTGGGGTTCTTTTAAAAAAATATTTTTTTAAGCTGGTTAAGTCTTTAGTATCCTATTAAAGAAAAAAAAAAAAAAATATCAAACCTTCGAGATGATTTGTGTCTCGTATCTTCTTTCTCTCTGTGTCTCCTCTCTCTGTGTCGGTCATCTTTCTCTCTGCTTGTCCTATGGCGGTCATAGCCTCTTTCTGCGTAGTCTCTGTATCTGTATCGTTCTTCATCACTGATGAAAAGAAGATCTTTTTAGGACAGTAACACTAAGCAGTATGTATACATACATAAGAAATCTTAATACACTTTTGAGAAAAATGACCAAAAATGTCTTCACGTTGCTTCTGTGTTTCTAAACCAAATCCACATACTATGTTAAAAGGATATTAAAGCACTTTGCCTTATACTCTGGACTTGCCAAGTCCTACAGGAAGATACAACATAACCAGGCTTATTTTGATACTATTAAGCTGACAAAAGCCAAGTGTCGCTTTCTTTCCTCCGTGTTTCTTTGCTAACATTTACCATAAAAAAGCAAGTCTTTTCCAGTGGCCTTGAAAGCAGCAGATCAGACAAATCATGCAAGGAGAACAGTTCACCTCGAGAGAGCTTTGTCATGCACTGCAGCAGTAAGAATTTAAGTCAAAACAATTTTATCTGCCATAACTTGGATCTAGATGCCATTTCCCAAATGAGAACATTACATCAGTGATCATTACAGCTATGCATAAAAACCTCAGAGAAGGGGCGGATGCCTGAAGCAACAGCTTTCAATGAAAGCTGGTCTTTCATTGAAATTTTGTATCATGAAGCAAATTAAAAAAATTGAAAATCAGCAATTTAGGGTAGCGTAGAAAAGCATCAAACAAAACTCAGAAACTCCTGTTATTCTAAGAAACATTACAAATATTCATACACTGAAATTAAGAAAACTACAGCTATTTGTAAGGAGCTCAAAGTTATGACTTAGGACTAAGTAATACAGCTGCACTGATTAATGACTACATTAACATAATGCACTCACAACCACACATCTCAGAGTAAGCAGATCAAATCTGCTGTGGCAGATCACAGGATGGCTGAGGTGGACAGGGACCTCTGGGTCCATCTGGTCCCATCCCTGTTCAAGCAGAGACATGTGGAGCAGGTGGATGCCCACATCCTCGAAGAGGAGACTCTGCAGACACTGGGCAGTCTATACCAGTGCCTGGTCACCTGCAGAGTCACACAGTTGTTCCACTCTCGGCATTGTCCAATTATTACTTCTGTGACAGCGGCACAGGTGTCAATATAATTTCTTTAAGATCTCATTAAGGAATTCAGCTCACTGCATTTTGACCTTTATCACACAGACTGTTCAGTCCTGCTCAATCCACCTGGACACCAAGTCCTTTCCTGTAAAGCTGGTTCCGGACAAACATGCTCTGCTATGCTGGATTATTGGCTCCCATGACCTCAGAAATATAGGTGCTTTTCTTTCAATTACTAAGGAACAGCCATGAGACAGGTAAGGTACCAATCAGGTACAGATCTGTACATTTCAGAAGCAACTAATTGTTGCAAACTATCAGAACAGAACCAAAACCATACTCTTTGCAGAAGAAATCACAGTCCAAAAAAACACTGCATTTTCTCAAGGGGTATGCTGTAAAAATGCACAATTTCATCTGAGGACAGCGGGGCAAAGAAGGAATAAAACACAACTGAGGGTTTATTTATAAAGCACATTTTGATTATACTAATAAAGTAAAAAAAAAAAAAATCCAATTTTCTTACAATTCTAAGAAATACATATATTTTTTAAATTGAGAAAAGAACTGCCAAAAACATATAAAAGAGTAATTTCTGAGCAGTAAAAAGGCAAAGATAATCCTTACCCCAAATCTCACCATAGTATTGCTTAAGTTTAAACAAAGGGAATTCAAATAAAAGCAACGCATCTGTGTTGTCTCTAGAATAGTTCACATTCTCTTTCTCATAGCTCAATTTTTTGAGTGCACAGAATTGAAATAAACTTTCTTAAAATATGTATTTATGTATAAACAACACATACAGAAATATTATGCCTGCATGTTCAGTCTTTATTAAATCACTTCCACCTTCTCTGTGATTCCCAAACCAACTCATATGAGCTAAGGGCCTCCCATTTTCTTAACACAGCCATGTGGCAACAGCTTTGCTGCAGATGGTGGATAATTTAGTCACATAAAAAAAAAGTTGAGGCCTGCTCTTCCCCCTCCTTTGCAGATAACTCTGGCAGCAGCACAGAGATTTCTCTGGGCCTGGAAGCTATTAAGGTTCATTTCAAGCACCCTTGAATGACCAGGCTCCTTTCTGGCCTTCAATCAAGCTGTCTGAGAAACAGATGTTTAGATTGGGCTGAGTTCTTAGAAACTGACCCTGTAACGCAGCACATGCGCACAGGAGAGGACATCACTGCAATAATCTTGGCATCTGTACACATGGAAAAGCTGCTTTCCTGCATCTAGTTTGGGCCTTTAGTTAACAAACATTGTGTAAAAAAAATCTTGTCTCTCAGTTGAAGTCGTTTGTGTTGACTCTGGGTGTTCTCATTTCCCCCAGCATAAAACCATTAGCAAAAACAATCAGCTTAATAGCTCATGCATATTTTTCTGCAAAATTGAAATTTAACAATAAAAACTGAGAAAAGCAGTCTAGACGTCCACCCCAAAATATTTAGCAAATATTGAACAAAATAAATATGGATGAACCTGGCAAGCCAACGCGACTCTATGGAGTCACAGAAGGTTCAGCACTAAATGCTTTCTGCTTGTGCGCATGAACCACAGAATAGCTGCACCTTCTTTTAAAAGCAATTAGGTTTGAAAGCCTGAAGAATAATAATTATCCATCTGAAAAGAAATTTAAAAAAAAAATCGTTGTTGGCCTTAAAGTAAGTTCTAAAAAGGTTGGTTGGACAGATTGGTATCCAGCCAGTGCGAATGACTGAAGTACCCATCTCTGCAGCTCACAACACCATTAATTAAGGACAAATGTTGTTCTGTATTGCTTGTGGCACTGAGATGGCAATTAAGCTTCATTAAATACTTCTGGAGGTTTTTGTACAACAACTGAGGTGAAAGAAAGCAGGATATCTCACACACAGTGCTTAAATCCCACCTTTAATCTGTATTAAAACACTATAAACAATTTGGACATATGGAGCTTTTCCATTTCTGTTTTACATTTAGAAATTGAATTTCAGTTTCCAACTGTAAAGGGAGCAGGGGAAGAGGCTACACCCTCCATCTCTTGGAACATACAGATGAACATCGGACTTTAAAGCTAAAACACATGATACAGCAAGGACTCAGTGCTCAAAACAGAGCTGCACCACGTTTGAGACATTGCACTAACCTGTTGAACGCGCTTGAAGATGGGCTGTGATCTCGGTCCCTTTCCCTGTCTCTGGTACGTTCTCGATCTCTGTCTCGGTCCCGGTCTCGATCCCGAGATCGATCTCTGTCCCGCTCCCTATCCTTCTCTCGCCGTGCATAGTAATCCCACTGTTTGCTGCTGTCCATAAGACTAGACCATGAAGGAGCAGAACCTGCAAGGTGCGGAAAGGTGACTAAAGAAAAAGACGCCGGTATTAGAAAGAACAAAATCAGATACCATAAGAAAACTGTAGCACTTATGTGTGAAAGCAGACGTTTGTTAGCCTCCTTCAAAGACATTTTCCAATCTTTCCCTTTCACGTAGAATTTAGTTTTGCACAAACTCTGCATTTTTTCCATGATGCTAATAAAGTAAAGGCCTCAGCACTCCTTTAAAAACTCCTTTATGAAGAGATACAGAACCGGGTAATACAGTCAACAAAAAAAGCTAGGGAAAGGATACATCCAACTTTCTATTTAAATGTTATTAGGTTTTGTTACTGTATTTAAAATAATGCATGTTAGTTACTCTCAGTGTTCTCTTCACCACACTTTTTTCATCACAGAACATAATGGTAACTTTAGAGGTTTGTCCACAAACTCACTCTGGAGAAAAGAAATAACGCTCCTGGTTACATCCTGTATGATGCTATTTCTAACAAAGACTCATCACAACCACTATTACTGCTAAACCACTGCAGTTTCAGAAAATGAAGGATATTGTTCAAAGACTACACGCTCAAGAAGTTAAGAAGGAAGTCACAGCACAACACAATCTCACAACCTCTCAGGTAACCAGCAGTGGCAGAATGGATGTGCTCCCCCCTCGCTTCTCACCAGCTCAGATGTATTAAATAGCTCTAATCTTAATGCCCCAACTGTTTTGTCCTGCTTTCCCCCTCCAGAAGCCCAAGGGATGCATCCTATTACTGAAAAATAAGGACTGAAGTATTTAACTGGAAACAGCACTCTCTAGTGGGCTTAGAGAGGTCACAAATTCCAACTTCCCGCTTATCTGATTTCCTACCAAGTGATAATATACTGTCCAACAAATAGCTCGAGTTCCCCTTCGTTATCTTTAATATGAGAACAATATTCACTCAATTCCACAGCGCTGTGAAGTGACATTAATTATATAATTAATAGAAACACCTACTCAGTAACATCAAGTGCATTACTAATGCTGTATTTAGTACTCCCCAGCTCTCTCTCAGCTATGTTCAAACTGCCCTGCCTATCACATCTGGAGCATGCCTGCCCAAGAAATCCTTGGCAGGCAGAAGCTCCCATCAGCAGTTTGCCAAATGTCCAAAGGAGTAATACAAAAGACCTTTTGAGCAGGCAACACAGCAGGAAAAAAACACTTCATTGTTAAAATACATTTGCAATGAAAAGCATTGTAATTTTTTAAAAAAGCATTTCTATGAATGTTTGCTTCTAACAAAATGCTTGACGCTGCTTCACTTCAGGTCTACACAGAAAATGAGGAGTTAACAGAAAAAAAAAAAATACCCTAACACAACAGTTATGTTGTTCATTATACTGCCAAAACTGACATTCTTCTAAGGAAAGGAGCCAGAAATAGCAAAAAAACAGCTGGAGTTTAAAGACTGCTAATTTCCTTGACTTGCCACTATGTCAACAATATACGTATGGTCTACAAGGCTTGAACACACTGGCTGACACAATATTCTGATCTGAAGTGTGAATTTCAGTTTGATTCTAATTGCACACCACCAAACAATTACCTTTTTTATTAAGGGTATTATAAACTTCTACGATGAATTCAGGTTACTCCCTCACACCTGCAGTAATTCTCATCAGAAAGAAGCATGTCATTGTCACTCCAACAACACTGAGATAAACCAGTTATCTGTTATTCTGAAAATACAGTGTATGTCCTATCCAGATTTTCACCAGTAATAATTCACAAAGAGCAAAGATTTTAAGGGAGTGCATTTTCTAAAATAAACTGGTGTTCTGTTGTGGCTTTCAGTATGCTTCCATTCTTCTAATATTTTCAAAAAAAAAAGAAAATTATTTTTAACATTTTTATCATTTGATCTGGATGCTGGAGTGGAATGTATCCTTAGTAAGTTCACTAATGACATTAAAGTGGGAGGTGCTGCAGATTCCTTGGAGGGATGAGAGGCCTTGCAGAGGGATCTGGATATACTGGAGCACTGGACAATCAGCAACAACAAGACATTCATTCAACAGAGGAAAATGTGGGGTGCTGCAGCTGGTATGGAGCAATGTTGGACACAAGCAGAAGGTGGGAGATGAGTGGCTGGGAGCAGCTCAGCAGAAAGGGACCTTAGGGCACCAGTGACAGCAGCTCAGCATGAGCCAGCACTGTATCCTGGCAGCCAAGAGGGCGAGCCATATTTTGGGCTGCATCACACACAGCTCAGCTAGCTGTGAAAAGAGGTGACTCTCCTGTTAGATATAGCATTGGTGCATCCTCACCTCAAATACTGCATGAAGTTCTGGGCTCCACAGTAAATGTGCCTAGAGGGGGGCAACAAAGGTTGTAGGACACGTCCCGTAAAGAGAGGTTGAGAACACTTGGGTTGTGTGGTCTGGACAAAAAGAGGCTGGCTGAGAGATGACCTTATTGCTTCCAGCAACTCCCTGAGGAGGGGAAGCAGAGGGAGGTGCTGAGCTCCACTCCTGGGAACCAATGATAGAAAATGAAAGTCTTACAAAGCTGTTTCAAGAGAGATTAAAACTGGGCATTGGGAAACATTCCTTTACTTTGAAGATGGTTGAACACTGGAACAGGCTTCCTAGAATGGTGGCTGATATACCAAGCCTCTTGAATGCTGATGGACATTTCAATCTCTTTAAGGTCCCTTCTAACATGAGCCATGCTGTGGTTCTATAAGAACTTGAAAAGTGGGCCCACAAAAACCTGATGAGATTCAACAAGACCCAGAGTAAGATGCTGCAGTTGGGTCAGGGCAATTCCCAGATACATGTGCAGAAATGAGAAGAACTCACTGACAGCAGCACTGTGAAGAAGGCATTATGAATTCTGGAAGAGAACTCACAAAAAAACCCTCAAAAAACTACACAAAAAGCTGGACATAAGCCAGCAGTGTGCACTTACAGCCCAGATGTCAACCACAGCCTGAGATGCATCAAAAGGAGAGGTTGCCAGTAGAGAGTGGGAGGTGACTGTTTGACTGTTCCCCTCTAATCCACTCTCGTAAGGCCCAACTTGGAGCACTGCATCCAGGCCATGGGCCCCTGGCACTAGAAAGAGAAGATGATCACGGGGCTGGAGCACCTTTCCTACAAAGAAAGGCTGAGGGAGTTGGGCTTGTTCAGCTTGGAGAAGTATCTGGGAGACCTCACTGCAGCTTTCCACTACTTGAAGGGAGCTTACAAACAGGAGAGGATCAACTTTTTCATGGGCAGATAGTGACAGGACAAGGGGGGGAACGGTTTAAAACTAAAAGAGTGGAAATTTAGATTAGACGCTAAGGGACATTCTTTACGCAGGAGTGTGGTGTGGTACTGGAACAGTCTGCCCAGAAAAGCTGTGGATGCTCCATCCTTGGAGGCATTCAAGGTCAGGTTGGATGGGGCCTTGGGCAGTCTGATCTGATGAGTGGCAGCCCTGCCCATGGCAGGGGGTTGGAACTCAGTGGTCTTTAAAATTCCTTCCAACCTAAGCCATTCTATGATTCCATACAATAATGCCCTCATTAATATGCTTTAACTTTTGGTTAGCCCTGAAGTGGTCAGATAGTTGGAAGAGACTATCATTGCAGGTCTCCTCCAGGTGAACTATTTTACTCCATTTTAATTTTAAAGTTTAATTCTGAATTTTAAACCAGGAAGAGAAGGAACTTGAAACAGAGAGCCAGTAGTTTTGCAGATGCGTAGTGTCACAATATAAGGCAAAGCATTAACACATCTTCTCTGTGCCTTAAAAAATAGTGTCTCTGGAACTGTTTCTGTAGTGCTAAATTCACTGCATGTACACATTTTGTAAAGAAAAATTCAGAGTACCGAATAAAAAAATGCTTCAGGAAACAGCAACAGTCAAGTTGCTTTACCAGCAAACCAAATGCAGCATATATTCTGAGAGATGACAAAGGTAGCACTGATTCATGAAAGGATTTAAAAACAAATTGAAGAAACTGCATTTGATGCAGCAGAAGAGCACAAAGATAGGATATTCTTGCAGCTATAGTATGGCTACTATGCCACATTCCTATTGAGACTGCAGTGGGAAATATGGCTGAGCTTTAGGGTAAAGACACCAAGGCATAAGATTAGTAATTTCAATAAGCAGAAAGGCTAGTGCCTTAACCAGGGCCTGTGTTTTTGCTATGTGTTTCATATACCCATCTTTCCCTGCCATCAAACAATTCTGACTGGTAAAGAAGGTAACAGGTTGGAGATTTAGTGGAATCAACTAGTAAATAAGTATCCATATTAATTCTTTGTAAAACAATCATCTGTACTATACTGCACCAATAAGTTCTCAATTTACCTAAGTCCCAACACACCGAGAATACTGGTAAAATATAAGGCAAAATTCAAACAGGGTAAGGATCACATTGTGAGATGAGAATGGTGAAGGTAAGATCTTCATCTTTCACTGGAAGGACACCCGCATCAGCAACTACCTGCCAATGAGCCTCTACAGATCCCAAAACCCATATGAAGTCCCGATTTAGAGACAGAAAATTGCTTTGTTTAGCACGTATGAAAGCTTTTGCTACAATAGAGATGCTAGATACATTGGGAAAGAGGAGGTGCTCATTTTCTCCTCATTTGGGCAAAATTATCAGCTGAAAAGAAGGATTAGAGCTGGTCTAAATACAGTATTTTATTAAATATTCTGAAGTAGGAATCCCAGAGTATTATACCAGAACAAGTGCTCTATGCTCATAGCCAGAACAGGTGATTTTTTCTGCCCAGAATTAGCTTAACCTACTATTACTACGATACTGCTATTTTACTAACATAAGAAGTATAATGCACAATTTTCTGCAAGAGCCTCTACTGTATAAATGTATTACAGATATGTGGTGATATCACCTGTATGTTTCCACAGAAGCACTTATCCACTCATCTCCACCAGAAGACATTTTGAGTTTTTTTGAGGAACGGTCCTAACAAAAACTGAAGATTATTTTCACAAAGATGAATTCCAGGCTAAGATGTGACAAAGAAAGCAATTAGGTCAATCATGATTTAAGTGCTGACTTAATTAAGCTTTTTTTTTTTTTTTTTTTCCTCTCTCATGTCAAAGGCACAAAATGATGGCAGAAGTATCTTTTAATTTGAACTCATAAGCTTGACAGAACATGTTGCTTGTTGTGGTTAGGACCTTCCCACGAGAAAGATGCAACAAAATTCTTTAAGACTTTACTCCTCTCTTCTCAGCAATATAATTCCTCTTCTCATTTAAACTTTAGAGTTCTAAGAAACCAATTACTCCAGAAAAGAAGGGGCACCGTAAAGTCACTTTTCATTTTGATTAACCTATCACACAGTATGACTTACATCTGCAGGTTCACATTTCAGCTTGGAGATGTTACTTAACACGTTAGATGACTCAACTCATAAAAACTTCTGCTTCTTCTGTCAATTTTCATGACTTTATGAAAAAAGGAGAGATGTGAAAAGGAATGAAACTCCTCTGCTAAGCAAAGTAGGTGAAAGCTTAAGACCCAAACATCCACGTTTCAGCAAAGAATACTAGATGATATTTTGTAGCTGGAAATTACTCAAGTAAACCAGGATCCTCTGTTTGCTCAGACATGCTCCAGAAGCTCAGAACACTACAAGTGCTGAGTAGACAAATTTTAAGACCAAATGACTGTAGAATATCAGAAAACATACAGGAAAGTAAATTCAGATGAGATGCACAACTATCCTGCGGGAAACTGTTTAAAGCACACTCAAGAAAAACAGAATTAGTAGCAGCAGGAGCATTCTCACCTTTATCAACTAGAATGCAGGAATTAAAACATGCTATATCTACTTATCTTTTTTTCAAGAACTAAGACCAGCTCAGAAATTCATTAACAGTCACTATATGAATATTAGGAAACTAGGGATGGCATGCTTCTATAACCAACCAACGGGGAAAAAAAATCATGTGGCAGAGTGATAAGGATTATGAATCTTCAAAATTGTAAATCAAACTCAGGGTATTAAGAATTGTCCACTGTTATAAATGAACAAAAATTTTTAAAAAATGGCAAGTCAATCTTTTTTTTTTTTTTTTTTTTTTTTTTTTTTTCCAAATGGGTAAAGAAATCAAATACCTTCCTTGTCATTGAGCTTTTTTTCTCCTTTAGAAAATACTTTAATGCTACTGGCTGGGGGCTAAGGGAGAAACAGGAACTGACAAAAACCTTGACTTAAAGTTTTTTACTAACAGATCTAATCTCCGGGGAAAAAAAAATCTTCAGATAACTGCAATAACTTGAGAAAGAATCTGAAGAAGAAAGACCACATTATGAACTACTCTTTAATTACCTTTTCTACATAACGCTAACTATTCACATCCCTCAACCAGGAAACATGCCTAACTTGTCTCACTGGACAAGCTGTAAATACATCATTTCCTCCTTCAAAAGAAAGAGGAGGAAGAAATAATCCAAATTTCTCTGAGCACAGAAGTTTAAGGCATGCATGCCAATATTTTGTTTGCTGGCATGACCACAATGACAGTCATCTTTAGTATATCAATACTGCAGTAACATAAACATGCCACCCTTACCCCACGAAGGCCAACATAAAAGATAGACACATTTTCATGTCTCTGTAAGTATTTGACAGAATAGCAAATTCTACCAAAAGAGATTCCAAAGTGAAAACTGGAGATTGTCTATCAGATGCAACATATGTACTTTTGAATATAAGACTGCTCTCCTTGTGATACTCTGCATGGCTTTACCTGTTAAAACTTTGGGAAATTAGTCAATGAGACTGTGCTAGTTGTCTCACTCAGCTTTACTTTTTGCTAACTTCAGCAAACATTTTTTTTTTTTTTTTTGCTAAAAAAGCAGTTAGCATAAAGCAGCTGTACATTTACTTCAAGAGTTCTTTAATACATAACAAGCTTCCACGCATGAACTTACTTAGAAATTGATTGTGATCCCTTCAATGCCAACAAAGTACCATTTGTTACTCACTAAACTTATCTAGCTTCAAGACATTACCATTAAAAAATGTTATTTTTAATACCTTCTAAAGACTTGTAAATATTTGGGAAGTACACTACATGAATGTTTGATCTGTGCTGAGCATTTCTGTATCCCAGAACGGGACAAAACTTTCCCTACCATTATGCCTTCCAGCAGCCAAGATCTAAGGAACGAATAGCAAGGATACAGAAAAATCAGCAGGAGAAAAAGACTAGGCAGATGCACTGAAGGCAGAATTAGTGACTGGCTAGAGGTTCACCTTACATTCTCCCATTTGGGCCAAATCAGGAAGATGACAACATTTCAGTATTTCAATTACTTTCTTTTTCTCAAGAAGCAGAGCTGTGTGCTAGGTAACAGTTCTCAACTCACTGCTAAACTCAGTGGACTTCTATTTGATTCCACGTAATGGAATTTCTATTCCAGTTCATCCTCATTATAAAACCAGAAGATTGTTTTTCAGCATCAGATTTTTTTCCGTCACATTCACCAAAACAGAAAAAAAATCAACTTCTGCAACAGGCTACATAAAGATCACAATGTCTCAGTCAAAAATTTTTTTAAAGAATATGTGCATCACTTAGGATTTCTCAGTTATTGATCTTCCTGGTTAAAATTCTGACATACATTTCAAGACAGATATCCAGCATACAAATAAGCAAGCAAGAGAATAGAGCTTAGGAACAGCTGGTATGTCTGCAACAGTATCTACTGGCCACAATGCCGGGCAATGAGATTTCATAATGAATTTCTGAAAGGACCTGTTTAGATTCTCAGCTAAAATCCCGGTAAGCATTTAAAACAATTTGACAGCACACTAATAAAAGTTCTTCAAAGCCAGCAAACTTACTCACCACTACCGTATGAAAATGCACGAACAGAACGACTGTCATAGCCAGAGGAATGTCCACTGTTGAGAAGAAATACATGTAAAATTCAGTATTACCATTAAAGCTAATTCCACCAAAAGATATACTCTTAGTACTATTTCACAGAATTGTTACCATCTTACAGACTAAAAGAAGATATCTGTTATAAGTATTCCATTCTGAGCATTACTAATTAAGAAAGCAATCACACATTACTTCACAGCATAATAAAGAAGATGACAACAACATTCTCTAACCTCTTCTTAAAATTAAAAAAAATAAAAATAAAAAATCACCATATATTCAAAACAAATATTACATTTGAACTGTTCTTTTGTATGCTCTAGGAATTTTCTATTTCAAATATTGATTATATCATATTATTGCAAAGATACTGATCTTACTGTACAATTGCTTGGAAGTGCTTCTTTTGTGAATGAAACCATTCCCATTCTTTCTGTCAACAAGTAGGTATATGAGCATATCTAAGCACAGGTGGACTTCAAATGTGTAGTTCTATAAATATAGTATTAAATGAACTACATATTTTCTATTCTGACTCCTTTCAGACATAGCCAACTCAAGTAGGTGAAACTAGGAAGGTTAAAATGGATGATATGTGCATAAGACATAATTTAAACACAGAATTCTTTCATGATTTTTACCACTTCCTACATAGCCTGAATGAATTATCTATGCCATATTTAAATGGAACGCCATTTCTGTTCCTGAAGGCAGTGTAGTATTAAAACAAACAAAACCACAAGTTTGGGGTTAGTTTAGTTTAAAACAAAAGAAAAAGAAACAAAAAACAAAAGGTAGAGAAAGGCCAATGCAACGTTGCAACATATAACAGTATATGATCTAGTTCCAAGCACTACAAGAAACTAGATTTTTTCACATTGTATTTCAGAACCTATGTAAATATTTACTCAAAGTAATTAAGTGACCACTGCTTAACAGAAGATACAGTCACAGTAACTGTCAGTATGAAAAATAAATTTACTTTCATGCACAGTGAATGTATCCAGTTATTTTCTTTCTGAATTAAATCAGAAGTGGATTTTCTCTGATATCTGCCCTCATCATCCTGCAGCACAGACATTAACAGGATTTTCAATTTCAAAAGAACAGACACATGCACCTTCTTCCAGTGAAATCCAATAGACCGAAACGAGGCTTGCACCATATTAAGTGAACTTTGTGTATGACCTGGTTTGGGCCCTACAGCATAATATAAATACTTTTCAAGAGCTGTGCTGACCGCTTTTTTCTCCCCTTTTAAAATTTTTATTTTAAGATATATACATACATACGTATATATATATATATATATATAAAAGGTCTTGAAAAAATACCATTAAGCCTACCAAATCTGGACATTTACAAATAGTATAAATACAAATTTGGATTCTGACAAACTCCTACATTTCCTGTAGCTTACAAGGGCTTGGACCTGCGGCCAAATTGTTTAATTGTGTTTAGAGGATATAGTGCATATGAGGTGAACTATGAGGTTAACCCCATTTGCCCTTCAGACTGCCAAAGAATGCTTTAACAATTGTTACCTTAACTTTCCTCTTAAGTCTTGACACTGATACAGTATCATATCAAAACTAGCTAAGTGGTCATGTAACCTACTCAAAAGAATATTAAGTGTGAAAGACATGAGACTAGTAACATTTCTGGAAAAATACTGTAAAAATTGGAAACTGTCTCTCCACTGTTGGATAAAACTCACTGAGTAGTCTAAGAGTCGTCACTAACATCTGATTTATTAGTTACAAAATACTGATACATTGCTTTATAGGATTTCCAACAGATAATCACCTTTCTATGGTAGGTATGAGGGAAGGTGGAGGACCGCCAGGTGGTGGTGGAAACCCTGTAATAATTTATTGGGGGAGGGGCAGGGGGAGATGGAAGGGAGAAGAACACAAGAGAACTGAGTTAGGCATTTCAGAGAGCATAGTGCAACAAACTGTTTTTCAGTAACTGTAAATAAGTTTATCTGGTAAAATTGAGAACTACTTTCCAGATTAACAAAGGCAAGGTGCTAAATATCAGTACTTCAAATCAAATACTGTACTAATCTTAAAAAACAGAGAATTTTGAAGCATAGAAAAATTCTTGAGTAACTACTAATGCTTTATAAACAACAATCACACTTGCTTTCTGCATAACAGAAAAACAGAATGGAAAGTGAAGGAGGAAGTACATAACTTCTAAGAAACAAGGTAGGCAAGAGCTTTTTCATACTTCTCTGCTTTTGCAGATTAAGTCTACATCTATGCACATAGCTTAGTATTTCTAAACTTTTCTCTATATTTAACTATAAAGAACTCAATAAGTTGTACATCATTAAGTTTTTACTTTTTAATCAAATGTGGAAAAAAAAATCTAAGCAACTTTACCTGGTGGTGGTACTGTTATTGGTATACCTAAAATGATAACAAATAACGTATCAGTTACAGTAACAGTGTTTATCACTTGCAGACCTAAAATCAGACTGAATGGGGGATTACCTATACATCTAAAATCAGACTGAGTTATCACAACATGCATTATCAAGAGAAATAACTTATTTTCTATGTTTTCAGATTAAGATCTGATATTAATACCTACCATTAAGCTTTTATGCAAGCCACGCACAATTTAATCTGGCTTCTTTCTTAAATTCCTACTCTTCAGAATCTTATTTAATTAGAAGCAAAAATAACGTAGAATGAATCTGTCTCAATATTAGAAGTCAATTCATAACCCTAAAACATTAAGTATCCAGAAGGAAAGTAACATCCTACAGAACTTATTTGCTTTGATTTATATTCCATAACTAGATGAAAGGAAATGCAATTGGCCCCTGACCCTTAAAAGCTTAGCATGGGAAACACTATGTCAACATGGACAAAATATTCTGGCAACAAGAAGAATTACCGACTTTTCAGTCAATGCTATGCCACTCTGCAATTAATCATTCAGATGCTACTTGAAGGGAAAAAAAAATGCTTAGTAATCTATTTTCTTAAAAATATCTGGGAAGTGAGAATCCTCTGATACAAACACATCCAAAAAATGTTGCAGTTCTGCTGGTTTTCTTGCTTGCTTGTTTTGTAGGTAGATGCCACAAAGAAACTTCACTTTAAAGGCAGTAGTAGTTTAATTAGGGCAGTGCCAGTTTTAGTTCACTATGGCAACACTCCCCTCAAACTCCATAAAACATCTCAGAGATAAAATTACTATATCAGACTTCTGTGTAAGTGGGTTCTGAACTGAAAGGTACAGGAACCAACCAGAACACTTCCAAGGGGCGCTGGACCACATCTGTGATCACAACACGCAAAGCTACTTTATTTGCTTAACTTCTCATAAATTTTACACCTTTTAGGCATCTGAACAGAAGAGTTTGAAAGCCTTTGCAGAGCTTGACCACTGTGCTTATTAACCTTGCAATTTATTTTTCCTCAAAAACTTAAGTTATGAAGGCATTGCCACTCCCGAACAACAAAGACATTTTGCAGCTTATAAAATCAATTAGTATTAAAACCTAGATGTTCATGCTCAGATGCCCAAAAATCAGCCTCTCAATGAGAGCACAATTCCAACTTCTCTGAGGAAACTAAGACGACTTAAAGAAAACAACCGTATCTTAAAGCCAAGATACTTTTTCCTGGCATAAAAATACAGATATAGATGTTTAACTATTAGGCAATCAGCTTAAATACAATCACTTGAGAATCCACAAAAAACATATCTGCTACCATACACAGTAATGTGGAAGATTTTGTTTAACCAAACTTCTGTTTTGTCTTAAAGCAACATCAGCAACAATCTAAACAAGAGATACAGCTTTTTGCTGAGGGGATCATTGACACAGGAGGGAATATTACAGAAAATCCTCTTTAAGTTTTAAAATCAGCCATGAAAAGCTTTACAATTTTTGTTTAAACATTAAAATAATAACTTCAATTTAGTCATATGAATTTTTTCACAACACCCCAGACCATCTTTCCAGAACTGCTTTTTAAATGTGAATTTATAAGATATTTGAATATATTACTGGTAGTTTGAAGTATGTTCCATTTACATGCATTTCAATAAATGAATCAGGCAATTACAGAAACAAAAAACAATGAACAGCAAAAAAAAAAAACCACCAACAACATGAACTTCAAGGAAGGGAAAATTAGCAATCTCTAACACTTCACTCATTTCTGTTAAAGCAGTGAGAACATGCTTGAGGTATGAAAACTTACCTGAAGCATCAGACAATTATTTATTTTGAGAAATGAGGAAAAAAAAAAAAAAAAAAAAAAGACTGCAATACTGAGCCATTGTAGGGACTAAGCCTGAGTATCAGCCCAAGAAGCAGATTCAGCACGGATCATGTCCCTGAGACACACTGCACGGCAGCATCACAAAGATACACCTGGCTGAAACCTAAATATTCCTGTTTGTGTCAAAAGCAATTCAAATGGCATCAATATAGAATTTTACCTAATGTACTCAGAATTGCTTTCAGGATACTCTACACCAACCTACTAACTGAAGGCTAGTAAATGTTTGCAGAACACCAGTAGGTTTCGCTAAAGGAAAGCAATGCCACATGCGCTATGATGCAGAGCAAGGTATCAATTATGACAATGCTTGACATCATACTCCAAGTTAGCTAAACTATGTAGTAGCCCAGAACACTGCAATACAGCCTGACCTGGAGTAAAAACTTATTTTACCACACTAAACTAAGACAGATTTTCTTATTCAAATGAAAAAAATGCACGGTTACTTGGTAACCCTGGTATAAATCTAAGTAGTCAAACTTCTCAAAGTTACGCAGCATAATTTTCATACTTGAGTAGCTTTTTTTCTAAACCCACAAATACAGACTGTACTTTAACTACATTCTTAAACTACAGCACATAAAACAACATTTTGACCCATTAAATTCTGTTCAACAGAAGCACCCACTTTCTTCTTTAGATTTAAATTAATCCAACACAGCAATAATCCAAAAAATCAACAAAAAAAAACCCATATTTTTGCTACAGACGGTGGTCTCTTAAGAGAATTTGAGAATCTTCTGTGTTTGGCAATTTGAATTCCAGAACTCCTTTCTCAAAAAAGATGTGAATCGCAACAGTGAATGAATTCAGAACAAGAGACCAAACTTCAAAGCAGGATCCTTTTTCAAAGGGGCTTTTAGAGGATGTTTTATATTTGGAATACTTAAATTTCTGGCAAGTAGTCTCAGTTTAATATTGGGTAAGAGCGCATTTTTTTTTCCCCTCTCCCTTCACTGAACCTAGGAGGGATGGCAGATTCTATTTTAGGAACAACTTTGAAGATAAAGAGCTGGCAACAGCACAATTAAAACAGAGGCCTGAAGAAACCAAACCCACAGCTCTTAATCATTATTTTTGAATCCACTTGAAGCATGGAAGACTATTGAAAGAGACTTTCTGAACAAGTGTATGTCATAAACCTGTCTGTAAACCAGAAGACAAAAGCCAAACCTGGTTGCTAGATTTGTAGCACGCATGCATTTCTTTCACCTTTAAAAAGTTTGACAAGTGAGGGGTTTCATAAGAACAACGCAGCACACCTATGCAAAAAGTTGGATAAAAATATCAAGTGCTAACTAGAACTCTAACTGAAAGAGTACACCACCTTGTACCTCACAAACATATCTAAGGAAAGAGTAGAACACAAAATTCTGAAATTGTGCACATACATTCAAATCATCATGGAATGTGCTGTCTTTAATTCATTATCATCAGCATCGGCCTCTTATTTTCCAAAGTCTATGTGGGACTGAATATTTACCTGGAGGAGGAATCAGAGGCGGAGCAGTACTAACAGTTGGAGGGGGTGGGAGGAAAGGAGGTGGTGGAAGGTGAGTAGGTGGAGCTCCTGGAGGGAAAAATGGAGGTGGCTTGGTAAAATTGTCTACTTCAGGATTAGATCGTTCTGAAAGAACCTGTAAAATATCAAACTGTAGTTACAATTGCTACGTAAAAAGCGTAGAAATTTTCTTCTTTTTCCAGTTACTATATCAAGGAAGTATTATGCACCTAAAGACCATACTCAGATAGCTTAAGTTCTACTCCAATCCGTATGTTCAGTGTCCCATACTTGCCGAGTACATCTGAGTAGATAAGAAAGGCCAACAAGGGAACAAAAGGGAATAATAAACATTGGATTTTAGAGAGAATATAGGCCATCTGAATATGGCCCTAACATCATCTTTCTTTTATATTTAAAGGGAAACACTTCTTTAAAAAAGTATCTACATTAAAAGGACGAAAAAAACAAAAACAAACCCAAGACTTTAAATTACTTAAACACTGTGAGAAGCTCAGTTGAAAAATACAACAAAGTGTTTTCAATATAATCCATATACAATCCATTTTCATTATTCAAAATTCAACAAGCTGGGCATGGAATGCAGCTAGCAAAGCAAGCTTGATTCTTCTCCACAGTTTAGTCAGGAGAGGATTTTGTGTGTTCAACCTTAATGCATTCACTCGTTGCCTCAAGATAACCCAAGCCCATAAAGCCTAAAATCATAAAGACAACTAATATAACTTGTGGTAAAACAGTACTGCTTTTTTTTTTCTTTTTTCTTTTTAAATGTACAATCAACTATTTTCTCCTTAACAACATATTTTATAACACTATTTCTTAAACTATGTGTGAACAAGATTTCACTTGCAGCATACATCTGAGTGGAATAGGAGATGAATATAGTTGAAGTATTTGTCCTTGTCACATAGTAAAAAGACCATCTGGTCTTATTAGTATAGACCATCTAGTCTCCTGAATTGTAGGCCTGCAATATCGCTCATTTCCTTTCAGGAAGCAGAACTTCCAAAACACTAAGATTTTTATCTTTTTATATATATATCAAATATTCCATATCAGTATATTTCAATTGCCACAACTTTCTTCTTGAAAATAAAAGTCCTTTTCTATTTCTCACTCATACAAATTGGAGTATTTTAATCAGAAGCCAAGGAGAAAGCAAAAATGTTTTTTAGTTGAAGATAGTGTAAATCTGCAGTATAAAACCTGTATGTTGCTGTTTTCATTAGCACGTCGTCGTCCTTCTACCCTGCTGATAGTGATGGTCTGTCCAATCACATCTATTGCACCAGATAATCGCCTGCAACACAGGACAAATCAGAATTACACCACATACTGAACAAAACCACTCGTCATCCCTCTCATCTCAGAATATACAGTCTCCATACCAAAAAGGGAGTATTTTGAAATTTATTCTTAAAATAAACCTTGCTTCACACTCAAAGGAACGTTAGACCAGCCATTCATACTTCTCAGTTTTCCAAAAGCAAAATGTCTCTCTCAAGCAGTCCAAAAACAGTCGCATAGCTAAACATTGTGTTCACCTTAAAGAAGCAGGCAGCAAAAGACTTATCTTAGTGTCCCTTACTCAAATGGGAAATAATAGACTAAGAACATCTACTTTAGGAGTGGTTAGCAATGGATTTTTGGAGAAAGAAAGGAGAAGTGGCATCAATATACATTCTTTCCTTCCTGGTTTTCTGCCAATCAAAAATTCAGAGTATCCATACAATCTGACCATTATGTTTCATATCCCCTGATAAACGCACATTTGCACAATCTCTTCTGAACACCCTTGTAATTTTAACCTCTGGGGATTATACCTTTTTCAGCCTGACAATTGTGTTTGATGCCCTACAGTCCTTGTGTCAAAAAAATTAAATAATAAAAAACATTCTGTTCTCTGGCATCATAGTATTCCTGGTACTTCTGTTATATCTCTCCTCCAGGCTGAACTAATCCACCCCTCTCCTCATACAAAAGTGAATAACTTCCACTATTTGGTTCTCCTTTTTGCACACTTCTACTGTAACCCTTCTGATATGACATAAACAGAATCACTGGTAATATACAGCTCCCAGAGCATCACGGCTTTATGAACTGTTAGCATTACTTTTCTCATTCTGACACTTACTGATGAAGATAACTACTATCGTATTTGCTTATTTCGGCTGACACTGGAAATTCAACTGACATTTTGTGAAGTAGCAATAAGTCCATGAACTCTTTCACAACTGTAACAGGTAATTAGAGCCCATGAATATCTGCAGAGATTACTAGGGTTGATTTTTCCAACCCTTTTCCCCCTCCTATGCTTTTTCCTCGTATACCTATGATTCCCTACAGATTAACAATTTTCTCTAATAAAAACTAAATTGACTTGGAACCACCCATATTGATGAAAAAAAAAAAAAAAAAAAAAAGATAGCAGCTGATTCTGCTATCAGAAATTTCCTTAAAACATACCTGTAGTCCTCTCTGAAAAAAATATTCTTATTAAAATATAATTACATAAATAGATGCATATAACATTGCAGTTCTATAACCATATGAATTCTTTAATAGGTTAGAATGACTCTTCTCTCCTTTTGTTCCACAACAGTTTTGTGTCAAAGTAGACTGCTTAGTCCCTATCAAATTGACTTTAGCATTATTGCTCTGCGGGTAATGGTGTAAGCAAATATAAGAGCAGTAAGACGATACAATTTCTCTTTCCATTTACTTGATCCCGTTTGGTCATAGATGAAGGGACAACATGAATGATGAAATCTATTATTCATTCTGTAAATGACTCTGTAGCCTCGAATAAAATATTCTTTACCCTGGAAGAGATCTATCTTTGGTGTCTAATTTCTTCAGATTATCTCACAATTGAATGACATATAATATTCTTTACTTATAACCTCTGAGAAAACTAGTTAAAGAAGGCAGCAAGTGGGAATTGCAAATATGATTGAGAACTGGTCTTTGCACTCAAACTGGCAGGGACGAAAAAGCTTGAGAGACAAAGAAGAAAAAAGGATTAACAGCATCAGTACGTCAGGAAATCTGCAGATGTAAAACTGCAGATTCTAAACCAGTCCCTCTTGTCTGGATGGTTATATATGAAAGGCCACATAGAATCCTTCGGTTAGTTTTTATTTGAAGAAGAGCATCTTTTTTGAAGAAAGAAAGAAAAAAAAACACCTAGAATTCAAGATTTTAATGACAAGAGTTCACAATCCCTGGTGAGTTATTTCAGTGCACACTGGCGTTATAATGTGTAAATTTTAAATGCAGATGTATCTTGCTTCACTTTCCAAACCAGTTAATCTATTAACAGTACATTTTTTTAAGACTGAAGGTGCTCCTACTGCAGCACTGTTAACGCCCATGTACGTAACCACAGTCAGTTAAGAGAGGTATTTTTAAGCCTCAAAGAGCATCTAAGATCTTCACAACACACCTGTTGACTGCATTTTTTTATTTTTACTTTTCTATTTATTAACCTTTCAAAGCAGAATAAACACACTAAACTGACGGTAAAGACATGATGGCATTCAATGGGGTACAAGCACTAACAATTAAAGCATAATCGAGTCTCTCAAAATCTTCAGTAAATCATCTATGTTGAAACATACTGAAATAAAGCAGCATTGTAAGTGTCGGATCAGAAAACTATGACAAAGATCTAAACGTCATCTCTTATAACTAAAACCTGCTATCTGTGACAATGTGGAAATATTATTTTGAAGACAGGAAGAATCCAGCATGTTTGCAACCTCAATCAATCAAAATTCAAAAGTGCAGCGTTAGAACTACCTCTTATTCTGACACAGACAGAACAAAACCTATCTGCTTTGCAGCCCACAGTTAGTTTCTAAAAGAGGTTTAAAAGTAGGATTCACGTAAGCCAACTCCATTAGGAAATGAGATGCAGAACTACACTGCCACAAGCTGAGAGAAATAAAAGTACATTTGTGCCTATGAAGAACACCTATGAAGAACATCATGATAAAACTGACAGTGTTTACCAACAGCAAAACAAGTAAGATGTAAAAAGGACTGGGAAAACCTTTCAGAGAATTTGAGAAGAGAAACATAAAAGAAAAATAATTATAGCATCTTTTGGAAAAGAAGTTTGGGATTTATTTATTTTTAATTATTATTACCTAGTGGAATACTAAACAGTAATGCTGGAAGAACAACTGAAAGTTGGGATTACATTTTCCCACTTGTGCCGTACTGACAGCTTTGACACCAATCGCCCAAACACCTACATTCCAAGGCATTTGAAAAAGACAAAGGAGATACTGCAACACAAATCAACTAGACTTCCAGAGATAATCCAAAGGACCCAAGGCAGACTGCACACTGAAGATGAACCAAATGCCCTTCTCTCAATTCTTTGCACTATTTAAGGTTTACAGCTTCCTCCTGGATTTCACTGCAAGCTCATTAGGCACAGCAGTTTGGAGGAACAAGCAGAAGTCTGATCACACATTTGCAAATTAAAGTGAAATATACTACACAGCAGCTTCTCAAAGGACAACTTACATGAGAAGTCCTCCGATTATAACATCCCACTCCAAAAAAAAAAAAAAGCACTTTTTTTTTTTCAGCCTAAATTTTGAAATAATCAACACCTGCTTTCCCATTCTTCCTCATCAGTCCTGCATGGTATTCCAGCATGGCTGTACTGTGTTTGGATTGTATTTTGCTATTAATAACTAAATTGCAAACATGGATGCTATAAAACAATTGCTAAACCAATCATTTTTTGTTAAACCAATCATGTTTCATTACAAGAAAAAAAAATAATTTCATTACAAGAAAAAATTAAAAAAGAACAAGTGAAATGTTGTAGAACAAGATGACTTGGTTTCAGTCTTCACAATGGCAGCCCATTTGCTCTCAGAGTTCTATGAGTCCTTCATGACTGATACCTTCTCGAATTATCTAAAATCTTACCCATGAAAACTTCAATTTTCTGTAGTTTTAGTCCCTTTTGCATACCAGATGACTCTCTCCTAAAGCAAGAAGTCTCATCTAAGGGGACCCACTGCTTGGCCCACTCTTCTGTATTCTACAGAGCTTCCAATTGGAAGCGATGTACTTAAAATCAAAGCTCTTCCTGTCTTGCATTATTTGCACACTGTCAGCAACCCTTGGAATCAAGGCTGTATACACACACAGGACACTCATTCAAGAGTATTGGGCATTATGTAATATGTGCATCAACACCAATACTACAATAATTTTTGCTTGAGAAGCAGTCCAAGTACAACACCACACTATCAAAGGAAGCAATCATCAGCTGGTTACTAGACATTAGTTTAATGAAATGAGCAAGGCTTTTGCTTATTTTTTTTTTTAGAGTCTGATGTGTATGCTTACACTCTATTTGATCTCATTGGTGTTTTACAATTTTTATTATATGTGTATGTATTATGATACCCACGGTTCTTTCCAACAGCCAAAAGATTTTACTTCTTTAATGAGGGATGAGGTGTAGTCTTAACTTGAAGTTGACAAATTATCTATTTCCAATACTGCAATGCTATTTCATTAAATTCTCCATTAGTAGAGCTTGAGATCCTTTGAAAGAAGGTATGTATTCATTTGCAAATGGAGCAGCAGATGACACCTATATCAAAAACTTCTTCTTCACTAAAGTAAGAGAGCCGTCTGACATGTCCAGCATGTAACAGTTGAGGGACTTTTTAAGAGGGGCAAATTTGAAGCCCCGGATTTTGACTAAGAAATAGCAAGCTGGTACACACAGAAAATTTCAAAGACCCCCTCAACCAATCATTATCTGGCTTAATGATAAGAAGTTAAGCAGTTTCTTGCTCAGTGTTGCATGCAAGGAAAGAACAGACTTGGTTCTCCCTTTTTTGCCCTTATACAATCAGGGCACCTGGGACACAGATGCAGTTCCAGTGAATACACCCAAACGTAAAACGGCAATCCACACGTGTGGGAAGCATACAGTAGAGTTCACACAAAGTACAGCTTAAAAGAAACATTCCAGCCACTCAGTGAGTGATTTCACTCTAATTTGCAAACAGTTATTTATGAGCTATTCATATATGAATAATACCCTCTACAGACACTTAATTCATAAAGCCATCTCAACCTCAGATGGCAAGCAGAGGTTTTACCAGAAAAAAGAAATTGGAAAAGGACAAAACTTTAAAAATACATAATTTCAGAAATCACTTCTCATCTCCATCACACATAACATACATAGAGAACTGGCTTTTGAATTATTACTTCTCAGAATTCAGAAGTGGTCAAACTACTTCATGCCACTTTTATTCACTAGATTGCAGAATTAAGATTTATACTGTACTTCACAAATCTGTATTTAGCATGTTCTTGTGTTCCTTCTTATCTTATTCATGCTTTTTATCATCTTCCTCCTCTTGAGGATACTCTCAATTTTTCTGAGCTCATTTACTGCTGATGGATATAATTAAGATGCAACAGATTTAATAGAAAAGGTAAGATTTTGATTTTATATACAGGTCATTTCTTAAAAATAACTCAAAAATTTTCATCATTTAGTCATGTAAAGACAGTTCACAAAACAAAAGAAACTCATATTTTTTCACAGTAACGACATATCACAAATCCATTTTATATGAAAAATCTGTGTGGAGAAAGGCCCAAGCACACAGAACGCTGAGGAATAGCCCATCATATCAACAGGCTAATTTTTCTCGAAGTGAAGTCCAACTACATGTAAAGTACTCTTTAGTAACAACAGCAACAACAAAAAGCATAAAAGGAAGTTAAAGAAATGAGAGTTTCTGATAGAACGGTTAGGTGATAGAGAGCTATTCTAGGTATTACTGGGTTGATAAAACACTGGTTTTCACATCCAAATAATTTTTTTTTTTTAAATTAAACTTCTACATTTTCTTCTGCTACTAAAGAAATACTATCTTGCAAACCTTGAAAAATGATGTAAGGAAAAGGATTGCTACAAAATGGTACAGAATGGTTAGGACAGTTCTGAAATGTGTCAAATTCTCTCCATGACCTAGAAAACTTCACAGTAAGAAGAGATTTCTTCAGTTTTTAACTTTGATTGTGACTACACATAAAATGAATCTTAAAGTGAACAAACATTCTATTCTATACCACACTGTTATATGCATATGATGCGCATTTATTAAACCACTTCCATTATGTTCTAAGTCCTTCTTCGGAATTACATATACGCTTTTTAATCTACTCAACAGCTCCAAATACTAATGAATCATGACAAGAGATCCAGTTTTAATTCCAAACAGCTAATAGCTCAGATTAAAATGGTGACTGATTACTTACAAATTCAAGGAAACCTTCTCCAATGTTCACACATGCAAAAGCACTTAATTTTTCTTTGAAATATTTAGAATGCAATTTCAGTGAAGTACTACTTTTTATTATCTGTTGGGCAGCTGATTCTATTTTGCAAATTGCAGCTTTTATACTGGTCATGAGTAATATTCCTGATTGACCCTGGAGAATTTTTTTGGGGGGGTGGGAGCTCAATTTAAACAACTATCATATCTACCACACTCAAAAAAACAACAAAAAATGGAACACAAAATTATATTAATGTTTGTTTACAAACAAACAAAAAAGTGTAGCCCTCTACTTATCCTCTGATTTCCCACTGAAGGGAAGTATGTGCTGCAGTATCTATGCATAAAATTATCCATGAAGCAATGATGCTGCAGCCCTGACTAGTAAATAGGGAATTAAAATGCTAAATAAGAATCATGCCCTGATCCATTTTTTTCTTACTTGAATTTGGGTGACTTGACCCTCCTGTTTTATTCCTGTCGCCTTCTGAAGCCTGAACTGGCATTTCTGGAGGCAGTGCTTGTCTCTGAGAAGAGGCACTCATTCTGGTGAGATAAATTGTCTCTTTCTGTGTCTCTAATCAACTCTTTGTGTTCCTCCTCTAGTTTCTAGCTCCTTATCAATTCCTACACCAATGTGACTGTACCCAGTTGCAGCAGTTTTCCCTCTTTCACCAAATACATCAACTAATGCTAGAAGCTGAAAGACATTTTACTGCTACATGAGAAATGCTTTGAACAATTTCGTAACAATTTGCTATTGCAAATGCCTTATGGCATAAAAGCAATTATTTTAAATTATCACAGAACTGTACTGTTCTACCTACAAAAAATAAACTCTTCATTGAAGAAAAAAGAACTCAATCTCATAAAACCCCACCTGGTTGTAAAGAAACCAGTAATACAATTTTTATAGAGAACAGTAACTGTATTCTGGAGAATTTACAAAAGTAGAAGTATATAATCCATATAGTCAAGACATACTCAAGACCAAGCTAGTTTTAGACTTCTGAGCAGCTCGTGTTCTTTCAAAATCTCTTCTGACCAGATGGTAGAAGTACTTTTTCTATCCAAGAATATATTTTAAGCCAATGTATCCAAATGAGCAGATATTAAAAAAAAAAATTGTAAAGAATTCAGCATTGCCATTGTAATAACTTACAGTGACAGTACTCAGCCTAAACACATACAAAATTGTCTAACAACCGGAATGCACAAGTGATACAATTGAAAAAATTCATTTTGTTTCCTCTTGAGCTACTTACTAAAAGTAAGTAAACAGATACTAACCTTTAACAGTTGCATTCAAACTGTTCTGCTTCCCTTGCCAATGACTTAATTTGCACAAAAACAAAATTCCCAAATGAGATCACAACTAAAGCACAAGCATGGATTCATTCTCAGCCAAGAGCCAGGTATCAAACAGCCATAGCTTTCAATTAAGGACAAAACTTACTAAAGCCTGGGGTTGGAGAAGAAACTCTAGTAAGGAAATTATTCTCCCATTTCAAAGGAAAGGTAGTAAAATATTCAAATACAAAGAGCCTAAAGCTACCTCACAGGAAGGAGACTGGGTTACAGCAATCCTTTCAGGTCTTGAAGTCATTGTTGCCCAATTCAGTTTTGCTTATCTAAAAAGGTGCGTTAGCTAATACTCACCTAAAAACACTAGCTACAGACATTCTGTTGGCTAATCTAATTCTACACAAAATGTAGTGCCAATACATCAGCATCTGGATTTTTATATCTTCCCTGTTGCTTGGTCCTGCTGATTTTTCCCCATACCTTCTACTTTCTCTTTTCAGAAGCCACAAGAAGGTAATATAGCATTCTTGCATAAAGGTGATCGAAAGCAAAAAGTGATTAGGATCATTCTTCTTATCACTTTAACCTATTACAGAAAAATATTCTGCTTTTTTTCTACAAAAATAGTGAACTTGAAACACAGAAAGGTAACAGTACAAAAAAGTTATTTGGTCTTGAGTTACAACCGTCTAACTGACCTGTTTGTTGGAATTCCTGATTTGAATAAGGCAGGAGGAGATGTGAAATCAGCTTTGGTAGACTGCACTGCCAATTCTTTCTCCAGATTTCCAGTTCTGCCCTGTTGTACCTTCAAAATAACATTTTATCATAAGTTTGTTTTATCATTACGTTAACCACAGAAGTATAGTAACCTCAACAGTCAACAACACAGCACATAACCAACACAAAAATAAAGTCCAACTTTAAACCGATTTAAAAAGAATGACCACCACTGCACAGCTAATGAAATTCTATATTCCGTAAGGTTATATTATTTAAAATATATAAGGAAAGTGCCAGAGAACCATTTATTAGAAACAAATAGTTGCAATATCTATTTTCAAAGTATTTGCTTTGGACGTGAACAACAGACTCAACTGATTTTCTTGAAGAGTTTCCCGTACAAATAAAATAATATCTAAATTTTTAAAGAAGCAAAATGATTTAAACAAAAATCATAATAACAGAAATATCTTACATATTTGACACCCAACAATAAACTACATGACAAGAAAGTGAATCTGTTGTACGTCTTTTTTACTGAACTCAAAATCTAGTAACTGCTTAATTTTCAAACCATACCAGGCACAGTCACCTGATAATACAGACTATACAAACTTCACAAGATTTAACACTAGTTTGATTTAAATACTTCAAAAGAATACTGCTGTTTTTACAAAATTTCAGAGTAAAATGCCAGAGACGCTATCAAAGATCTGCCAGAATTCTGGTGCAAGCACTTCAAGTACTCTATGACTTCAGCAGCACATCAAATATGAAAGAAAAACCTACAGTAGTCAGTATTAAAGACAAACTAGCCTAAACTTTTAAAAATATTCCCACTGTACCAGCCATATAACTGCAACACCCCCTGAGTTCTTGTTCCCTTTTTTTTTTTTTTTTTTTTTAAATAAAGTGCCATTCCAAGTCGGAATACAGAAAAATAAAAATCAAACTATTTTGAAACAATTAGCCAAAAGTGCATTCATCTTTAAGACAACTCCAATGTTTTAAAAATAAAAGGAACAGTCTTAACAACACAGAAAAAATTAAAATCCTAAAACCATAAAAGCAATTTCCCTTTATTTAACTTCTATGTTTAGATATCAGGGATTTAGGTAAGGAACAGTTTCATTAAAAAAAAACAAACACAATAACAATATAAGCCAATTACTACATGGAGATCTAGCTAGTTCACTCATGGTACAACGTCATATAGACTCTGTTCTCACAGCTTTTGTATGCAAGTGAAATACCATGCTTTGGCAGAACCTCACTTCTGATCACAGACATCTGTGTTCCAAATCCAGAAAAACGCACATAAGTATTTAAGATTTCTTAAAAACAGAATTAACTGTAGTATCTACAAATATGAAAACCTTATAATACCAAACAGAGTATGTTGTGTTTAAGTACTTATCTGAAAAATCTATAAGACTTCTAATTAATGAGTAACCTGAAAATGTAGGAGACTGTCTTATCAATTACAGAAGATTCACTCAAACATACCATGGAAACTAAGTGAGATTTTGTACTACAGATGGGCTGAAACAATTACAATTATTAAATAGTTTTGTTATGGATATTCCTTGTAAAATTCACAAGAAACTCTTTCTTCAACTCTTACAACTCAGTTATTATCCCTACTGGTCCTCCAGAAACTCCAAAGAGATAGAAAAGGGTGAGTTTTGGTTTGGAATACTTCTCTCTCTTCTTTCAGGGCAACAGTTCAAAAGCGTTTGACAGTATTATCAGTCATCAGCTACAACAGCAAACCATAACTCCCACTCTCCAGCATTTCAACTACTCCATAGCACTGTAATTCTGACAAATGAGGAAGGCAAGCAGCTCCAGGAGCTTCTGATCTATTCTTGCTAAGATAACATTAAAATGACTGGAAATCTGATGTAGCCTACGATGGAAAACAAATGATACCAAAAATACCTGTTGCTACAGATAAGTGTTACAAAATAAAAACAAAAAGCTTCAAGGCTACAAGAAAAAAAAAAAGCCATAATTTACAAAAGCTCCTCAGCACATCTGTACAAATCCTTTAATCTGCATAAACAAATGCACTACAGTTGAAAATACATCATCGCGTAAGGAAAAAATGGAAATTTGTTAGTACACCAGGCCACTAACTCACATACTTGCAAGGATGATGAACAAAGCAACGCTTTTTAATTAGCATTTTGTGACATATGCAGAAAGTCACCGATATAAGATGAGAGTTTGAAATAATCGCTGAGTCTTTTCCAGTCGTTCTTCTATCAGTTTGTGTTGGCATGGGTAGCAAAACTCAACATAAATGAGAGCAACCAACAAAAGTTTACTAAAATTCACCTTAAAAAGATGGTATCTGCCATCGAGAATCTCTGCACTTGATGTTACTTCCATAGCATTGTCTTCAGCCTAAGTTAAATAACACATTGCCCATTAAGATACTATGCAACTTTTAACCCATGGGCCACATTCTGAGTGACGGTACAGATGCAATCCAGCTCTAACTAGGCTGTGACACTATCCACACAAACTGCCAGAAAAGCAACACAAAAACATTCTAGGTTTAGGACACAGGTGCAGACTTATCAACAAATCCACTGACTGGCCAAAACAAGCTTATGACACACAAGCAGCTTTACAGGGAGAAAAGCATGTGAAACACCATAAAAGTTGTACTAATTACCGTAATTTTATTTGTGGCTGAGGTAACTGGTAAAATTTCAAGACCCATTCGTATTCTCTTCTGTTTTTCACAGTATGCTTTCCATGTATCTTCATTGAACCCATAGTTGAAATAATCAGATAGATCAGCCCCTATAAATAGAAAAGCATAAGTTTTTAGGACATTGCAAAATTTACATTTTCTTCTTCCTCACAGAACATTTATCTCTATTTACAGCATCAGAATGGATTAGGTACTGATTCAAAGCCACACTGCTGAAATGTACAAAGTCCTATATCTGAAAAGACAGAAAGCATGCATGGCTAAGATTATAAGAATGTTAACACTGATACAGAAAGAATATCTTGCCCAGCATCCTGCCTCAAAGATCAAGAATGGATATCTGTAGAATATCACATTATAATCCCTGTATTTTTGTAATAGGATGAATGTTAAGATTTGTCATAATTATTGTTCTTTTATAATAATTATTACTTTTTAAATATCAGTACCTTTTTGCTGATACGTGTGTGGGATGCAGACTAAGAAACAAGGCACACCCACACGCTTCGTGGGACAACAGAAAGGCAACAGGTAATTTATCCACTTTTTTAAGTAGAAAAATGTCTACATGCAGTAAATAGGAATTACTATTAAAATAACCTCCTAAATACCTATGTATTAGTTAACGTAAATCAGAACATTACCTGGTTTTCTCCAAGGCTTATCTTCAAAAGAATCTAGATCTACTTCCAGAAGTGGTACACCATTAATATTTCCTGGTGCATCTAAATCCACCCCTTTAACTTTTACACCTGCTAAGAAAAGTTAGAAAAGTTGAGCATTTTGTCTCCACTAAAATGAGTTTTAAAACACACTTAAGATAAAAAAAATGAACAAACAAAACAAAACAGATTTGTTTCAACCAAGAACTTTCGGAAAATTCATCCAAAACAGTGATATGCTTTTAGAACTTCCAATGTCCCTTGTGCATCAAAATCACTTTCCATGTAAAGCTATATGCACAAAAATATTTTAACAAGAAAATATGAGTGAAACAGATGACTATTCAAAAAACCCATTCATTAATAATCCATTCAAAATGAGTTTTAAGCACAGAAAGACTTACTGTAGTCACACAATTAGAACTGATCACATACTCCTCATCTTGAAATCAACTTTTGCATACTCTTATAAGCATATTCCACAACTTAACTTTATGAATTCATGAATCCTTGTTTTACATTACCAGACATATCTGCAACTCCCTTTGTTATTCGTTTTCCAAGTAGCTTATTGGAACTAGGCAATTTAGAAATGGACAATATAAAAAGCATTATGACATTCTTCCGTATGTCAATTTTGATAACTTAGTAACATGCCATTAATCACTGATGATACTCAAATTTTCAGGAGACAAAGACAATAGAATTATCTTCATATAATTATGTATACCTTAAATGACGGCAGCACATGCCCTGAGAACCCCACTGTTTAAGATTGCTTGATTAAAACTAAATAATAAAAAAGAATTAAAATTGCTCAGTCTGCAAACAGTGCTACCCAAGACAGAAAGTGGCATGTCCATGGACCAAGGTCTAGATATAACAACTTGAGAAAAACAATACAACATAAATCACACAATTTAAGACACTAGTAATTTAACATTTTTCTAATGAATTGTCATTAGACTGGAACTTTTTGCAAGAACTTTCTAACTGAAAATACAGACTATAGAAGCACACACAAACACATGCTATGCATTGTTACAGAAGTTTCTACAATTTTAATAAAACTATTGACTAAATTTTCTTACCAGAAGATCCATAAACTCGTCCTCCTGTCTTAATATTGAGGTTCACAGGTGCTGCTCCATAACTTAAAGAAATTAACAAAAGTGAGTTAGACAGAGAAAAATCTAAAATGGAAGAAAACACAAAACAACAGTTAGCTAGATCCAGAAACAAACTGGACCCAGGCTCAATCGCCATCCTGAATCTCTAGCTTTCCAAGCTGGCAACTGTAAAAATAGAGAGATCAGCCTAGGAGCAAGAGAGAGTACCTTTCTATGCTCAGTAGCAACTCCTCCAACTAATAAACAGTTGTGAAGCAAGTTCCAGTCACTCTTCCTGAGTTGAAAGGTTAAAGACCTTGATAGAAAGAAAAATGAACAGGACCAGAAGGAGAGAAAAAAGGAAAAGCGAAATTCATTTAGGGATATAGAAGACACTCTGGGGATTAGGACAAAAGCAAAATAAAAGAAAGAGAGGATTTAGACATATCCTTTTGCTGCTTTTATTATTTTTCCATTTAATCTGTATAGAAATGGAAAATACAAACATTTCTTTGAAATGACTGACAGGCTGTTTCAGCGTGCTTTTAGCAATTGTGACCAACAGAAAAATACATGCAATTTCATTTTCTAAAATGCCTGAGAGCTTTGATCATAAAAATGCAGTCTGACATTTAAACAATGAATTGATCTGATAGCTTTATGACTTACAATATTGTTCGTTTGGAATAGTAAGAGTTAGCTTTCACTACCACTTGTGTGCAAAGCAGCTTATCCTCATACGCAGTATCAACCAATAAAAATATTAAGTAGAAGACAGTGCATAGTTTAAAGTAGTGGTTCCATGACATTTCTTCATACAAGTTCATGCAGGAGAGTAGAAAACTGACAAAGAGCATTTATCCTTATCTCCTGTGCTGTATTTGTGCATGACTTTCTCAAATCTTTCTTTTTTTATTCTTCAAACAGTGATAGATAACTATAAGAAAAATAGGTTAAGTGCATGAAGGAAATTCCTATAATAAAGTTAAAAGGAACAATAATGCTGAGCTTGGTTTAAAAGATTGCCCTTCCACGAACTTTTCGCCCAATTTGCCCAGAAGTGATTTTACATAGAACAGTTATTTAAATATAAAACTTTCTACTCTAATTAGATTTAGGAGCATTTGCTTATTGTTGTTTTTGCATTCATTGAAAGAGCATCAGTAAATTCACTAAGAATATAAATCTAGCTTTGCTTTAGTCTCACAAAATTTGAGGTCACTGTCTACACCACAAGCATACTGCAATTTACTGAAAACAGATGAAGTACTGAAAGAACTGCTATTTTTGACATTACTTTGATTTGCATAGTTACTTTAGGATATAAACTGTTGAAAGTTTAAAATTATTTTGTGTAAAAAATGAACGAATTCTAAAGTTAAGGATATAATAGAATACATGAGTCAGACCTACTTGCATACCTATTGGAATCCTAACTTAAAAAAAAAAAAAAAAAAAAGACAAACTAATAACTTTTAACGAGTGTAAGAATTTTAGAATTGTCAAGACAAACGAAATGTGCACCTTCCCTCAGAAAACCTCTATGTAACAAGAAATACCGTTTCATTATTTTGGATAAAATTAAAACTTTTCAAAAGCATTCAATGAAAAACAAAACCTTTATGAGCAGAAAAAAAGGAACAACAGCAGTTGCAAAAAAAAAGTTATTGTATGGTACAAATCTCTAACCCATGATCATGGGAAATCATCTCCAGAGATTGGCTGCTGCATCCTAAAGTACATTAAAACTTTTTGAAAGGAACAGCAGGAATTGAAACTAGAGTTCTTATCTGAAGTGTTTCCATGAGAAATAAGGCCCAGGACAAACGTTTCTAATGTTCTCTGTGCTTACCACTCTATCATTCACAGCAAAAATAAAAATGTCATAAATATGAGCCTAAAAACACTATGTAATATAGCTCTTCCATAACACAGAACAACTCTTTAGTTTACAAACATTCAGTGCAATTATTTCTTGAAATCTGAAAAAAAAAAACGAACCTACAGCCTCATAAAACGGCTTTTCCTTTGTGATATTTCATTGATTTCATTTTTTTTTCCAAGTCATTGTATCACTAAAAACATTTTATTAAAGAAGTAAAAACAAATTGAGGCTACCAATGCATACAGTCTGATAATGACAGGTGTTAAAGCTTGAATTAATAATTAGGTATAATCTTGAATCTTTCTCCCAGTTAGTATTTCCAAATAACTTACCTAAACTGTGGAGCTCCTGTTTTAATATCTCCTATGGTGACTTGAACATCATCTTCATCGTCATCGCTATCACTATCACTGTCATCCTCAGCCTCAGTAACCTTCTACAAAAGAAAAGGTCACAGTCTACAGTGAAAAAATAATCCAGACAAAAGTAACCATTCTGGATATCTTTAACAAAAAAAAAAAAGATTTGTTTCCCAGATGTCAGAATTGAGTTGCAAGAACTGAGAAGTTATGTTCTTTAGTTTCAATGTTATCAATTTTGGAATAATACTGGAAACACCTGGATCAAAATAGAGAAGTATTTTTAGTATCAAGCTTCTGTCTCTGAAACACGACATTTCCTAATTAAGCATAAAACGGTTTCCACTATCTAGCATTTTCTTCCCCCTCCCTACCTCATATACACGAGTTCTACTGCAGTCACTCAGGAAAGAACCTAAAGATATGCCTCTCTCAGTTATACACCCAGAGCAACTCAAAGCACTTTTTCAGTTGTAGAGGATCACTGCTCTTCAGGTAAAGTTATTCAATTCATAACACTGGTAAACTTTAAATAAATCAAATACTTGAGACTTTTAAGTGAACAAGCTGAAAAAAAAAAACAAAAAACAACTACAAGAGCACAATGCGTGCTGTTCTGTCCCACGGCTTTCTGGCAAATAAAAACAGTCATACCAGTTCATACCAATAGTTCATTCAGCCCAGTGTCTTGGATGTGGGAATTTTTTTTTTTTTTTTTTCAGACTAGAAGTGACTGTGAGAACTCAATTCCTACTTACATGGCTTTGCTAATTTCCATCCTGCCCTATGTATGCCTCCCTCCCAGGCTGAGAAGCCCTTATCTACTCAGTCATTTGTTAGTGGAAGCTACTTGGATTGCTTGCTTTGCTCCTCTCAACTTTCTCCAGTGGAAGTAAAGCCTTTGAGGTGCGAGAGGAATAGAACTGCACACAGAATTTGAGGTCTAACAGAAACACGAACTAACATAGTGGCAAACCATCCTTCTGTTCAGTCCGCTAATCACTATCTGCTACATTCCCAAATTTGACTGCTTTCTAGACTCCAGATAAATGTTTAAATTACATTTTCATGGATCTTTCAACATAGCTGAGCAGCTTCCTCGTAAGTGGTAA
Source organism: Tragopan temminckii (assembly GCA_028571105.1). NCBI lineage: Eukaryota > Metazoa > Chordata > Aves > Galliformes > Phasianidae > Tragopan > Tragopan temminckii. Next base: position 42,158,800 of record JAOWBP010002392.1, read on the forward strand.
TGATCAGCTCAGAAACCATTATTTATCTGTAAGCTGTTTGTCACCCATGAACACCACTTCTTTTTCTATACAGAATTTCAGCAACCATTTATCAACCACATGGTCCCCTGCAGACGGTCGTATATTGAATAACCCTGTAACTTGCACAACTTAACCACTTTTCCAGGTAATTTATAACCACACCGAACAGCACAGGCTATGTACAACACTCTAGAGAATCACCAGTGGAGGTGATCTTCCATCATCACCATGAAAATGGAACCTTTACTTCTGCACTGTTTCTCTCTTCTACACAACACTTATCCATGCTGTTCCTTCGCTTTCTAAATATCCTCTAATGAAGAACTTCTTCCAAACTTTTGTGATTAACCAGACTATCCCTCTCTGTACATTTGCTGAATCGTTCAGCAAGATGCTAAACATACTGAAACCAAGTTGGTTAGCCTGCAGTTATTCAAGTGCAGTCAAGCTCCAGTCCTTATCTAACCTGCCTGGCACATAAATTAGACCAAAATAAGCAGCTGCATGGAAGATAAGAAGTTGGAGTGCTGTTCATTCTTGCTCTACAGCATTAACATAATGTACTTAACAACTAAGAGTCAAATCAAGGCAGAAAAACCCTCAACTGTTTTAATCAAAATAGATCTGCAAATGACAGCTGATGACAGAAGACAGTCTTTCAGTGCCCCACTGTCAAGAGAAATAAGTTCACCGATTACCATTTCTTCACAGAAAAGCCATAAGCCATTCCATTCACAGTAAACTGAGGCCTTTTATCAACATTGCAACTGTAAACTTCATTTCTTGGTCCTTTCCTTCATCACAGTAATGACAAAACTCTAAGACAGACTAACATAGACAACGTTGAAGATCGCTACCAAATAAGTCTACTCTGTTGCCTTTAAAATGTACACATCTTCCACCTTTTAATTCAAATTTTCACATAGCTCTACACATGCTTGCTTTTTTATCATGTTTAATAAAGAAAAATGACCAGATCTTTTTATTTTCTTAAAAAGGGGGGAAGATAGCGAGAGTTTCATTTTCAAAAGGATGTACCTGGGAGAAAGTAGCTGTTTTGAAGCAACCGTTTTCCTCTGAAAAAACTAAGTACTATTTATTTACTGTAAGTTTGTTTTAAGAAGTGGAATGTAGATGGAAATTGGGTTTTCTAGTCTCTCTAGTTTCTGCAAATAGCATCAAACACTGTCCACAAAAGTCAAAGGAGTACAGTTATGGATTAGCTCATTTGATTTTAATCCCAGGTACTTATACAAACTAGGGGAAGATCTCCTTGAGAGCAGCCCTGTGGAAAAGGACTTGGGGGTCCTGGTGGACAAGAAACTGGCATGAGCCAGCAGTGTGCGCTTGCAGCCAAGTTGTGCTCTGGGCTGCATTAAAAAAGGGGTGGCCAGCAGGGAGAGTGTGGTGATCTACTCAGCTCTTGTGGGGCCCAATCTGGAGTACTGTGTCCAGGCCTGGGGCACCCAGTACAGGAAGGATGTGGAGCTCTTGGAGAGGGTCCAGAGGAGGGCCACTAAGATTATCAGAGGACTGGAGCACCCTCCTATGAAGAAAGGTTGAGGGAACTGGGCTTGTTTAGCTTTAAGAGGAGAACGCTCTGGGGAGACCTCATTGTGGCCTTCCAGTACTTGAAAGGAGTATATAAACAGGAGGGAGAACGGCTGTTTACGAGGGTGGACAGTGATAGGACAAGGGGGAATGATTTTAAATTGAGACAGAGGAGGTTTAGGTTAGACATTAGGAGGAAGTTTTTCACACAGAGGGTGGTGACACACTGGAACAGGTTGCCCAAGAACATTGTGGAGGCATTCAAGGCCAGGCTGGATATGGCTCTGGGCAGCCTGGTCTGGTGGCTGGCTACTCTGCACATAGCAGGGGAATTGAAACTAGATGATCATTATGGTTCTTCCCAACCCAGGGATAAATTACAATTAGTCAATAAATCAAAACAAATTAAAGCAGTATTTCAAAAGCACATTTAAAAGTACCGTTTTCACAATGCCATTTTCTGCAGTCTCCTCTTCGTTTCCAGGTGGGGGTGGAGCACTTAAGCAAAAACAAATAGGGAAAAATGAAACTAGTTATTCAGGCACTTTTTATCCCACATACCAGCTAATGCTGAAAAAAGCACAGATACATCATTCTAGAGAGCAGAAAAAGTTTGACTTATTTTGTACATGAATTTGAAAAAAAATAATTTGAAAAAAAATAAATCTCAAAGAAAACTTTATTTTAGTAGAATAGTATCTAGATATCAGAAATCATACTAACTGGATGTTTGTAGGACACTTGGAAGTAATAGGGCATTCACTATACCTGGATCCTCTTTTGAAATCAAAGTAAAAAAATTCATAACATGTGAAGGGAGAATAAGAGTTTTGCATTTTTTTTCCCCTTCCTGCAGATTGACACTTTTCAAAGATATTGTGGAAAAAAATGCATTTAAATAGCCACAGGTAAGGTACTGCTGAATGAAAATTCCCACATCTACACTGTGAAACCAACCAGATGACTACAATGCAAAAATTAACTATATTTAGAT
>JAOWBP010002392.1:42177912-42190619 GCA_028571105.1 Tragopan temminckii
GTGTTCTATACACTGCAGTCGTTGGCTGACCTGAATCTTTTTTTTCCAAAGTTTTTATATGTCTGCAGAAGTTTTCTTAAGTGTTGTGGTACTTAAAAAAAATTCAAGACAAAGCTTAGTGTTAATGAAAATATGTTAAAATCTTTTCCTTCTCCACTCTCTGCTCTGTTCTTTTTAAATAGTGTTTAATCAAAGCATGCTTGCTATCTCTGGAGTTCTTGGCCATAGCAAATCTTGATAATGGTGGCTGACTGTTACGGGAAGCTATCCCCTGCTACCATTAGCAGTGCTGCTTTCAGCAGTGCTTGCACAAATCCCATCATTGCCATGCTGTATACAGTCAGTTATGGTGTTACAAGTGAGAACACAAATGTTCTTGCAGGTATGGGGCAGCAGTGGGGGACCACAGGGAGAGCTGGAGCTGGAAAGGGCTCCTTTCCCTGGTTCAGGGCTGGGGCTGCTTTGCAGCTGGAAAAATCCAAAAGTTCAAGCTGGAGAGCACTGTCTTTTAGATTCTGTCTTCTAGATTCTGTCTTCTAAACTTTTCTAACAGCAGCAACAACAGCAACAAAAAATAACAACATATATTTCTTCTTGGAGAACTTTGAAGAAAAATGAAGGAAGAGGTATGTGAGTGTGTACTCTGCAGTGAGTGATGGAGCAGCTGACGAAATTCCCTGGGTCTCCTGTCACTACTTCACCCATGCAGGCACTCAGGAGGCCCTCAGTCTCTCCTCTTGAAGTTGTTCGACTTTGTATAAACAATTAACATTTAATAGAAGAGAGATTGGTGCTCAGGAACTCTCGTCTATCAGAAGAAGACCCGCCAGGCTACTGATTCATACACACACGTGTGTTCTCAATGAATAGTTAATGTTTTATTAAAAGTGGAATAGATCCAAGGGGATGATTCAAATCTCCTTTCTGGATCCAGTGCTTGGCTTTCAGCAAATATGCTTTTTGTTCCATCAGAAATGCCATTGCTTTTACACAGCTCCTTCTTCTTTCCCTCATCTAAATGCCCTTCTTTGTTCCAGTTGATTTTTGTTTTGTTACTGGCCCAGTCTCTGCCCTCTCCTTTGCTCCTTGACCCCGTGAGCAGGAGATCTGTGGCTCCATTATATTTGAGATAAGCTGAATCTGTGGAAGGGCAGAAGGTAGGCTTTCCCCTGCACTGAGCTGGGGAGGGCTCCAGCATTCCCATTTCACATCGCCTCCCTACTTATTCAGGGCAGTTCCCCACTCTCTGACTGCTGTTACCTGGCATGTCCCAGCAACCTATTAGAAAATCAGAAGATGCAGGGTGACTTCATCCCAGCAGGGCAATTTTCAACAATGCCTGTTGCTACCTTCTGCCTCTCTCTGTGTGGTTTTGCAGCTGGAGATAGCAGTCCCCCATAGAGAAATACAGTTGAAGTCCCATAAATAACCTCTTCCCTGCAGAACAAGCCAGAGCCTGACCTGCCCCTAGAAAGTGACTGAAACATGCCTGCAAACTGCTAACAATTTCCAACTACTTTTAAAGAGTGCAAACTGTAATTGAGGAGGCAGTGCTTTCATTTGGGGTTTAGAGCTGTGATATAGACACATTTCTCTGACCACATACTGACATGAAGATGCATGCTCTTAAGTAACATAGCTGAATTTCCTGGGGTGGAGTTGGATGGAGAAAGTGGACCCAGCACTGAAAAAGCTGAAGGAAAAGGAGTGTTTGTCCCTGCCTGACTGGCAGGGTCAGCCACAGCCTGGACATTTAGTGGCCACTCTTGGCTGATAGCAAGATCAGTGGCTTAGCAGAACTTGCAGGCTGGTCACTAATGGAAACACAAACGCAGTCATGAAGGTTGTTCACTAAAAGTTTGCTCTTAGTTATTTGCTATTACTTTCAGCCAGCACATCAATGCTGGCTAACCTCTCCATTCGTGAAGATTTCTCATCTGCTTTACCTCCACATGGTGATAGAAGAACTGCATAAAACAATTGTAAAAACACCCACGATAACTGGCTCCTTGTCCAACCAAGCCCCATCTGTTGCAGCCCCCAGTGATTGCATTGATATCCTAGAGCTATTAAACCATTCCATATGGGAAGCCTTGCCAAGTACATAACCTTGCCCACAACAAAGCCTAGTGAGGGAACAGAGATGTTAGGAAAAACAATACAAATCAAGACAACGGTTAACAGACTGGGAGAACATGTAAGCAGTCTGCCAGTTGTAAATTGTAAATTCCAATTGCCCTCTGTGTGGTGGGGAGAATGTGAGCAGTGTCAGCGTACACTCACATCTCAGACCATTTGTACTGCTTTGTCACATCTCAGTAAAATGTACGCAGGCTACTTGCTGTTCTTTGTGTGAAGTAAGTTGATTTTCATGATCCAGAATAATGTGAGGCTGGATATTTCTTTCCTATTTTACAAACCTGGGTTGCCTGCAACCTCCTGTGCAGCCTTTGCAAATCGATTTCAAATTAAGACTTCATGTAGATTATCTGTATTCTTAGAGCACAACCATTGGCTCCTTAAAATACTTTCCCTGTTTTGTTGTAATTTCCCTATACGTACATACATGGTCTGAGCTCTGTTTCTTGGCTCTGTGAATGAACTCCCAGTTCCAGAAAAATCTCTAACACACAGTACTATGTTTTCCACTATTACATATGGTTCTATCCCATGTAACATTCAGACTGACTTGGGCAATGAAATATAAATTCAGGTAACACTATCCAAGCTAATTTAAGCTAGGTTTTGCCATGGTAGGGAGAAAAAAAAAAAAAAAGAAGAAGAAATATGCAATTATATTGAGATTTAGTGCTTGGTTATGGAGCAGGATCTCAGAGGAAATATAGTAAGAAGGAAAAGTCATTCCTCTTATGAAAACTGTAGCCAGTGTTTCCTCCAAACTTTGTGGTTGCCATTTGACTTCTGTTTTGCCAATGCTTTTATTAGTTACTTTGTAAAGGTGCCAAAGACACCAAAGAATCTGGGATGCTTTATACAAAGTATAGCTTAAGTCTCTTCTAGGTGTGGTGGTCATGTAAAACCTATTCTGTATGAGAAGCCAAGCAATGCCACACCTCAAAGTTTTCCTTGGGGTAGGGAAATTACCGCCTTGTATCAGTAAGACAAGAGACATCTGAGCTGTATCAACCTTGGCAGAAAGGTGGCACTTTGTCTCTCTGAGAAAGCATGGACAAGAAACGAGACTGAAAGAAGCTGGGATGGTTTTGTAGTGTAAGTTTGTGCTGTACTGCCTTGCTGGCACTGTGCTACACATCTGACATTTTCCATGCATAGGCCAAACACTATTCTTCCCCTTCAATAACTGAAATGCAATACAGCTGTGACTCACTTGTACGCTCTGGTGATGGGTGAGCTGGGGCTGGAGTGGAGGATGTCCTCTGCACCAGCTCTGGTGGAAGTATAATCTGCAGCTGCTCCCAAAATGCTTCCTCTTCCCAGGAATCTCTTCTGTACTTCCTTAAGTTAGGGACTTTTCAAGTCACAGATACTTTAGGACTTTTTTTCTGCTGAAAGTTGAAAAAATACCATTCATGGTCTTTCTGCTCTTACGGTTTTTCCTTAAGATCTGAGCTACTCGGTACTTTTTTTTCTTCTTGTAACTGTCACACTTTAGCTTTTTTTTTTTAATCTTTGTTAATGACTACATTTTTTATGAGTCTGTGGGACATGTTCCATGACAGCTTTACTTTTCCTCCTGAACATGTGGTGGCTTAGTTCAAAAGGCTGTCTTTAGCAAGCCAAGGCATTCTGAAGTGGATTTTTCCTGTGTCTCATGATAGCAGTGAAGAGGTAAATTAAAAAAAAGAAAAGCTGTGTTTGAAGCTAATCGGCACTTTTTAAAGAAAAAGTTTCTCACTATGCTTTTTCCTCTGGAACAAGGAAAAAATAGAAAGGTTTTGTCAGCTGTATTTTCCCTAGCCTATGAAAGAAATTCTAATAGCTACTGTGGTCCTCATTCTGCATGGATTTACTTCTTCAGAGAGGAAAGGGAGCTTGGAAGTCTGTCTATGTCCCATTCCATCTGTGGTGTGAGCAGCTGAAGATTTGTGTTTGGTGTAATTTTCTCTTCAGTACCTGGAAGAGATGTCTAGAGCAATGTGAGACATCACTGGCTTCACAGCCAGCATCATGTCTGCAATTCATGCCTGTGTACCTTCTTTGGCACGAGTTTCTCCCATCTCTACAAGCAGCCAACAGCAGGGAGCAGAGCCTCTGGCACTGGCTCAACTAGATCAAAGTTTCACCTCTTGGAGGGGAGGAAGGATAGCAAGGATGTTGTTGGTCTCCTCTATCCTCAGAAAGGTGTCATCTCGTCTTCTACTGGATAACACTTGCCAGTGGCCTTAGTTCAGCTCCTCCAGGCCCTCACCCAGAATGTGGGGACTCATCCAAAGTGTGGGACTCATCCAGGGTGTAGGACATGTTCCTGTCCTGTACAGGACTGCAGCCGCAGCTGACTGCTCAGTGCACACCATGGGAGGAGGAAGTGTAGGCTGGACAGAAGTTGTTTACTTAAAGCTGGTTGTTATGCACATCAAAACAGAGCAGATCTTCCTGTAATCAGAGAGAGAAAGGCAAAAAATTAACCCAAAAGGGTTATTAGAGCAATAACTACTTAGTTGAAGAGTACCTGGTAAGCTGTTCTTTTGTCTGGCAGATCAGCCAAAAAAGCAGCCTGTTACTATCTTTAGCTAGCATTTGAGTTAGAAATGAATTTTTCTTTTTCTTTTTTTTCTTTTCTTTTTTTTTTTTTTTTGAATAGACTCTCAAAGGGACTATTTTAAACAGGATTTTGGCAATACTGATGATAAAATGCCAGAAATAGTCTTCACTTGAATTACCTCTTGTTGACATTGAACTAGCACACTCTTTAAAAACAGTGAACAAAGGAAGATGAAATAAGTATAGGCAGAAAAAAAAAAAAACAAAAGACACTACAAAATGTAAAGTAGTTAGAGTACCAAGTGTGCCCTTTAAAAATGAAAACAGCAACAAAAAATCCATTAAAAAGAAGAGAGCAAGAATACATAGTTGTATTTTTAATATGTGAGTCTCAATAGTTTCTATAATGACGCTTCAATTAACTATGATTTATGTTCAGCTGTTACGCACTTTCTTTTTCCATGATTGTTGTGCTATATCCTATTATTGCATTCTAATGATATTTCTGCCCAGATTTTGAGTCTGTGGCTCTGTTGCAACATCCCACCCGTGGTGTGAATGACACTGTGAGTCCACACAGCATCTTCTGGTTGGTTGCTGAGATCTTTTTTCAGCAAGTAATGTTGGCCTCGAGAAGGTGTTTGTGAACTGAAGTTAAGGAGAGAGGATCATAAGACATCTTTTGCTTTTTAAATAAGACTTTTACAGCCATTTTCCCCCTTGTTTCCTATCAACATTTTTTACATAAAGACCTAAATGGGTGTGCTGCCCAACATTCTCCCCTTCGAACTCTTGCAAATGAGTAGGAACAGGCACTGTAGCTCCATCTGGCCAGTAAATGGAGTGTGAAAAGAAGTTTTACCTTTCAATTTTAAAACAGAGCAGAGCTCTAAATTGCTATACGCAGAGAGATTACAGACATAAAAAGAGTAAAATAACATATATCCTGTGTAGCAGATGGTGGGAGATGAATATTTCAGTCTTTCACAATTTTTGTTCCATTTTCCTCAAGCATTTCATAGAGCTCCATTGAGACACCTTAATTGCTATAGGATACCCTCTCTCAGCAAAGATTTCCAAGAGCGTTGCCAGCTTGCAACATTAAGAAGGACAATACTTAAGCAAAGTGAAAACAACATCCTTAAAATAAAACACTTCTTTTAATTCTAAGACTTTTTGTAGAAAATTCTAATTGTACTCCAGCAAATGAATATAACTAGGGTAAAGCATGACAATTCTAAAACTATATCATCTTGGGTATGAGGAATGCTACAGCTCTGTGTCATGTAACCACTACAGTCTCAACTGAAAATACTTACCGGTTCAAATTGCCTGGAGAAGTTCCAGCTGAGCAAGTGAAAAGGCAGAGGAGAGTGGTGGGGATTGGGAAGCAAAAGCAACAGTATCCAGAGTACCTAGTTCTGAATACAGTGGGACTGGAACACCAGCATGCTCCTTTCTGTCCTTGTTGTCATACCACTGGTTGGCTTGAGGTAAAACCATGCTCACAGAGAAAGTCATTGTTGCATGTCTCTAATAGGATGAAGGAAAGGGAAGACAAAAATTTATTAGTGACTCGAATATGGAGGACACGTGTTTCAGCAGGGTTTTCTTTTTTTTTTATTTTGTGAAATGCTCTAGAAATGTTGTAATATTCAGTCTTAATTTTCTTCACAAATACAGGTAGGAAACTCAAAAATATAGAAAGAAAGCTACTCTTTCCTTTTACAAGCATGTGAAAGATTGTCATTACCTTTCCAGCAACGATATTGAGACAGGTAACTTCTGCTCCAGATGTGACTAAATGAGCATAGGAGGACATACTCTGGTTTTATGGTAGCCCTCAAAAACTCCTGGGATATAACAAAAAGACCTTTTCAGGATGAGTGGTCCAGAGCTTTTCTGCTTCTATTGAGCAGAAAGCACTGTAAACCTTTGATGTGCAGATCTCTCACCTGATGATTTTATGAAGGACAGATCTGGCCAAGAGCCAAGCCAGCCAATTCTCATTGAAATCACTACGAAGTCTTGGGTAGGCCCTAAATGAAAGTGGAAAAAAAAAGTTTGTTTGTTTTTAAATTAAAATAAGAAAATAAAAGCACCACAATATCAACAACAAACAACACAAAAATGCCCACCGAAACTCCACCACGTTACCATGAGGCATCCATTTGCTCTCATCCTCTGAGTGAAACCTGCCTAATGCCTCCAGGAACTCAGTCTGCCAGTAGGGTGAGTAATTACTTAGTCATGGCATACAGAAAGGATTTAGAGGAGAAAGAGAGGTACCAGGCATGTGTGTGCAAAAGGAAATGGTAATCTGGAGCTGGCTGCTGTCAGTAAAGCCCTGAAGCTCAGATACAACTGTCCTCTTAGGAGAGGCTTTCTGGCCACAGCATGGAGCTGCACATTCAGCTCTCCATCTGGAATGAGGATGCTGCTGTAAAAGCTCATAGTAGGAGAATGCGTGTTGCAAGGGAAGACAAAGTCTGCATGTGAAATGATCAAAATCCCAAAATGAACCTGTGAAATAAACCATTTCCTGAAACACAAAGCTAATTAAATACTAACATCATGGCAGCTCCAAATTTCAGCTTGAAGTCTGTTACTAGTAATATTTGTCTCTTTCATATCTAACCTCCCTAAAAATCTGGTGCCATTATAAGTCACAAATTAGCAGTATTTATCACAGTCTTCGTAACCTGAGTCATAATCAAGTTTTCTAAATATTAGAGATAAAATTATCTTATTGTTCATTGCGTCTTTACTGTCTTTCCCAATTTAAGAGTTCTATTCTGCTTACATTTTTGGTTTCACAGGAGATTATGTTCTTTCTCACCCTCCCTCCTGGATGTGCACTTGCTTGAGGCAACATCTGAGCACGTGATTTTTCTATATGCAGTCCTTAAACTTACGCAGATACAGCTTTTGCTGTAAAACCGGTCTCACAATACTGGGCACAAGTGTGCCATTTCCTCCTTTCAGACCATGAAATGAGTGTGACTTTCTTATACTACAAGTAGAGACATTTGGGGGTTTCAGTACAAGAATTTGTAATGAAGCTACATGTCCATTGCACTGCTATAGTACAAGGAACTTACTCTTTCCCTTTCCTCTCATGTGGAGGCCATGCAAGGCTGTTCCCTAGCGTAATTCTGAACGTGAAGAGAGACACCTGATTAACGCATATGCACACACATTGCTCCACGGAGATGTTCCTGGTTAACATTCACATAGCTGCCAGCAATGAGCCTTCTGGAGGAGAGGATGCACAGACGTGCTCCAACAAAGCACAGACCAAGCCTGGGGACATGCCTGTGGCATTCAGCCCTAAGGCAGGCAAGCAAATGGCATCTGCCTTGCTTTCTGTGCTGTCACTGTGTTATGGAATCTGAACCAAGTATAATTCATGAATGTGAATGTTTTGCTTGCTAGTACAATTGTATTGGCAGCTGGGAAGACACCCACGTGCTTTCATTGTAGGTAGCACCCAGGGAGTACAAGCAAATACATAGCCATGGACTACATGAAAGACAGAACACAGATCACGGCCACTAGCTAAGACATCCCAGAATATCCCAGCCGTCTGCCTGGAGCTGGCAGTAGCAGCACAGGAGCTGCAGGGGGTGCATGTCAAGATGAGCGACAGGCACCTCACATGCCTGGATGTCTGCAGAGATGCGGGAAGGCAGTGGCTGAGCCTCATCCCTCAGCTGGGAGGCTATGACCAAAACGGCCGGTCCTTGGCAAGTTGTGGATAAACAGTCTTTGTTAATGGGAACACAAATTAGCTTGAATTGGGTAACGTTTCATATTTTTTGGTTGTTCTTCTGCCTTTCGTTCAGGACAGAAATGGCTTTATTCTTCAGTTACTAAGTCATCTGCTGTGAGAGGGCATTTGAGCTCCCTCAGACTACCTTAATACCTCAGTAATGACACAAATGTTGCAAAAAATGGCTTCCCCGGTAGCTTAAAGTCTCCCTGTGTCCCCTCATCGATGGCCATTTTGTGTCTGCAGAGGAGGACATATGGATGGCCTTGGATCTCCCTCCAGTACATGAAAAAGGACCTTTTGGAGGTGGCTCATAGTATGTTTGATGCAGGCTTGCCCCATCCTCTGTCTCGTCTCTATAAGCATGATGGACAACACTGCACAGGCTGCATTGCCACACAGAAACATCTGCAGCCAGGATGCTCCTGCAGAAATGTCACTGGAAGGGATCGAGCTCCGCCTTGCAGAAGACTCTTTCAGGCCCTCAGAGGGGCCAGGGAAGGGAGGGGACACTCAGTTTGACACTAGTTCTGTGTTGTTTTTCAGGGATTTGGAGGAAGAATGTTGTGTCTGATTTTATGGATTGTCAAAATGAAGCCAGATGGCAATGGATTAAGTGTAATACTGCTTTGTTGTTCTTGGGTTCATGACTGCACTTCCCCTGGAGCAAGGAGCCTTCCCCATGCTGCAGCCCCAGCCACACACATCCCCCTCCATTGAGTGCCCTTCCCATGGGCTCCCCTAAACCCTGCCCTAAAGAGGGGGAAGAGAGCAAGCTTTGCTTTGGTGGGGACTGCTAATTGGAAACTGCTTACTTCACATGTTTCGTGACTAGATTTCTCACCAAGAGTCTGTTTGCTCTTCTCTCCATCCGATGAAATACCGGTATTTTGCAATTGGAGTGATTGGTTTGCTTGCTTGAGGGAAGTTGCTGGGTGAGCAGCTGGGCTAGTGAAGCCTGGTTTCTTACAGATTTGTGTCTGCTAGTTGGATTTTCTGATGTTTAGAAAGGCGTGAGTTCAATGGAAGTGTTTCCCATGAGGCATGAAAATATTTCAAGCCTTTTGTTGATCCTTTGGTGTCTAATAAGGGATGTATTTATGCCTCAGCTTCCCTCTCCATGTGAACACTTAAAAGAGTCTCCCTCTTTTACCACTCTGCCTTATTTTCTTTATTCTGATGGGCATATGATATCTTTGAAACCATTATGCTTTGTCAAAGGTAGGGTACTGAACACAACCACAGGGCTCTGAATATGCAGAGGGAGGCAGTCAGACTGAAAGAGAAAGATGTGATTGCCTTAACTTTGTTTTCCCAGAAAATTGGGCTAACGATTAATTAATAATTAGAGAGAAGGTGAATTTAATATTATTATGCTAAATATCATCCAATTTCTTAATTAAAACTAAATAGGTAGATTAATTTCCTCCAGAAAGTGTTATTCTTCCCTACAGCCTTTTGCTCCAGCTCAAGCACCTTCTTTCCAAGCAAGCTTTTCTGGATGTGGGTTGCTGAGTACTGTCACTGCACTGTGCAGGAGGTGGCTGTGCTCCCGTGCGCTGAGCACCTACAGACTAGTGACATTCCGCCAGCAAAATGGGCTGTGGCTCTTCTCCTTCGTAGACTGCATCATCATTTCAAGTGTAAGCTTATACTTTCAATTTAACTTACTCCTCCACAAGATTTTGTTGCAATTTTGTACTGAAACAGTGAATTTTAATTTGTAAGAAATCTGCACTTCTTCATGTAGATCAGCAAGTGCCTGCTCCAGGTTTGTGATACAGTCCTTGGGCCCAGGAAGGATTCTGACAAAAACCTGCTGCCTTCATAATGGGGGAGAATCCACAAGCCAAGTCACATCTGCTGCTTTGCTATGCTCTGTCCTGTTCTTCCCTAGGATCATTTCTCTGCTGTTCAGAGGTTTGTTTGAAACCACTGTCTGCTCCATTAATGGTCAGAGCTTTTTAGCCTTCTTTAACAAATCTTTCTCACGAGTCACCCTCTCCAGGATGACTTTCAGGGAGCTAGGTACAGATCCATGTCAGGGTGAGCTTTTCTGCATTTGCTTTGAAAGTGGATTTGCATCAGTTGCTTAGCTTGCAGATTTCTTGATGTGAAGACTGTATGCATGGCTCACACAGCACAGTGTATCCTGACAGTGTTTAGCAAAAGAAATTGGGGAGGAGGCTGGAATCAGGATAACATTAATTTTTTTTATTACTTGTAGTTATAATGTGGAATATAGATGACAGTGAGCTAGTCACTGTCTTCAAAAATTAGTAGTCATGACAATTTTATACTGACTGGCTGTTACCAAGGTGCTCACAAAGACTGGGATTTCCCGACCTTCATTTCAGTGACTTCAGAGATGATCTTTTCTGGATTCTTGATGAGACATCCTAGTGATATAAAACAAACTTTTCAAAGAGCCAAAGCCCTCATACTCAGCTTGTAACCTCTGCATTTCACCTTCTGCCTTGGTGGTCCAGCAGAAGCGGCCCAAACATCAACTCAGAGTGTGCTTTCATGTCCCCTTACTACATGCACATTCGGAAGTTATAAATTAGAAATGTTCAAGTATTCCACTAACATGCTTTGGCTATTTTAAGAAGAAAACTCACTCTTGATATATTTTGTGCTAAGTAGAAGAAAGTTTGGATGTGCTTATGTTTTTATTTATTCTCAGAAGTATTTCACATTTATAGTGTGAGCTTCTCCCCCTCAAATTCCTCTCCTGTTTTTCTTTACTGTATCCTGTTGCAATATTCCCTTTGGAAGGTCTTTTATAGAGTATTTTTTTACAGATTCTAAAAACTTCCTTCCTGGCATTTGCATTCTCTCTTCAGATGTCAAAATCAAAGATAATGACCCATTGCTTGTATGTTGGGAAGGGAGGGGTGTGCAAAGGAATTTGCAGTCCCCGCGCACTCAGCAAGTTGACACACTTCACGTGTGGTGTGAGGCACTCAGTGTGTCCCAACAGTAGTGCACTGTTAGACAGGACAAGGAGGAGACATTGAAATTCAGGGCGAGCATTCTGAAAATTGTCAGTATTTTCTTATCCATTTCCCCACACACAAAGCCAACAGATCTCCCAAGGAACTTTGAGAAGATGGTACGAATCTCAATACGAATGCCAATTTTGTCCATAGGACATGAATATAGACTTGTTCTGTCAGAGACAGGGATATGTGTCAGTGATGCTCTGAACAACTGTTTCAGCCTGCAGCTTTGGATGGATAATAGCAACCCCTTTCATACACACTTAGTATCTCCTAAACTGTGAGCACCTAGACCTGGCAAAACAGCAGGAGAGAAGGTTGGTAAAGTTAAGCACCAGTATACCCATGCTTAACCCCTGGAGATTTGGGTCCAGCGCCTGCCATCTTATCATAAAAAAACCTTTGTAACTTGGTGCCTTCCATGGTTCATATTTGGGATGTTTTGGCAAATGTAGTCTATACAGGCTTGAAACTACAACGTCAGAATGTTATGTCAGTGTTATCAGCCGAGATCCAAGGAGATAAGTGATAGTTGTTTCAAAAAATCTTCTGCATCATATTCCTGGATCTGAGTTTCATTTTTACCATTTTAACAGCTAAACATATTCAGTACGGATTCTCAAGGTACAACTATGCAGGAATAAGCACACACGGTATTTGCTGAAGATGCATTAGGCACTGAAAGCTAAGCTAAAAACCTTTCAATGTCAAATAAATCTGATCTATCGCTTGCTGAAGAGCTTTCTGTATCTTTCCTACATAGAAAGAGAAAGCACACTGTGACATTGAACCAATAATATGAGATTTGTAAGACAGCTGAAAGCACATTTCTAATTTCTTTTCAGCAGTTTTGATAGATTTGCCACTTCTAAGGCATTTCATGGTACAGTGTTTGAAAAACAAATGGTTTTCTAAAGGAGTTCTTATTTGAAATGGTACTTAACCATTCACATTGGGGACTGCAGACAAAATTATTAACAATAATAATAATATTTTTTAAATTAGAAAATGATCAAATTTCATTTGACTTTTGGTTGAATTTTATATATGCCTCATCATTTTATCTATTATATATTATAGAGTTATATATCTATTTGTTATGGTTTTTGAAAACGTGTAAGTTCTTTAGTGTGGTAAACAAGTGTAATTAAACAAATGGATCCATGAAAATCAAAGCCAAAGAGTTGTAATGTGAGCTCCAAGGGAAGATTTTCCTGCTGTTTGGGCATACATGTCTTTTTTTTCTACAC
>JAOWBP010002392.1:42190719-42202235 GCA_028571105.1 Tragopan temminckii
ACACTAGAAATGGGAGCTCAGCATTTTAGCAACATCCTTGGTGAGAGTTTTCCCTCAGTGAAAATAAATCTTTCATCTTCGCCTGCTTACCTGCATTCACCAAACTTGTTTAAGTGCTGTTGAAAGCCCCTCTCATCTGTCAGAAGTGGTTGAAATCGTTCCCTGAATTCAGAATTCGTTGTGGGCTCTGGTTACACATGCAGTTATGTAAGCTCTGGAAACTCAGAATACATCTTCTGTTCTGCAGAGCAAGGGCAGAAGCCCATGAGTGGCTAAGGTTTGGGCAACATGCAGAAAATCCTCTCCTATCTTCAGTTTTTCAGCAGATCACTTTAAAGTAGAATTTGAGCTTTAGGTTGCATCTCTGAACTAAGTGTTTTCCTTCATCACCACCTCCCAGCTTGCAATGGACATTGCTAAGACAGCTCTCGGTGTGTATGTGTAGCACATTATACAGTTCATTTGTCCATGTGTAAATAGGTTGTTTCCTTGCAACTTTTTCTTCTTATCCAACCTATAATCAATGTATTGAATTTTCCCATGGATAAATGAATTACCAATTTAAGAAATTTGCATGTAAATAGAATTGTGATGAGATCAGTGCTTGGCTCATTCATCAAAACAGAGGTTATTTGCGAGATGTATGCTATCCCCTGTTTGTTGAGCTCACCAGGCCAGCAGCTCTCTAAGCAATGATGTGTTTAGACTGGGCTGATCAGCTGGGCTGATCAGCAATCCCTCTACTGAAATTATCTTCAAAGTGACTCCTTCTTTTCTGCGTGTTCCATGCCCCCAGCTGATGTCTTTTGTTGGTATTTTGGTGTGGATATGCTGTAACTAAAAATGAATGTGACCTAAGGAATGTTTGTTTATCCGAAAGCACATCATTTTTCCAGTTAGAGCAATGCTTCCCAAAATTGCTTTTTCCTCATGCTCTTACAGAAGACAGAGAGCAGCATGGCTGAGTGGCCGTGGGCATTGCTGCATCCCGCCTACTCCCAGAAGGGCTCTGCAGAGCTTCACCATCTGTACTGTGTGAGAAAAGCAGCTGTCAGCCGTGTGCAGATGTTAATGCATTTTTTTCCCACATGAGACACATCTGCGACTCTTCAGAGTTCCATCACTGGCAAAGACCAGAGATGTGTCCTGTGACCACAAGGTACTGCAAGTTTCTGTTGACCACAACTCAGTGATCATTCATGCCTGTGTGTTTTAAGTGGAGTCCTTGCACTGATATTTAAAATTGCATTTGCTGAATTACACAGCAAAGCCACCTGCAAAAACAGAACTTCCCAACTCAGAAAGGGGGATGCTGAATGCCATTATTTAAACAGCAGTGTGGATATCATATCCCAGCCAGCCTGTGTCAGCATCCCACGGGTCAATGCAAAATATCTCTGTTGGTTTTGGACTGACTACTTACCGTGGAGCAAAAACTGTGCTTTTAATTTGGCTTCTAATTTGTTCAGTCCTAAATGATGGAGAGATTGAATAGGTGTGGCAGAGGACAGAAATCTTGACTACTGTGAACTGCCACAGCTGCATTTAAAGCAACAACGCACAGAAGGGGACTGAGGAAGAAAATGTGGTTCAGATTCACCACGTCAGGAACAAATTAAATCACTGTGGTAAAGGATCCAAAGAAAAATGTGCTTGGAATAACTTATATGCCAAACCTAGGATTTGGGGTAATAAGTAAGAGGCACTGGAATTTCTCAATAATCAAGATAAATTCAACATAATTATCTCATCAGATTTCAGGACTAGAGGGATCAGAATGCTAAAGTATTGAATAAGCTGTTTAAGAAGGCAAAGGGAGATAAAAGAAATAGTGTGAGGGGGTGACTTTGTGTATGACCCAGTGGCTTATATATGTCTAACTTAAAATCAGGAAGCGCAGGATCTTAAAAATTCAGTGCAATACATTGATTACAGTGTACAGGAACAAGTAGGGGTGGACGGAGTATGGTATTATAAATAACTGTTTTGACCCAGAAGACAGGATTATTTACTACTGCTTGTGGGGGAAAAAAACTGCAATTACAACAAACTTAGTTCTTTCAGAGATTTTCACTAGATTTCATTTATCTACCTGCAAAACATCACTAGAATAGCATTAAATACCAGATGATAGCTCTATAAAACAAATTGTATCAAATTCTGCTGAATTTATCCACCAGATTGGAAAATGGGTTTTCTCAGGAAGACACGATCATGATCTCTTTACATTCAGTATAGGTGAAGATTAGACAGTCTGAGATAGTATTTTTTATGAGTTTTGTTTTAAAAAGGCCAATATCCCAAAGCTGAGGACTGCCCTTAATCAAGTTGAATGGAAGAGAAATGTATGAATCGAACTTGGATGATTTTCAAGATGAGTTATCTGAATAAGAAAAAAACGTTGTTAAAAGAAGCTGTACGGCAAAAGAAGACAAAGTAGAAATGTGTTTACACGCATACAAATGTGTTTAAATATGTAGATATTTGTCTACACACGTCTATATTTTGGGTGTGTATGTATAGATATGTATGTGGGTATGAATATATAGTACATTTAAATAAAGTATGTGTTTATTTTGGAAAAAAGAACTAGAAAAGGAGAAAGAGACATTAGAAGATATTTTTGTGTTAGGAGGCATGGAAACTACTAGTAAAGGTTAGAGCAAAATCTATTCATACCAAGCAAATGGCATTCTGAAAGAGTTCTTAAGTTGCATAAGGAAAAAAAGGTAGTAAGGGTGTAGGCCCAGAAGGGGTTGAAGGTGTTAAAACTGTTTGTAGCACAGTCTTGGATGGCTGAAATGTTCACTACATATTTCTGTCTTATGTTTGGAAAGAAACAAGGTGATGTTACATATATCATGTGAGGATGGTGTGTTATTTTCCAGCCCATCAGCAATTTAGGGAATGCTGGACAACACCTACTTCGTTCTAGCAGCATTAAACCAGTAGATCATATATAACCTGCAGCTATGCAGCATTAAAATAATAATAATAAGAAAAAAAGGCTGAGGAATTATCAGACCTACTGATGTTCATTTTTAACAAATTTTGGGATATTTGAGGAATTTACCAAGACTGAAAACATGCTCACATTTTGCCAGTGTTCCAACAGAACGAACAGAGTAATTGTGATAACAGCAGTATAGCTAGCCTGGCCTCACTTCCAGGAAAGTAATAGACAAGCTGATAAGGGAATTGAAGTAAGAAAGAACAGGAATATTATTAATGGCAGCCAACGATGTTTTTATGGGACATAGGTCTTGACAGGTAAAGTTGGCTTATTTTTTTTAAGTAGTTAGCTGGTTGTTTGATAAAATAACTCTGTGGGCATAATAAATCTTGAAAGGTGTTCAAGTCAATATCCCAGAATATTTTGCTCAGTAAATGAACCATTTTGCACTTTTGTATATGCATATGTCATGTGGCTGAGAACAGGTGTGTCAAAAGTAAAAAAAAAAAAAAAAAAAAAAAAAAAAAAAGAGGGTTTAGAGCAAGCATAATGCATGCACTGGTAAGAGATGCAAATACTGGATGGGAAGGGATCATTCAGTCAGTGAGGAAATGTGTAATATGGATTGATGATTATAACCTTTAGCAGTGTCATCAGATTAGCAATGAATTGTCCATGTGCTTTCACAAGCACAAACGCTTAATTCCCAGAAGAAGAGACAAGTGAACTCCTCACCTTTTGATTTTTCAAGGTGCTCTTCCATAGAGACTCCCAATAGGACTAAACCCAAGGCAGAGCAGGGGACATGGCAGCTTGTGACATGCAAGAAGTTGGGCCAGATGACCTCCACTTCTGTTCTAATCTTAAAGTCCAGGAATTGTTCCCAGGATATAAGCCTGGCTGTGAAAGTCCATGCCATGCAAAGGTGGTCTGTACAAACCACTTATCTGTACATGCTTTTAGAACGGAAGCTTTACTGCGTCTCAAACAATTCTCTTTATTGTCTCTAATAAAGTATGGGAGAACTGGTGAGACGCAAGGACAAACGGTAAAGGTGACAGGACAAGAGGGAGTAGCTTTAAACTAAAAGGGGAGAGATTCAGACTAGAATTTTTTACTCAGAGGGCAGTGAGGTAGTGGTACAGGCTTCCGGGAGGAGATGTAGATGCCCCACCTCTGGAGACATTCAAGGCCAGGTTGGATGGGGCCCTCGGCAACCTTGTCTGGTGGGTGGCAACTAGCCCATGGCAGGGAGTTGGTTCTGATTTATCTTTAAACTCCCTTCCAACCCAATCCATTCTATTATTCTGTGATTCTGTGATATGCAATTTTGTGCCAGAGATTTCCTTTGTAATTAGGAAGAAGTCACTAAGTTTCTGTGCCTTGGTTTACTCCCTTTTAGAAAGTGAACCTGCTGCTTTCCTCAGCCCCTCCCTCCATGCCTGATGCTGGAGAGACATCCAAAGGTACTGCGCAAATGCTTTCTTCCAAAAAAAACAAACATGCAGGTAATTAAAAAAACAAGGGATGGCACAGGACTGATGTTTCTAATGCTTCCATCTTGCAGAAAGCACTCACATTGTCCTGGTCAGAAATTCATCCGTACTGTGAACTTTGACAAGATAAATATAATTGTCCTGGGATTGCTTATGCAACAAGCTTGCTTTGCAATTTAACTAACGAATGTGCTGAGAGCCCAGATTAATCTTTTAACTTGAACAATTTCTCCCAAGGGAGAACATATATAGCCTGGCTCTCTGTAATATTATCCCCTCACTACAGCCAGAGTGACTTTGCCACTTGAAAGTTTGTTTTGCTTATGTATGTATAGCTCATGTTTTCACAGATTTTTTTGGAGGAGGTGGGAGGACTGGAGGCTTCACTTGTGATTGTACAGCTGGATCTGCAGGATTTCACAATCATATCTCCTGCTGATGGATGCTATGAGAGCTCTTTGGTGTGATTATTTTAGCTGCAGGTATGGCTAGGCTTTATCCAGTCAGCCTTTATTCAATTCTGTGCTCTCTCAACCCAGCTGTTCATTTCAGAAAGTGATAGTTCTAATTCTGATATTTCTACCTGTTCATTAACTGAGAACAAAAGATTACTTTAATCCTGTGGCTTTAATTTAATTAGGAAAATAACAAAGATTTTCCTAATCTCCTTCTAGAAGATGTAATGCTGCAGAATACAGAAAAGACAGTAAATTCTTATAACAAGAGAAACTTGACTTCCCAGAGTAACATGCACTGTGTAAGAATCTCGCTATCTGCTAATTGCACCAAGTAGGTCAACTTTGGAAGTCAGCATCATATTTAAATTGTCACACTGTAGAGAACTGCTAGCTTAACACTGTTGATTAATGACTGCAGAGTCCATAGTCCCATTTCCAAGCAAACTGTCAATGGTACTCAGTCATCCCAAGAGAGCTCATAGTACAAGCACTTGGCGAAGTTTCCCTTCATGTTTTGCGATCCAATTCACAATGCTGATTTTCTGGAAAGGGGAAACAAGAAGAGGGACTAGACATGCAAATATTGGCCTTCATTCTGGAGTCATTTCTAAACCACATTTTTTGCCCCAGCATTGGTTCCTATTCTCTGGTATGCCTCTTTACAACCAAGATGCAGATTTAGAGCAGTCCCGCATGACCACGATGGCTCAGATACTGCCATCTGTGCCAGATGTGGGTGTGACCTGCCACCATTTACTGAAGAGAGGCCAGATTCATCCCAAGGGACTCATCTCCTCCCAGCTGGTCTGTCCACAGTACACTAAGCTCCTGATGCCCTTCCCGATGAACCCCTCCCAGTCCCGTTGCCATCATCCACACATGGCAGACAGGATAGGGTTTATTTTGCCACTGCAGGAACACTGAAGAGACGCTGAACAGCAACTGGAGATTTCTTGTGCACTTGAAAGAGATTGTGCAGCTCAGCCCTTTTGTGGGGTCAGGAACATAACACATGCTGAAGACTGGTCTTGTATTTCCTATTTGCTAACCATCTGCTGGCTGGCCAAGCGCAAGGGCTGGAAGAGGAGTGAGTAGCAGCCTGCATGCCCCATTTGCTCACGGAGCTTCAGAAGGCAATATCAGTGAAGGACAGCATGTCTGGAGGAAACAGTGATCTTTTCAGAGCCTGACACAGACGGTATCCATTACAGTATTATCATCTAACATTTGATTATTACAATTTTCCAATGCATGCTTGCACAACACGTACTGCCAGTAGATTCAGCATATGCTGAAATCACTTAGCTGACATAAATAAACACAAATAAGGCCTAATACAATGGAGTTTATGGCATGTTATCCTCCTGGAAATATTTTCAGTAGTGAAGCCTAGAATATCTGCAATTCAAAAAGCCTGTTCTTACACCCATTTTGTGTAGGCTGAGACAAGCTGTTCAGATTGGTTTTAAAATTAAACCAAGCCAAACATTTGACTTCTGCAACATATAAAGCTATACCAGGAAATTAGAAGTTTATAAACTCAGACAGATCTACAAGATACTACTGTCATTTCAATGCAAAAGAATGAATCATAGTAGGAAATACTCCCACTTTTTTATGCTGTTGATGAAGAAATCTATCAATAGATTCTTTAGCCAGCTGTTGGCAAATGAGGGAGTCTGTAAATAATGGAGTAAATGAGCTGCAGGTGAAAGGAGATCCTTTTGTGTTCCACCCTAGAGGGTGAAAGAGTTTTAGCAGAGGATGTTCCATTGAAGGGTGTAGCTCCTCAGCTGCTAGGTTCAGAACCAATGAAGTCACCTTCTAGGAAAACAGTTTGCTCTGTAAGTAGAAGGAAGTACTAATATAAAATTCTAGAGTATGACTTTAGAGAGGAATGGGTGCCTAAAATGGCTGTTTGGGCAAACAAGAGAGTAGAGAGCTATTCTTCTGAGCAGAGTCTTAGAGTTTGAGAATGGAAATAGGAATGCAAGTTGTGAGATGAGAAAGGCTATTAGAGCAATCCAACAGCGCTGGCATGAGAACAAATGAGTTTGAACTGGCCATTAGTCTAGAAACTTACAAAAGCATCCCAGGTGGGAGGGGGGGGTGAAAACTTGGCTAGTTTCTGAATGGGAATGAAGTCTGCAACTGGGAGTGACTGATGTGGTCACCTGCAACAGCAGGGCTCTGGGCTTCCTGATTGAGCCGATCAGCACGGAAGAGACTTCCCCTGTGAGGAAGGATTTAAGCACATGCTCTGCTCTGTGGGGATGTACTTGTTAATGTTTCAGCTTCTACAGTTTAAGTGTGTTCTTTAAAAGTGAATTACATATGCATGGCTCAATATTACAGGTAGCTAATGTCTGGGGCTTGCATATCTGGCCTTACAACTTCTGTGAGAACCTAGATCCCATGCAGGCTGTGTCTCTCTGTATTGCACCCACTGCTGGAGCAGAGCAGTGCCCAAACTCCAGTGTGGGCTTTGGGTGGTAATGCACCAAGCACCATGGGCTGGCTTGGTAGACCCCTTCTGCATCTCCTTGAGCAGCCTGGGGCAGAGGTGCTGTGATGGGCATGAAAGCAAAGGCTGCCACAAACAAGGCTGAGAGCATGACTGTCTTGTAAGGTCCTACCAGCATACAACTCTTGATGATTTCTTAAATATTTAGCAAGAGATTTTATGAACACCAGTAGCAAGTATGCTTTTAAAATACTTGAAGGGAAACAAATTTGCATAGAATGAATTGGAGGTTAAGACCTGTTAGCCATAGATACTTATATGGGAGGCTGGGGGCTTTCTTCTTGCTGTTTTCAGTGTATGGCTCCAAATCTGTCTCCAAAGTTTTCTTGCTTCTTTCCTTAAAGGAAAATGCTTATGATCGCTTAAGTCTTTGCGTTTACTAGTGATACATGTAGCTGAAGCATCAGGGTTTCTTTTCCTCCACTAGAGTTACTTTTTGAACAGAAGAGCATTTTGATACCACTGCCATCGTAATTGCCATTCATGCTCAGCTCAGGTATCTACACATCTTATCCCTTCCTTCATTGGTTTTTCCCTTGGAAATCACTGGTTAAGAGGACTTAAAGTAGTCTTTATTTCCTGATGTTCAGATAATTACTGGAGCTTGTATTTCTAGCAGCTGATATCCTAGTTCTCAAATTGCTCTGACATGGTTCCCTGCTCCCCAGCTGACCACCCCAGGTGTGTGGGAACGAGGTGGAGTTACAGCTGGCAAAGCACTGAGATGAGCCCTGCCTCAGAGCTCACAGGCCTTGTCCTCCTGCTCCAGGGGAAAGCCAAGACAAGTCTTTTGTTTTAAACCAGCTCTTAAGAGAATTTTCTGGTCCAAGTTCAATCTGATTGTAAGGCTGAAAGAAGAAAGGAAACACAAAGCAAAGCCAAACTGAAAATGGACTTTGGCGTATGCCGGAAATAAAAGCCAAAGCTTCAAGTTACATTGCTGTCTGAGCAGCCTGCACATGCTCATGTTGCCTGCAGGAGAAATAACTGGAAGGGCGTGGTTCTCTAAACCTTGAATTGCTCAGGTGTACGCACTTCAACTTTTATTTTGCTTCCTGACATGCTGTAGGCTGCCCTGTGTGACACAGCTGATGGCTGCTTTCCTGCAGGGATGGGGCCCTACTGCCAAAATGCAGTGAATATGCACCACTGGGACTCTGCCAGCAGCTAGCACCAGGCACAGCCAGGCCAGATGTGAGTTTCAAGATTTGCATTCTTTTTTTCTGATATTCTCACTTACAACCTACTGTTTGGTCCAGAGAAGCAAATAGGAAAGGAAATACTTAGGCAAAACAAACAGCTCCCATTTAGGGCAGCGGGGAGAGGATCAGAATTTCAGCCTGTGTCTTAGGAAGTGCTGCACAGCAAGGCAGAGGTATTCCTTATGATATAACCAGTGATTTGGTCCCCCTATGATCCGATGCAGGGATGAGATGAGGTTGCTATGTTTGAATGCTGCTTACTACCTCGCTAGGGTGCAAGAGTGCCATGCTTCATTCATCACCTCTTAGTTAGATGTGTTGTCTTCGTTTTGCTAGGAAAATCTCTGTCTTCAGCAAGAATGTTAGATCTAACCAATTACCTGTGGAAATGTGCCAGTTTCACTGCAGAGGCTTTAGCTTAGTGTTTCAGCTTCTGAAAACTCATTTCTCTCAAGAGTTAAAACCCCAGAAGTCTTGTAGAGCCATGCAGTTTAAGCATATAACTGCAGCTGAGGTGAGAGAAGGAGAGCTTTATTTGCTATCTTCTGTTTACATTCTCCTCTACTTATTTATACCCAAGTTCTGTTTTCATTCAGTACTGGTGTGTGCAGTGGTTGCATAACTGTGAGTATGTGTGAGTATATGAAATCTTACAAAAGTTTCATGCGTACGGATGAGCCTGATCATATTTGTCAAAACAAGGTCAATGTACAGACATGGTAATGCAGGGGTCAGGACTGCTGTGACAATGCACAAACATCCTCGCGCCCTGAGGGAGGTACTTAAAGTACCTCACCAGTTTAAAGCTAAGCACATTTTGAGTGTTTTTAATTAATAAAGATGAACTGCTTGCATTAAGTTGCTGGATACTTAGACGTCTACCAAGGAAAAAACTTAACTCAGGGAAAGTGCTCACATTAGAGTTGTAATTCACACTTTTCCCATATGCCTGACACAAGAACAGGGTTCAGCCAGCAGCAGGAAAGGCAGGGATAGAATACCATGGGTGAATGTTCTGGTAGCTATATGATGAGGCTGTTTCTCCACAGTCTCCTAAGGAAATAGATTAGAGCACACAATCTGTTTGTTACACTCCCCAAACTTCTTTTTGTTTGTTCATTCAGTTACACACAAAAAAATCAAGGTGTCTTCGCTACTTTATCAAAGCAGTACAATCTATTGTCTCCTGTTGTAAGAAAAGCATAGAAATTATCTTTTTAAAAAAAGACAGGATTTGCCATCAGGCATTTGGAAAGATGTTGCCTTGCTATGAGTGGTATCCTTAGATCTCCAATCCACTTTTCTGAGACTGAGAACTCTTCTCAAGGAAGCAATCTGTTACTAATTTACTATTTTATACTCTTCCACCCAAACCTCAGAGGCCGTGTATATTTTCCAAAAATATAAATTGAATCAGTCTGAGAAATCTTGACTCTTCATTATCTTTTTCTTGCCACCTGAAAATACTCATGCTCCTGCTTCTAATTACTTTTTCTTTTCTGTGGTCCTGTACAAGTGTCCTCCTGTCTCTCATGAGACTTCTGCTTTTTGGAAGGATGTTCCAAGCCTGTGTATTTGAGCATTAACTGCATCAGGACTTCATTGTAGCACAGACTTAGAAGGCAGAATGTCACTGGCTCCAGACTGCAATTTTCTATCACAAGAAGAAATTGATTTGTTTTTTGGAAGAGGTTTGAAGGGGCTGGCATCTTCCCCCTGAATAACTTTTCTTTTGTAAAGTGCAAATAAATCTTGCACGCAGAATGAGATGACAGATAAGCCTCATTTTGCTGCAGACTAGGAAATTGGACAGTATTGTTTCCAGCAGGAAGGTAAATCTCTGAAGGCTTTCCAGATGCAGTCTCTTCCATTCTGACTGCTGAAGGGCTGCAGCCAGGTATTTCTGGAGCCTTCAGCTCTGTAGCCTGGCCTGGGGAAGGCAGAGGCTGCAGCTTATTTTGGGGGGCTGTCTCTGTGGCCAAAGCTTGTGAGAGGGCTTAATGTATTCCACCTCTAGTTAAAATGGACAGACACTTGTGTCACATAATATTGCTGGTTTTGCACTTGCTTGAGATGCAAAGCCAACTCTTCCACTGGTATTTTTGCTCCTAGAAAATGGGAGGTGCAATGGCTGGCTTTCCCCAAAGGCTCAAGCTGTTTGTTCAAGAAAGGTCATTGCGCAAATTCTATGATTTGAGGGAACTTAACTTGGAAGCAGAAAGTTTCTCCTTTGTTAAATGTCCAGGGAATGGTTCATAGGCAGCTTAGGTGCAGTTGCCTCTGACTGCATGCTGCTACTGTTCCTCTCAATAAACATCAATTACTGCTTGACAAGGAAATCGATGACCTAAATGCCCTGAAACTTCCTACCTGTTCAACAGCCCCAGGCAGCACTCTCCTTCATCTTTCAGTTTTACTTTAATGCACCTTTACCATTCTTCTTAAAACAAAAAGCATTCATAAATTGGTTGTTTGCATGCACCAGCAACTCCTTACTAAGAGGTGACAGCTACTTCTCTGCCTGGACTAATGCATTTTTTCAGAAAATGCATTTCAGAATGCAGGTTAATTTTGGTCTGTTATTGAATATAATTCTAGTTCACTTTCCTTTCCTACAAATATCTCAGTACCACTGAGATATTATGATGTTAAAAAAAAATATGGGTGATGCTGGTGTTTCATTTGCTGTTCTCATTCAGAGATTATTTCTGATTGCAGTTCTTTGTGCTATATATTTAACAGCACCAATTCACACAGGATTTTGCAAGTAGAGCTTCCTGTTGGAAAGCAACTTGTAGCTTTGATTTTTCATAGTTTCAGCCTAAGGAGTAAGCTGATTGTACTACTGCTGTTTAGAAAAACATTGTAGTCTTGATCCAGGTA
>JAOWBP010002392.1:42210394-42231925 GCA_028571105.1 Tragopan temminckii
TTTTTTTGTTTTTTTTTTGTGACTGCTTTGCTGCTTCCAGAATATCTCAGTGTCTTTTTTCTTAATTGGGGTAGTCAGTATGCTAGAATGATATCTTCTGTCTTTTTCTTGTTTCATTTTGCTGTATGTCGCTTTAATAGAGTCAACTAATACTGATTTAGTTCCTACTTTAAGAGGTTTTTTTCCTAGTTTTCTTTCCTGCACAATTCTTCTCAAGACATGTACACAAAATTCTGATAAATATTTTTACAAAGGGGAACATTTGCTGCTGTACAGAGTATTTTAAATATTCTATTTAAAATATTCATGTAGGGGATCATTTTAATTCAAATGAATTCACTGCTAATCAGGAGGCAGAGTGTATGCAGAGCTTAGTCTTGCAAGCAAAAAATGTTATTATACACTTAGCATAATAGCTGCATAAGAATAGGATCTAACAAAGCATTGAAGTGAATGTTTGACATTCAAGCATCTGGATAGAGTTAGTAGGGCTATAATTTTACCTTTATGTCAGAAAACGCTGCCATTTTGAAGTCTAATTTCTCAGGTTTAGAGTCTAAGAGCTTTACATAAAAATAAGGTTTGTTTTTATTTTAAATGAAAATGTGCTCTGTCATACTCAGATTTTTATATATATATATTCTTTTCCTCATTTGCCCTCAAACGTGGGTGTCTGAAGCTGACAAGTTGTCTCAGCAAATTAAGTCAAGCTGGAAGAAAGAGCACAGTGCTATGGCAGAGCAGCAAATAAGATTTACATTTTCAAGCAAGAGTAGTAATTAGGCCATTGCATATTTTATATCTTCATGTTTATTTTCAAAGAGATGGATCAAAATAAGCATAGATGTAACGAGACGTAAGTGCTCCAACAAGCAGTCAGGGTTCATCAAGTAAAAGCTACAAATTACTGTTCAGTTTTGCTGCCACCCACGGTGTTTACATCCCTGAAATACCAGCAGGCAGGTGCTTTGATCGGAGCTATAACTTAATTTGGGATTATAACACTAATTATTAAAGGAATAGGCTTCATTTTTGTTCACTGGTTTTGAAAATTGGACAGATGAACCACTGCTATGGCAGAGGATGATCTGGAGGTCCCAGGCTCTAAGCTCTAGGCAGCCCTCCTTGTAGCTGTGCACATGGTGTGGGCTCAACTTGCTGCCTTTCCTTCCAGCACATACAGGTGGCTTGGGCAGTGACCATTCTCATTATCTGTGTCTCTGCACATGTATTGCAAGATTTGCCTATGCATGGTGGTGCTTTTCCAAGAGAAGTAATGTGATCACTATTAAAAATGTTGGATTTTTAATATGTAGTTGTATGCTAACCTAAGGTGTCTGACCGTTAAATTTCTGTAGTATTCCCTCTATTTTGATATCTTTCTTTACACTGAGAGTAATTGTGTCAGCTGAGCTAAACTTAGGAGCAAAAAAGTCGTTGGAGTTCACAATCTGATTTTTCCTCTTTGTTTTATCCTCCCGTAACAAAGATGCAATCCTTCCCTAAGAACTGTTGGAGTACTTTATATCCAGGTACATACCATAAATAAATTCAGGAAAAGCAATACAGAAGATAATTTTTTTGCTTCCTTCCCCACAGATCTGATGGCACATAAGCCTTGCTGCTCTCGCAAATAGAAACCAAGTTGGGTGCTTTCTTCTGCCCTCTTTTGAATTGCATCAATTCCAATTACAAGCCAGAAAGAAGAAGAAATGGAGAACTCCCCACCACTCTGTGTCACCTGTGGCCAGGCGCATTTACCAGAGGAAAACCACTTGTACAGCTACACTGAGGAAGTAGATGATGATCTGATCTGCCACATTTGCCTGCAACCTTTGCTTCAGCCGTTAGATACACTCTGTGGTCATACCTTCTGTGCTGCCTGCCTTACAAACTTCCTCTTGGAAAAAGATTTCTGCCCCATGGACCGCAATCTGGTGGCTCTCCAGAACTGCAGGAAGTCCAGCATACTGGTGAATAACCTCCTGGATAAGCTAATGGTTAGCTGTCCTTTCACAGAACATTGCTCAGAGGTTGTGCAACGCGGTCACCTCGAACAGCATTTCCAAACCCAGTAAGTTTTTGTTGAGGTGGTGAGATTTTTTCATTGTGCTGTCTTTTCCTTAAGGAGATGGAGAAGTATCAGCAATTAACACTGATTTAAATAGATTGTTAATGTAAAGAAAGATTTATCAATTTCAGTCCCTGGGAGCACCTATACTATCACGAAGTTAGAAACAAGTTAGTATTTGATGATGTCTCATGGGCTTTTTTAGAATCAAATCCACCTAAGGTACTTCATGCTATCATTAGCAGTTCTGGGCAGATACCTTGTGGTAAGCTGCATAATGGAAGAGTGTATTTAGTCATCCAGAGAGATCTGTGAGTTTTGGGAAGCTAAACTATCATAAATATTTCAGTTGTACTACGGCTTTTGTAATTGCCCTTTCTTCAATCCATTTTTGAATCACAAATGACCTACATGTGAAGTAGAGCAGAAAACATCCCAGTTTGGTGCTGGCCTTTGGAGCTGAGGACTCCTTCCTTCCAGGTGCACACTGGCCCCTCTGGCCCCTTGATGGTACACAGGGGCTCACAGAGGGCAGCCCAGTCTCCATGGCCTTGGTCATAGCTGCTGTGGCTGAGACCACCTCGCTCAGGGAAGACATCCCCAGGGAGCAGTTAGTTCCTTTGCAGGGGGGGAACCGAGGGTGAGTGGCCCTCAGCACTACTACTTCTGCCCAGGTGTTTTCAGATTTCTTCCTCTGCAAACACAGGCAGAAGGCCTCTGTTGGCCAGCATGCTCCTTGGTGGGCATGGTAGTACTGATGGTCAGAGCACCTCTTTCCCAACCTGATCTGTATTGCAGGTCATTGGTGCCAGCAGCATCTCAGAATGCATGAGCAGAGGGCTGGAGCAGTGTGCTAGGGAACCCCACAGCTGGCAGTGGCTCTGTGACCTGACATTCAAATACAAACCCATTCCCTAAGGCGCTTGGATTCCTAAGAGGAATTTATTCAAGGTACTTACTGTGGAACTGGCTGATGATGCAAGGGGTGCTGCCAGCCATGCTCCACAAGGTGAGCTTTTGCTGCTAGAGAGAGAAATTAGCAGGATTATCTGCTGTTTTCTGCCTCTGGTTAGTAATTCTCTGACATACCAAAAATATAGATTTCAGCAGTGATGCAGGTAAAGGGACTGACAGTCTGCTGTGAGCTGCTGTCATAGAGATTATGTTGCTCTACAGACTGCAACAATAAAATCTTCAGCCCCTAGTGCAAATACCCTTTCCTTTTGCTACATACAAGAGCTGCTCTGAAAGTAATGCCTCTTATTTTTTTATGTTGGCCCATGATGTCAGAGGCAGATGTTGGTGATGTGGCAGTAGAAGCTGAACCTTCCCACCAATGCTCTGTTGCATTTTGTTGCCATGTGACAGACCAGTAGCAGAGGGGCAGTCTGACAAAGTGGCATCTGTTATGGAAATGTGTATGGAGAGAATGCGTGTCACTGAATTCCTCCATGAGGGAAAAATTGCACCCACGGACATTCATCAACGCTTGCTGAATGTTATAGAGGCCAAACAGTGCATGCAAGCTCAGTGAGTAGGTGGGTGGTATGTTTCAGCAATGATACTGTCATAGAAGCTGTGAAGCAACAAATCACCTCCACTGGTGCAGATTTTTACCAGAGTGATACACAGGCTTTTCTTCATCACAGGTGAAAATTCATAGCTAATGGTGGTGACTATGTTGAAAAATAGTGTTTCGTAGCTGACAATTTCCTCTATCAAACTGTGCTTTTTGTCTGTTGTAGTTCCTCACTTGTCCTGACCCCAATAAGAGCTAGGAGGAATCGGTCAGTAACATATGCCCACAGCCTTTCTGCAGCTCCTCCCCCACACCAGGCTTTCCCAGCCAAGTCTCAGCTTCGAAAGCCCATAGAGGGGCTGGAGAGGAAGAGCAGCCTTCTCCCTGCCTTCCACATCCTAGTGCACATCCCAGTGCAATACAAGATCATGCTACGCAAGCTGTGTGTCTTCTTTGCTGCCACTAATGACCATATTTTCCATTTGCAGTATGATTTGTTTCCTTAACGGGATGGTTAAGTTTCCTTAAGGCCAGAGGGCAGAGGTATTTAAAAGATAGAGAGTACCTTTGCTATTGGGCGTTTCTCTAAAACCCCTTTGGTTTTTACAGTGTAAGCCAATTGAAGCTTTCCTAGGGGCATGCCCTCACTGGCTTTCCCACACATGAGAAGAATTAAGAGGAAACTGTGTGACCCATAAAGGAGACTTTTGAAATGTTGTGTTTGCAGAGCTTATGCAGAACATTTATTGTTTTCCACATGCAGCATTTGTTAATAATCATCAAAGACATTTCATGACTCTGCAGAGATGCAGAACTTGCTCTTGCCACCCCACTCCCAACTCACTGTGGTGCTGGAGAGGAGAAGGGCACTGTGCTGTTCAGCCACAGCTCCAGCATGCCCAGAAAAATAGATGCTGGTCTCTTTAACATTGATGAATCAGTAGAAAAGGTGTTTGATTTTGTTGATTATGATAATAATAGAAATAGTAACAATAATGATTATAATACTCACGCAAGTGAACAGAATGGCTCAGATGCTGGGGAAAAAATCTTGACTGAACATGCTCTGTGCTCCCAGGGAATAAATCAGACTCTATGAGAGTCACCAGGGCAGTCGTCAGCCCTTGTATTTCTTGCACAAATTGGTCTCGGACCAATCTGTGCTTATCCTGCTCGGAGATGGGGTCACTGATGGGACAAGGTGAGTTTATTGTGTTTTATGCTTTGTAATTGATGAGAGAACTTGAATTTTTTAAAACACCGGTTACCACAGAGTATACCATTAAAAACAACCTTATTCAAAATGTTTGCTCTTTCATCCCTTGGAAAAAAAAAACAAAAAACACACACACAAAAAAAAAACAAAAACAGAGAGAGAGAGAGAAAGAGAAGAGAGATGTCCTTGATTTAGTACATGATTTATGTTTGCACAGAGACATCTGACTGGATTTTGGGAATTCAGACAGCGATGCAGACAGGCAGCAGTTGGCTGTGATCCTTTGCAGTGTTTTACTTTAAAAAGGTGTGGTCTTCTGCTGTCGCCTGCTTCCCAACTCCACGGGGGGCACGTTCCCCCCTTGTCAGATGGCTACACCCTTCCGTGATGCAGCTCGATCGTAACCCATCTGCTGGTGGGCAGTGATGTAAACCTACCAGCTGCCTGCGAAGAACCACTCTGAATCGTGCAGGAGGCAGGTCTCTTTCCTGAGCATCGCTCTGCTCTGCAGCATAAGTCACTGTCTCGCCAAGCACGCTGTGCTGTCCCTAAACCCTCACAACTCCCCGTCTGAGAGTCAGATCGAATAATCCTCTTACAGGTCAATGATTTTGCAGTGTAGCCTCGTTTATGGGATTTAAGCTCAATTCGTAATGTGCTACCGTTGCGTTGAAATGGGAAGGCTGGCTTAGAAGGGGCTTGGCCAGCACGAAGCTTTGCGTTGCGTGTCCCACCCGCACAGAGCAAGCGGGAAGGAGGAAACCTGGCAGCGGTGCCATCAGCGCTGGGAATGAAGGCTCTCCTGCTGCTGGTCCTCCCCTGGTTAAGTCCTGCAAACTACATAGACAATGTGGGCAACCTGCACCTCCTGTACTCCGAGCTGTGAGTACACGCGGTCCTCGTGTTCTGTCTGTCTGTCTCACCATAGTGGTGGGGAGGTTCTGGACATGAGCGTTGTGGGGTCTGTCTGTCTGTCTGTGCCTGCGTGTTTGCATGAAGAAAATGAGGCAACATCTTGCCAATAGCCTGAAACAAGGCTGCAAACCGGCTGCTTTGCATCGCACAGGCTAATAATAGCAATACGTCCCCGCTGCTTTCTGCTCCCTGATCATGGAAGCAGCCAGGGCGTACAGAGGCTTTTTCCTTATCGACTTGCTCTGCTGTGCCAGCCTTTCCAGTGGTTGTTGGGTTTGGCTGTTTTTCCATTTCTAAATTTCAGTCTCTTCTGTATATGCAATGAATAGCTTTGCATGGGAACTGGGCGCAGAGGAGGACATCGTGATGGGCACCCTGGTAGAGCGCTCGCCATGTGTACAGGCATAATGTTCTGTGTGTAAATCTGCATGCCTGGAGCAAAACGCTGAGAAGCCTTTCACCAGAAATAATTCACTTGAGACAGGAAAGAAATTTCCAGTATTTGTTTTTTTGCCCACAGCAAAATGTTATTTTCTCTAGAATGCAAATTTAAATGTTGTAATCCATGCATATATCTTCATGTCTTAAAAAAGGAATCCCAGGCAACCCCATAGCTAATCTCTTCAACCTATAAGGCAAATACTATGTGGTATCATCTGTAAATGATGCTAGTTTAATCTGTTTCATTAGTTAATAGGGCCTTTAAGAGTAGAAACAGATATGTGTCAGTATGTTGATGTTTCATTTGTTTTATATATTCTAGAGATAATGAATGAAATGGCTAATTCTGCTCAAAAATCAGAAATGCCTATATTGTGCCTGCAGTGGGAATGTTTCATTAACAGCTGTGATTAGTACCAATGAGACAAATTTCCAAATATTTTGGTCTCTGCTGTCACACAAAAATAGCGATGCTTTTCTAAGCAGAAAGTCCCCATTTGAAATGCTTGTCTCATATGCACTGCACCTATTAATAATTTAGTCACTCTTTGTACAACTGCTCAGGATTTCTGTATGCCATGGGTGCTTTCAAATGTTCAACAGATCTGGTTTTGAGGGTTGCAGCTATATCCTCACTTCAATTAATTGGCATTTTGTTAGAAATGTTAACTAAAAAAATAAGAGAAACCAGTGAAGCCAAGCAGTCTACAGGGGCAATCAAGCTCAAAACAGAGCAGATGAACACTCGTAATGGAAACAATGGCATCTGGGATATCTAGTTTCCAGGAAAACAAACTGATGAGATTAATCAGAGCACAGGCGCTCACAGCCTCCTTGCTTTTCTTGGGGAATTCAGGTTCACTGCCTCTCCCAGGACAAAGCGCTGTGATGCACGGTAGCTGTTCAGCATTTGTTTATTTAGCTTTCTAACCCACAGGAACACTGGGCTCATGGATGTAGGCAGTCAAGTGTGGGCTTGGACATGCATCTTGGGGTGTCAGCAATGGGAGGCGGTACTTCCCCTGAGCGGTGCCCAGCCTTGGATGTGCCCCATGCCCAGGGCTGTGCTTGCTGCAATGTTACTGGGGCTGACGTAGCCCAAAAGGGTGCCAGGCAGTTTGAGTTCTTTTTGGTAATTTCCCCTCTTCCACATGGACCCAGTGTCTGGATGCTGCCCAAGGCACTCATCTGTGGGGCAAGCACAGGGTCCTCTTGAATAGCAGTGGTTGAAACAGAAAGAGAAACAAATCTTCCAGACCCATTTACTCAGTACATATGGATATTATGATCTAAAGGCTGTTGCTTTGGATGATTAGGCACTTGCATGCAGGATGCATTCCATGCAAAGTTTTATGAGTGAGACAGTGTGGGCACTGGTGCCCAGGACAGCCTGGTGCTTGGGGGACACTGCTTTGCTGTCCCAGTCCTTTTAATATGTTCTGAATCCCGTGGGGGCAGCTCTGTAAATCCTTCTCCACAGGCAGACAAAAGCCCTAACCATGTATGTGTAGCCTATCTAACAGCTTTCCCCATGTAAACCAGACCATAGTATGCAGAAAGCCTCTTTTTCATTATCCCACTCTTTGGTTTCTGGCCAGTACAAATACTGGCCTTGGTCAGGACTCATTACTTGGCTGGCTAGCAGCCATCAGAGATACCAGCCAAGGGAGATGGCAGCAGGGCTGTGAGAAGAGATGGGGAAGGTGAGGACATGGCTATCTTCACCAGCATCTCTGCGAGAGGCAGAGTAAAGTTGCTGGGATTTGCACTACCCTCCCATTCATGCAGCCCTGTTCTACCTAGTTCTAACAAAGGATAGATTATCTGTGTTCTGCTGCTGGGGTTTACTTTGGTTGAGGGCAGTTTTCTTAACAAAGTGCAGAATGAGTAGTTTGGGGGATAGGGAGTACAGTATAGCCCAAAGCCTGTCTGGAAATGAAGACTCTGGAATATGTTCAAGAAATAGAAGGCAGTTTGAGGAGAGTTGAATAGGAGAAATGAAGCTGGGAAAAAGCAGTGTCAGACCTTTGCTGTTTTCTACACCAGTGGGAAAGAGAGGAGAGTTCATGTGTTGCAGTGGCACTTTGTATGACAGTTGTGGAGTGCTGCTAATTTTAGCTTTCTCTGTTACAGGTATGCTTATCTTCTGACACTCTTGACAGCACTAAAATCCCTTTCCTGGCCACTGCCTGTTGTACCTCCCTTGTGCCTATCATATATCCCAGCACAGATGATGTTTTGGTTCTTCTTGCTCTTTGCCAAGTTGTTATCAGCAGTCTTGGGTAAACCAGGGTGCTCCTGCCTAGGGAAGCCCATGGCAACATCTGGCAGAAGGTCAGGAGAAACCTATTCATTTTCCTCTCCTGCTGAAGCTGGGGTGGAATGCAGCCACACCAGCCCAATAGCTCTTGGCATCCTAATGATCTGCGGGGTCCTCCAGATCCACTGTACTGCTCAGAGTCCACACTTCTCCTTTATGTCCCTGTAAAGAAGCCTCAGGAGACACCTGGTCTTCTTTCTTGTTTAAAATATCTTCAGAAAGCAAATACTTGCCCAGGAATTCTTTGGAATTGGGATGTATTACTCCTCCAGTTTAAAAGCACTATATGAGGATGGAGAGGCAGCTGCAGGAGGTTCTTCTGCAGGTGAGGACCTGGTAGCACTACTCATATCAACACCATCCTCTATTGTTATCCTCGTGACTTTAAAGCAGGACCTGTGCTGCAGAGTATTCCTCAATAGAAGGATTTTCTAAACTTTTTGACCTCAACTGCTCACTTATTTAGAAATAAAATGGAGGGAGAGGAGGATGTGAGAGCAGGTAGTGAGTAACCTCACCTTCTCCCTGAGGACACACTGGGAGTGTGTTGCTGTGCCCAGCCTAATCCCCTCAGGCATGTGACCCCACTGACTGAGGTCTGCTGGGCAGCATGCATGCTCAGCACCGCTCCTGTGCCAGGGAGCCCTGGCAGCTGCGCTGGCCTTCCTCCAGGGATTAAACAGCCCCGGCTTGATGCAGGCAAGTTAATCCACCAGCTGAGTGCACCCCACTAATTTAAATCAAGGCTTCTATTTTAAATCTACTGTTTGTTAGAGCAAAAGGCACACCTGAACTGCTAGTCCAGGCAAAAAAAAAATTCCTGCTTTGTGTCTTGCTACTCTGTGGTTTTACATGCAGCAGCCAAAGGAATCCCACCAAATTAATGCGATTGAGTTTCCCCATATAACTTTTATATGATAACGGCTCTCTTAGATTTCAAAACAGTGCTTCAGTCAGAATAGTCAGTAAAATTGAGTTGTTCTGTTTGTTCAATTTAAGAAGGAGAGGCACAAGCACCAGCTGTTTTCCAGTGTCCTTGGGCATGTTTGGCTTTTGGTAAGCACAATTTAGTTCAAGCTATTAGATGAAGGAGAAATTTTGTACAGAAAGACAAGAGGGGAAAATCATAGTGTCTTTTAGAGGGTTGTTTTCAATTCAGACAATCCCCTCAAGGATCCTCAGGTTTGATGTCAGAGCAACCCTTCATTTACAGAAATGGTCAGAGCAGCGTTTAAGGGCTGACCTTAGAAAATCCTCATGCACATGGCAGCTCTGCAAAGTTCGATGAGGAGCAGTGGGTCTGGCTTCAAGCCTGTGTCTGGGAAGTGAAGGAGAGCAGGGCAATTTGGCTGGCTGGGTAATGTGTGATGTGTGAGGTATTTGGGGCAAAATTGGAAAGACTGGAGCGTTTGTGTGTTAGTCCACTGCAGACGTCACGTGCTGACCTCCTTACTCAATGCAAAACTGTGTGTATAGAAATCTGTGTCAGAGTTAAGCTGTGAGGTTAATTAAAACTGAAAGTGTTGGTATGGAAGTCTTACAGTGAGTGGAAAGATTCTTGAATGAAAATATAAATGAAATGTCTGGAATATATGCATTAAACAGGCAGAACAAAGCACATATGGATGAAATGTGAAGAATCCTTTCCAGTGTAGTAGATCTGGGTGCTTCTGAGGAAAAGCAGAACTAAGATGAATTAAAGCAGAAAGACATGCATTTATGGAGGTCTGCCTATCGCCTTCCTTTCAGTGCTGCAGCCTCACAGAGGAAGCTGGATGGAGACATGGCAAACTTGGACATCTTGACCAGCTCCCTCAGTTTTCAGCTCTGATACAGTCTGTGGGAAGGCTCTTAAACCTGATATTACCATTCATTGATGCATTTAACTGCCCTCGAGCTCCAGTATGTAGCACAGTGCAGGTGAGCAGCAGGGACCAGGCACTCTCAGCCTCCCTTTCCACTTCTCCTCTGGCTCTCTGCAAGGTTAGCAGATCCACCCATTGTGCTGATGACCTTCAAAGGGGTAAGCAGTGGCAAAGATTTAGGGAACAAGTTGCCAACTATCATGCATTTTGACTGTGACTGTAACTGCCAGCCAGACAGGGGAGTTAACATGAGAATTTCAACTTGAAGAACAAATGGTCATCTGTGCAGCTCTTGAAATTGAAGAGTAAAACTTGAAGTTTCAGTATAAATGTAGAGGAGCCCACGTAGATGGTCTACAAACATGTTGCGTTGTTCTTAAAAATATGGAAGGAGCTGTGTCCAGACTCATGGTGTTGAGGTACCAGTATGAATTTGTCTAGCTACATCAGGTTCTGCATCCCGGAGAGTTTGATAGAGACTGCACTGCTGGCCTAGGGGATGCACTGACCGTGACCACCTGAGTTCAGCCTTTGACTGAGGTCTGACTGACCTCTGTGAAACATGCGGCAAGGTGGGGTCTGGGTCTTCCCCCACCTCTTCCCTGTCTCACTTTTCTCCCTCCCCACATGTTTTACATCCTGAGTCACAGAGGGCTGCCCATCTATGGCAAGAGTAATACTTCTGGTTGGTAGTGTCTTCCCCAGTGCTGGAATCCTAGGTGCAAGGAATAAATTTGTCTGAGACAGCTCCAGGGAACAAAACTTCTTTGAGAGCTTTAAGAATTTGTTGACTCTGCCTGGGAATTTTATGTATAATGAAAGTTGGTGTTCCAGTTACACTTTGAAAAAGATCCTGCTTTATTCCTTATGCACAGCTGTGAAGCCTGCTTTTACTCTATTCACAGCTACCTACACACATGAGATCAGAGCTGCTGGCATGTTTTCTCGTGGCTTGGGCCTTCTCACAACTTTGGGAAAGCCTGATGCTGGCCAGTCTCAACCCCTACAAATGCATTCCATAGCCAAAAATAAAACCCATGCCAGCCA
Source organism: Tragopan temminckii (assembly GCA_028571105.1). Lineage (NCBI taxonomy): Eukaryota > Metazoa > Chordata > Aves > Galliformes > Phasianidae > Tragopan > Tragopan temminckii. The sequence continues at coordinate 42,221,789 of JAOWBP010002392.1, forward strand.
ATACAGTGAAACCACGCCAAGATGAAAAGGCAGTACACTAATTATGGTTGGCAGAAAGGTTTCTTTTTGTGAATGAGTTATGCCTCAATTATGTCTGAATCTTGTGTAGGCTGCTTAAAAAAGGTGTGCTTATGCTTTTTCCCTTTGTAATAAGAGAACAAATGGGGCAATCCTTCTCCCCCTCAGAAGCTGGTTCACAATAGGCATCCCACTTTGGGATGGGGACCAGAGCAGGAAAAGCACTGGGGCAGAAAGGAGTGGGGTGGAGGGAGATGCAAGAGGTTGGTGGCTGCACACAAGCAGCAGATACTCATTTCCTGTCTGTCATTAAGCTACTCTGGCCGTATGCTGCAAGTTTGGCCGACCTCCGTATCTCTCTGACAATTAACCTAGTTTAGCACTGGCACTGGCAGCATGACAAGGATATTTTTCCTTAAGCTATTTCTCTGACAAATCTGGCAGAACTGGGCTGCCCTGTAACATGAGGATAAATTCTGCTTTTGCAGAGCTTTTGTGTCCACTGAATACTGGTTCTGAGAACAGCTACAGCACACAGCTACAGCAAAGTAGGGAAGCAGACTTGGAGGTTTGAGAGTCATCTTGGTTGTTTTTTTTAATGCTCTTGACAGTTGGGTGGAATCTGCCTTCAAGGTTTCTGACTAGAGAGAAGCACTGTGGGACGTTGTCTATGAGCAGAGCCATTGTTCAGGAGCTAGAACTGATTTTCTGCATCTTGGCATGTGATTACATGTCCAAAGATACCCCTGAGCCATGTAAAAGCTGACTGGACAAGGATGCCAACAGCATGGGGCACGGAAGCAGGGATCCTTGCAGTTCTGGGCTAGAAGTGCAGACTGTGGGTGTCAGCATGGATGGCTCCTTGGGGCTTCATATTTCACAAGGAGGGCCCAGCCTTGCTCCTTAGCGTTGGACTGGTACCTCGGGGGAGGTATCTGTTAGTAAATGACATTTCATATCATTACTAAAACCCTGCTGTCACTGAAGGATTCCTGGCTTGAAGCTGGATCCTCTTTGGGGATTAAGAATGTGAATTTCTTTTTACATCACCCCTAGGCCTTGGCAAAGCTGCAGTTGATGAAGAGTGAATTTATACAGTGAATCCTTGGTCTGTCTCTAGAATATGATTTATGTATTCATATAATTTATTAATTGACAGCAGATTCTGAATATAGATGGAGGCAAGTTCGGAAGAAACCTAGTGAAATGGCTGGAGAATTTTAACAGATGCTGTGAAACTTTTACACAAAAAAATGAACTGTGAATTGTCTGTAACTGCTACATATTCTACAATTTATCCTCCTGATATGAGATAAAAGAGCTTGACTGTAGCAGTGAGCAGGTCAAGCTGGATTTCTAGAAGGTTTCTCTCTTCTTTCTTTGGAATTGGCAGCACATCGAATGTTATTGATAAAGTCTTGCATTTCTCAGCAGTGTAGACAGATGATCAGATTTGTAAGGATCACGTACAACATTGACCCTATCTCCCTGCTATTCATTCTCTCTCTTTTCTGTCAAGATCTTGGACACCTGGGTGAGGAGGAAATAATCACTATTGATTCCTCTGTCCTTGAGGAGTTGTCTTGCTTTGTGACACAGCTATGACACAAGGTACGAAGATAGGCAGGCTAAGACAAGAAATCTGCAGTTGCTAGAGCTGGGTGCTATGCTGATTTTTTTACTTGCTCTTACACTAACTCATTGCTTATTATTTATCCCAATAATGTAAAATACATTAATTAAAATGTCTTTAGTGGTATAAATTTCAGCTATAAAATTTGATCGTCAATTTGTTTCTGTAAATTTGCTTTTCTCTTTTACTGCATTGAAATCACTCTGGCAGGAAGCAAGTGTTTTAGGCCAGCAAGTCATTTTATGTGCACGTATTGAGAAACTTACACCTCTCCATATATTGCGCATTGCAGTCCTATCATTCACTAGACAGTGTGTAATATATTCTTAATGTGGAATCTCAATAATTCAGCAGCCTCTTAAATAGAGGAAGAGGGGAGTCTGACCTGCTTTAAGGATCATGATTTCCTGTCTCCTCTGCAGACCTTAAAGAACTGATAAGATTAGGAGACTGATGGCCTCATTGTGTGCAGTGTTTTATTAAGAACAGACAGTACTAATTTTGAAAGTGTAATTCAGGATATTTTCTTTTCTCCTCCCATTTGTGATAAGCACTGCTATTATATGTTATTCATAACATTCAGTTAGTACTGGTAAACCCCACTGTCTTTTACCTTCCTGCCCATGTAAAACTATTAGTGGAATGGTTTCAAAGGAGCACCTGCAGAGACCCTTTCACTTGTGGATTTTATAACTCAGCAATACAAAAGGCCAAAGAATGTCTCATATGGAACAGACTTTTATGGAGAGGAGATGGGTGTGATTAACCAAATCTGTCCTGGAAGGCACTGGAAGTGAAGTATGCTGTGCTGCTGTTACTATATGAGAATGTGTAGGTTGATATGGATGAGCAGGATTGATTCACCTGATATGTGGGAGCATCTCCTGCCAAGAGACTGAATTACAGCCAGAAAAAAAAAGTGCTTTATATGAAAATCACGTTGCAACACAATCCTCAGCCAAACAAGTTTTGCGGTGGGAGCAGGAATCCCAAGAGGTGGTCATGACTTACCTGCACCAGCTCCCAAAGGATCCTTGCCACTGGTTCTGGGCTGAGTGTTTGATACATCGCCCCTAGTTTGTCTTTACAGCAAGACAGTGGCACAGCTAGGGAAAGATTAAATTCTACCCCAAATGCAGTGTGTTTATTCTGGTGCTTAATTTTCACCCTTGGCACTGGTGGGTTTGCTTTTGTCACTGGGATCTGCTGTGGGGATGTGCGTGGCAGAAAGCACCTGTTGCTGCTATGTTGTCCCAGTCCAGATCATAACTGATGTATTTATACTAGTAGCATGAACAGATGTAGAAATGAAGAGATCCTACCTGGTGGGCAAGGCTACTGCAAACCATGCTGTGCAGTGTCCCCTGGGCCTTCTTACAGGACTGGCGGAGTTGTGCACATCTTGCACAGCCTTCGGTGCCATGGATATGCTGTGCTCTCCGTGACTGCTTTCCAACTGCCTTATGTTGTTGTGAGTTAAAGGTATGGCCATACAAATATGCTTTCCTTGGAGCCGTGTCTGTGAACTTTTCTTGGTGCTCATTGTAATAAGTTCTGCATTTAAATTTTAGCATATCTTGATGATTTTTAGTGGGCCGCATGTGCACTGTTTCTAGCAAGCATGTTGCTTCCAGTTTCTTCCCTCAGAGAGGACTGAATTCCAGCACATTTCTTGTTCTATCCTTCCAAGGCATGAGCATAATGAAGTTGGACAGTAATGGTTACAGCATTTCAATTTTTCTGCTCTGTCCCAGTGGTTTGAGCATCTGTAGTTTTGAAGACACTTACAGTTATGGTTTTCAAATTCATAATAAATCAGAAGAGAATAGATCAAAACAGTACAGAGTATTTAATAAGATGTATAATGTACATACAAACTTGGACTTACTATGTTGTGCAAGCAAAGCAAATAAATGCAGAGTCTCGCAGACCTACCTATTTTGTGGTCTGGGCTTGAATAACAGTAACATGACCCAAGGGAACAGAAGGAATTTATAATGGGAGGCCAAGACCAAGTAACCCTTTTCCAGAGCTGATGAGCTGTAATCCACACCAGAGATTTCCAAAATGTATTTGTTCCCCTTCCACCTATCTCCCAACAGAATCAGCCTGTCTTCCTTCTTCCTTTCCTTCCCTTTCTTCAGCAGATGCTTAGTTACATCCCTCATACTTTTGCTAACTCAGTAGTGCAGAGAAGTTAATAGCCATATTCTTAGAAAGAAAATGCATTTCACAGACTTATGATAGACTCCTTGCTTTTTGTTAAGGTCTGCTAATTGTTGTCCAGATCTTCCTGTGCTTCATGTCCCATTTTCCAGTTCCTAGCAAATAGATGTTGACAACTAAAGCAAAAAATACCGTAGTGATTTTGTGCCTTGTGGTGCTTCACAACACCAAGAGAACTCACAACTGACAGCATGAAGGTTTTTTGTCTGTGATGAGAGCTTGATTTGCTTGCATGTTAGGTAAAAATAACAGTTTGCTCTTAAATAGGTACTTATCTTTTTGCATTGTTACATAAGCTCACTTGACACTACCTGTCAAGCGTGAATTGACTGCTTCTGTCCTATATATGTTTTGAGAGAAGATTTAATTTTGAGACTCCTTATTCATGAGTGTCTCTTCTCGTTCCCTTGACATGACTTGTAATGCTCGTCAGTCTCTATCATGACCAGTGTCACACTGTGTTTTGGTTTCTTTAACAGTTTTCCACCTTGTTGCTCCTGTCTATCCTAAATCTTCATCTTTTCTTGGCTACCTCTGAAGTTTTGTTTTCTTTACGCCTCCATTCTTGCCTCTCCCACAGCTTAGCAATGAACTGCTTGGTACAGAAGCGAGCAGGGATCAAGGTCAGAGGGAAGCGTGGCTTCAAACACTACCCAAGATGACAGTAGCATGTTTCTCCTGTTTGGAAGAGGGAAGAGGAGCAGGCACTATGAGCAAGCAGTTATACTGCTTAAAACTGTAAGACTCTCTTGGATGCGGGCTCCCCTGTAACCACTAGGATAAATACACAGAGACAAGATCAATTAAGGAAGCTTTGTTGGTCCTGGATTTAACCATGGCAGGTGAATGGAGATAACCCATCCATAACCTCAACGTCACTTTAACTTAGTAAGTTCAGCATTTTAGTCCATGGGGAGAAGCTTCTGCTTGAGCTGCCTCAGCCCTGACCCTGTAGCAGTTGTGAGGCACCATCTCTTCCTTTCTGTCATCTCCAAGCTCCTGATGCCTGTGAAGAAGCTATTCCTTAGAGTGTGTTGTCTTGTGCAAGGAGAGAGTGGAGGAAAGGGAAAAAGAAATGGGCCAAGGACCCATGTGGCTGACTACAACAGTGCTGAGCATGCTGAGCCATGTGTCTTCTGTCTCCTTGCACTATTTCAGTGCTGCAAAACTCTGAGTTAATTATGCTTCTTATTTTAAATTTATAGATTAAATTATGGGTGAACTATGGATTCAAGCTGTGGAGCTTAACTTCAGCAGAACATGTTGAACTGCAGGCTAAAAACAAAGGAAGATTTCTGTATTGGCTAGGTTGGATTATACTTTTTTTAATATTAACTTCACTTCAGCAGATGTTATGAACTTATTTACCTGTTAGAGTGAATATAGGTTAATCCAGGCCATCAAATAGCTCAGCTACAGAGCTGCCATCTAATTAAAATCCTGTAGAGCTGACACTTAATTAAAATCTTACCTACTGATCTTCTTCCCAGTTAAATTACCACCTAAACTGAATTCCTTAAAAGAATTGCGAACTTTCCTACGAAACCCACTACAAATGATGAAAAGTAATCCAAGGAAATAGGGATTGTAATATAGTCCAATTCCGATTACCCAGTTAAATTTTTGGTTTGAGAACCTCGTCTCTTGCTGTTACGTGATCTACTACTCCAGCACTCTGACAGAGGAAGTTATGGAAGATGGAAGAATTTTGGATTAATTCCTTACAGATATTATTCCACTGGCTTCATCAAATGACTCTGGATTTTCATTGGAATGAATCAGGAAGAATGAGGACTTGTGTATATGGGCAAACATCTAGTTTTTATGTATGTAAGGAGAGAGAGATTAGCAGAGATCCAACTAGTATCTTTTGAGGGGAAAGGAATTTCTAACCACACTGATTCGCGTCACACTGTTTTTAGCAAAACAGCAATCTTAGAAAACAGAACCTTGAGAAACCTCCCTTGAGAATATGTGGGTGAATGGGTTGAAACAATTGCTTTGCAATCTCTGTGACAAAAAGCTCCTCCAAAAAAATCACCCTGTGTGGGAGCTTCATCAAACCTCAGACTCCACTTGTCTGTCTCTTACAATAGTGGTAGCTGCATGAGAACAGATCTTACAAAATTGTGACTTTTCTCCTGTTTTTTGTTATTGCTGTTGAATTTTATCTTCCAGGATTGGCAAACAGAAACTCAGTGACTTGAACAGCAAACAGAAAGTCCCTATTAAAGAGGATGTTTTCAGGAGAGTAGCAGGATTTATGATAAAGTAGTGACCCATATGACTGCTGTGTGGTCAGGTTTGCAGTTAAAGATCGAGTGAGGAAAGTCTCTCTGCTTTACAGTCATCCATATCATCACAGAAGTTTAGGGGTGAAGGAACTTTAACAAAATTTTTCTGAAGGAGTGGAAATACATAGCTGAATGCTAGGGATGGATCCTGGATCCCTCTCCCCCCTCCTCTGGCTGACCGTAGAGATGAGGGTGAAGTCTAAGCTCTTCTGGCATCTCTGTTCTCCTTGATGTCCCAGGCACTGGGATGAATTTTATGTTGATCACAGTAAAATGGAGACCTTATGACTTGGCTATTCCTCATTCTAAAAGTTTCTGTGCATTCTTTTCCCCTTCTCTTTCCGGTGGTGCTGGAGAGTGGGATTTGTCTGGCACCGTATGACACTGTCATGTCTCCAAGCTGCCATAGGACAAAAAGCAATAGAATAACAGCAATTCCTGGAGAGAGCAGTCTCCTTGCTAAGGAGGCTGAGGAGAGGAGAGGGTAACAGCCATAGCCACTTCCTGGCAGAGGAACCATAGGCAGCATGCTGTTCTTTCTGGAAATGACAGAGAAGTAGAAGAAAGCATTGAGGGAGTTGCCCTCAGTGGACAGCACAATAGGTGTCTTCAAAACATCTCTTCACACCATCATCTTTTCTTGAAAGCGTTGCTGAGGAAGTCTGGATCTGACTAACTTTACAAATAATGAATGCCATTTTAAAAACAAGTTTATAAATCATAATATCACTTAGGATCAGATTTCCATTTCTCTCTGTTGAATGAGAGCTCAGGTGTGACTCTGCAGAAGGACACACCTTTATAGTGCAAATGTGACCCCAAGGACTTTTTGAAATCCTACTCCTGTATGCACATGTAGTGAGCTACAGTGCCTTCTTTCAAGAAAATGTCACTTCCTCACTGTTCCTGAATCTCCACTAGACATAGTAGGCCAAGTGAATCACCTTTCACTGCATTGGGCTCTTTTATTAAGGATGCTGCCAAGAGCATCTGCCTACTGAATTGGGGGACCATTTTTTCCCCTCCAGTTTATCACAGCAGTGTTGTTTAAATTGTAATTTAAACATGTTAATTAGCAGAAAACAAGTTATCAAAGTAAAGGGGATAAAAAAGATCTGTTTTTCCCCTAGTGAAAAAGGGATATCTTGCTTCATTTCCTTGTGTTATTTATGAATGTGTGTTCCTCAGTATGCTGCATTCTTTGTGAACTAAAGAAAGGACAGGTATGTTTGCAGACTTGAAAACAAGCCATAACGGTGCTAATAGCATGAGTATATTTAACTTCTACCTAGTGTGAAGAAAGGAGCTCTGGTTGCAGAGCCTGGAGTTACAGATGACACTGGGAAGTGAACATCTAAACCTGGCACTGAGAGCTCCCTCAGTTCCCATTTGGTGCCCAAAAAATGGGGACAGGAAAGAAAGGGCAGGTGTTCTCCCAGAGAGATGGCTTGAGAACACAGGAAAGTAATCCATAATGAAGTTCTTAAGTTGGAGTTGATCTGTAATAAAGTCACTGTGCTGTTCTTACCTAGGGAAGCTTCTCTGGTGAACGCTCTTATTCTGGAAGAGGGATGTCTCTGGGGAGGCTGTTCTGGGATGTGTGTTTCTACATAGAGTGGCTACAGTATTATTCCACAACCACTACAGAAATCATGTATTTCCCTCCTGCAGACAACCCCTTGGTAAAGCAGCACCATCTCTGGAGGCTGCTGTGGTTAACCTTTGTGGAAATGTTTGTGCTCGGTTTTGGAAGGTCTCCTTAATGTCAGTACTTGTCAAACCCTCCTATGCAAGGCTGTAACATCTTCGTTAGCTTTTAAAGAAATAAGAAAATAATTTATTATGAGGCTGTTGTTTTGTTTACGGTCACTAAATTGTTAGGTATTTCTTAACCTTTTATCCTCCTATTCCTTCTCCTTGCATTCTGCACCCTAATAAACACTTGGTGTTGAGTACTAAGCATCTGGATTTGCCCTTCCAGCAACTGACCTTGTTTCACAGTCATGTAAGGAAATCTTCGGCCTTCAGAAGGTACCATCAGCTGACAATGGTAAATTACCAAATACTGGTCTGAGGAACTGCAAAAAATACTGAATAATAGAATGATGTCTCACTTGCTAGTATAAACATTTAAATGCATGGCTGGTTTTGTTTAGTCTGTCTAGGTAGAAAAAGTATTATCTTTAATGTCTGTATCTAGGAGCGGGCAAATATTTTGGAACCAGACAAAATTTTCTTATTGTAGCTGTAAGGTTATTCTGTGTTATAAAGCTGGTCAGCCTGGCTGGATTGGCCATCTGCATTGACAGGCTGTCGGGGTTATATTTGCATAAAGTGAGTAGAATTTGGTTTATGTATGTCTAGATCTGGGTCGCCAACAAGCCCAATGGCACCAGCTGCCATCCACAGGGTACCAACACAGATGTCCAGCTGGAGATCCTGACAGGGGATGACAGCTTGGGTCACCTTGAACCATGACATGGGTCATAGCGCTGCTGTGAAAATGAGCGGGCAGTGAGGCACAGTGTGAGCACCCTGCTGGCAGTCAGATTGCCAGCTCCCTTCAGAAGGGACAGGGTCACCGCCGTTTGAGGAAGACAGACTGTAATTTTCCCCCTTAAGAGCCAATAACGAACCAACATCATTTCCTATGCCACTTTGGCTTTCCTTCAGGAGGCCATCATCACAGCTAACAAGACCCAAGCCTACTTAAACTGTGACGTTAACGAAATTGCAGCCTGCACTGGAACAGCCTCAGGCTCAGAGGCTGGCTGAGTCACTGAGATGCCATAGCCTGTCACAGAGCATTCACAGCTCAGATTCATTTCAAGTCTTTTGCATGACAGCCTGGACCCATTTTGAAGGAATACCAAGGTCAAGTAGGTAGTGCCCTCTTCTAGGACAGTAGGGGCAAGACCACAATCCTATGTAACCTGAAGGAATATATGATTGCAGCTTATGCCCAGCGTTCGATTTTGCAAACCTGCTGCCCAGGACTGTCCGTGAGGTTCTAATTGCCCAGCTGCATGCATGAACCTTACACTTTAATTTCCAAAGTGAAAATATTTATTATGACTTGAATATTGGAATTCTCATTGCTGCAGTGGCGTAACAGGGAGAATGAAAGAGCAACTTCATAAAGAATATTTTTGGATTTTTTTCTCTGTACTGTATTTTAACAGAATGAGTAGGTAAGCTAATGTGTTTTGTAATGGGGCAGTATGAAATGGCTACCTCTTACTATGAATATTTCTTAAATTAATTGAAAAATAATAACAAAAAGTGAAACCCCTGTATTTACTTATCCATGCATAATAGAATCTACAAGCTAATGAGTATGAAGAAGCAACAGTCTGATCAATTTGGGCTAAAAGTAAGATACGGTGCAGAAGTTATTTCTGCTTCTCCTATTTGCCTTTGTCAGGGAAATCCATTTTGTGTTGTTGACAATACAGTACCCACTTATTAAAGCATCTTTTTTAGCTGAGGAAGTCCAGGGTTGGATCCCTGCTTCCACCATGGTATATACTTTATCTCCATTGATTCATCAGTTGTAACCTGGTGGTCTAAGAAAATATTACGAATTTTATGGAGGTTTTCAACCTGTGTTTGAAGCTTCAAGGGTTGTAGTTTCACCTTAAAACTAAGAAGGATTCTTTTGCATGGATGATATTGAAGATACTGGCTGGACTAACAGAGGACAATGATTTTTCTTACAATTCTCCCAGCTTCAAACAAAAAAGCCACAGCAGCCTTTGAAGCCAGATTTTCCATCCCCAGGCACTGTTTTTCATTTGGTGATAGCATCAAGCTGCCTCTTGCTCAATCCTTCTCTCCAAATCTGTACTTGCAGCATCAGGGCTAAGCTTCAAATGGAGATGCAGGATTCAGCCTTACCCGAACTTGTGTTTTAGTGCTTAAAACACTCCTGAAAACTGAGGTGTGAGGGCCTTAGCTCTCTTAGCC
>JAOWBP010002392.1:42239050-42249254 GCA_028571105.1 Tragopan temminckii
ACCGCAGGACCGCCTGCAAAGCCAGGCACAGGCATGGTAAGCCCTGGAGCTAGGTCTGCAGTGCTGGGTGAAGGTTCAGCAGCCTCTGTGGCCTTCTAAGAACAGTTTGTGGGAGGCTTTTTGCAAAGTAAGATCAGAAGGGAGCTATTATACTGAAGCTGTTTTGGCCTGGGTTTCATCAGAGGCCATGCAGCGAGTGAGCAGAGCTGTGGCTCCAATCCCCACTGGATTCACTGCCACAGCAGGAGGGAGCAATCCTTCCCCACACAGAGGGTAACCATCACACAGGCAGTATTTCAGATGGCACGCTGCTGCTTGACAAAAGAGGTTGCGCAAACAGAAGAAACCATTTTCTGAATTTCCCACACACACCTAGAGACACTACTTGAACGTCATGGGCTGTACTACACATTTTTCATGTCTGTTTTTATCTTCCGCTTTTGGCCTTCAAATCATTTCGATATCAGACGGCTGCATGGAATTACCCTCTGTCCAGAGCAACTGAGAAGGAACATAAATCTGCAGTTCACCTTGGCCATCAGACAGCAATGGGCTCACTCTAGGGCTGCCCCCCGTTAGTCAGGTATCCTGCTGGGATTTCCATCCCTCTCCTCCAGCTGTAAATCAGGCAGCTGATTAATAATCACAGTGAGGGAGATAATTAGTACTGGCATGTAGCTGTTTTATGGATCTTTCTTTTCTGGGAGCCAAACCCAACCATATGGAAAAATGTAGCTGAGACACTATAAATATGATTCCACTTAGACAGTTGTCTCTTTCTGTTTTCTGTTATCACAGCAGTGTCAGCACAAGGAAAACAATGAAAGTGAAGAGATGCTGTTGCAGATTTTATTACAAGTTTGAGTACTTTTTTCATTCTTCAAGGACACTGTGTTAATCTGAAGAAAGAAGGCTTGCATTCTGTTCATTTATTCCTGCCACAGTTATTTAAGAAATAGATTCAATGCTTATGCTTGGAGAGCTTTGGTTCTCTTTTAACTATTTCTGGCAGAATTAGAAAGATATCCTTTGTGCTTTGTGTCATGATAAGTTGTCTTCTCCTATAAGCCACATCTTAAAATTTCTCAGTCCTCTCTGCATTCAAAAGCTGCTCCTGCAGCTGGACAGATGCTGGTGACCAGGTGTCTGCAGCACAACCAGCAGCAAGTTAATATTTGCACGGAAAAGAGAAGTCTTCAGCAGCACTGGCTGTGATGGTGCTGCTGGGTGATCAGCAGATGGGCACCTGTAGCAGCTGGACCCTCCAGCTGCGTGGGGAAATCTTTGCACGAAGCCCCTTCTGATCATAGAGCCATAGAATTATCAAGGCTGGAAAAGACCTCCAAGATCATCTAGTCCAACCGTCCCCCCACCACCAATATTTCCCCACTAAACCACGTCCCTTAGTACAACATCTAAACGTTTCTTGAACATCTCTGGGGACAGTGACTCAGCCACCTCCCTGAGCAGCCTGTTCCAGCACCTGACTGTTCTTTCAGAGAAGAGATTTTTCCTAGTATCCAGCTGAACCTCCCCTGGCACAACTTGAGGCCTTCTCGAGTCTTGTCACTAGTTATACGGGAGAAGGTGCTTCATGCTGGTTTTCATGCAACCCAATGAAAATAATAAAGGATCTGCCTTTTAGGATTCATTTACAGGGCTGATTCCCCAACAACAGCAACCAAGCCTTTACTGGCAAGAAAAGTAATACGAGGAGAATATCATGCCTGTCCTTTTGGGTGCAAGGTGCTGGTGGACATACAGCTTGATGGAGCTCAAGCAAGTGGTGAATTCAGACCCTGTTTATGGAAGAAGGAACTGCAATGGAGGCAGGAGGGCTCCTCCCCTCCTTTTCACAGCCTTGTCTTGGAATAGGTGCGCCAGGAGTCTTCTTGTTGATCTTTTGAAATAGTCAAGCAACTTGCTTTTCCACAAGGGAGTATTTTCTTTTGAGATGTATCTTTTTGCTTCTGAAAGGGTTTAGAAATAGCTTCTGCCACAGGCATTCCCATCCAAAGCTTAAAGTATGTACAAAGCTCCCACTCAGCTGCATCAGTGTGATACAGATTGCTTTTTTTTTCCTCTGTAAGAGGGAAGTTATCCAAAGTGGTATGAGGTAAGTGACAGTAAATCATAATTCAATGCTTTAAAAACTTTTGAATTTAATTCCCTCTTAAAAAGCAAATACTGTAAGAGAATTTAAATCACTGCTCCAAATCTAACATAGAGAGCTCTGCGATTCATCCTCGTCTCATCTTTTTGTCCCAGGCACAGCTTTCATAAATCATCTCTCTCCCAAGACCTCTACTCAGCATACTACTTTTTTTCTGACACTTAACCCATTAGCGCTGTGCATGGTATGTATTATGCATTGCCTTTTGTGCATGCCATATATTACGAAGAGCTTTCTATCCCTTAGGATTTCTGCAGCTATTTCTGTGAGTTCATCCTGCAGGGTATTTTTATGAAAGTCATCAGCTAGCTTCTGCTATGAAGAAAGAGAGAATTGTAGCAGCAAATAGTAGGCCGAGCTCACTAGGTCATGATTAAAAGGTGGATTCTTTTTTAACATGGTAAATGAGGTTCTAGAGGGTGCACAGGGCACAAAAGTGATGCTGGAGAGAAGTCACAGGTGTATCTCCTTGGGCCATTCTGTCTCTTTGGTTGTTTTATATCTTTAATTAAATATTGAACCAAGAAGAGCACAAAAACCTCTAATTTGCTTTGAGTGACAGTCTTTAGGAAGTCTGAGAAGAAAATGCCATGCATTGTCCCAGTCTTGCTGTCTGGGATGAGCCCAGAGCAGACAGCTGAGGTCACAAGCCAGTTGTTTCTGGGAGTACACTCCTCTCTATCAGAAACAGAGAATTTTGTCACTACTAAAGCCAGGTCAGAATGTAGGAGCTGGATTTCTCCCTCGAATTGTTTTAGAGCCAGCCTTGAGATTGGAGAGGATGAATGAGTGTGGCACTGGGCTCCTGATGTCACTGCCTGGTGATCAGGCAGGCTGGCCAGAGCATGGATCAGAGTGAGATGCCTTTCACTCAGTCAGTAGAAATTGACAAGCTGCTACATCTCACCATGCTCTCCTTCATTAACCAGAGGCAAGGGGAAAATTACAGGCTGCAGTCTGTGGTGTAACAAGCCACCTGCTCATGGGTCCTTCTTCAACCACACTGACTGTTTATACATGGTACTATGGGCCTGAAGTTTTCATTGCAACTCTCTTTCTTCTCTTGACCAGCAGTAGACTTCCTATGTTAATTCAGCTAGTTTGGAGAACAGTTTCCCTTCTTCACCATTGACTGGCATTTTTCCTCCTGATCCATGCCCATATATCATCATCCACTGTGACAGTCACATTTTGCACTCTGAGTAATTCCCCAAAACTGGCCAACTACCATAAATATGCAACATTTCAGTACAATTTGTAATCACATCTCCTTTCCCTACCTTCTCCTCAGATGCAAAGGAGCATCCCACTATGGCCTTACCAAGGAGCGGAAGCGGCGTTCCCAAGATTGCTCCCCGGACCGCAGCTCCAGCCTGGCAGTAGCTGCTCTGGGCCCTGAGCTTTCCGCAGCTGCAGCCATCGCCTTAATGACCGACGAGCCAGGACTGGTGAACCCAGCCTTCAGCCCCACCTCGGAGGACAGCCAGTCGGGTAGTGGCCCCAGGGACCTGCACTGCAGCAACCGCAACAGAAGTAAGGACCCAAAGGGTTGTTTTTGGATCCTGGTGGCCTCTTCCAGCATCTGTTTCCTGTGAAACACGTGTTGGTGGAGAATGTTGTTTTTTTAAAGAAAAATTTGAAATGGCTTTTCTGAATGGGACTTCAGTGACCCAATATATTTCAGGTGAAAAAGAAATTTTCTTAACCAGTGGCAACATTTATCTGGAGACTTGCTGCACACAGGCGAACTGCAGGTCTCAAGAAAGATTACTTAGGCAAGTCGGCTCCTTTGGGGTGTGTGAAGTGCCAGGAGGGAGATGGTGCAACAGTGGCTTCAACAAAACGTGATGGCCCAGGTAGTCCCTACAGACCATGTGATGGGCACCTACGCACAAATCTTTCGGGTGCTGTGTTTGGCAGTTGACAAGTATTTACAGTAAAACAGATGATGAGAGGTTTCTGGGAGCTTGGGGAGTGTTTGCCAGATTCCCAGAAAGGAGCACTTCAGAACTGTTATTTCTGCTGAAATAACAGTAGTTAGGGACAAGATGGTCCTTGCCTTGATTCTTCTCCCTGTGGCATAACACCTGGCTCTGATGAGCATCACGATTGAAAAATATGGTTTATGTAGAAGTATTAACAGTGAGATCAAATCTTGTATTTGCTGTCTCTGAAGCCAAAACTGTGTTTCACAAGTTTTGTGATGCACCAGTTCTGTGCTGGGAGAATGGGTGAAGGGCTGAAGGAAGATTAAACAAAGAGCAGCACTATACCCTTTCTGTATATGCAGAAAGAGAGAGATGGAAAGGGACAGAGCAAGAACATCAGGATGAAATTAAATCCCACCAGAGTTTAAAAACTGCAGTCTGGTTTGGGGGAATGTTATATTATTAGATTACAATGTTTGGCGAGCATGCAGAGCTCAAAGAGAGCAGCAACAGCCGTGACGATATCTTCAGTAGGATGGAAAGGAGAGTGAAATGTTTTGAAACTATTATGATTTTTTTTGGTGTTGTCTTACCCAAGTTAGAAGATGTGACTTAGTAGGTCTCTCCCAGCTGATGATCTTTGAATTTTTGTCATAATATTGTTGGCGGATTGGAAGCACTGCAGGGTTTTGAGGCAGTAGTGGATTTTCATCAACAAATTCCAGATTTTTGGTGGTGGTGGGGAATCTAACTTATGTAGCTTGAGAAGGGCAGTATTTCTTCCTCTTCTATACAGTTTTCTCTAGATTGTTGCTGATTCTGCCCTGACCAAGGATTATTTTCTCCCACACTGCCACACTTGCAGGTACAGATGTCTGCATGTGGCTGGCAGAATAGACAGGAGAGGTGACAGTGTCAGGGTGTGGGATAGAGGTAGGATAATTGTACCTTCATGCAGGTGGGTGTTGTCTTGGAGTCATGACACCAAAGTGTTGCTGTTTTGCTCTGTTGTCTGCCGAAGGCTGCGGAAATGATGTGGGTCTGGAACTGTTGAAACGTATTGATTTTTTTCCTGCTGTTGCAGCTCGACACTTTGAACGCTCCACTATAAGAAGCAGATCTTTTAAAAAAATAAACAAGGCATTCAGTGTTCTTCGAAGGACAAAAAGTGGAAGTGCGGTTTCCAACCAGGCTGACCAGGAAAGGGAGGCTGTTGGAAACTCTGCTGCTGGAGAAGAAGGTAGTGCTTTGTTCTCCTTGTATTCTCACTTAAATGGGGCAAGGAACCCTATGCATGTTGGAGCTGGCTGTCCAAGGTTGACATGTATTTCATTTTGTGGGTGCACATGATTAAAAGGAAGCTGAAAACTCTACTTTTCCTTATTTTAAAAAAGCTTTTAGTGAATGAGAGGGAAGAGGAAAGCAGAGGTGTGTGGGACCTCACACAGGGTTGTGCTGGTAACCGCCCATGTGCAACAGTTGATCCAGTATCCAGTGCACTGGATGTGGGATTGAGCATCTGGGACTTGTTACTGGTGCTGCTGCTGATTTGCTCTTTTGGGTCATTTGGTCATTTAGTTCAAGAGGTTTTGCCAGCATGTGTGTGTTTTCCCCCTAAAGCAAACAGATCACAGTGATCACATATTATGGAAATCTCATAAGTTCCTGCTAATGGTTATGAACCACTAAAAGTTACCAGTGGAATGACAGTAGGAAAGAGTAAAGCACTGAAATTATCCCAGCATTTCTGTAGGGTCCTTGGTGATAGATTTGTGTTGCCTCACTAGGCAGGTGATGAGGTAAGAATGCTCCACTCTCAGCTAAGGGAAAAGGCAAGTTGCCCTGACATCTGTCAAGGGTGAAGGGTCTGGCAGGCAGTAACACTTAACATTTGGCATTCTCAAAGCAATAAGCAAATGTTACTAATTGCTTTGGATCGTAATTACTAAGCCAACATTAGCATTCGTGCATCAAGAGGAAGTGATGATAGAGCGGGAAACATCGTCTTAATCAAGGCCCTAATTGAGTTCATTATTCCTTTGTCTGATGCCTCAGCACCTCAGCTCTCTTCCCAGATAAAAAAATCCAGGGTAAAGTCTTTAAGAAGGCAACAGAGTCAACTTCGCTTTGCTCTATATGACACACTGTCACTGAAACCCATTGAAAATAAGGACAAAACAATGCCAAATGTTGTGCTTAGGCATGATTACTCTAAAATCAGAGAACAGTGTTTAGTACCTCTTCTGCTTTCCTTGCTTGTTGTTTCAGAAGAGTTCCACATAGTTCTTGTGTTCCCGATCATTGCTCTCCTTGTCCAGATTTTTGTTGATGTAACCAAAACAAAGCCAGATAATTCAAAACTATGAAACTTTTCCATAAAAATAATATGATTCTGCTTCTTGACTTGGAAATGTAGTTAATAACTTTACCAAATATTTTTTAAAGATTCCCTGGTAAAACTTTGTAAAGAAATTGCCTACTTCCATCTTTGAGGAAACAGGTATTTTTTTCATTTGCTAGCAACTGCTCAGTCCACCGTAATCAAATCTCGACCTTCTTCAGACAGAGTGAAATCCTGAATTTTTCAGGCTCATGCTTTACAAAAAACAATTTTTAGGCTCAGGCATGGAAAGCTTTGTACCTAGGCTTACAGCGGACATTCATAATAGTTCCGCTGAAAGCTTGGTTTCGTGTCCAGAGATCATGAGGGGATCTGGATGCCAGCAACACCTGGCCAGTAACCCAGATGATAACAGAAATGGATGTGAAGGTGACAATGGTCTTTGTATTTCTAGCAGAATGAAAAACACTTGTCTCCTTTTTAAGGGATAGATAATGGTCCCCTGGAAGGGCGCTCTCTGTAAAGATGACATTCTGTACCTGATTCTGCTCGTGATGTCATTATTCAGCACCAAGCATGCCTGTAAAATTCCAGATATATTCTACTGCACTGGAAAAACCAGGTAGACATGTAACTGCTTAATGAGCAGTTACTCTCATGCATGAGCTCACGGAAGCTGGATACTCAAATGACAGCATTAATTACATATGGAAAGAATGCATTTTGATTAGGCTGTTTTGGAATTTGGTATTTTAAAAAACACAAGCAAGATGTGCAGCAATACAAATATACAAATATAATTTTAACAAGGATCTCTGTTTAGTCCTTTGCTGCAGGTGCTGTGTGCATCTCAAAGGCACTCTCTGTTTCTTCTTGTTGGAAGAAGAAATGAATATACTTCTTTCTGTAGCAGTTATCACCATCCTGCCAGCTGGGTACTTGCTTTCTTCTCCAGTTCTGTATGTTTTATTCTATTCCTGGTTTTTAAAAACCCTCTCGTGTTCCAAGTAGTCTGGATTTGGACTCCTGGTGAGAGCTGGTCACCTGTTAAGGATAGCTGCAGTCTGCTCTGCAGTTATTTAATACAAGTCTGCCTGTCCCCCATTTTTAGAATTTCCTCATCTTAGTTCAGGTATCTCTGCTTATTGTGTTTTGCCTCTATTTTGTTCAAAAGAACTCTAAAAGCAAAAGCTGTAATGTGTACCTGTGTGTTGTCCCCAAAAACAGCAGCAGCCATGGATTTCTGCTGCCACATCAATTTTTTGCCTGCTACAGCACATGGAAGTGCCTCTACTATGGAGCTGATATCTCCACTGAGCCTGTGCTCAACTGCTGTATCCCTGCAGGGATGCAAGACAACGGTCATCCCTGATGGGGGAGGGATGGCATCCAAATAACCAAGGTTGGACTTAATCTAAAATCTGAATGTAGTGCTGGATTTGGAAAACTCCTTTGCTACCCCAGGACACTAAAAATTATGATATCTATACTGTGTTTCTAATGTAATTACAGCAGGAGAATAGTTACAGTCTAGTGCTGTCTTACACCTGCAGCTGTTATGAGTCCTTTGCTGTGAAAATGACTTCGTGATTTCCGTTTGCAGCCCATGGTTTGATTCATCTAACCTGATGGTGTATACACACGTTCTGGCTTTCTTTGTTTCTCTGCCTATGGTGATATTTTCAGTAGAAAAGTTTTCACTGTCCAAATGAAAGAACATGTTAAAAGTGCATGAAAAATGTGAACAGTGAAAAGAAAATGTTTAGGTGGAGAAGGGCTTAAGATTTTCTCATTTTTAATAACTTACTCATTTGTAAATAACCAGAGAATAATGTCACTCATGGCACTTAGTGTTGCACATGGCTTCCCAGGTCTGAAATAGAGGTTAGGGAAGTTTAAAAGAGATTGTTTCATTCTGAGAAGTGAGGGACAGTGACAGGGACACCCTTCCGGCAGTGATGCATTTAAGATGTGATATATTTTGACTGGATCTAGTAGTGTAAATGACCTTGACAATCTAGTTAAATGATAAAATATCTCCGAGCAAAGACTGCTCTGGTTTTGCCACGCTTATTTGTATCACTGTACTCTTAGTTTGGCATCACACTTTAAATTCATGTCCAAGAAAGATTATACATATACGCTCTTTACTCAAGCTGATCTACAAATACAAGTTGTAAACCAGCTAACTCTTTAGGAGGAAAGAATTCAAGAAGGCAATTGCAAAACCCTCTTTAATGTAAAAGGGAGCCATACTGCTGGTTTTCAGAATCAGTCATCAGTTCCATTTTGCAGTCAAGTCATTGTAAAATAAATTGAATTTATGATTGCTTGAGGATGTCAAATGCAGTTCAAAGTCAGCCTAATTCTTCTTAGTCCCAGGGCTGGTGCAGTGCTACATCTGTTATTGCTTTGCAGCAGTCAAGACCAAGGCAGCCCTGGCAGCACTGGCAGGCTTACAGAGCAGACTACTGTTGTGTGGGTGTACCTCCCTCCTGCTGTTCAGCTGGAGCCCAGCTGTGTTTTCTCTGTGTGTATGTCTACATATATATGCATATGCATGTGTAAGATAGATATTATAAATACTTTGGTGTTTTGGAAAGGCACATGAAGAAAAAGGAGGTAAGTGAAATGCAGAATGCTCTAGGTGCCAGAGCCAGGTCTTTTTCAACCATTCCATGGCAATAAGACTTCTTAAGTGAAGAAAACAAAGTGACTTTCCCAGCCCCAGGACAAGAAGCATCAGCTCAACTTTCGCCCTAGGAAAGCTACATTAGTACTGCTCCTGTTTTCCCAAATTTGATTCAATTGCAGTTCCAATTTCCTAAAATGGCTGCTAGAAATATTACACAACTGGTTGAAAGCACTCTGCCCCCAGGATAGCGAGCTGGACAGTTTTCCAGTGGATGAGATTGGCTCTGTAGTGTTTCCTCCACTACAGATAGGTAAACTGATAAACTTCTCCTGCTGTAAATAAAACAGCCACCGTTCTTGAGACAACTCTATGACAAATTCATTTTAGTTCTTTCAGTAAGAGGAATATCCAGAAAAAATGAAAGACGCTGCAGTTGGCATTGCCAAATACCTGCCCCCTGCATTGGACCGGCATCCCCGGAGAATTAATGGAATGAATAACACTGTTGTTCTCAGAATGATGGCAAGCCATTGGGAGAATGAAATGCTAACTGGAAAATTATTGGAAAGGAAGAGTTGCAGAACAAAGCCCTACACTGATTCAAGTGATGTTCACAGACACATGTATTTTCCAAGAATAGTTTACGCCATTTTCATTTAAATTGTGATGACCGTGTGCCTGAATGCTTGCTATCCCTGCAGATAGATGGATTCATGGAGGTGGGCTGTATGCACACAGAGCTCTGGGGGCTCCAGCCAGCGCTTCCCATCAGCCAGACCTTCTGGTCTGGGCAAGGACTGGCAACATGAGACAGAAATTGTGCTCACAGTGACCTTGCATTGCTCTGGAGCCAAGTGTCATAGCAGACACTTGGGGGTGTCATAGCAGAGCTGTGGGGGTGGAGGCAGCTGTTATTCTAATGATACTTCCAGAAGGAGCGCAGTACATGCAGAAATCAGCTGAAACCCAAGACCTGGAACACTTACCTTAAGAACTGTAAACTGTGGGGTTAAAATATTGAGTGTACTTAAAATTGCCTATTACGGTCTCACGGCTAATGTATTAATCATTGTGTGGTGTCCTGTGTTGTATCAGACAAGCAGTGTTTGATGGGTAAAGCTGGCCTC